>OW026519.1:65619410-66819410 GCA_932274085.1 Protocalliphora azurea
AATCTATTACGTTACTAGACCAGTAAAGGACATGCGTAGGAGTAGCCTTGGTGATGACAATGTTCAAAACCTTTTTACAAATACTGAACAACAAAAACAATGGAGAAAAATAAAACACAGTAGAAAGTGAAAGTAAAACAAAAAGATATAAATAAATAGCAGCAACGTGGAATGATTGTAGGGACTGAGCATAGACCAAACCCAAACACTACTGAAGAGAATAAATAAATATATAAAGGATGCTTTTTTTTTTTTTGCGTCGTATTTATTAGGAATTTATAAATAGAGTGGGAATATGGTTTTCTATGTGGTATTAGGAACCGTATTAATAGTAGATTTTGTATTCGTAGTAGCCTTCGTAATAACAAGTAATATTTTTTTTGTCAACTTCACTTTGACATTTATTAAAAAGTTTTATATTTTATTATAAAGGAGAACAAAATGAAAATTCTTTTGCTATTTTTTCTAGGAAATTTATTAAAATTTACTCAAGGCAATTTGAACAAAGAAAAATTGCAAAATTTTTGTAGTAAGAATATAAATTTAAAAAAAATATTTTTATAGAAGTCATGATACCGATAACTTTTTTATAGAAAAGTCATGATATCGATAACTTTTTTATAGAAAAGTCATGATATCGATAACTTTTCTATGCAAAAGTCATGATATCGATAACTTTTCTATAGAAAAGTCATGATATCGATAACTTTTCTATGCAAAAGTCATGATATCGATAACTTTTCTATAGAAAAGTCATGATATCGATAACTTTTCTATAGAAAAGTCATGATATCGATAACTTTTCTATATAAAAGTCATGATATCGATAACTTTTCCATAGAAAAGTCATGATATCGATAACTTTTCTATAGAAAAGTCATGATATCGATAACTTTTCTATAGAAAAGTCATGATATCGATAACTTTTCTATAGAAAAGTCATGATATCGATAACTTTTCTATGCAAAAGTCATGATATCGATAACTTTTCTATAGAAAAGTCATGATATCGATAACTTTTCTATGCAAAAGTCATGATATCGATAACTTTTCTATGCAAAAGTCATGATATTGATAACTTTTCTATGCAAAAGTCATGATATCGATAACTTTTCTATAGAAAAGTCATGATATCGATAACTTTTCTATGCAAAAGTCATGATATCGATAACTTTTCTATGCAAAAGTCATGATATCGATAACTTTTCTATGCAAAAGTCATGATATCGATAACTTTTCTATGCAAAAGTCATGATATCGATAACTTTTCTATAGAAAAGTTATTATATCGATAACTTTTCTATAGAAAAGTCGTGATATCGATAACTTTTCTATAGAAAAGTCATGATATCGATAACTTTTCTATAGAAAAGTCATGATATCGATAACTTTTCTATAGAAAAGTCATGATATCGATAACTTTTCTATAGAAAAGTCATGATATCGATAACTTTTCTATAGAAAAGTCATGATATCGATAACTTTTCTATAGAAAAGTCATGATATCGATAACTTTTCTATAGAAAAGTCATGATATCGATAACTTTTCTATAGAAAAGTCATGATATCGATAACTTTTCTATAGAAAAGTCATGATATCGATAACTTTTCTATAGAAAAGTCATGATATCGATAACTTTTCTATAGAAAAGTCATGATATCGATAACTTTTCTATAGAAAAGTCATGATATCGATAACTTTTCTATAGAAAAGTCATGATATCGATAACTTTTCTATAGAAAAGTCATGATATCGATAACTTTTCTATAGAAAAGTCATGATATCGATAACTTTTCTATAGAAAAGTCATGATATCGATAACTTTTCTATAGAAAAGTCATGATATCGATAACTTTTCTATAGAAAAGTCATGATATCGATAACTTTTCTATAGAAAAGTCATGATATCGATAACTTTTCTATAGAAAAGTCATGATATCGATAACTTTTCTATAGAAAAGTCATGATATCGATAACTTTTCTATAGAAAACTCATAATATCGATAAATTTTGTATAGAAAAGTCATATTATCGATAACTTTCCTATTGAAAAGTAATCAAAAGTAATCTATAGAAAAAACATAATATCGATAAAGTTCGATACAATAGCACAATTTTCTACAGAAAAGTGAAGTTATCGCAAACTTTTCTTTTAAAAAATAAAGTTATCGATAATATTTCTTTGGAAAAGTAAAATTATGAATACATTTTCTATAAAAAAGTAGTTAAGTAGTTAATAACTTTTCGGTGAAAAATAAACTAATCGATATCGAAATTTTTGTAAGAAAGTACCTTTGTCAGAAAAAAAATTTTTTTTTAATAAAAGTACGTTTTTGAAAAAAAAAAAAAATAATTTTTTTTATAAATGCACGGTTTTGCAAAACAGTATTTGTAAAAACATAAAAAAAACTTTTTGAAAAAGTTTTCCATTTTTAAAAAGTAATTTTGTCTAAAAAAACAACCCTTTAAATAAACAATGTAGGTAGCTATATTCGGTTGTGCCGGGTAAAGGTTATAACCCGTGTTGAGGTGTTATATGAAAAATTAATATATTTTAAAGTTGATGAAACAACAACAATAACAAATAACAACATTGATTAAAACAGGGTATTTTAAAAATTTATGGACCGATTAGATTAATTAAAAAATTCGAAATTCGAGAGAAATATTTAACGACAGATCTACGCAAGAACGAAGTCCGTGGGCTTTTGAAGCCCTAAAACGCATTTTGGCCAATATCTCGGAAACTAATGGATCGATTTTATTTTCTTAACACAAGAATTCTAAAGAAATCCGAATTTTCTATGAAAGAACGAATGGTCCAGTTTATATATATATATTTATATATATATATATATATATATATATATATATATATAAAGTATATATATATATATATATATATATATAAAAAGATTTGGAAAAATAACTCGGATGTTTATAAACCGATTTGATTGATTTCAAAAACCGAAATTTTAGAAAAATATTTATGACCGATCTATATATATATATATATATATATATATATATATATATATATATATATATATATATATATATATATAGCTTGTATGGGAGTCTCAAAAAGTCTAAAAATGCGTTTTTACCGATATCTGAGATACTAATGGATTTTGTTCATTTCTTCCGCAAAAAAAATCCAAAAAACTATATCGAATCTTCTGTACAAAAACGAAGTCGCTAGCTTATATAAGGGTATAGAAAAGTTGAAAACAAAAGCGTTTTTTTTACTATTTATGGACCAATTTTGCTCATTTTATTAGCGTTAATTTAAGGGAAATTCTCGGTAAATTGATGTATAAAACATATATATCCGATATCTGGGGTTTTCTAAATTTCCAGAATATATATATATATATATATATATATATATATATATATATATAATTTTTGGGCTTCTAGATGAATATTGTATGTACTACAAACGGAATGACAAATTTATATATACCCTTTACATCTGTGGTGAAGGGTATAGAAAAAAAATACATTTTACAAAATATATTCAAGTATCGTGTACTATTGCCCATTCTTTCTATTTTTTTAATTCCATTTTAATCTCTAAATTGTTTTAACATAAGACTTATTATTATTATTATTTATTTATTTATTTTGTCTTTTTTTTTTTTGAGTGTAATATATTTACCGTTATTTATACGTAAAAATGAAGTAAATTGTTTATGTTTTAATGAGTGCGTGTGTGTGTATGTAAGTATTTGTATATATGTAAAGCAATAGCCTTGAAGCCATATCAAGTTTTATAAGAAAATAATGTATTTCTTTTATTCACTTTCTCTTAAACCTTTCATCTACTGGCCCACTCTTTTTTCAAACTCTTGAATATAAAAACTCTACATAGTATGTGTGTTTAAGTGTTCTAAACAAATTGTCTTTTTTTTAAATCATAACAAAAACATTCATACACATTTACCGGCCGTCTAGCTTTTAAAAAAAGTGGGAGTAAATAAATATTAAGAATTTTTTACGTTGGCAGGATATTTTTATTTTTATATTTTTTATATTTGTTTATTTATTGTTTTCTCTTAAACAAACTTAATTATAATAAAATGTAATAAAATTGTGTTTTTCTTTCATTTTGTGTTGGTGTTTGCGATGAAAACAGTTTTCTTTTTTTAATTTCCATCAGTGTTGCCAGGGGTAGCTTGGAAAAAGTTACAGATTTTTGTCAAAAAAAAAAGTTACAATTTTTTATAAAAAATTACATTTTGTGAATTTGAAAAAATAAATACTATTTTTTGTTTCAAAATTTTGAAAAAAATAATAAAATAATTCAAAAAATAAGATTTAAAAGGTTAATATTATTTGGAAGATGTCATTTTTTAGTCACCATCTTTTATAAGTTTAGTTGACAAAATGTTTTTTCATATTGTTGAATAATAGGATCATCAGTGCTATTCACATCGAAAGCAATTTTACAATAATCGTCGGCACCTAATTAAGAATTTAGTCCTAATGTCTTATTATCGAGAAATGCATACTGCCAAAAGTTTCTTGAAAATAAATCTTTTTAAATTAAGAAATTTATTTAATAAATACTTTATTACAAAAATATCCTGCCCATCTCTTAAGGGTTAACTGCGTTTATGATTTAAAAATATTATCGTTAAAATCAAATGTTATCTTTCAATTTATATAACAAACCTTTTTTATATGACGAAAAAAAAGTCCACGAAATTTTTTTTACTCCGATCTTGTACTATATATAATATATAAATTTTCATCTTTTCATCAATGGTAGTACTTTTAAAGCTGAAAATATTGATGTAAAATTTGTTGTTGCAATTGTTAGTTTGGAATAGGCTTTTAAAAAATATATTTGCCTAAGAAACTCATATGAAAAAAGTGTTTGTTATTAAAAATTGGGCAAAATGGAAAAATTATGTTAGTGAACCTACTGTTGAACCCTTCCGTCCGGCTGTTAAGAAAAAACTTTTATTATATAGGAAAAATTGCAAGGTATTAAAAAAAATTAGGTTAAATATACTTTAATAGAAAATTATTTATGTTTTTATAAATGTCTATTCACAAGCTTTCAATTGATACTGAAATCTTTGCAATAGTATAGAAAATATTTACTATTTTAAGTGAGTTAGGGATCTCAATGAGTTTGTATTCTTTTATATTTTGGATTGAAATACTGTTTTTTTTTTTTTTTTTTTAATGAAAACATCGTTAAAATTACTTTTTGTGTAATTTTATAAAACGAAAATGTATCACAAAAATCTGAATAATTTTATCCATTATTAGAAAATAGCCTAATTCAGTTCAGAGGTAAATTTTGAGTAAGTCTTGAAATATTTGTTACTTGTTTCAAATTTAGATATATGTTTGCATAATCTATCATGATCAATTTTGTGGAAGGGATAAAAAGTTACGAAAACGAGATCAAAAGCAAAAAAAAAAAATATACTTGTTACATGAAGCGTTAAAAAGTTATGAAAAATGTAACAAATGTAACTAAACGGCAACACTGATTTCCACATTCATTGACGCATACCTGCAGTAGTAGTATTTTACTACAACTTTGTTATTATTTACTTATGTTATGTATTCTCTCCTCTCTTTAATCGCTAGTAGGAAAAAAGAGGGACTCTTTGTTTACATAATCATTATTGCCGTCATAATAATATTTACATTTGGCGTGGCAAAATTTCAGAGATCCTTGTCAGCTTCTTTATATAAGATTTTCTCTTGTTTTTTCTTTTTTTCCTCCTTTATTTTCTTTTTAAGCTGTTGCTTCTTCTGTTGTGGTCGTTTAATTTCAATTAAAAAAAAAAAATATGTTTCAAGGCCTTCTTGCTGTTCTGTTATATGTTTATTTTTGTTGTTGTCCCTTTGAAAAATCAACTGATAATATGTTTCTTTGGGAACAAAGTCATGTGTTTTCCACCTTCAAAAGAAATCTGTTGACAAAAAATGTCTGTGAATTATTTTTAATGAGATTTTAATGGCGGCTTAATGTTTTTTTCTACTTGAACTTTTACGCAAAATTAATTTTGCGTCGTAATTGATTTATTTCTTTTTATTTTTTAATTTGTTTAAAAAATACCTATATAGAAAATTTTACAAAACTTTCTAAGCATCCTTTAGGTAATTTGTGTTGGCGTTGTACAGGTTACCACAGGATAGTTAAATTTTTATAATGAATAGAAAGGAAACAAGGTTTTATTAAAAAAAAAGTGTTATTTTAAAACGGCTGCCAAAATGAAAAAGATATTTGAGACTTTATTTAACAAATTAAGAAACTAAATTAAGATTTAAAATTTCTTTGATGTTAGAAAGTTTTAAAGTAAAATTTAATATTTTAATATAGGACTCTGGAGTTTGAAAATGTTAACACATAGAAGTTCTCTCACCTTTAATATATTTTTCGTTGAGAGAAAATTAAAATGGCAGGAGATCTCTTAAACTAACAGCAAATACTGTCAGATTTAGTTATAGCAATTTTAACGATTTTTGAAGCTTATCACACTCACACTTTAGCTATATTTATTTAAAAAATTTTGATTTTTTTTATTTGCTTTCTTTTTTTAGAATAAAATTTAATGTTTCAATAATTTTCTTTACATATTTTTTAAATACTAATAAAGCTTTAATCAAATTTTGCATAATTTAAAAAACTTAACGAAACTTTATTTTTTAACGAAACATATTTCAGTGAAAATTTAGGCAGATTCGTTTAAGGCTTTTATCAAATCTATCAAAATTTTCAATTTTTTACAATTTAAAAAAACTTAACGAAACTTACATTTTTTAATAAAATACATTAGAATAAAAATTAAGCTAGATTTGTTTAACATAGTTCACACCTTAAACAAATCTATTCAAATTTGTAATTTAAGACAATTTAAAAAACTTAACGAAACTTAATTTTTTTTAGAGAAAAATATTTTTTAATACATTTTGTTTTAATCAAAACTATCTAAATTTTTAATATTGATTAATTTTAAAAACTTAACGAAACTTTATTTTTTAAACAAAAAATGTTTAATATTTTTTTTCAATTTGTGCAAAATAAATAATGCTTTAAATAAATTTACAAAAAAAAAAAAAAAATAATTTTAATTCATTTAAAAAACTTCAATGAAGCAGATTTAAATTAAATTTTTGCAACATACGTTATATGTATATAGTAAATGCTTTAATTTTTTACATAAAAATGTCTTATTTTGGGCCATTCAAAAAACTTAACGAAACTTGACTTTTTAACGAAACTCATTTGAATAAAAATTAAGCTAGATTTGCTTAACATAGTCAATCAATCTATTGAAAGTTTTAATTTTTGACCATTTAAAAGTTTTAACGAAACTTTAGTTTTTTTAGGATAATTATTTAGTTAAAAATTTATTAAATATTTTTAATATAAATTAATTTAATTTTTGCCAATTCAAAATTTTATTTATTTAAAGAAAAATATTTATAAAAATTTTAATTTTAGTTCATTTAAAAACTTAACGAATCTTTAGTTTTTTAACAAAAAATGTTTAGTAAAAAGTTTTGCTATATTTTTTCAAAAATGATAAGTGTACACAAAAATCTTATTTTTTGTCATTTAAAAAACTTAACAAAACTTTATTTTTTAACGAAGCATATTGAAATTAAATTTGTTGATACATTCGTTAAATTTAATTAACGCTTTAATAAAATCTGTAAACATTTCTTATTTTAGACAATTTAAAAAACTTAACGAAATTTACCCTTTTTTAATGTTATTCATTTGCTTTATATTTATTGCCACATTCGTTAAATTTAATGAACCCTTTAACCAAATCTGTAAATATTTATTTTGAATAATTTAAAAAATTTTCGTTCAGTTTTTTATTTTCGTTATTTTTATTATTATTATTATTATTATTATTTTATTGAATTGAACATAACTTTATTCAAAATTGTTTAACTCAATTAACATTTTAATCAAATCTACATAAAATTTTAACTTTGGTTTATTAAAAAAAAAAATTAACGAAGCTTTATTTTTTAAGCAAAAATATTTAGTAAAAAATTTCGATATAGTTTTTCAAATCTTCCAAAAATTCCTTATTTTGTTTTATTTAAGTAACTTAACGAAACTTCAATTTTTTAATTAAAAATTTTTTTTAAAACTGCAAAATTTTCTTTTTTAAATTGCTCTAAGAAACACATTTAATTTACATTTTCTTTTATTTCTTACTTAAAGATATTTTCAATTAATAACACTTTGTTTATTAACACCCTGTAAAATATCAATTACATATTTTCTAATTAAATTACTCCTTAAGGCGTGTGTGAAACGATAGAAAAGTTCTGTGGTAAAAAATATTTTTTCTATGGTGAGAAAAATTTTCCGTTCTGCACAGAAAAAATTATGGCTAAAATTTTTCTGAAGAAATCATTATTTGAATTTAAATTAAATTTAATTAAAAATAATATTTTTTTTTATATTTTATTTTATTGATTGTAAGATTTTCCAAATGCCATAATTAATTCTTATGTATTTTACTCTAGACAATTTGGAAACCTTTTAAATGCGGTTCCGAAAACACATGAGAATTTATCATATAATGAACGCAAGCAGTGTTGTTTTTTATACTCTATACCACGTCCATATTCATAGTCGTTTGGCTAATGGTCCATTTAAATGGTATGCATATATAAATAAGCATCTTTTAGATTATTTCATAGAACTTTGTATGTGTAATTATTTTGCAACAACTAACTAACTCTATTCAATTGTTTTACCAAACCAACGATTCCCAAATGGGTGTCCTCGGACCCCCTGATGTCACCAACAATATTTTAGGATGTCTACAAAGAATTTTGTTTCATTCGAGATATCATCGTAATTCGTTATGAATCAAAATACTATACTGGTGCATATTCCTATAAACGCATTTAAATTTTTTGTTTTTCTTTGAGGTATATTCGTTCTTCTTTGTTTAATTTAGCAATCAAAAAATATTGATAATCATTTCAGTGATATATTCCTATAAATGCAGTCGAGAAATATTTGTCTAAAAGGTTATTAAAAAAAAAAAAAAAAGTATTAAAAAAGTTTTAGTTGTTGGTTTCATTTAAGATAAATTTCTGACGACAACATCTCTCTATTTACTAGAAATATTTTTGTTTAATTGGGAAATTTCATCAGCTCAAAGGATGCCCAAAGAAACTTTCTTTATAGACCAGGAAAAGAAATCAAATTAAATTTTTTCTTGATCAAGGCTAATCTAGCAGAGAAATTGGACGAAAAATTAATCGTACGGAAGGAGTTATTAGAGGCTTTCTTAAGAAAGGGCAGAAATACGGAGTGCGGAAACCAACAAAAGGTAATCAAAAATTAACAAAAAATTAATAACAAATTAATAAAATAAAAGAAAAAGCTACCCGCAATAAATTAAATGCTAGACAATTAAAAAATAAATTTGACCTTCCCAGCAAAAACTTTGCTTTCCTGGTAAGCTAGCAGGTATAATTGGAAACAAAAATAAACTACTTATTTTTTGCCTGAATAACTAGTTATTTTTGTTCAACTTGTCCACAAATTCATGTAGTTATTTTTTGACTCTAGGGGTACTCAAAAATATGTACCTAAACGAAAACAAAAATAAAAAAAAAAAAAACAAAAAAATTTTGCCGTCAGTGAGACTCGAACTTGGACACACACTAACCATTCGTTTCTAATGACTAACGTCTTACTCAGTACACCATCTCGCACATAGAATCCTAAGCGACAAAAACTCTATTTAGTTTAAAATATCTTTTTAGACATATTGTTATAAGAAACCAGCACCTTCAGAATGAGGTTGAACCAACAACCTTCTGGTTGTTAATCCATCGCTCTAGCAAACTCATCCATGTGATTGCAGTATTACTGTGCTGTTATACTATTGAGTACTTATTAATGTAATAAAGAGTAGGCAAATAATAATGACGCCTCATTACCAAGAAACTACTTTAATAAGTAGTTGCCATTACCGAAAACCAAAAAGTTTTTGCTGGGTTCCTGTCACTTTCAAATATGTTGCACATACTTTCTGAATAGATGGTAACATAAAATGTAAGAGACCAAAATGTAAGACAATGTTACAGCAGCATCATAAGGAAAATCGTTTAAAATTTGCACTTAAATACATGAAAGGGACAGATGAGTGGAATAAAGTAATCTTTTCTGATGCAAAAAAAAAAATAAATTCAATTTGAACGGTCCCGATTCATATTCTTGCTATTGATATGACTTGAAGTTGAACGATGGCAATGTTATGGTTTAGGCAGCTTTTTCTGCTGCAGGAAAATCAAAAATATATTTTGTTCCAACTAAAATGAACAGTGCAATTTATAATGAATTGTTGGAAGATGTTCTTCTCTCAGTTATGGATGAAAAAATGGATGAAGATTGCACATTCCAACAGGATAACTAAAATTACAATAAAATTACAATGAAAAAAAAAAAAGAATTAATGTACATTTGAAGTTTTTTGTAATTTAAAATAAATTTAAAAAATTTATTTGTAACATCTTAATTATTTTTTAGCTCCATTTTTAATAAATTGATGTGCGTTTATAGGAATATGCACCATTGTATACAAAAACATATAAAAATGTTTATAAATTCTTTCTTTCTTTTTTTTTTTTTTTTTTGAAGCAAGCGTTGCTTGTGGAAATATGAAAACATTAAGGCACACTAATACTTTTTATTTGTTGGTAAAGTGGTGAAGGGTATAGAAAGATTCGGCACAGCCGAATGTAGCGCTCTAACTTGTTAAAATTCAAAATTGTATCACGCGTGTATTATTTTTTACTATTTCAAAATATTTTTTAATAAAAAATATACACAATCAAGTTTAATGACATTCCAAATATATTTACAATTAATTATTTCATTTTTTTCTGTTTTTTTTTTTTTCTTCAATGTTTTGCAACAAATTAAATATTTAAATAATTCTTGACATGTGCTGGTTTTAATTTAAATATATATCTTATAAATTATTTGTTATTTAATACAAAAAAAACAACAACAATAACGTCATTCGTTATTATATTAAAAAAAAAAAAACTTACCTTAACAATTAATTAATAAATCAATTTCATAACAAAGAAAGTTTGTTGGGCCCTTTTTCTCAAGGGGGGTTAAATGAGGAAAAACTGGAAAAGAGAAAAGAAAAATAGTTTATTATAGAAAATTTATTTCTATAAAAAATTTTTAAAAGTAAAATTAAGAGTGTGTTTTAAATACTCTTTGGAATAATAAAATATTTAATTAAATTGATTAAAATTTTTGTCTTGATGAAAGTTCTTAAGCCTTGTTCAGACCGGCGCGAAATTACGAAATTTCATGCCGAAATTACGAATGAAATCGAGAGTGCTCATACTGGCTAGATGACATTTGAAGTAATTTCGTGAACAGCTGATACTTATTGTTTACATTTTAAATTGTTATAGCGGCAAATGAAATATTTTGAAATGGAAACTAATAAGAAACAATTACTTACTAAATTGGAAATTATTAATTTGCAACAATTAAAAATGTTCAAAGGATAAGTTTCATTTTGCAAAATCACTTTAATAATTAATTTTAAGATTTGTGTTTAAATTTAAGATCAGCTGTGAATTGTTTTTTTTTTTCTTTCTTTGTTTCTTCTCACGGTTGAAACATGCAAACTTATCCTTTTAACATTTAACATAGTTGAAAAAAAGTATTTTTTCCAACCATGTACAGAGTTGCACGGAAATGGGCATCGTAATTTCAATGTAATTTCGCCGAAATTATACAAAATTATGTAATTTCACAAGTGTCAAAATGTATGGGAAATTATGTAATTTCAACTTGATTTCGGCCAAAATCACGAAAGTACGTAATTTCGCGTCGGTCTGAATGCCCTATTAGTAAAATGTCTCTAATGATTAGCAAATTGTCTAAGTATTGGCTCTATTTTGCTGAAAAGTGGTGTAATAATAGAGAAAAATTATCGTAATTGTTATAAAATCCTTAGCTATAGATAGATTAATAGTGTAGCATAAAAATAGAAGGAACTTAATTATATTTTTGCATGAGAAAAACCATTATTCATAGAAATTGATTATAAACATGAAATCAGAAATCTGTAAAATTCTTTGAGGCTCTCTTAACAAGCTTACTTCCGTAAAATTATCGAGGGAAGTTTTATTTACAGGGTAATAAGAAAACCAAAGTAATGATTCGACTTTCAGATAAGCTTTTATATAATAAAGCTCGATATTCGCGGCTATCCATTATCGCGACGGCCCGGTTATCATGATGGCTTAATTTTTAAAATTGCAGGTTCTATAATCTCGTCAGTTTAAGAAAAATGGGTCTATAACCAAAAAAGGGAAATACCCGTCTTCTGGTATATTAACCCTTTTGAATGATTTTGATCTTCAATTTTGTCAGTTTATTCGTGTCATTTGTTGTGTAATATGCGAAAGGTTCCATATATTTTAAAGCCAACGATTTCTCAAAAATTAAAAGTGAAGATTCCATAAATTCAATTTGCGTGAATTACAAGTTTAAGTCTTCGTTTACCGCATTGTAAAACAAGAAAATTCATTAAAAAAGTTCTTAGGTACAACAGAAAGTGGCCCTGGCAAACGTTGCACCTTAAAGAAAGCTGGGCATCCAAGAATGGAAAAAATGCTTTATAAGTGGTTTGTAAAATAAAGGGGGAAAAATTTTCCAATATCAGCAGCGATTTTACGATCAAAAAATTTATCAATCCAATTCGGGTTTCAAAGCCAGTGAAGTATGATTGAAGAAGTTTAGGCGTCGACATGGAATTAGATTTTTAAAAATTAAAAATTGTCTGCGAAACCTTATCTTATTGATCAATTTGTGAAAGAGTTTAAGGATTAAGTTGATAAGCATGGTTTGACTCTTCACCAAATCCACAATGCCGACGAATCCGGTTTATGCCTGTTCAAATGCGAATGGCACAGACAAACTGAAATTGTTAGTTGTTGGAGAATCGAAAAATCTACGCGCCTTTAAATGCTTTTTCAATAATCCTGTAATATACAACTCTAGTAATAACACCTGGGTGACATCATTTATATTCAAGGACTCGTTCCATCCTGAGTTTGTTCCCCACGTAAGTTAATTTTCACCAATTAGTAAAAGTAAGTTGTTCATTAGTAAAAATTTTTTGGGTCCGAGAATTTTTGGCTTCAAAAGGTTTGCCGCAAAAAGCAGTTTTACTTTTAGATAACGCGACATGTTGAGGAACCAAAAAGTGATGGCGGTTTAATTGAATCTACCACCCAATTGCACTGCGCTTATTCAACCGTTAGATCAAAACTTTGTCAACTTGGTGAAATTAAATTATAAAAAACAATTGCTCACCCACAACTGGATTCAAGAAGAATTTCATGTGGAAAGTAATGAGGAGCAAATGGTATTATCAGATATGGAATCGGAGGATTTATACGATAGTGGTCATGAAGAAAACAAAATTAAAGTGTTTATCGATTGTTTAACATCGATAAACATATGCATACAATGGGCTTTGGAAAATGATAAGCCGACGAGAGCACTACATGAACTACGTGATTCATATAGTGCTCTCAAAATCTCCAATTTCTTTAAAAATGTTTCAAATGTAAATATATCAATAAAAACAATTATAATTTTAAAAATTACATAAAATTTTGGGTTCTGTTATCGCGAAAATTCAATTTTCGCGACAGGTCTAGCTTTTAATTAGTCGCGAAAATCGCGCTTCCACTGTATTTAAAACCTGAATACATATATTAAGATTATATTAATTTTAAATTAATAACGGTTGGACGGACGGACGGACTGACTGACAGATACCGCAGAATCGATTTAGTAAATTATTTAGTGTCAAATTAAACACTAGAGCACGGCTAAATAACATTGTTTTTGCGCATTATAAGTTTTATTGAAAACATCATAAAATTTCGTATCTTACAATGATGAAACTTATAATAAAAAAAAAAAAAAAAATCAATATATTTTTTTGTTTTTATTTAGTTTTTTCAAATATGACATAAAACATTTTTTTTAACATTTTTAAGTTGTTGAAATCTTACTCTTTTCAATAATACCAATATTTTGTTATAAAACACAGAAAAAATTAAATTTTGTATTTTATTAAGCTACATTCATATTTGGCAAATATTTGATAAAAATTGCGTGACCACTAGTTTTACAAAAATACTGTTTGTTTGATTTTGCAAATGTTTTGTAAGAGAAAACAGTGTCAAACAAAATTCGGTAAAATGTCTGCTATGACTAATACTATGTAAAAATGTTTTCCCATTAAAAGGAAGAAATTAGGAAATATTTTAGATAGTGGTTACGTCATTTTGGTCAAATATTTGACTAGTGTGAAGGTACCTCTATTCAATAATATTTTCTACTGAAATTGGATCTATTACTGAATTAGTAAATTTTAAATTCGTAAATATTTTATTGAAAAAAAAGTAAACTTTTTTTCTTATTAAAATATTTTTACTATTTATAAATTTGAATATTTAAAAATACTCAAAAATTTTAACAATTCTTTTCTAACAAAATAATCAACACATTATTTGATTTTTAATAAATATTTACGGCCTGATTTTGTAAAACGAAACAAAAATTCGTTACTACAATTTGTATTGAAAACAACAAATAAATTTAAACTTTTTTCTTGTTTTTAATATAAATTTTTTTTTACAAAATTAGACCCTTATTAAACAATATTAAACAATATTTGTTTTAAATTCAATAAAAATATTGATATATCATTTTTTTTAAATCAATTATTTAAAATTTATTTTGTTTAAATATTACATTATTAGCAAGGCGGTTGTAAAGAAGGTGACCACCTTGATTATTAGACTATTTATAAATTAATGTTAATGCTAAATGCAGTTGCAATAGAGCAAATAATTTTTTAATTTAAAAATATTCCAGCTATAATTTTTTCTGTAAAGCTTATAGTGTAGTTAATGCCAAAAAAAAAAAAAAAAAAAAAAAAAAACAATTTTTTGTCCCAGTGTGCAATGTGTATGAAATTCAAAATATCCATAAAATAAAATTTAAATTTCCAAAATATAGCCTTTGAAAAATTACAATTTAATTCAAAAAGGGGCTACAAGTTAACCAAACTTCTGACCTTCTAGTTTGTAAACAACATTTAAATTTAAACATTTCATTTGCAAACTAATTTACATTGCAAACCTCATGATCTTTATTTTAATTGAAATCCCCATAATATATTCCTATATTTCTAATATATACAAAACTAATAGAAAAAAATGTGCAAATGACGTTCAGAAATTATTTTTAACGTCAATGGAAATAAAGAACAAAGTCTATCACACAGAGGCAGCAATAAAAAGAAAAATAAAGCAGAATATATATATATATATATATATATATATATATATATATATATATATATATATATATATATATATATAAAGTTAAAATAAAAATAAAATTAAGAAAAAAAATATTTGTTCTTTGTTCTTGTAAAACGATAAAAACACCAAGAAAATTTTGCACAAAATGGCCAATATTTTATAACGCGGTAGGAAAAGAAAGAGAAAAAAAAAACAACCAAATATTTACCAAACAATAACAACAAATATTATAAATATTTAAAATTTTTGTTCCTATTAATTTTAATTACGCTCTCCGGCATTTAACAACAAAACAAAGAAATTTGTTTTGTATTTATTTACCCTTCACCTCAGGTGTAAAAGATATATACACTGGTGCATATTCCTATAAACGCACATAAATTTTTTAAATCAACTTATCAAAAATGGGGTTCAAAAATAATTAAGGTGCTACAAATTAATTTTTTAAATTATTTGTTATCTTTACTTTAAAAAATTAATAAAAAATTTTAGTAATTTAATGCCATTTTTTATGGCATTTTCCTATATACGCACTTAAACTAATGAACCAATTTAGCATTATTAATAATGTGTTGATGAATCTTTGTTTTGGATAACTTCAAAAATTCGGTCTGGCATTGTTTCGCCTAAGAAAATCACTGTCAATTTCTTCCCAGACTTGCTTAATTTTTAGTTTTAACTCCGTTATTGTCATTATGGTTTCATTGTGAGAATTTCTTGCATAGACTTTACGGGCCATGTACTCCCACAGATTATCCATTGAATTTAAATCCGGACCACAAGCCGACCAATATTGGAATACTATATTCATTAAACCACGACTTAGGTTGGTTCGAGACATGGATTGCAGCGTTATTCTGTTTTAATATACAATGTTCATTCAAAAACTAGAGAAGAACATCTTCCAACATTTCATTATAAATTGCACTGTTCGCTTTAGTTGGAACAGAACATATTTTTGATTTTACTGCAGCAGAAAAGGCTGCCCAAAACCATAATATTGCCTCCACCAAAATTGCGTTTCAAAATACGAATTTCGTTCGACCTCAAATCATGCCAATAGCAAGAATATAAATCAGGACCATCCAAACTAAATTTCTTTTCATCGGAAGAGATTATATTATTCCACTCATCTGTCCATTTCATGTATTTGCGCGCACATTTTAAACGATTTTCCTTATGATGCTGTTTTAACATTGGCCCACATTTCGGTTTCTTTCATTTTATGTTACCATCTATTCGTAAAAATGTGTGCAACATGTTTGGAAGTGACAGGAAGGTCAAGTTTATTTTTTATTTGTGTGGCATTTAATTTATTTCGGATGGCTTCTTTTTTTATTTTATTAATTTGCCTTTTTCTTAATTTTTCACAACCTTTCGTTTGTTTCCGCACTCCGTATTTCTGCCCTTTCTTAAGAAACCCTCGAATAACTCCTTTCGAGCGGTTAATTTTTTGTCCAATTTTTCTGTTAGAACAGCCTTGATCACGAAAAAATCGAATTTGAATTTTCTTCTGGTCCGCAAGAAAAGTTGCTTTGGACATCCTTTAAGCTGATGAAATTTCCCAATTAAAACAAAAATATTTTCAGTAAACATAGATGTCATCAGAAAGTTATCTTAAGTGGAACCAACAACTAAAACTGTTAAAATTTTTTAATATATATATATATATATATATATATATCTTTTTTGCGAAAACTTTTTTTCTCGACTGAGTTTATAGGAATATTCCACTGAAATGATCACCAGCATGTTCGGATTGCTAAATTAAAGAAAAGAACAAAAGCAAGAAACAAATATTTCTTGCATAAGCACAATATAATTTTTTGTTAAGAAAAACGAATATGCCTCAATGGAAAACAAAAAGTTTAAATGCGTTTATAGGAATATGCACCAGTGTACTACCCTAAAGTTCATACACCCAAAAAAAATATTCATATTTGAAATTTGAAATGCTCTACTTCTTCTAAACAATATACGATTTTAACAATTGATCACTTATTTCAAAGATAATTTTGTTATTTTTAAGCTCATTAAACAAAATTTTACATTATTTTGAAAATTTTCACATATAAAATGAAAATTGTTTACCAAACTAAATTTATATATTACTAATTTTGACCATTAAAAATTCTTACTCTCTATAAAGTGTCATTTAATCCCAGTAAAAACTTTACTTTCCTGATAAGCAAGCAGGTATAATTGGAAACAAAAATAAACTACTTATTTTTTTCTTGAATAACTACACAGAGAAAAAAAGGTTTGTTGGTACAAAATAATTTGTTTGGAGTATTTGCTAAATATATATTCAAACTATTAGGACTATTCAATTAAAAAAGATATATTTTAAAATATTTATATTTTATATATTTTATTACAATATTAATGTAAATAAGAAGATTTTTAAAAATTAAATATATGTATTTTTTATTATGTATTTGACGGCTTATTTCAGTTTCTGTCGGGAGTTTGGATCATCTTCTGTAGTGAAACGTTTTATAACAGTTAGGAAACATATTCATAAATGCGCGACCATATAATACACTTACCGGTAGCAGAGTCTTCACACACAATCAGAAATTTGTTAAACAAATTTGTCTTTTTTTACTCTTATAATTTATTTTTTTTACTTTTTTACTCTTATAATTAAATAAATTCTGTTCAATTGATATTATCTTTATATTTGTAATGCATTTTTTTTATTTATTTATTCAATATAATTTTATTAATAGTAACCGATTTCCAACCAATATTTTTTCTCTGTGTAGTTATTTTTGTTCGAGTTACCCACAAATTCATGTAGTTTTTTTTTTAGACTCTAGAGGTACTTAAAAATATGTACCTCAGTGGGATTTTAATGACTAACGTCTAACTCAGTACACCATCTCGAGCTTAATTTTCTAAGTGAAAAAATAACTTTTTTTTAGTATAAAATCTCTTTTTAGAAATTTTATTAAAAAAAAAAAAAAAAAAACAGCTTCAGAATGCGGTTGAACCAACAACCTGATAGTTAATCCAGCGCTCTAGCCAAGTGATCCATGTGATTGCTATATTACTGTGATATTATACTATTGAGTACTTATTTATACAATGTGGAGTAGACCAATAATAATGACGCCTCATTGTCAAGAAACTACTTTAATAAGTAGTTGACATTAAAGAGAAGCAAAAAGTTTTTGTTGGGTACTTACTGAAATTCACCTTATTTTGGATAGGGAGTTTTAAAAAATATTACATTGTATTTACATCCAATATAATGTATTTCATTTTCACATAACACATCTGACACCTCAACACAGGCGAAGGGTATATAAGATTCGACACAGTCGAATATAGCTCTCTAACTTGTTTTTCTCAATGTTTAATATAAAATAACTACTCTTTATATCTTAAAGAGTGTGTGTAAATTAACAGTCAAAGGAGAATACTTATTATTTTTCTCAGTGTTCTATTACGATTACATACTCTTCTTTTTTTTTTTTTTTCTTAGTATAAGTGATTTATACAAGTGAAGGGAATTAATCATATGAAGAGAGAATGCTACTCACGTTTTTTTTTTTTATATTTTAAATTATATTGTTGTTATCCAGAGTTGTTGGTGTTAAATGGTACCAATTCCTTATATAAATAACAGTAATAAAGAGAGGGTGTTGTACTTAAAGTAATTAATAAACAAAGTATTAATTCATAAAAAAAACTGAAATTGTTATAATTTGTGTGTCATAGAATGGTTTTAAAAGTTAAGAAAGGTGTCAGGCGATTTTAATTAATAGAATTTTTTGTTTTATTAATAAATATAAATAATTTTATGCTAATTAAGTTTTCATAATTGTTTAGTTCATAAAAAATATTAACATATTTAATTAATATTGAAAAAAAAAGTTTCATAAATATTAAATAACATTAATTTTCCACGTGTCAATTATTATAGTTTTTTTTAGGAATTTTGTGATGAAATAACAAATAACAATAAATTAAATTAATCTATATATAAATTAAAGTGAATCTTTTGCAAACAATAACATTTTGAATCAACAGACCTGATGATGAGAGTTATTCTCCCAAAATATTATCTTTGGAGAGAATTATTTAGAACAAATGTTGAACTTTTTATATCGAAATATTTCAGTGTTATCTTTGGAGATCACAAACTTTGAAACCATATGGCACCATTTTCATAAAGGTTTAACTTTTTAATTAATTAAAAAAGTAAAAAAAAACTCCTTATTTATCAATATTTTTTTAATTATTTAAAAAAAATATGTTCATTTTCTACTTATTTTTTTTATCAAATTTTTTCCAGAAAAAAAAAATAATAATAATTAAAAATACAAACGAAATTTCTGGATTATTTTTTACTATTTAAAATTTATTTATTTTTTTAACTTTGTAATACTCGTATTCCTAATTTTTATTCAAGAAATGAAAAAACAGTACAACTTTTCTTATTTATTGAACATTTTGCAAAATTTCTTTGGATTAAACATTTTGATTCAATATTTTTTTTAACAATTTCTTCAAAAGAAAGAAAAAATATATTATTTATTTTTTTGATTAATTTTTTTTAATAAAAAAAAAAAATAGTTTTAATTTGAATAGAAAAATAATATATCTAATATTAAATTAAAAAATAAATTAACTTTTAAATTTTCAATAAAAAGAAAAGAAAGAAATTTGAACAATTTTCTAAATATTTAGTAAAAAAATATCGATAAATAAAAATTGTTAATCAATAAGAATATATATATATATATATATATATATATATATATATATATATATATATATATATGTGCTACGAGACCTATAGTCAGTGCAGGAAATACCCTACGCCATACCTCGAAATTTAGGGGGTGTTTTTTAAAATTGTTTTGTGATGTCCTCAAGACATCAAGACTGTACCCAGCCCACATTACATCGGTTTCCGGGTGAAAATAAAAAGTGCCATTTTGTAGCAGCGTGTAATTTGTTTCTTTTTTTAATTTTAAACAATTTTTTTTTTATTTTTATTTATTTTTTTTTTTTAACGAAAAATCTTTTTTTTAAAACGAAAAAATCTTTATATTTTTTCTTATTTTTTTGCAAAAAAAATATATATATGAACATATATTTTCTCAACAAAATTTATGAAAATTTTTTATTTTTAAAATTTGTAACATGAAAAATTTTCAAAAAATTTTAAAGAGAAAATAATATTAAAAATTATTTTCAAAGAAAATTTTAAATTTTTTTTTTTATATATAAAATTTAATTTTTTTTTAAATTTCAAAATATTTTTAATTTTTTAATTGAAAATTTAACAACATTTTTCAATTGTCGAAAGTCTTATTCATTTTTTTTTTTAGAA
Organism: Protocalliphora azurea; assembly: GCA_932274085.1. Classification (NCBI taxonomy): domain Eukaryota; kingdom Metazoa; phylum Arthropoda; class Insecta; order Diptera; family Calliphoridae; genus Protocalliphora; species Protocalliphora azurea. Next base: position 65,640,155 of record OW026519.1, read on the forward strand.
AAATGAAATATTTTTTATTTATCTAAAATATATATATTTTTTTTTAATAAAAAATAAAAATTTCTTTCAACGAAAATTTAAATTTTTTGGACATTAAAAATTATTATTTTTTTTTATAAAATTTTCAATTATGTACTTAAAAAATTATCAATATTTTTAATCTAAATTTTTGGGAATAAAAATTGTTTATATTGAATTTTTCCAAAAACTATATTTTTAAAATTTTATATTAATCGAAAATATTATTTAACAAATAAATCCATTCCATTTCAATTTTTTTGGAACAAAAACAATTTATGGGAAAAAAATTTCAGTGAAATCAAGTGTTTTACAAAATTTAAAAAAATATATTTCTTTTATTGCAAATTATCTTGAACTATTTATAGTAATTTTATTATAGTCTCGATACGTTAAAAAACATATTTACCTTGCAATGTCCAATTTGAATTATCCTTTTTATTTTGTAAATTATTTATCTTTCAAAGAAAGTAATTTTTTGCTTGTATTAAGTCCTTAGCACTTTAGTTTTAACAAGTTTAAGTAAAAACATTTTTTTCTTTTTAATATTTCTTATTAAATCCTTTTTTTGCGTAGCAGAAGAGTTTAAAACTTAACGTTTTTAAATAAAAATAAATATTTATCCTTGCAAGAACAAGCGATATATAATTTATATATGTATAAATAGAGAAAAAACGCAAAACTAAAACCATTAAACTAATGAATTTACGCGATTTATTAAAGAGAAAAGAAAAAAACAATAATAACGACGATGAAGAAAACGACAACCGACTTCCCTGAATTGCACCATAAAACTGTGTCAAGAGTCCTTTTTGCATTGATAAATAAAGCAACCTAGAGGAAAACATCAATAAAAAAACGCTATCAGAAAAACAGTAAAAAGCAAAAAAAAAAAACAGGAAGAACATGAAATACATTTTGAAAACATCCTTGAAGTTTTACATTTAGTCTTACAAATACAACAACAACAAAAATCAAGGATACACCGCGAGTTTTGTAATACAAAACTCTTAGTGAGGGTATGTTTTATCATTGATTATACTATGTGTGGTTGAATATGTACAGGTTTACGCGAATAAAAATACTACACACGCACACAAACCACCAAAATTCAAATTCTCACGAAGTTTTTATCACTTCGCCAACAAGAACAAGCATATAAAAATGTAAACAAACCGAGCCAAGTACAAAAGAGAAGAAGATTAAAGAAAAAAATACCCCTTTAGCTTAGAGAAATTCCTTTAGGCAGAAAATCTTACACTCTTGCTTTTTATTATAACAACTCTCTCTCTCTCTTTATACAATCTTGAATGGATTTTATTAACAACCCTTAAAAGAAAACTTGTTACATTTGAATTGTTTAAGCAGAGAAATAACTTCTAAGTTAAAGTTTTTTTTTATTTATTTTCTTTCTTTTGCTATTTGTTTTGTAGTTTTTGTTGTTATTGTTTACAATAAGAGTAGAAAGGAAAATTAATAAAAAGTACAGCAGCAACAGGATAAATATGAGTCAACTCCTTAGAGAATTTTTCGTATAAATTTGGAATGGAAAAATAAAGCAGAAAAAGGAGATAATAAAATCCTCTAAAGAAATAAATTAAAATAAACCCTTTATTTCTTCCTGGTTTTTGCAAAATCTTATGAAATTTTGCAACTTAATAAATATATAAAGTAACTAAATCTTTTATAAATCTCTAAGGATTCTACACGAATTATCAAATTAAAACATTTTTTAAATTATTTATTTTTGTAATTTCTCCATATCTCCTCTAACCATAGAAAATACTCATATTGACATCATTTCTTTCCACAAAGGAATTTATAAAACGTGATGGCTAAATATTGCTAATCGTGGTGTTAAAATCTTACGTCATTGGCGGCAAGCTTGTCTACCACAAATATTCTTAAGAGACTATAATTTTAACCAAGTTAATAGACTTAATATTAGTATTGAATTAATTGGAATAATTTAAATAAACAACATAAATGTGAAAAATCACCATTATAATATTTCCAAAATTTTTAAAACCCAACTCGAATTTCTTTTTAAGAGAATTTTTACGTTTAAGGGTTAATTAGATTTGAAGGAAAAAAAATCATATTAAAACAATTAAGAATTTCGTTTTATAGGAAAGTCTTCCCCCTAAAAATATTCAATTTAACACCAACAAGTGAGAATATTATATATTTGGATTGTCCGAATCCAATTTGTAATTTCACTTATATGGGAGGCGGGTGGTAAAGTAGGCGGATCACGCCCATTTCCATTGGTTTCCGAGTTTGCTACAACTATTTCTTTCTATTTCTATTTATTAAAGTGTTAATGAATTAAAGATATTTAAATTTAAATAAAATTTTCCAAACGACTTACTTACACTGCCTGCCACTTGAATAAGGAATCACATTTTTTTTTAACTTTAATTAAGTATATCTCCTAAACTAAAGTTCAGAAAAAAATAATTTTTTGCGCAACCAAATTTTAGTGTTGGCTTTAGTTTGCTGAAGAAATAAAAAATATTGTACATATTTTGTTTACTAAAATTATGAATTTATTTAAAGACATGTATTTCTGTGGTGCTTTTTCGTGTGTCACTTGAATAAGGAATTCTTTTAATATTAATCAGGAAGGCTATGATTTGAATTTCTTTCAATATAAAGGGCTAGAGAATTTTTAATTTGATAGTTTTTAAATAGTTTTTATTCAAAATGGGACGTGGTAAGGCTCTTAATAACTCTGAAAAAGAAAAAAATTCTGATTTTGAAATCTCAGGGTCAGAATCCGGTCCAAATAGCCAAAAACATTAATAGAGGAAAGACAGTTGTGTACAATTATTTAAATAACGTGAAAAAATATGGAAAAGACATGAAAGGGCGGAAGAAAATGTCAACGACTCCAAAAGAAAGACGAAAAATTCTTAGAATTGCATCAAATTCTGCCATGTCGGTATCAAAAATACGTGAAAAAAGTGAAGTCAGTGCCAGTCTAAGAACAGTGTACCGTAGTTTAAAATCGTGCCCATACATAGTCCGACGAAAACTGCAAAAAAAATCACCACTTAATGAAAAACGCAAATCACAACGTCTACACTTTGCCAAAAATACAATGACATGGTCCGACAAATGGTTTAAAGTTGTATTTTCCGATGAAAAAAAGTTTAATATTGATGGTCCCGACGGGTGTAACTATTACTTCCATGACCTAAATAAGGAGGCATTATTTTTGAGCCACAGGCACAGCCGAGAGGGCGGAATAATGGTATGGGGTATCATTTCGTATTATGGTACCATAGAATTGGTTTTTGTATCCAACAAAATGACTGCAACGACTTACAAAAACATTCTGGAGGAAGCATTTCCAAAATTTAATGATTTCCTTGGATCCATACCTTGAACGTACCAACACGACAACACTCCGATTCATACCGCCAGAGCAGTAAAACAATGGATTAATCAACAAGGTGTTCAACTTTTGGATTGGACCCCATATTCACCAGACCTGAATCCAATGGAAAATGTCTAGGGTTGACTTGCAAGAAAAGTTTATGAAGGAGGAAAACAATTTGAGACGATAGAATCCTTAAAGGATGCAATAACGTTAACATGGAGTTCAATTTCGCTAAATTACTTAGAGTCATTATACAAGTTGATGCCAGATCGCAATTTTGAGTTTATTTCTAAAAATGTTGGCAGTACTCATTACTAATTGAATGCTAGAAGATAATAACTTTCATTTTTATAACCTAAAATTTAAAAATAAATTACAGTTTGCTAAGTTTTAAAATATTCCTTATTCAAGTGACACACGAAAAAGTACCACAGAAATACATGTCTTTAAATAAATGCATAATTTTAGTCAGGAAACTAAAGCCAACAGTTTGAAATTTGATTGCGAAAAAATTATTTTTTTCTGAACTTTAGTTTAGGAGATTGTAAGTGTGTGGGGATGGGTGGGCGTGCTTTTACTCTTTTTGCTTTATTTCACGCACTAAATGTTAAAATTTATAGCCTTTAGTTCCTTCAAGGCTTGAAATTATCATCGGATAGTTAATTAAGAAGGCATGGGTAGGGGAAGATTTTACTTGTTTTTCCCTGTTTTACGCCCTAAATGTTGGAATTTCCAAAATGTGTATATCTTTAAGTTCCTTTCACATGTCACAGTGTCTGCATGCCAAATTTAAAAAAAAAACTGGTTGATTAGTTAATAAGATATAGGGAGAGGGCGATTTTACCCCTCTTTCCCTATTTCCTGTCCTAAATAAGAAAAATTATAGGCTATAGTTCCTTCCAGATGTTACACTATTTGCCTGCCAAATTTCAAGAAAATCGGTTTATTAGTTAAGAAGATATATGGAGGGGGAGCTTTTACACTTTGTAGTTTATTTTACACCCTCTAGCGATATGAAATATACTTTATGACCTATTTTCATACCTAAAAAATACACATTCAAAATTTCATAAAAATTGGTCAAGCCGTTTTGGAAAAGTTCAATTACAAACAGCGTGACACGAAAATTTTATATATATAGATTGATATACCAGAAATCAATATTTAATAGATCTCTTCGTCTAAATTCTTCGTAATTATTATTAATTTTTAAACTGGAGTAAAAACAATGCATGAATGACTTAATTGTATGACCACCGCTGTATAAAAGAGTAACGTTACCGAGTGATTAACTGACTTACTTGCTGATTCATCATTGCGCAGCTCAAAAGCCTAAAGCTAGAGAGATGAAATCTGGATTGTAGGCTGGTCTCCCATCAAACAGATCCATTACGATGGGATTTTTGGAAATTCGAATGTTTAGGGGGTCAAAACAGGTAAATTCGGTAACCTTATATCTGCTAAACTAATAGAGATAAAAAATTTAATAGTTAACGTTATTCATTTAAATAATCAGACAGGTGTTTGGTACTTTTTTGAAATTCAGCTATTTTAGGGAAAAAAGGGATAAAAACTGTATTTTGGTTCTTTTTTGTACCCTATGTATCTTTTAATCCAATAAACGCAGAAATAAAATTTACATCGTATTCGTAACTTATCAAAAAGTGACAAATATAAATTTGGTACTTTTTGGAAATTCAAACGTTTAAGGATACAAATCACACCTGTTTTTGGTACTTTTTTCTATTTATTGACATATCCATATGAATATTTTATAATGTAATCCCACTGTAATTTAAAAAAATTCATTGCAATAAAATACATACAAGAGCGAATAAAAAGTACTAAAAAGGGGGTAAAAGTGGGAAATTACGTTTTATTCAAGCTTAATAATGAATTTTCTATTATATTAAACCTAGAAACATGAACTTACGTATATGTAGTCCTAAGTGAGTGAGAATTCACAAGAGGAGAATTTGTGGTACATTTTCGTTCGTTCTAACTTTTTGAATTTTTTTTAAAAATTGGGCCAGAAGCCATGAAATTAAAAATACATGGTTCCAATGTAAATACGAATTTACAAGGGGAAACATTGTGGTACTTTTTTGTTTTTCTAATGGTACTTTTTGACTTTTATATAATATTGAACCTAGAAATATGAAATTAAAGATATATGTTCCTATTTGGGTAAGAATTCATAAGAGGGGGCTCTGTGGTACTTTTTTGCTTTCTAATGGCACTATTTTTTATTTTTCTATAATATTGGACCTAAAAACATAAAATTAAAGATACACTCCCTGCCACATGAATAGGACCTCCTAACACAATTTTTTCAAAAAGTTGTAGTAAAAAAAAAAAAAATGTTACGAACATAACTTTTATTTCTATTTAAAGGTAATTTAGATGTTATTGAATACAACAAAAATTGGCTCAATATATACGCAGGTTTTGTTTTTATAAAAAATTTTGTAAACCAAGTAAAAAAATACCTTCAAAATTTGCGTTACATGAATGGGACCCTACTATAAGAAGACAGTTTATGTATAGTTTGCAATAAAAATTTTTAATTTTATTTACATTTTATGAAAAATTGTACATTTTAAAGCCTCTTCAGTAATGCTTAGAGCCTCCATTTTTACAGAATGTTTCGTAAATTCGATTGAGAATAGAATCATACAATGATTTTATGTAATCGAGCGAAATGGTCGACCAAGCCACTTTTATGCCTTCAATAAGTTCCTCTTTGGTAGTATACTGCTTTCCAAAAGCATACACTTTACGAGTTAGCTATCCCCAAACATTTTCAATGATGTTAAGGTCCGGCAAGTAAGGGGGCCAATCGAGCACCACCACCCAGGCAGTATGAATTAGTGCATTGTCATGCTGGAATGTTCACTGTAAGCTTCCAAAAATGTTCTGAAAGTGAGGAAACGCTTCTTGTAGCACACCAATATAGCAATTAGCGTTCATAGTGCTGGATAAAAATTTCAGCTCGCAGGTATCATAATAGGATATGACTCCCCTCACCATAACCCCTTCCACTCTGCTATACAAACGATCCAATTGATGCTCCTCTTTTCGGAAATCGTGAAAATAATAATTGAAGCCATTAGGGCCTTCTAAATTATTTTTTTTTTTTTTCATCTGAAAAAACCACACGGTGCCACTCGTTATTCCACGTCATGTGAGTTCGACAAAAACCCAATAAGACTCATTCCGTAAAAAATTAGATATCACATTTCGGCTTCTTTTGATTCGTTCAGCAATTTTGATAGATTGTACAGATTCCTTATAAATTTTAATTTTTATTTTTTTCAGCTTCTGTTACGATCTTTCCTCGACCCATTTCAAAAAAAAATTCATTAAAATAACTCAATTTACATTAAAACTATTTTTATCTATTTCACTTGTTCACTTGCTTAAGAAAACTAAAGTTAATACGGTGAGTCCAAAAAAAGTGACGCAAAAAATATAGGCAATTTTGGTCAATCACAAAATATTGGAAAAATATATATTATAACGGGACTTTTCCAGAAATCAAATTAGATCTCAGAGCAAGTAATCACAGACACCTTTAAAACACAAAACAAACCACCGATAATTGTTTGCAAATATCGGAGAGAATTGCAGTTGTGCAAAGTACAAAGGGGAGGGGGAGGAGATCCTATTCATGTGACGGGGAGTGTATGTGGTCCTATGTGAATGAGAATACATAACATGGGACCTTATGGTGCTTTTTGGTTCTTCTAATGGTACTTTTTGAATTTTCTATAATATTGAACAAAGAAACTTCAAATTACATATACATGATCCTATGTGGATAAGATACTTTTTCCTTCTTCTAATAGTACTTCTGCAATTTTCCGCAATAAAATTGAATATATATATATATATATATAGTCCCAAGTGAATGAAAATCCTTATGAGGGGATTTTTATGGTACTTTTTCGTTCTTCTACTATTACTTTTTGAATTGTTTGTAATAATTAAGCTAGAAATATGAAATTCTCTTCTCTACTAAAAAAGAATAATAGAAATAATTTGGTAGTTTTTGAATCTTGGAACGTTTAGAATGTAAAAAAGTGACAATTTATTAGTACCCTATGAATCTTCTGAAGCAAAAGTCATAAAAACAAATTTTTAATTGTATTCTTTCTTTATCACAAATATATCAAAACATGTCGTTGGTACTTTTTAAAAAAGTCCTATTAATGCTATTACTTTTTGGTACTTTTTTAACAAAAATATATTTTTAAAATGTTTATTACTGTTAGGGCCGACACAATGTCCAAATGAAATTGAAGACATTAATATTATAACTGTTCCCATGACAACTAGAAGTCATAGTTTAATTTTTCGAGTATTCTTTTCCACTTTTGGAAAAATTCTATTGTGAATTTCCTGTGAAAAAAATTTCCCGCTATCAGTTTTCAGTGAAAGTAAAAAAAAAGAAGGAAATTAAAAAAAATATATATAAAAATAAAAGAAATTTTTGTTCAAAAATAAACACGTACATATGTAATATTTTAAAGAAAATTTGAAAAAACATAGCAAAACAATTCGACTACTTTTTGGAAACCCAATTATCAAAAGAATTACTACAAATTAAAGTGTGCAAAATGTTTAGAATTGAAGCAATAATTTTATTGCAAGAGGAGGAAACTAAGCACCAGCGAATTGTTCGTCGCGGGTTTGCGGGAAGCATCAGAGTTTCCCGATACATTTTAAGTGGCCTAATTCAATAGAACAAAAGAAAAAACTTTTAAATTAATTCTCTGTATTAGATTTATCCACGTCTTTCGAAAGCTTCACAAATCCGCAGGCTATGGACCTGTTACTTTGCATTTTGTTGAACAATATATCAGTTTGTGCCTTATTAAGGGATCGTGTCCTTAAAATAAATGATCTGTTCCCCAGCAAAAATAATGTGAATAAATTAAAGGGAAAAGTGAAAAAACTCGCGGAAAATAAATCATTCACGATAAGGGGGATTTTATTTTAGCATGAAATTATTCATGGGGATTTTTTTCACGATTGCAAATTTAGGAAAAAGGAAATCATTTCAAAAGAAAAAAGTATTCATGATAAGAGTGATTATGTTTTTTATAATTAAAAAAAGAAAGAAAGATATAGTCGGTCAAGCCTGACCATATGATATCCCACACCATTGTGCATGTTCATCAAAATTCATGAAGGGGTCTTATATTTGATATGTGGACAATTGTGTACCAATACCTTTATTAAGTGTAAAATAATATATACGATACGATTTATATGAATTTATGTAATTTAGGGTGATTTCCTAAAGTGGGCTTATATGTGAGTTGTGGTAAATTATAGGGCGATCCTCATAAAACTTGCACTGTGATTTCTAATTATATAAAACTTATTTGTGTCGAACATAAACCTGATACTAACATGTGTATGTGATTTATGCACGTTAAAGTGATTTTCGGAAAAGGGTTTTATATGAGAGCTATGGTCAATTAAAGATTGATACTTATACAAAACTTCTTTACACCGAATTTCATTAAAATATTTCTATATTTAAGGCATTTATGATCGTTAAACCCCTATTCCGGGAGGACATTTGTATGGGGGCTAGGTGAAATAATAAACCGATCATAACCAATTTCAATAGGCTTCGTCCTTGTGTCATGAAAATCCTATGTGCAAAATTTCATTGAATTATCTTCAAAATTGCGACCAGTACTTTGTGCCAGACGTCCAGCCAGACGGACGGACGGACATCGTTATATCCAATCAAAAAGTGATTCTGAGTCGAATGGATGACTTTTTCTGTGCATTACAAACATCAGCATAAACGCATAATGCCCCAAACACCTATGGTGGTGTGGAATATAAAAAGTTGCCAAGTTTATACCTGAACTATGTCCCGCTAACGCAGTAGTGAGTAAAATACTAGTTTTATAATAAAGTCATTAAATCTAAATCATTATCTCGTAAATCATTATTAAAAGAAAGTTATTTTAAGTAAAATTTTACATAAAATCTATTAAAATCTATTAAAGAAAAATTCGTAAACTATAAAACAATCGAATTTACAAAGACTGTAAGACATAAATGTGTGATGTCTGTCTGTCTGTCTGTCTGTCTGTTTGTATATCGGTTGGTATGTCAGCATGTTATGGTTTATTAATTCTTTCTTGTAAATAAAACTATAAATAATAAATCACTAAGAAAATCAGAAGAGGATTTCTTAACAAAACAATTTTTAATAGCAGCTATAATTCAAAAAGAAATTAAAAATATTTATAACGAACGAAAGATGATTCAATAGGAATTCCTATAAATAAAAAGGGAAAAAGCCAGTAGCTATTATTGTAAAGTTATATTTTATTTTATTAGCAACCCAGTCTAGAAGTTTGTAATAAATTTTTAGTAATTGTTCTCTAAACCCCATAAAGTATTATTATTGAAATTCTAATAAAAAAAAAAAAAAAAATTCTTAACATTTAGAAAATATTTCAAGAAAACAATAAGACTCTATAAGGTGAATATAATATATAGAACAAAAATTATATATTACAAGGCCATACGTACGATACACACATGAATATCGAATAATTTTCAATGGAATTCACAAAACCAGTTGGATAAAAACTTTACCGCTGTGTGATTTTGTAATTAAAAAAACTAAATCTTCTTCTCTATTGAAAAAAAAAAGAACTTTCTTTCGAATATAGTTCAACCAGGATTTATGACAACTTTTGAACAAAAGCCTCCTTGATAAAGAAAAGGAAAAACTCCCTATTGTAATAAACAACTAAAGAGAATTAAAAAGAAATTCATTCATTCTCAAAAAAGAAATAAATGCCAGACAAAAAAAGGATCCCGTTAAATATTAGAAAAGTAAGCAAAATTATACAAATCATAAAAAATTATGCATTTTTAATTTTTATGGCTTAACACAACAAAAACAACACACACATACACTCTATTCACCTTAAATTCAATACTTCCTTCAAAAAGAAAAGGATCATAAAGAAAAGTTTTTCCCTTTACATCCTCTTCTTAAGCTATAGCCAGCCCAGTAAGGGAGATATTTTCTTTTTCTTTTTTAATAACTTTGCATACGTTTAAAAAACAATTCATATCAATAGAAATGCAAATAAAAAAATTATAAATTTTAATTTATAACAATTTCCAAAAACTTTTTAGTTACTTTAATGTCAGCTATAGGAAGTTTTTTTTTCCAGCAATTATTACAAATCGTTATTATGCTGAGTCGTTAAGTGTTATTTAAATGTTTCCCTGTTAAGAGAGGGCACAAAAAAAGTCCTTGCGTGTTTAAACATTAGTGCTAAGAGTGATGATTTGTGAAATAACCCGCCACCAACTACTAGTAGGTAAATTTTTTTTTCCTTCTTCCATGTCGATATCCCACCGTTTGTTTGTTAAAAATCAAACATTAAGTTAAGTGTTTTTCAATAATTATAGTTATGAGCTGGAAAAGTTTGCTAAACTATTCTCTCTAGGATGTAAAATAATTTACATACAAATGAACGGTAGAGAATTTTTCTTTTTCCACAACCAAAGGAAAAAAAAGGGGTGTTGACTGGCTTAAAGATGTTTGCAATTAGTAAAAATTTTCTTAAACAGTCAGGACTAGTGTATTCAAAAAAACCAACATTTTCAAAACAAAAAAAAAACAGTTTTCGAACTTTCCAAAAATTTAAAAAAAGCCTCGGTTTCGAATAAGGTTTTACTTAAAAAAAAAAAAACGGTTAACAGGGGTTTTACTAAAAATATAAATATTGTTAAAATGTTTAATGATTTTACCAAAGAAAGTACACTTATATCACATGTCATTTGTAATGACAAATAGCTAGAGAATTATGCTCAAAATTTGTATTTTATTAACTACCCAGCAAAAACTTTTTGGTTTTCGGTAATAACAACTACTTATTAAAGTAGTTTCTTGGTAATGAGGCATCATTATCATTTGCCTACTCTGTATTACATTAATAAGTAATTAATGGATTAACAACCAGAAGGTTGTTGGTTCAACTCCATTCTGAAGCTGTTAGTTTTTTATAACAAAATGTCTAAAAAGATATTTTAAACTAAATAGAGTTTTTGTCGCTTAGGATTCTATGTGCGAGATGGTGGACTGAGTAAGACGTTAGTCATTAAAAACGAATGGTTATTTTGTGTTGAAGTTCGAGTCTCACTGACGGCAAAATTTTTTAGTACCCCTAGAGTCAAAAAATAACTACATGAATTTGTGTACAAGTCGAACAAAAATAACTAAAATTATTCAGGCAAAAAATAAGTAGTTTATGTTTCCAATTATACCTGATAGCTTACCAGAAAAGCAAAGTTTTTGCTGGGTATTTACTGGAGTTTACCTTATTTTGTTTGAGGGATTTTTTTTATTTTTCCCTGGGCTTCAAATGAACCAAACTGTTAGTTATTTATTGGTTTCAGACAATTTTAAGAATTTTGGCACCGATTTGTTATAGCATATTGTTGCATATTTTAGTCTTAACAGCATATTTTTGCATATTTTGGGTTTAGCAGCATATTTTGTAATATTTTTGTAGAAAATCATTATTTCAGAGCTTATTTCAGCAATTTATATGGCAATAATATTTTAAGAGCATATTTTAATTTTAAGGGTATGTTTTCCGATTTTAAGAGCATTTTTATGAGCATAGAACACATTTTTTAGAGCATAGATTTTTTTGCCCTGATTATGGCAAACGTCAAAACTAAAACTGACTTTACCTAAATTTTTTTTAACAAAAATTTGTTTAAATCAATTAAAAAATATAAAATCTCAGTTCTCAGTACGTCTGCTGTTACTCAAATCATAAATTAAAAATTTTAAAGAATTTAACTTAAAGCTTTATCCTCGGGTAATAATGTAAATGAGAAATACTTTCAAATAATTTAGGACCTGATTCAGTACAGTCGAATTGTTCACAAATTTATAAGAGAATTACTCAAAAACTACTTTAAAAAATTTGTAATTTTCTACAAATTTTAATTTCAAACAATTTGATTGTAGTAATGAATTGGGTCCTAAACAATGTCCGCTGAGCAAATGTTAAAAATGGAAAAATAGGGTTGCTATAGGAAAAAAGTAAAAGAAAGAATATTTCATTAAAAACCGTTTAACCGACAGAAAAAAAACCGGCCTATCGAATAGTTCGAAAACAAAAATTATTCGAAACCGATCGATTTTTTAAAAAGCCAAAGCCCTTTAACCGGTTTCCGGTTTGGGTTTTTGAATACACTAGTCGGGACAAAAAAAAATATAGTTTAATCATTAGTAGAGGGTTTGGTTTTCAAGGATGATAGCAAAATCTTTAGTTGCAATTTTAACATTTCCCCGTCTAACAAATTTAGGACTGAAAACATGGATTCAAAAGTGTTGTCCTTAAGTCTGTTGGACAATTTATTTTTTATTAGTGATAATTTAGAAAAAAACGTTCCGCCGAGGCACTTCTAAGAGCTAAAGTAAAAATATAAATTATTCAGCAATCTACTTTTTAATTTTCCCAATCTGCTGCAAAAGGATTCGCTATTTTATTTTTTAAACAGTTGTTGTTGTCTTTTTTACATCAGTATATTGTGAAAGGTGCCAAAAAAAAAGTAGCCAGGTGATTGAAAAAGGGGCAATTGGCGAATAAAGTCACCAAACGGTAACACTGTTCATAGAATATCTTAAGAATTTAATGAAATTTCAAAACAATTTTACTTTTGGCAAGTTAAGTTTTTATTTTTTTTTAATTGTATTATTGGCTTGAGGAAATGAGTGTTAATAAGATGAGCTTCGAAAATATTCACTATTATAAAAAAAAAATTATTAAGTAGAAAGTTTTTGCACTGAAAACACAACATGTTTCAGTTCTTTTCAGACACATGTCTTATGCAAGCAATGAATCTGTAAAAAAAGTGTACACTGGTGCATATTCCTATAAACGCATTTAAAATTTTTGTTTTTCTTTGGGGTATATTCGTTTCTCTTAACCAAAAACAATGTTGTGTTGTCACAATTTTATGTAAGAAATATTTATTTCTTGCTTTTGTTATTTTCTTTAATCTAACAATCAGAACATATTAGTGATTATTTCAGTGGATTATTCCTATAAACGCAGTCGAGAAAAAATTGTCTAAAAAGTTATTGCAAAAAAATATATATATATATATATATAAAAGATATTTTTATTGTCTGCTTCACTTAAGATAAGTTTCTGATGAAAACATCTCTGTTTACTGGAAATATTTTTGTTTTAATTGGGAAATTTCATCAGCTTAAAAGATAGGAAAATTTTACCGTTCGAAAGGAGTTATTCGAGGCTTTCTTAAGAAAGGGCAAAAATACGGAGTGCGGAAACCAACAAAAGGTAATTAAAAATTAACAAAAAGGCAAATTAATAAAGTAAAAGAAATAAAGTAAAGAAATAAACTTGACCTTTCTGTCACTTCCAAACATGTGGCATACATTTTGCGAACAAATGGTAACATAAAATGGAAGAAACCAAAATGTAAGGCAATGTTAAAACAGCATCATAAGGAAAATCTTTTAAAATTTGCGAGCAAATATATAAACTGGACAGATGAGTGGAATGAAAAGAAATTCATTTTGGATGGTCCTGATTCATATTCTTGACCAAACAAACAACTATTTTAAGGACCTCGAAAAATCCTATTTTTTACGCAAAGTAAATGACGACACTTACTCAAAATTTGACAGTAGTCTATTAACAGGTGGTACTTGATGGGAATAGTGTTGCATTTCATATAACTACGAGGGAAGTTCGAAAAGTCACGGACTTATTGATACGCCCTCGTATGTACATCGCGGATGTTGCAGGTATACCTACAATTAAGGCCGTAATAAATAAATTCAGTGACAGAAGATATCTCCATATACTAAGCAATCACTAAAATATTTTAGCTATTAAACTTTTGAATGATAGCGATGAAATAAAAAGACTAAAAAGAAATCAGGTACTTGACCTTCTTCCTTCCTTCAGAAAATAAAATAGAAATTATATATTTTTTTATTATTTTATTTTATTTACTATCAATATTTAAAAGTTGTACATACTAAGACACAATTTTGAGATTCTATATAAGATATTTCAACAAATAATAACTAAGGTTAAATGTATAAAAGTTTGTTTAAGTTGTTTGCAAGAACGTATTTGTAGCAAAAATATAGTAAAAAACCTACACCCTGTATCACAGACGTTATTAAATAAGGTGGTAAGAGAAAGTTTTTAAATAATCACTAATACAATTTATAATTAAATAAATTGGTTAGTCATCATCAACCAAAATTCTCAGATGAGCAACTCTTGATCCTCTGCATTTATTATTAAATGACAGTGTCAAATCATTTATAAAGGCAAATATAGTTTTTTGATTAGATGGAGTCTACGAGTTGAATATCTTTTTGGTAAATTATATATAATTTTCAAGTTTTTATTTTGAATGATTTTTAATCGTTTTTAAGATTTAATATACTTCTATGATTCAGTAGCGGATAAAGTGCTCTAACACATTTTATAGATTTTGTACCCACCTTATTTAAATGGTCCTTAAACAATAGTTTTCGATTCAGAATAACACACCAAGATATTTTATAGAATTTTAAAAAGGAATTAAGTGCCCTTGAATTCTTTTCTGAGAATTATTAAAAGGAATGATAATGGCTTGAGACTTGTCATGAATAATCTTAATATTCCATTTATTAAATTATTTGGTTACAGAAACTAAAACTTTTTGTAGCGCATTTGACTATCGCATTTCAAACTTTTCCGCGACAAATAAACGCGCTGTCAACGGCATAAAATGCTACATCGTTACCACTAAGTGTCTTAAAGTCTGAGATATATAATGAATACAACAGAGGTGATAACACAGACCCCTGTGGGGTACTCTAGCTGGAACCATAAAACTTCTATTGGTAAGGAAGCTCTTTATAAGTTTTACTAAGTTTGTAAATAAGACCAGAGTGTCATATTGAGCCGAATGCCTTCTCAATATCTAAAAATAATACTCCAGTGGAATATCTCATTTGTTTATAACTTTTTATCATTTTAACAACTCTTTTGACTTGGTGAACTGTGGATTGTATCGGTCTAAATAGAAATTATATTTATTGTGATTCATATACAAGTTAATTTAACTTAACATATTTAAATTATAATTTTTTCGGTTCATTGGAACTTAAAAACCTAAGTTATTTTGTAATTTTTGAAAACAAACAAAATTTTGCTTAATGATTCTCTTTAAAATAGATCGCAAATAAAAATATTAAATAAAAAAAATATATATTTTATTAGCCTTTTCGGCACATTTAAAAATTATGATAAAATAATTAATTTCACTCTACGAAGAAATACAGTTTAAGAAAAAAGTCTACATACAGTGTGGTAACTCCATGCAATAAGTAAAAAATTAAGAACAAAAAGGAGAAAACAACCGTTATTTTTTATTTTATTTGGTCTTGAAATCACTATCTTCAATTCATTTTACAAATTCAAGTGAAAGAAGTAAAATGTCTGTGATTTTAACAATAAAAATTAAAGGTAGAAAAGAGGTACCGATCTCTGTTACAAAATATTGTGGTCAGTGAGCGAAAGGAAGGGAAATCTTGTGGCGAAATTTCCAAAATAGTAAAGCTTAGTCGCGCAATAGTGCAGACAATACTTAGAAATTATGAAGCAATCAAGAGCATAGAAAATAAACCACGCACTAGCAGACCTAAGAAGCTTTCGGGACGTGATGTTAGCAGTATGCTGAAAGAAGTGAAGCATGATCCGAAACTTAGTGCCCCAAAAGTAGCGGAACACCATGAAAATTGTTGCAATGTTACTGTTACACCGAGAACAGTTATAAACGTTCTGCACGACAATGGGTTTAAAAGCAGAGTGGCCCGAAACAAGAAACTAATTTCTGCGAAAAATCGTAAGCTTCGACTTGAATTTGCTCGGGCACATCTTAAGAAAGATGTTGACTTTTGGAAGCGTGTGATATTTACTGATGAAAGTAAGTTCAACATTTGCGGAAATGATGGAAGATCAAAGGTTTGGAGGAAGCCTAACACTGCACTGGATCCAAAAAATATTATACCAACAGTTAAACATAGTGGCGTCACATGGTTTGGGGCGCCATGGCGCCTTTCAATATAAGAACATATTGGAACGAAATCTGAGGCCATCTGTTAATAGCTTAGGACTTGGTAATCAATGGATTTTCCATTAAGACAACGACCCAAAGCATACCGCTCGCGTTGTACGAGATTGGCTTCTATATTATGCCCCGAGGCAATTAAATTCCCCATTCCAATCACTTAATTTAAACCCTATTGAGCATATCTGGGATGTTTTAGAGAAAAATGCACGAAAATATGAGATAAGCAGTCGTGAAACCCTTAAAACGGCTCTTGTTCGAGCATGGACCAAAATTACACCTGATATTACTGAAAAATATTACTGAAAATTTAGTAAATGTCCCATCGCCTCCAAGCAGTAATTGACGCCCAGAGTAGATCGACAAAATATTTAAAATTATATCAAATTAGTTACCCTTATGTTTAATTTTATTGCTGTATTTAGACTTTTTTCCTATGAATTTTGGATATTTTTGTTGTTATTATTGTTACAAAACATATGAACTACTTTTTTTATTCTACAAATAAATTAAACTATTGGTGCCTTAAATATTGCTATAAAAACTTTTTGGTTTTTTCTTACACACCCAGCAAAAACTTTAAAAACTTTTTGGTTTTCGGTAATGGCAACTACTTATTAAAATAGTTTCTTGGTAATGAGGTGTCATTATTATTTGCCTACTCGATATTGCATAAATAAGTACTCAATAGTATAATAGCACAGTAATACTGCAATCACGTGGTGAGTTGGATAGAGTGCCGGATTAACAACCAGAAGGTTGTTGGTTAAACTCCATTCTGAAGCTGTTAGTTTTTTATAACAAAATATCTTAAAAGATATTTTAAACTAAATATAGTTTTTGTCGCTTAGGATGCTATGTGCGAGATGGTGTACTGAGTAAGACGTTAGTCATTAAAAACGAATGGTTAGTTTGTGTCCAAGTTCGAGTCTCACTGACGCAAAATTTTTTTGTTTTTTTTTTTTATTTTTGTTTTCGTTTAGGTACATATTTTTGAATACCCCTAGAGTCAAAAAATAACTACATGAATTTGTGGACAACTCGAACAAAAATAACTAGTTATTCAGGCAAAAAATAAGTAGTTTATTTTTGTATATTATACCTGCTAGCTTACCAGGAAAGCAAAGTTTTTGCTGGGCATTTACTAAACATCCGAAATTGAGGGGTGTATTTAAACTTTTTTCTTAAACTGTATATTATATATTTTCTCTCGTGATTTTGAAAACAAAATGTTGACCCAATTATTAAAGAAACCTTTTAAGGAATTTGTTTAACTACTCTTAAACAATTGAAATGGTATTTACAATTTTCCCATATTCTAAGCTCCTTTATTAATAACCTTCTTTTGTTTTGTTTTTTTAATTAAACAAAAGAATTAACCATAGATCATAACCTTGTTAAAAGTATAAAACAAAAACCAATCTAATTTTTACTTTATTTTTTAAACTTCTTAAAACTTTGAACTGAATAAAAAAAAAACAAAATGAAAATATTCTTACAAATAAAACTCAATGAACAAAAATCAAAACACAGGCTAATTGCAAATGATTAATTATATATTACACATCCTTAGAAAATTATATAGAAAAAAGTCCCTGCACTTCTTTTTTACTTTTATGATGAAATGTCAAAAAGGAAGTTCATATATTATTAATTCAATACACATGCAACTAACATGCACGTACAAAGAGTAATTGACATTATTAAAATGAAAAATTGTTTATAAATTAATGGTAATTTATAAAAAACAAAAATCCTGCAGAGTTTTATTAATACAACAAATAACATTAAGGAAGGATGCTTTGATTTTTTTTTTTAACAATAAAAAACACCCTATAGATTTTTGACATTTCTAAAAAAATAAAAAAAAAATTTCAATTGCCAGCTTGTTGAAAAGGAATCTCCTTTCACTTTCTTTTTATGGTCAAGTTATATTACAGAGTAATTTCTATTTAAAATTCCTTAACAAAGTCATTGAAGTATTAAACACGTGCAAATGGTAGCATTGGAATAGACTGGTTGGTTTACAAACTAGTTTATTTAATCCTTAAGATAACTATACATTGCTCTAAAGAGGGTCGAAGTTTTAACAATAATTATGAAACAAAGGATAACATTAAAGCTTAAAAATTTTATGCATTTTAAGGAAAACTGTTGGATTTTTTATATGTATGTGTTAAAAAAAAAAAAAAAACATATAAAATAAAATGAATTGTTTGGCATTCATTAATGTCCCAAGGTTTTTTCAAGGTAAATAACAGATTTTGTTTTATTAGAGAGTCGTGAATTTCAAAAGTTATTCAAGAAGAAATTAAAGAAATACATTGAGAAAATATGATAATAATAACCCCACCAACATTTGGAAGATATCTTCCATAGAAGATATTTAAGCAATATCTTCTTTTTATTATTTTTATCAGTTTAAAGAAAATTAGACAATAAACAACAAAAATCTAAAAAATTTTTATCTTTTGTCATTTACATAAACGCAGAGAAAAAATATAGTTAGAGTGACCATAATCTAAGAGTAACATATCATGATTGGAACATATGATCACAGCGAAAAATAGAAAACAACAAAAGCAAGAAAGAAATCGTTATATCGCGAGTTATTGTAACAATAATAAATAACACATTCTTTTTAACGAATATACCTCAAAGAGAAACAAACATTTTAAATGCATTTATAGGAATATGCACCAGTGTATATCTCCAAAAAAAAAAAAAAAAAGATTTAAATGAATGAATTTCGGTCGATCTGTTATTATGCCTTTATAAAATTTAGTTTAGAAAAATCAATTTCGCCAATCGTTGACGTAAACGTGGACAAAGTACATTTATATAAATTTAACATAAAGAAATATATTTTTTTATATAAATTCTAATAAAATTAGCTAAACTCCAAAGAAGCAAAATCGTTTTATTCGAATATTTGACCAAAAAAATATTCGAAGTATTTGTTATTCGAAAAAGGCCATTTTAAAATTTTTCGAATAATTATTCGTAATAAATTGTGCGAAGAATTCGAACGAACATTATTCGAATGAATATCCTAATATCTATCTATCTCTCTATGTATTTATATATCTAAATGTCTATCTTTCAGTCTTTCTATCTTTCAATCTATCTATCTATCTAACTCTTTATCTATCTATCTATCTATCTATATATCTATCTATATATCCATCAATTTTTCAATCTATCTATCTCTCTATATATCTGTCTATTTATCTATATCTCTATCTATCTATCTATCTATCTATCTATCTCTCTATCTATCTCTCTATCTATCTCTCTATCTATCATCTACCTATCTCTCTATCTATCTATCTATCTATCTAAATATCTATCTCTTTATCTTTCAATCTATATATCTACCTATCTATATATCTATCTATCTCTCTATCTATCTATCTATCTCTCTATCTATCTATCTATCTCTCTATCCATCTATCTATCTATCTATCTCTCTATTTTTCAATCTATCTATCTACCTATCTATATATATATATCTCTATCTATCAAATTTCAATTAATCTATCTATCTATCCATCTATCTATTTATGTCTCTATCTATCTATATATCTATATCTCTATCTTTCTATCTATCTATATATCTCTCTATCTTTCAATCTATCTATCTATCTACATATCTGCACATAGATCTCCCTATCTATCAATTTTTCAATCAACCAATCAATCAATCTATCTATCTCTCTATCTATCTATATCTTTATCCTTCAATCTATTTATCTATATATATTTCAATCTATCTAGTTATCAAATGATCTTTTCTCTCAGTGCACTTACAGATCTCCTTAGTTCTTGACATAACTTAACACAAGCGAATTTACAACTATATGTCGCTATTTTTCTATAGAAAACCTATAAAAAAAGAAAAACTTACACATATGTACACCTCAAAAGCGATCCTTTTTCTTGTAAATATCCGAGCATTTTTGTTGGACATCCCTCATTTTAATGGAAAAAAAAGGAACTTAACTGAGTACAAAAAAGCATTCATCAACATCAACAAAAGAAAAACAAAAGTACCAACAACAATAACACTAAGAAAACAACAAATACAAATGATTTAAATATCAAAACCAAATGAGATCTTACAAAACAATAGAGGGGATTTATTTACACGAGAAAGAACACAACAACATCTTTACAAAGAACATCTGATGTAAAGTTATTTCACAGGAATTTAAATTAAAAAAAACTTGAACTATTTAGCACACCGACACACACACACACACACACTCATTTAGTACTTTTTTTTTAAACTAAATCAAAGGTATGTAACAAATAAAGTTAACTGGAATATATGTAAGTAGTTTCTTTTTCCTTCCCAAGAACAAAAAACAAAAAAAAAATAATTTTATCATCAAAAGCGTATGTCATTGAAGAAACTAAATGATATGAAAATTTAAACTAGAGGAAATTTAGAAAGAAAAAAAAAACAACCCCAATTTTATAGAAGTTTTTTTCGGTTTACCCTTGTCTCTTTGAGAAAAGATATTAAACAAAGAAATTGTATTTGAAAGAATAATAAAAAGGGGGAATTAAAGGAAAAGACCTTCCCTTTAAAATGATTTACAATTATTTCTTTCTTTTCCGATTTGGAACATGAAAATAAAAAAAATAAGGGGGACTTTTAAGTACAGGGTAATGTAAATAATATAACGAAGGACGTGTCAGCTAGATATTAAGAGAATGCTTTCTTGATTTGTATTCGTTGAATGGATCTTGGAAGTTTGAGAATAAGGTTACACTTTAAATGAATTAAAACAATCTAAAGCTATGCAACGAATTTGATTCTGAATAGGTCATTAATTAATGATATACGGAAAGCTTTGCTATGATATATATCTTATAAAGATTATTTTGTAAAAAGTCGCTAATAAAAGTCTACTAGAAGACCTTTACTTTGGTTGGGTACCTTTTCATTGTGTTATCCTAGTGACGGAACAGAGCCCAGTAATGACAGCCACCAGAATTCATAGCCGATATCAAAATGTCTACGAAGTTTATACAATCATTGGGAAAATATTTGTCTCGAGACAAAGTCTACAAATATAATTTATTTGCATGAAGATTGTAACTTGTAGTAACAAAAAATTTCACCATCAACATATTTTATTTCCATATAAAGTATATGGAAAGTTACAATACATACATATAACAAACTTTATAATTCCCATTTAGTTTAATATAAAATTAAACATAAGAAGTCATGATTTGTATGAAAAATTTCAGCAAAAACCGAAGTACCATTCTTACTATACTTTGCTCTTAGGGATTAAAGTATCACCAAACTCGACCGAAATTCTTCCTTCTGAACCATAGCCGACCGAGAGCCGAAGAATTTATCTAGTCGGATTGTAGTGCATGTAGTCGTAGTTAGTTGATTGAGAGTCGAAATATTTATCTCATCGGTTTGTATTTAGAAACCGAAAATTTGTAGTTAGCCGACCGAGAGCCGAAGCATTTATCTCATCGGATTTTATTTTGTGACCAAAACCTGTAGTTAGCATTAATCTCGTCAGATAGTATTTGGTATTTAGCGTAGTCCATAGAATCCTAATTAGCCGATTGAGAGCGATGTATTATCTCATCGGATCGTATATTTTATCAGAAAAATAAGAGTCGAAGTGATCATCTCATCGGAATGTATTTAATATCTATTGTTTCGCCTTAAATTCTAGTTAACAAACTGAGAGCCGAACAATTTATATCAGCGGATTCCCGAGAGAGTCCTTATGGGAGCTTGACTATCGGTACATATTTTTATATCCTCATCAAATATCCTATAGTATATTAGCTGATTCACTGGCTTTTTAATAGTTGAGATCCTACTTTAATATCACTGAAATGATCAGACAATTTAAAGTAAATACTTTTTCCTTATCAGGGAATATAGAAGCCTCCACCTACCCCATCTACAAACTTAGATCGTTCCGTTCCACACACAGATGTTCATAGTCCATAGTCGCCCAGATCGATCATAGCAAATTGTTTATGCAGATTTACTTTCATTTATTCCTTCATAAGGAATTTTTAGTGGTATAACACTACAACGACTTTCGTTAGTGCTTATCATTTCCAAATCTAAGGTTAAGGTCAAAGTTTAATATGTGATTAATCTTAGGTTAGCTGGAGTGTCCCTAAAAATTCAAGATCTCATAAAACTTAGACTCAGATCCATCCGTGTAGAACTAAGTCGCTCCTGTGGATTAATCTATTTCATAAAAACATTTACAATCATCTGTCAAGGACAAAATAGTCCATATTGTAAGTCATAACATCTATATTCCTCAGAACTGTCGTATGTTCATGGTTTCTAGGACTTCATTGGCCTATAGTATCACAGAGTTCGTGGCTATTTGTTTAGTCATAGGGTTCGCAACTACTAGAATATCTCGTGAGAATTAATTTGAATTTATTTCATCATAAGGAATTTTTAATTGGTTTAAAACCACAAAGACATAACTTGTGTTATTTGTCCCCTGATCTAGAGTTAAGATCAAAATTTGTTGTTTGATAAACTATAGGTTAATTCGAGACCTGATAAAACTCATCATATCACATAGTGATGTCATACAACTGCAGACTCAACTAAATCTCTCCTGTGGATTACCTTGATAGGTATTGACATTGAGAATCGTATGACAAGAAAAAGTTCAGATTTAGTCCATATTGTCAGTCATAGCATGCATATTCGAAAAAACCGTCACATGTCCAAGGTTTCATGTAAATTGTTTAGATTTGTTTGCCCATTAGATTCACATCAACTAGAAGACCTTGAGAAATTTTTAATGGTTTAATATTACAGCAACATAACATGTGAATCCTCTTCTTCACCTGATCTGGGGTTGAGATCAAAGGTTAATGTTTGATTAACATTAGGTTATTTCGATTATCCCGGAAAAATACGAGAGCTGATAAAACTTGTCAGTGTTGCATTCTTATTAACACTAAGAGCAAGGAAAAAGCGCCTACTGTGGTTCCGGAATTTGTGTACTTGTAGTTCCTATTCTATCCTGCAAGATAGTTAACTTTTTAATAGATGAACTTTATCGTAAAAGATTTGGTGACAGATTGGACAATAATTTAAAGCAGCAGAAACATTTCGATCATGGTTCATGATGTGGATACTGCGCCCTCTGTCTTTTAACTGTACTACGATTTTGGTCCAGGAAGTTGCCTCTCATAAGCCGAGATCGCTGGGGAATATTCATTGAGGACTCTATTGCTTCCGTAGCCTGCTAAAACAGCCTTTTTATACATGGATTTCACTAAGGATAATCAGTCGATTTGGGATGAAATGCTAACTTGGATATTAACCCAATGGTAACGGTCATCCAAGCGGATATGTTGAAGAAGGAATCATGTATCAAAATCTGATAGTTGGGCTTGACTAGGATTGTGACATGCACCAGGAACTCTCTAATTAGCAACACTTTAAGTTACTTAACTAATAGCATCCCATTCTCTTCAAGAAGATGATCGATATGATATACATTATTTTATGTCGTTTGTAATAGTCGCCATTAAATGTTGCTAAGAAAAGAGGTCTATGCGAAAGAAGCATAATAGAGAAGAGTGTCTCAAATTGTCTTATCGTGACAATTTTCACTTTTGTTCCAAAGCTGCAAATTTCTAATAAATATACCGATTTCAAACTTCCCTTCATTCTAAAAGCTTTTGCTGTAACCTTTATTGGAAATATTTATACTCTATGATAAACCTAGCAGTACAATCGATTTCCTTGCAACTGCCACAAGTGAACTTTGTTTTATTTCTCTTAAGTGAGTACATCAAGAGTTTGAATGTATTAAATATCGTAATTGTAAATCACCTGTTAGTGCTACTCTCAACCTTCCACTCCTCCATTTAAGTTCAATCTGTGATAACCCATAATTTTTTTTTTTTTTTTTTAATTAATCCCTAATCACTTTTAATTTTTTCATTATTTTCTCCAAATACCTTTTTATATCAATCTCGACACGAACTTACTCCTTTAATTCTCTTTTCAAGGTTTTCTTTATTTATATTTATTTCTCTATGAATCTTCATTACATTTGGGTGACGAGGACACTCGCTATACTTAAGAAACACCAGTAAAATACACAAAGAATATAGGGTTAGTTATTTGCCTGTTTTCAACTCAAGTTTCATATGTTTAAAGGAGTAACAATACAATTTCCAAAATAGAATAATCACTGTTGCTTTTAAAGGCAAATAAGAGAGAGAAAGCCTGCTGTTAAACCTGGTGCTTGAATTGATGCCAAAGACATTACAAGCGAGGGGAAGAACAAGAAAACGAAATATTTGCAATATTTGTGGTGGTTGATTTGCTGGTTTGGCTCAAAATAGATGAAAAAAGTTGGCTGTGAAACACGTGCTAAACATTAAGAAAAAGATTTTGCTAAAAAATGCTAAAGGCACGACTCTAACACTATTTAAAATTACAAGATTTAGAGTAAAAAAAAAAAAAAACAATGATTCACTTAGCAACAAGCAAAAGTTTATAAACAAAACAAATATATTAAAAGCAGAACAGTCACTTTTATAAAACACATTTTAATAAAAAGACTTTTAAAAGTATTAAAAATTAAAGCTTTTTATAATATGTAAAACAATAAAAATATTTATAATTTACCATATGGAATTTTTTTAAATAAAATCAACAGCAATTCTTGTGGTCAATAACCATCCATTAAAGAACATGTTTCACAATTAAGAACAATTAGCACACTAACAAATATTTAAATAAATTTCGAAAAAAAAACAAAAACCAAAAATTAAAAAAAAAAAATTGGGGGAAAAATAAACAAAGAATACTTCTTTATTTTAACACCAGAAAAAAAGGTAAAGTCTATGTACATATAAGTTCAAGGCAACATTTTCATTGAAAATTTTGAAAAAAATTTCAATAAATTAACAGAAATATCATTTCAACTTTATTTTCTTTAATCCAAAAATTAAAAATTTACAATTAATTTTAGCTAAGCAAATTGTTGATAAAAATAAGCATGACTACTTAAATATATATGTGTATATATACATTGTATTTTAATACATGTTTAATAAATTACGCTAGCTTTAACTAAGAAAAAATCGCAGTAAAAACTCGTTAAAAGTCATTAATATTAAACAAATGTTTTTCAAAAAAACTTGCAAAAATTAATTGGTTAAATATTTGTTTAATCTGAAAATAGCTTTAGATATTTTTGAAATGGAATTCAACTGTAAATAAGAATTTATTATTTTTTTTTTTTATAAAACATAGATTTTCAATAATTTTTGAAATATTAGAAGTGATCACAGATGAATATATATATATATATATATATATATATATATATATATATAGTGTACACTGCCTGCCACCTGAATATCACATTTTTTAACTTTAATTTTTAACTTCAATTTTTTAACTTTAATTAAGTATATCTCCTAAACTAAAGTTCGGAAAAAAATAATTTTTTGCGCAACCAAATTTCTTTATTTTCCTGAAGAAATAAAAAATATACATATTTTATTATACTAAAATTATGCATTTATTTAAAGATATGTATTTCTGTGGTACTTTTTCGTGTGTCACTTGAATTTTTTTTAAACTAAGCAAAATATAACTTATTTTTAAATTTTAGGTTATAAAAATGAAAGTTATTATCTTCTAGCATTCAATTAGTAATGAGTACTACCACCATTAGAGATTTGGCATCGACTTGTATAATGACTCTAAGTAATTTAGCGAAATTGAACTCCTTGCTTCCGTTATTGCATCCTTTAAGGATTCTATGGTCTCAAATTGTTTTCCTACTTAAAACTTTTCTTGCAAGCCAACCCCAGACATTTTCCATTGGATTCAGGTCTGGTGAATAGGGGGGCCAATCCAAAAGTTGAACACCTTGTTGATTAATCCATTGTTTTACTGCTCTGACGGTATGAATCGGAGGGTGTCCAAGTTATGAGTCCAAAGAAATCATTATATTTTGGAAATGCTTCCTCCAGAATGTTTTTGTAAGTCGTTGCAGTCATTTTGTTGGATACGAAAACCAATTCTATGGTACCATAATACGAATTGGTACCCCATACCATTATTCCGCCCTCTCGGTTGTGTCTGCGACTCAAAAATAATTCCTCCTTATTTAGGTCATGGAAGTAATAGTTATACACGTCGGGACCATCAATATTAAACTTTTTTTATTGGAAAATACAACTTTAAACCATTTGTCGGACCATGTCATTGTATTTTTGGCAAAGTGTAGACGTTGTGATTTGCGTTTTTCATTAAGTGGTGTTTTTCTTGCAGTTTTCGTCGGACTATGTATGGACACGACTTTAAAATACGTTACACTGTTCTTAGACTGGCATTTTTTCACTTTTTTTTGATACCGACATGGCAGAATTTGATGCAATTATAAGAATTTTTCGTCTTTCTTTTGGAGTTGTTACCATTTTCTTCCGCCCTTTCATGTTCTTTCCATATCTTTACACATTATTTAAATAACTGTACACAACTGTCTTTCCTA
This sequence comes from Protocalliphora azurea, assembly GCA_932274085.1. Classification (NCBI taxonomy): domain Eukaryota; kingdom Metazoa; phylum Arthropoda; class Insecta; order Diptera; family Calliphoridae; genus Protocalliphora; species Protocalliphora azurea. The sequence continues at coordinate 65,667,278 of OW026519.1, forward strand.
TATTAATATTTTTGACTATTTGGACCGGATTCTGACCCTGAGATTTCAAAATGAGAATTTTTTATTTTTCAGAGTTATTAAGAGCCATACCACGTCCCATTTTGAATAAAAACTACTTAAAAACTATCAAATTAAAAATTCTCTAGCCGTTTATATTGAAAGAAATTCGAATCGTAGCCTTCCTGATTAATATTAAAAGAATTCCTTATTCAAGTGACACACGAAAAAGTACCACGGAAATACATGTCTTTAAATAAATACATAATTTTAATATAACAAAATATGTATATTTTTTATTTCTTCAGGAAAATAAAGCCAACACTTTGAAATTTGGTTCCACAAAAAATTATTTTTTTCTGAACTTTAGTTGAGGAGATATACTTTATTAAAGTTAAAAAATGTGATTCCTTATTCAAGTAGCAGGCAGTATATATATATATATATATATATATATATATATATATATATCTTCTATATCTTCTTAACTAATAATAGTGCTACAGTATCGGACAGACCTCTCTTATGCAAAAATGCATTGAGTGAGCCAAAATCCAAAAGCCAAAATCTGGACGTTGCCGCGCAAAGTCCGCATCACGTATGAATTCATACGTTACCCTCTTATTATCACTGTTCGTCCATCTCGTCCTTCACCTAGACAGAAGACCCATTCATTAGATCAGAAGCAGAAACCCAATCATGTCCCTCTTGATCTTGAAGGTAATAGCACGACGTATTACCTCCAGATCAAGGAGTGCCACACCAAGAAGAACCTGATGTGCGTCCATCGATACCGTCCTACAAACTGGCATGAACGCTAACATCTCGACCCCCTGACAGGATAAGACCTTGGTTCTGCCAACATTAGACACGATCGTTTCATACCATATAGGGGCACCAAACATTGCACAAGCAACGAAAAGCCTCCTGAGGATGCACATAATCATACCTGCAACACTCGACAACTTGTCCCTTATGTAAGATGAACCAAAAAGTTCATCCTCTCACTCATCATTATTCCCATGACAATTGGTGGAATCATAATTTATTCAAAATACCATCACGGAAAGCCTCGGTCTTATAATGCAGACCAGAAAAGTTCTCAAATCAGGCGATCTTAAAAAAAATGTTAATTGAAAATATGTCTAATGTTATAACTAAAAATCTTTAAAAATTTTGAATTACGCTAAAAAAAAAAACAGTTTTTTGGTAAGTTCCTTAATAAATTCTGTTATTGTTTTGCTAATTTATTATTTTTAAGATTTTTTTGGAAAGTAGAAGAGTCAAGCTTGTTATTCATATACATTTGTATATGTTTTGGTGAAATATTGAAAGAAAATTTTTAACAACATTTAAAAAAAAAAATTAAATTTCTCAAGTTCTAATACAATTTATTATAAATTTTTCTATGCACAGGAAAAATTTATTACCGTATATTTTTCAATTAGCACAGTTATTTCATTTTGCATCTAAATTTAATAAATAAATATATTAAAGAAAATACTCGTATAAAATAAAAATAAAATTCAAGTAAAATTTTATTTCTCGTTTAAATTCTTAATTCATTCAATCATCTACTTGATTGCTTTGATTAATTTTTTAATTGGACAAATTTTTCTGTTTTTTTTTTTTATTTTTTACAGCTTCTAGTAATTGGTATGAGGTACAAATTAAAAAAAAATAATAATTTAATGAATTATTTAGTAATATATTTGGAGATTGATGACTCTTTTTCTGTGCAAAAGGCTATGCAATGATGTAATATTTTTAAAGACTTTTTTTTTGTAAGCATAAGATTTATTTTCTTTTAATTTGGACTAGAACTTATTCGAATTTATATTGAAATGATTTTATATGACGACTCAAAATTTAGGTAGCTACGAAATCCTTAGTGCGCCAACTGTCATCAAAAGGTTTTTTACGAAATATCTCAAAATTTACAGGTTATTTCAAATTTTTGAAAATCTGTTAGTTTTTCGCGTTTGTCAAGTTTGTTATTTTAATTAGAATTTCTTACTTTTTACAAGTAATGAGAAGTAATGGAGCAAAGCTATTATTAAATAAGAAAGTATCGATTTTAGGTACGGTTTCCTTAATTAGATTAGTTCCAAATTTTTGCATCAGTAAGTTTTTGATATTAAAGAATATAATTAGATCTATTTATATTGATATTTTAAGTATCAGAACATACATATCTCAACCTCTCGTGTATTTCAGGTCATACATTTTAATAAATTTCATTGAAATGAATTTATTTGCCTGAAATTTATATTTGATAATTTATGGGTAAATATTTTTATTTAGCTTCCAAAATAAAATTGTCTCAAGATACGTAAACAATTTAATAATATCTAGAATAAATATAATATTTTTTATGAAAAATTTTGGGAAAACCTTTTCTGTGTTATTATAAAAATGATTTATAAAATAAAAAATATTTTTCATTAACTAATAAAACTAGTATTTAGATAAATTATTTTTTATCGAAAAAATGCATCTTTCGTAATCGTATGATCCGTAAAATTTAAGCTTAAATTTAACGAAATTTGAAAATTTAGAATTTCGCAAACCCAGGAAAAATAAATGAAATTACAAAATTATTTACTATTAGAAGATTTTAACATTTTACAAAAATTCATTAATATGTTATGTAGTTATTTAAAAAAAAGTGAAATAAAATTAATTAAAAATGTGCATTCTCTACAATTTTATTAAACAAGTACTTAAGATTTTTCAAAAGAAAATGCAAATTTTTGGATAGACAATTCATCATTCGTTTTTCTATTTATGACAAATTAATTTTTTTCAAAATAATTTTTATTTTTTTTTTTCCTTTTCCTTTTGTATATTTTATTATATATTTTATTATTATTTTTTATATAGATGACAGCGTCTTAATCTTTGTCGCTAACGATCACATGGATGACAATATCATCCACTCAGTCGTCTACGATTAATCCGTGACAAATGAAATAATTTTACGGAAATATTTGCATAATTGAAATTAAGATATTAAATTATAATTACAATTTTGTTTAAAAACGAATTTACATGAAATGTTTAGAACTTCGAAAAAATTATATCAATTTATTAAAATTTACGCTTATATACGTTTCATTGATGCAATCTGAAAAATATGCATATGTAAAATAATAATTTTATTATTAACTTATGTTATTAATAGCGCAATTCCTTTTTAGTATAAAATCCTAACAAATTTTATTCTTTCAATAATAATATTTATTTGCTTAACTTAAAATACTCACGTTTAAATGCTCTGATTTGTCGTGCTCAAATTAATATTTTCTTTTTTTTTTATAATTTGTCTTTTATTTATAAATATCGTGAATTCACGGTTATTCTTAAATACTGAAATTATATGGAAGACAATATTTAAAAAAAGTGGCCGTTGTCTTGCCGTAAGACAACATTCAAAACTTTGTCGCTCAAATATCGTCAAAAAAGTTCGACAAAATAAAACATTTAAGATATTGTTCCTTATGTTTTCATCAACATAGTTTATTTATGACAACCTTAAAGATATTGTGGGTCTTCTCGTCTTCAATTTAGCTTTATAAAAGACGACATGAAACATGAATTGTCACTTAACTTGTCATCAACAAAGTTTACAAATGAAAACATTTAAGACTTTGACGCCCTGCTTGTCATCTTAAAAATAAATAACAGAAAACATTAAAGACTTTGTCGCTCATCTTGTCGTGAAAAGTATTTGATCGAAGACTGCATTGAAGACATTGTCTTCCTTTTTGTCTTTAAATTCGTTTATGGATAACACACACAGGACATTGTCGTTCATATTGTCATCAAAAGTAGCTAATGTTGGACAAAATTGAAGACTGTGTTTGAGAAATTTTCGTTAATAAAGTTTATTAGAAGACAACATTAATGACATTGTCTTTCACCTTGTCGTCACAAAATTTTAATATAAGACATTGTCTTTATTCTTGTCTTTAGAATCACTTTAAGAAATTATCGCTCGTATTGTAGTTAACGAGGATTTCCTTCAAATTGTTGTTAACATAGTGTCTAATTAGAAAATTTTTTATGAAGATAAGCGTCAAAATTAACCCGAATTTATGGAAGATGGTAACAGTTACACAAAAACAACAATACGGCGAATTCATTAATGTTTTTTATTTATGCAGTTTGACAGCTGTAACAACCAAAAATGGTAATCGGCTGTTTAACTAAGATTACCTTGTATTGATTTTGAAGTTATCCTTAATAAAGATTAATAAAGACACTATGTAAGTAAACTTAGATAACGGTGGTCATGTCGTACATGAATCGTTAACGACAATATCATTTACGACCATTTGGCCAATTGTGTTGTAAAGGGTACATAGAATTCGGCACAGACGAAGAAATCACTATTACTTGTTTGTTCTTAATTTTCTTACAAAACACCCTTTCTAACCTCAAACTAACAACTGCAATAACAACTATGCGCGCCAAATTGCTAAATAAAATATACAAAAAAACAGGTTTGTTTTGCTTATTAGAGAAAAACAACAAACGCAAAAGAATAAGTAGTAACAAAAACAAATGTTCGTCAGTGTGTATGGATAAAATGCAACAAATCATTTTAAAATGACTATAGATATTATCGTCTCTCCGAATCAGGGATGTCAAAATTGGTGCAATTGCACTTTTTTGGTACAATTCGAGATATTATCGTCTCTCCGAATCAGGGATGTCAAAATTGGTACAATGGTACTTTTTTGGTACAATTCGAGACTGAAAAGTACATTGGTACACCAATAACCAAATTGGTATAATTTCAATTTGATTCTAATTTCAATTTTTTATAAAGTTGCTATAGAAAATCATCTTATTTAGAAAACAAATTTCAACTTTAATTGCAAAAATTGTTTAAAAAATCTCGAATTAGACAAAGCACATAATTATATTTGATACCCAGTCTCAGCTTACTATTTTTAAATTCTTGTATCAATGTCTCATAGATTCTTTAATATTCGGATTCATATTGTCATCAATAATTTGTATTATTAATATTAATTGTTTAATAAAAACTATGAAGAGATTAAGAAGGATATTTATGATAGGATTAAAGAAGAAATAAAAAACATTTATTGGCAGGAATTATAAATTATTATCAAAATTTATATAGACAGCATTTGGATGCTTTAAATAAAAAATTTAATTTTATAATTATTATCTAATAACATTGAATTCTATTATAAGAAGTTAATATCGTAATATAAATATCGTTGTTATTACTGAAAATTATAGCACTCGTTACAAAATCTAGTGTTAGTTACAAAACTTCGGGTTTTCCGCCAAAACCGAATTAATTAAAAATTTAATTAACATCTATTTTTTTTAACTATCGTGAAGTGAACTACTACCTCTGTTAGATACTTACCCCTGAATTGTAACTCAAACTAAAATAAATTATATGAATATGATTATATGATTGTTCTTTAAACACACATAAATATTTATTTGTACTATGTGCAGCTACCATGGAAAAATGTGATAAAAAAAACTCAGTTATCTCTAGTTGAAAGAAATACTAATTTACATTTTTTTTAAACTATCTCGATAATTTATCTCGTAATAGATTAATTAACCCTAACTCTATCCCTCTGCTATATCTATTAGGAGAACTAATAATACACACATTGTTACAAATGCCATTATAATTCATCGAAAGATTAAAGGTTAAATAATACTACCTGCGTTTTGTTGCTACCGCTGAGAATTAATGTAGACTGCTAGCAAAAAAAAAAAAAGAAAAAAACATTAACCCGATCGATTTGGGGGGACTTTATATTTATTTGTAAATATACTAAATTTGAACGTTTTTATTTACAAAATTTTCATTTGATTTTATTTTTATTTTATTTTATTTTTTTTTTTTTTTTTTATTCTAGTCATTCTTATGTTCATAATTTTTATTCATAAAATGGGAGCACTTTTACCGACATTAAAGTTAACATGTACACGTTAATCTTAACGTATACTAACATAGTGTCTACATTAGAGATTTTTTTATCATGACAAACATCAAACTGCAAAAAACAACAATATGGCGTATTCATAATTATTTTTTATAATAATTAGCTGTTTAACTAAGGTTACATGTATATATTCGCATTGATTTTGACGTTTGTTTTGATAAAAATTTGCCTAATGTAGGCACTAAGTAACATAGTATCTGCATTAGACAATTTTTTATCAAAACAAACGTCAAACTTAACATGAATTTGTGGAAGGTGGTAACAGTTGCACAAAAACAACAATATGGCGTATTCATTATTGTTTTTTATATATGCAGTTTGACAACTGTAACAACCAAAATAATAATCAGCTGTTTAATCAAGGTTACCTTATATATATTCGCACTGTTTTTGACGTTAGTTTTGATAAAAATTTGCCTAATGTAGACACTAGGTAACGTTAACTCCTAACGTATATATATTTAAATTTTTTATGAAATTGCCTATGAACATTAGCAACGAAACAAAGCTATTATTTTCTTTATATCGATGAAAATAACTTGAAAGTATTAAGTATGTTTTGCGAGTTCTAGGGCATTTCTTAACTTCAAGTGATAATTTTACAATTTTCTATTTTGGTACAATTGTGGCAAAAAAAAAAAAGTACAATATTAACAGCTGTTTAGTACAATCTAAAAATTTCAATTTACATCCCTGGTCCGAATAATATAACAAACAACAAAAAAAAAGAACATTTTTTCTTTCGTGCTATATTTTTTATTGCATATTTATTTGCAGTGTTTGTTGTTGTGACGCTTTTGTTTTTATTGTTTTAATATTTGATTTGTTTTTGTGTAATAGTGTGAATGTGTGTAGTTGCATTGTTTTGATTGTGTTTTGTTTTTATTATTGTTGTTCTTTCGTCGGTGGCTGACATTCTTGTTGATATTTTGGAGCCTTTTTTGTTGTTATTATAGCTTTGTGTGATTGTTCTTTAAACAAGCAGCCAAATGTATTTATGGAAATGCCCTTGTAATTAAAAAAAAACTGTATTTTATATGTACAATTTCAAGTGCAAGTTCAAAAACTAATAAGAAGTAAAATTTGTTGATGAATTTATCGATCTCTATGTTAATATTTAAAAAAAATGGCACAAAATTTAATATTTGCTAATATTTATATAATTTTGAATAATTCATTAACTTGTCAGCAATATTTATAAACAAAATGATTAGGCAAATTTAAAAACAAAAGGAAATGTATTAAAATTCTTCAAAAGGCACTTACCAATTTTTCACAACAAGATTTATTGTGAAATTACAGTTTATTTTTATTTCTTTTTCGTTATTTTAAGTTTGCAAAATATAAAGGCACTTTAGTTTTTGTTTAATATTTCTAGATTTTAGAAATTCTTAACTTTTTCTAGGATTTTGAAGAAAAATTCTTAAATCATCGTATTTCGGAATTAAAAACACGCGTTTATAAACACACACTTGTCCGACAAGAATGACACGAAGAATAAAAACAACAAAGTTAAAAAAATGGTATTAAAAATAATACAATGAGCTGCCATATTACAAGAAAAAGGCATGTAAATGTTGTTTTTAAAATTAAAAAATTATGACAGTTTAAACAAAATTCTAATGATTTATAATAATTTTATATTATTATAAATTAGTTATTTATTTAAAATTTTGCTTAGGGTGCTCATTGAGCTCCCTAACTCACTCCCTAACTTCTGCATAGTAATTTTTTTCTTTTTTTCTTAATAGACGCCATTCGGCCGGGCGAAGGATTTTTAACTCTGTGGTATGTTCAAAAGCTGCTTCGCTCGCATAATATTTCCTTTTTAACCAATTTTTTAATAACAATGAATTTTTTAAATATCGGTTTCTTAGGAAAGTACATTTTCAATGGCGTATAACTTTGAAACTATTCAATTGCACTCAAAAATTTTTACATTATTATTTTCAGCGTTAAAAGTACTACCAATGATGAAAAAGTAAACAAAATCGGGGCTGAGTCAGAATATTCAATTAAAACATTGCTTAGTAATTTATTAATAAAAAAAATACATTTTTTCAATTGTATTTCTTTGTTTTGTGTTTACTTGCTTTAGTTTAACAGTCTGGCAACACCTTATGTGCTAATATTTTCAGTTTTGTTGTTTTCTTGGTTTTTGATTTCTTTTTATTCACAACAAAGACCTGCGCCGAATAATTTTAACAGCGGTGGCGGTTTTTTTACATTTTTGGCGGCGGCTCAAAATTGTCAACGGTTCCCAAGTTGAGACAATGTCGCGTTGGATGTAAAAGGGTGGCGACCGTTTTTTGAACATAATATATACATAAATATTTCTTAAAAGAAAAGAAGTTTTTCTATTACTTTTAAAATGTTTTGAAGTTACGAATAAATGTTGGGGAGTATTAATGATATTTATATAGAGTATTAAAAGCTTGTCTATTAAAGATACAACTAAGTTGTAAGGAACAAATCAAGGTTGTAATTAAAATATATTTTTTAATGTTAATAAACCTTTTTCTGTAATCACGAATTAAAATGCTATTAATCTTTATAAAAAATATTTAAAAATCAAATGTGCTGGTAATATTAATTTATGTCATACATATACTATATACTATTTTTCACAAGTGTTACATTTGAATGTGGAGGTTTTACCTTTGAAAGTTTTTACTGAAAAAACAAATGCATATATTAAATCTAACATTTGCTGCAATAAATCGGCTCTTTCAGAACTAGAAAATAAGCCCAATAGATGTTAACAATTCGTTTCGGTATTGGCATGGTCATGTTTATTGGACAATGGTATACCCTAGTAAAGTGCTGAATTATAAATATTCTCTTCGATTTTGTTACCAAAAGGTTGATAGGTTACATCGATTACAGGTAAGCCACTGGTTATAGACTCCAGTTAGAACGATAATACCCTCTAAGCCTATGGATGTAATACCGGAGATTGGAGAAATATTCAGCATCTACAAGTAGTAAAAAATATTTCTTAAAAATTGGTACTTTTATTTAAAAATTATTAACTTCCTTTGAGTGTTTGTACTATTTTGAAATTTAGCACTTTTCTTTGGAAATTTAAAATTAGTATTCTTTATGTAAACTGCAATTTTCTTGAAAATTTATATTTACTTTTCTAAGAAAAAATTTTTGATGAATTTCGAATTTTGGTACTTTTTTAGTTGGAACCTTTTTTGAAATTTGGTACTTTTATTTAAAAATTGGCATTTTTTTAAATTAGTACCTACGTTTCTTTATTTTTATTTAATTGTAATATTTTTGAAAATTGACACTTTTTAATGAACATTGGTACAATTTTTTTTTTAATTTATACTTTTTTAAACATTTGGTATCTTTTTAAAATTAGTGCTTTTTGAAATTTTAGAAATTTATTTTTAATATTCTTTTGTTTTGAAAAATTGTTACGTTTAGCAAGAAATGCATTTTGGCACTTTCTTGGTACCTTTTTTTGAATGTTGATACTTTTTCGAAAATTTGCACTTTTCTTCTTCTAATTCAAAATTAGTAACCTTTATGAAAACTGCTCTTTTCTTGAATTTAAACTTTTCTAAAATTGTAAAATTTTGTAGTTAAAAATTGGTGAATTTTTCAAGATTAGCATTTGTTTTGAAAATTGATACTTTTATGGTATGGTACAACCTTCAAAAAATGGTAGATTTTTTGAAGGTTGTACTTTTTTTACTAATTACTATTCTTTTTAAAATATGAACTTTTATTTTTTGTAAATTGTAATATTTTTGAAATTTCCATCTTTTTATAAACGTTGGTACTTTTTCTTAAACATTTGGTAATTCATAAAAATGAATGCTTTTTTAAAAATATGTACTTTTTTATTAATATTGGTACATTGTTGCTTTTTGGAAAAATATGTGGCAGATATTATAGGTATAGTTACTTCAATTACCAGTAACGATTCGGCTTCCCTCCATCACGTCACACTTTTAACCCATTCTCGACCAAAGAAAATATATTTCTGTCAGGAGTTTTAAGGTTATATAATTTTCTAGGTAATAAGTTTAGCAAATTAGTATACACGTATTATAGATAAGAAATGGTGCTACGATAATGTAGTACAAGTCAAGTCTCCAAATTGTCATATTTAGTCCCTAGAAGTCATTAAAGTTGTCAAAATTATGAAATTTTTATTAACAGTCATTAAACCATGAAAAAATTAGCAAGGAGTGGGTGTGTAGAGGAAATTTGTATATTATATAACTAACTCATGGCCGTAGATCTTAAAAGTGATAAAATTATTAAAATTGCACTGACAAAAATGCGTGGACATCAAAAGTTTGAAATTTTTTATTTTGAAAATCGGAACTTTAAAAATTGGTTATTTTTTGAAAATTTAATTTTTATTAAGATTAGTACTTTGTATATACCAAACTACATATTTTTAAAATTGGTACTTTTTAAATATTGATATCTTTTTGGAAAATTAGTACTTTTTTTTGAAAATGTGATTCATTTTTGCAAAAGTAACAATTATGTTTCTATATAAAATATGTTAATTTTTATTTTTACAAATTTTTAAAATTTTTTGCAAACTAAAAAGAAAAAAAAACTTAACCTTAACTAATATTTCAACACAAAATTCTAGTCCAACCTACATATCTTCCACGCTATACTTATAGGCTTCATCTTGTCTTGCTCGCTTTTCATTTAGCATCGCAAAGTATCTCTTTTCATAACCATTCGAACGATCAACACCATCCCACCGATAGCCGGGACGTATGCCAAAACGATTTTCTGGAAAAGGACCTTCATAACGTGGTATCTCCGGTTTACCCGCGTCTTTCTCTTTTTCTTTGCGTTTCTTACGCATGTACTCTAGCATAGGATCTTCGGCACGTTCTTGCTCCTTAAGATGCCGCTCAAGATCTTCATCATTTGAGTAACGAGCCAAAGGTTTGCTACTTTCATATTGTTGCTCAAGCATACGATTTTTATGATCTTCTATTTGCTTAATTCCTTTACCCCAAATTTCGTATTGTTGTTTTTTCTTTTGTTCATGTTCTTCTTTGCGTCTACGTTTCTCAGGATCTTCTTCGGCAGCTTCTCTAGCTCGTCTCCCCTTGCGACCGGTGGAACGTACTTGTATTTCAGCATTTCGTCCAGACACATCTGAAGACATTTTCTCAAAAAGTAGATCTTCTTGTTTACGTCTTTCTTGGGTTTCTTTTTGTAAGGCCTTGGCATCTTGCAGGCCAGCCTTTTTACCTTCTAAAGTTTTTCCCGGTTTAGGTTTGTGTGTCGGAGGCGGTGAGAGACTTTCTGGTTCCTGTTTCTCCCATCGAGAGCGGCGTGCTGGTAGTGGTGAGGGGCTGGAGGAAAGTTTTTCTCTTCTTAAGCGTGTTGGTGGGGAGTTTTTATGTGATGGTCGAGGAGGTGATTGTTCTGGGGAACGTTTTCTGTTGCGATTTTTTCGTGAAGGTGATTGATCGGAATTTCGTCTTCTGCGCGGTGGTGATTGGTCGGGGCTTCTACGAGCTCTTGGAAGTGGAGACTGATCGGGAGAGTGTCTTCTTCGTGATGGCGATTGATCTGAAGATCTTCTTTGACGTGGCGGTGATTGATTTCGACTTTTGCCTCTTCTACATGGCGATAGATCGGAAGAGCGTCTTCTGTGTTTTTTAGGACTTTTTCCACGTCTAGGTGATTGATCTGAATCTCTTCTATGTCGACGGATAGTTGGACTTTTAGCTCTTCTTGGCGGAGATTGATTTGAATTTCTTCTGCGTCGAGGAGGTGATTGATCTGGGGATGGTCTTTTACCATTTCTAGAAGGACTTTTAACTCTTCTTGGTGGTGATTCGTCAGAATTCTTTGTACGACGAGGTGGTGACTTATCGGGGAAACGTCTTCTTTCACTTCTTGACTCTTTACCTATTCTTGGCGGTGATGAATCTGAATTTCTTCTACGTCGAGGAGATTGATCGGGCGAACATTTTATTTCATTTCTAGCAGGACCTTTAACTTTTCTTGGCGGTGATTGATCGGAATTTCTTCTTCGTTTGGCAGGTGATGCATCAAAAGATTCTTCTCTAGCCTGTTGTCTACGAGCAGGAGACAAATCTCGTTTTCTATAAGTTGTTGACTTAGGTTCAGTTTTTATTTTGCGCCTGTCATTAAGCGGTTCTTCACTTTTCTTTCGTCTGACAGGAGATTTATCTCTTTTTGATTTTCTTGTCGGTGAATGAGATTTACGTTTTCTTCTGGGCGGACTTGTGGAAGATGTTGAACGTTTACGTTCTTTTCGTCTAGGTGGTGAGTTGTCTGGTGTTCTATTTGATCGGTTTTCTTGCTTAATTCTCACATCCCCTGCTTTGCGTCCCCATAAAACAGATTCCTCTTGCGAGCAGGCTGCTCTGTCATCTGGCTCATCTTTTACAACAATACTTTTCCATTTTGGTACATTGCTTTCGCTGGACATTTCCTCTATATATTCACCTACTATCTGAGGAGCATCATCGCCGGTCAGCAGCAATTCTTCATCAATTTCCAGACCATTATCCAAGTTATTTATATCATCGTCGATAATCTTTACTTTTGCAGAGGACGATGATGACTTTTTGTGTTTCTTGTCTTTTTTCTTTTTCTTGACTTTATCACCAGATAAATACTTCTTCAGATATTCCTTTTGATCAATTTTAGGAAATGAATGCGCAGACATAGTTTTTTATTTATTTAAGAGAAAAATATTGTAAAAATTAATGAAAATTAGCTTGAAAAACGTTTAGAGTATGAAGAAAATACACACACAAACATTTAATAAAATAAATGTCAAATTAAGCACTCACTGTGCATTGATAACAAAACAGTGTTGGTTAGTGCTACTTTAGTAATAAAAATACAACCCTGTTATTAACAGAGCTATATTATTACTGAAAATCTTGAAAAATTACAGTTTCTTTTTTATCAGTCATGAAAAAAAGCCAACTTCAGTTAAAAGTTTAGCAAATTTTAATTTAAAGTGATTTTTTTCTTAATAAATTAATTCAATTTAATTAAATTACTATTACAACAAGTGTTTCAATGTTAAAACTTAATTTTAAATAAACATTTTAGCGAAAATTAATAAATTACTCATAAAATTAATGAAATGCTGAGCATGTTGTTGCTTTTTGTGGAAATAATTTTCCGGCTCAAAAACCAAATGTAGTTAAAGCATCAAATTAAAATAATAAAGTAATCAATTTATAAGACTAGCTTTTGCATATGGATTTACATAAGTGAAAAATAATATAAATTTAAATAAAAAAAAACGTTAATTGTTTTCCAGCTTGTAGCTTTGCATGTGAAAAATTTTTCAACTTAAGTTTATTTTAATAAAAATTCGTATCAAACTCCAATGGAAACTTGCTAATTAGAGATTGATTTAAATTTTATTTGTGTCTTAAAAACATTTTCAAATTTCACTTTTCTTAAAAAAAAATTTGGCGCAGTTATTCATATGCAAAACTTGTAAAGTGCAGCAACAAATCAGTGACAGTTATGATGGTGAATTTATGTATATGAACAAGTGCATGTAGAAAAAATACGTAAACAAGTTGGTAACAACAAAACCGTATATATTTGATAAGCTTATTAGTAAACAACAACAAAAACTACGGCATCAACAGGTTAGTACAACATATGATTTTTATTTGTTTTTTACTACTCCATTAAAGGCTAATGATGCCAACTTTTTGGTAAAAAGTAAAACGTTAAAATAAAAATGTTGACGATTTTTATTTAATTGTTAATAAAATTACGCTGAAGTGGCATCATAATTTTCGTTAATTTAATTTAAATCGTTATACAATTATACTCTCTCTTGTAATTTCTTAAACTTAAATTAGGTTATCTAAACAAAAATTATTTAATTTTATTATATTTTCTTTATTCAAAAAATCTTAAGCAAATAATTGACAGTCTCAATTTAAAAAAAGAGGTGTGTTTTGTTAATAGATGGCAATAAAATATATTATTTCGTTTTTATTTAAATGTAAATGATTGATTTTAATTTTTTTATAAACATTTTTCAAATGCTAGGGAGGTAAGAGGAGAAAAAAATTGTCTTGTGAACTGGAGCAAAAATATTTATGACCTTAAAATTATTTCACATTTAATAAATAAATGACAATTGAAATAGAAAAAAAAAAAAATAAATAAATAAATAAATAAATGTGGGAGTGAAATTTTAATGGGTTTTTGTGAAATTTATTTAATTGAAGATATTTAGTATATTTTTTTCCAAGAAATGATAAATCGTATAAGAATTCTGGTTGAGTAAAAAAGGTGGCGCCATCTTGAAATGTTTAGTGAAACTAAGAGATAATCAAATAAGATTTTTAATTTAAAATCCATTTAAAATATTAAATGGATTTTAAATTAAAAATCAAATGAGAAAATTTTTGGCATTTGTAGGAACTTGTTCACAAAATATTTTGTATAAATATTTAACAATTTTAACTAGAAATATTTTTGTTTTATTGTTTTTGAGTTGAAAAGATTTTGAAAATTTTTATAATTAAAATATTCAATCAATAACCTTCAACTTTTATAAAAGAATTATCATTTGATCCTGCATTATAAATTTATTTAAAATAATCAAGCGATTTTATGTATAATGATCAGTGTTGTCAACAATTTGAACTGATCATTTATGTTAATATCAATATTAAAATCGTATATAAAAAACAAGAATTCTGAAATAAAATAAAAAAAAATAATGATGAAATGAGTGATCGCATTTAAAAAAAAGAAACTTATCAAGATTAAAAAATCCTAGACCATATATATCTGAAAACATAAGAAAAACGATTTTTGAAAAGATTCTTTCACTTTCGTATCCAGTTTCTCGTGCTTCTAGGATATTAACTCACAGTAGATATTTTTCGCCTTCTAAGAATAAATACATATCTTTATGATTTTTACAATATATTAAATGCCAAAGATCGAAAATATTTAAATACACTAAATCAGCTAATGTTGAAATTACAATTCCGAAATGTAGATTTCAACATATCCACATGGACTTAGTAGAACCTTTGCCAGTATCAAGAGGTTACAAATATATATTGACAATTATAGATAGAACGACGAGATGGCCTCAAGCTTATCTATTAAAAGATATTACATCTGATACCATAGTTAAAATTTTTATTCAGAATTATATCTCACGTTTCGTCATTCTATTGAAAATTACGGTTGGTCGTGGTTCTCAATTATATATATATATATATATATATATATATATATACTTCTAACTTATTTTCAAATTTATCGAATATACTTGGTATACAAAAAATCCATACTACGGCTTATTATCCCCAATCAAATGGTAACAATGAACTACCAAATGGTCCAAAAAAAGTTGGATTGCATTATCATTTTGAAGGACCATGTAAAGTTTATATAAAAGTGATAAATATTTTAAAATTCAGAAAGTGACAGTAGCTATTGATCATCTTAAACCAGCACTTATTGACAAATCACGAAATAAGGATGAAGTTACTAAGACAAAATTATACAAAAAAGTAACTTTTAATTTAAATTAAAAAATATATAAAAATAAAATATATATTTTTAGCTGGTGGGTGAGTAGATGTAGGAAGTTGTTCGCAAAATATTTTGTATAAATATTTTATAATTTTAACCAGAAATATTTTTATTTTATTGTTTTTGAATTAAAAAAATTTTGAAAAATTTTTATAATTAAAATATTCAATTAATAAACTTCAATTTTTATAAAAGAATTATAATTTGCTCCTACAGCATTATTGGATTATAACATAGTGTACATACGGTAAGAGAACAGAGATAGAAAATGTTTGTTATTGCCTTTCATTCTGATGAAGTTATTAATTTTTCTTTCCCTTTCTTTGATGACATTTAATTGGAATATCGCACTGCGGATTCGATTTTAGAATATATATATATATATATATATATATATATATATATATATATATATATATATATATATATATATATATATATATATATATATATATATACAGTGACTGATAAATCGATTCTCTTTGTAGAAAAACGATTATTTTGTAGTCGATTCTTACCGGCCAACTTTATACTGAAATCAACTTTTAGGCTTCGATTAATCAAAAAATCAACCCTGTATAGTGAAGTACTTTTTTTTTAAATAAATTACAGGATTTGCAAAACATAATTTTAACTTTCTAAAAAATAAATGTTGAGAAATTTTTTTTGAAAGATAAAAAAATCAGTAAAAATACAATTCAAGAAATAATTGCTAATTATAATGGAAGAACTTTAACCACCAGTTATATAAAATCTACATTGCTTCCCGCAGTGCCGGACATTCACATAAAGAGTGTTCCTAATCCTCAATAAAACAAGTCATTCTTTTCTCAAACCCCTTTTTGACAGTTCGATCAAAGGAATATGATTATCCATCTGTGCTTTTGTTATATGAGTAGGCGACCAATTTCTTTAGCATTCATTCGCCATTTCGATCCCACGAATACCTAGGTTGAGAAGTATAAATAGTGATTGACTAGACATTATGACTTCAGGACTTACGAATTCCTTGCCTTAATCGCGGTATTACCATTCAAATTAAAGTCGATAGTCTATATCTTCCGAAACCAGTACCCCGTCTTTCAGAAAATATTTCAGACTCAGTTCCAGTGTCAGTTCTATACATGTATTTCAATTCTATGGTGCTAAATTTAAGATATTTAGTTACATTATTAGAGTGGTCTGCGGAATAGGTTAGTAATAAATATATCCATTCTTTTTATTATCTTTTGATCTTCTTCGAACAGTTATACGACTATTGTATTCAATGCATTACATCCTCATTTCGAAGACATCTTCCTAGAAGAAATTTACGCAATATCTTCTTTTTATTATTTGGACGACAAACATCACAGCAATATTTTTCTACTATTCTATTTTCATCATTTTAAAGAAAATTGGGCAATAAACAACAAAAATATATAAAATATATTGTCTACTTGAATTCGAATATAACGGTTTTAACGGTTGGTTTAAAGTTAAATAATGCTTCTCAACCTTTAACAGCAGTTAACATATCTGTGGAAATTATTAACATAGCTGTGAAACATACAACATTGAATAAAAAGCTTTCACCATTATATGTAAGAATGGCAACACTAAATGTTTAAGCTTTCGAGAAGCATCTGGATGGTAATGCAGTGTATATAAATTGGCCGTGAGAACGCCATTGAGTGAGTCTAATTTGAAGCATCGTCAAGTAAAGACAAATTAACTGTCTTGAAGTTGGCTGTATATTCTTGTACATAGAGCTTTCGATGTTAATGTTGGCAGTTTCAACATTTAGTGTTGCCATACTTTCAAATAATGGTGAAAGCTTTTCATTCAATGTTGTATGTTTACAGCTATGTTATTAATTTCTATAGATATGTTAACTACTGTTAACATAAACAGAAATATCGAGAAGCCTTGTAAAAGATTGAGAAGCATTATTTAATTTTAAACCAGCTGTTAAAACCGTTATATTTGAATTCAAGTACAATTTCGTAACAATATATTTTATATATTTTTGTTGTTTATTGCCTAATTTTCTTTAAACTGATGAAAATAGAATATTAGAAAAATATTTCTTCGATGTTTGTCGTCCCAATAATAAAAAGAAAATATTGCGTAAATTTCTTCTAGGAAGATATCTTCGAAATGTTTGTAGGTTAGTATAAAATATTTTTTGAAACAAAAACAAAAGTATGAATAAAAATACAATTCCAATAAAAATCAATTCAAACCTAAGAAGATTTTTGGAAATTTTCCTGTAATAAATAGCATTATTCTCAAGTTGTATTCGAAGCTACAAAATATTTGTTATGTAATAAATAAGTACAAAGTTAAGTTTTTTTTTATATGCAGTTTATTTTGTATTTTTTTCCATTGTTATTAAGACAATATTCAAATATTTTCACGTTTAAAAAATCTTTACATTTTTTTTTTTTTTTCATAAAAAAGACTTGTCAAAAAAGACCTAACTCTGTTGTCAAAAAAAAAAAAAAAAAACATTAGCTATGTTCACATTTGGCAAATATTTGTTTAAAATTGCATGACAACTAGTATTATAAAAATATTACTTGTCTTTGTTTGATATTGAAAATGTCAAACAAAATTCGACAAAATTTCAGCTATTAATAATGATAAGTAAAAAATCGTTTCTCATTAAAAAAGAGAAATTAAGAATTATTTTATATAGTGGTTACGTTATTTTGGTCAAATATTTGACAAGTCTGAACGTGCTTTAAGTTTGTTTTAAACAAATTTTATTTATATGTATTAGTGCTGAAACCATTTTCACCACACATCATAAGCACACAAAGTTGCTCAAAATGGTATTCAAAAATGATTAAATTTAATTCATCACAGATTTTCATAAGTTTTCATCTTTTGATGTGAATTACAAATATAAATATAATTACATTTTTTGGCTTTTTATTGATGAATATGAAAATAATTCAAAATTATTTTAAATTTTGTTTTATTTTTAATACCAAAAGTAGCAACTTTGTTCGTTCAATTCAAATTTCAACATAGAAAAAAGGAACAAAATTACTATTAATTTTTTTCATTTCTTTTTTTTTTTTTTTTTTTTTTGATAAGTACTACATCGGACAAACTTTAGAACTTTGATGACTCCTAGCGAAATTCGACGTAGAAAATTTCTGCAGAACATTTTAACCCATTAAACTCAAGTTTTAGTCAAAATAAATAAAAAAACAGTATATATATTTTTTCGGTTGGTTGAAAATATTTGTTTTAAGGGAGTTAAAATGAAATAAATGTGTCTGAATTCACATAGAACCGAGGTTGTTAGATTTTTTTGAGCTTCTGTCGCCAAAGTGTTAATCAGAAATCGCCAAATTGTAATTTTATTTGGTTTTCTAAAGAAATACTAAAAAATTTACTAAAATTTTAAGTGTCGTAAAATTTTAGGTACTTAAAATTTCGTATAATTTATAAATATAACTGCAGCTTTAAAAAAGCCAATGATAATTGTAATAGCTAATAATAACACAGTGCTAGTTGCAAATTTTAAAAAACTGGGCACCCTACTGGTAAAGTTAATTCGAGTACACTGAACTCACTGTTGACAGCCGTTTTTCGAAGTTGGCGCTCGAAAATTAGAAATAAAAGGGATATTATTTATGTATATTAAACATTAAATCAATTCAATATTTGTTCCAATTATAAATGAAATTAGTTTTAGCCCTAAAATATTTTAAATGTTTTTATATTTTTGTTTGAAAAGTTGCTCATTACTAACAATAGTTAGCTTGCTTACAAAATTATAGTAATATTTTTTCCAATTTAAAGGTTTGTTTATTAGCGTCTACAATATATTTGATAATAAAAATTCATTATTATACACTTCAATGGAATCTTAATTATTTATATTGTTTAAATTCAATAATTAAGCCCCGTATTAACAAACAAATTTTAAACTTAAAATACATTTTAGAAACAAAATTTGTATGAAAAATTTGATTTAAAATGCATATTAAATTTAAAAGTGGTTTATGAATACGGGGTTAAATTGTAAAATTTAAGCTAAAAAACTTAATTTTACCAAAGCCTTCTTTAGCCTGTCAAAATTAAATATCTATAAAATGGTTAACACCACGATTTGGTTTAACCCAATTGGTGCTCAAATTGTTAAAGAAAGTAGACTCATTTTGAACCACAGTGTAATTGAATAAAAAAAAAAAAAAAAAAAATACAACTTAAAGTACACTTTTCTGATATATAGCCCCTTTTTGGGTCATCAACTTTTAAAATTGATGTTGAACTTCATTATGTTTTTTAAAGGAATAATTCTAGCATTATATAACAACATTGGTCCTATTAAACTTATAAATTGTTTCAAAGAATTAATTTATTCATAAATGTTTATTTTATTTTTGACCGAAATCATGAATATCTTTAATATATTTGAAATATGATGAAAAACAAATTATCAAACATTTAATATCTACTAAGTATTTTAAAATATATATAATTTTTGGGGGATAAAATAAAAAAGTTGTAGCTATTTACAAATTAAGCTAAATACTAAAAGTAGTTAATTTCTAGTAAGAAAATTTAATAGTTTTTCTTCTCAATTGCCTATTTAATCAAATTTTAAAAATTAGACAAACAAATCGCAACCATGTTATATATCGGCAAAAAATTCGCCATGTCGCCAAATGGAAAATTCAGTCGTCAAAAGCAATTAAAAATTGCCACGTTTGGCGAAAAATTACCACATCTGACAGCTCTACACAGAACTTGTGTGTGAAGAGAGAGAAAGAGAAATGTTGTAAGAAATTGAGCCAGTTTCCTTTCTTTGTATTATTTATTTATAAGGATTGGAAAATAAACTTAAAAAGGTTTTCGGGTGCTTGAAACAAAATTTATTGTTCGAAAAAGTAACAATAAAAATAATGACAATAATAATAATAATAATAATAATAATAATAATAATAATAATGTTACGTTTTTACCTTTTAAAAACGGTGGTTTATTTCCTTTAAATAAACCTGTACTTTGATTGCAAATAACAGCAGTTTAGTAGTTTAAAAGTTGTTACGACTCTTTATTTTATTTTAAAATGTACAACAATAACAGTTTAAATAGTCACTTGCGTTCTAATATAAACACACACTTAAATTACACACTTTATACAACACACTTTAATAATGTACAAGATTATATAGTCAAGGCAGTTAATTTGTCTTTACTTAACGTCGCTTCCAATTAGACTGACTGAATGGTGTTCTCACGGCCAATTTATATACACTGCATTACCTTCTAGATGTTTCTCGAAAGCTCTATTTCTTTATACAATGTTCTTAACGGACAAACTAGAGCTTTCGATGTTAATGTCAGCAGCTTAAACATTTAGTGTTGCCATACTTACAAACAATGGTGAAAGCTTTTTATTCAATGTTGTATGTTTACAACTATGTTAATAATTTTTACAGATATGTTAACTGCTGTTAACATAAACGGAAATGTCTAGAAGTATTGAGAAAGATTTAAACCAGCCGTTAAAACCGTTATATTTGAATTCAAGTACAATTTCGTAACAATAATAATAATAGTCTATCATTTTTTTTAAGTACTTCTTAAAAAAAAACTGCAATTTATCAAAAAAAAAAAAAAAAAAAAAAATTCAATATTCTTTTAAGAAAAAGTACTATTTTTCCAAACCAACAGTCTTCTTAAAAAATATATATATTTTTTTAAGTAGTACCTTTTTCAAAATAAGAAACAACAATTAAAAATATACTATTTATAAATAAATTAAAGATATTTTTCTTCCAAGAAAAAAGTACCAATTTTCAAAACTGAAATACCATTTTTCAAAAAAGGACTAATTTTTAATAAGTATCAATTTTAAAAAGTTATGAATTTTCAACAATAAAAGTACCAATTTTAAACATTAAAAAGTACTAATTTTCACGAATTTAATAAAAAACACTATTATCGAAAATAGTACCAATTTAACTTAATAAAGACTAATTTTCAAAAAGGTAACAATATGTATTTAAAATTTAGCTATTAAAAAATAACCTTTTCTAAAAAAGGCACCAGTTTTCAACAGAAGTAAAAAAAGTACAAAATTAAAAAAAATGTACTAACCCAGCAAAAACTTTTTGGTTATCGGTAATGGCAACTACTTATTAAAGTAGTTTCTTGGTAATGAGGCATCATTATTATTTGCCTACTCTGTATTACATTAATAAGTACTCAATAGTATAATAGCACAGTAATACTGCAATCACGTGGATGAGTTGGCTAGAGCGCCGGATTAACAGCCAGCAGGTTGTTGGTTCAACCCCATTCTGAAGCTGTTAGTTTTTTATAACAAAATGCCTAAAAAGTCATTTTAAAGTAAATAGAGTTTTTGTCGCTTAGGATGCTATGTGCGAGATGGTGTATTGAGTAAGACGTTAATCAGTAAAAACGAATGGTTAGTGTGTGTCCAAGTTCGAGTCTCACTGACGGCAAAATTTTTTTGTTTTTTTTTATTTTTGTTTTCGTTTAGGTACATATTTTTGAGTACCCCTAGAGTCAAAAACTAACTACATGAATTTGTGGACAAGTCGAACAAAAATAACTAGCTATTCAGGCAAAAAATAAGTAGTTTATTTTTGTTTTCAATTATACCTGCTAGCTTACCAGGAAAGCAAAGTTTTTGCTGGGAATATTCAACAAAGATAACAAATTTTGAAAAAGTATCCATTTTCAAAAAAAGTGTCAACTTATTAATTATACTCATTTTAAACAAAAACATAAGAAATAATTCAAAAATATACCAATGCCTTTAGAGGGTACTAATTTTTTTTAATGAGTAGTTTTTTTTTTAACTGATTTTTATACCCTTTACCACAGGTGTAAGAGATCATTCCGTTTCTAATTTCCACTATTTTCATCGGAGAGCAAAAAAGTTTATATTTTCTGGATCCTTGTAAGAAATGATGAAGAAATGATAGGACGATGTCCATTCGTCCGTTTGTCGGTTGAGATGGCGTTTTAGAAGCCCACCGATTCCATCTCCAATTGAAAGCATTTGATGAGCGTAATAAACCCAGACAAGTCGAAAAAATTATATAAATATAGTTCGGAGCTCAATAATTTTTGCATAAATATTTAGAGCCTTTAACGGCGTATATTTCATTAGTGCTTGAAATTCTTTTATCTCTCCTTATAAGGGTTCATTTCTAGTCCGTTTTTAAGAAATAACATGAAAGTCGATTAAAACCTGGGTTTATTGGGCTTTAATGTGCTACAGATATTTTCTTCGTCGAATTTTACTAGGGTTCCCAAAGGTAAAAAATTCACTCGTCTTATTATGTGTTCTTAAAAAAGAAAATTATCAATTTTCCTACATTTATTATATAAGCGCCTTAAACTAGGCAATGAAATATAACATAAAATCCAAAATTTTGTTGAAATTGTTCACAAAATTACTCTTAATTAATAACTTTAGAACTTCGATGACCTCTAGTAAAATTCGACGTAGAAAATTTCTGTAAAAAAAAACAAGTTTTAATCAACTTTTATGTCTTTTCTTAAAAACGGACTAGAAATGACCCCTCATAATGAGAGATAGATGAATAATTCTAATAAAATATTCCTGTTAAATGCTCTAACTATTTATACGAAAACAATTGAGGTTCGAACAATATTTAAATTATTTTTTTTCGATTTACTTGAGACTACTTTGGTGTAAAGAGAATAAAAGTTTAAAAGGTCATAAAGCAAAAATTTTGCCTACCAGCGAAAAATCCTTTCAAATGCTATCAATTGCAGATGGAATTATTAAGCCCCCACACTATAATCCTCAATTTGCCGCATAGTGTAATATATATCAAATGATCGGAAATCCTTTTGAGAATTTTGATATTGAAATTCAGCAAGATCGGTTCATAAATGGCAGAGATATGTTAACAAAAAAAAAAAAAAAAAAAAAAATGATTTTTTAAACCGGTTTTCGATTTTCTGTAGCCTATAAGTTAGGGAAAGATTGCAAAGATTTGGAATTTTTTTCTGAAGAAATGAACTAAGTCGGTTCAATAATAACCGAAATATTGGGAAAAATCCATTTTAAACTTTTTAAAGCCCTTGTTTAAGCTAGGGATTTCGTTTTTATATAGATCGGTCATAAATATTTTTATAACATTTCGTTTTTTTTTTTTTTAATTAACCATATCGGTCCATAAACAACCGATTTATAGAAAAACTTATTAAAAATATGCACACACAAACATATATAAAAAGCAAACATATATAAAAGATCACTTGATAGTGTTCGATAGAAATTTTGTTAACATATGTATTAATTTTTTGTCAAAGTGATAAAACTGTATATTTCAAAACGTAAAGCTCTTAGCAATCTCCCAGTATTTTTTTTCATAGTCAGGGCCATAGAAATACACACTAACAGAAAAAAAAAAAATTAAGGGAAACAAAAATTGTGTAGTAATAAGTCGTCCTTGAATAAAATAAATTGCAAATAAATATGAATAGACGAAAAAGTTAAAAAAATTAAAGTAAATTAAAAAAAAATTTTAAATCACTATGGCAACACTGATTACCAAAAACAAACAAAAAAACAAATGCGATAATTAGTATTTCTTTGTGTGTTGCAATAGATATATGTACTCTTATAAAACTTAATATTTAAAAGAGGGTATTTTGGGTAATTTATTGATCCAATATAGGCAAAATATAAAGATTTTTTAAAATTTTAAAAATGTTTTATAAATAGACAAATTTTCATCGTTATACCTAGTTTCCTTCTATTTTTTCCAATTTTATTATGGGCTCAGTTCACTGCGCATCGTCAAAAAAAAAAAAAAAATATGAAAACTAAAAGACCCCTTTTCAGAATATCCAATGGTAAATGATCATTTCTCATTTCAGAGGTCCTTGCATCAGGAAGATGTGTAACTTTTATAATTTTATGATAAAAAGGAATATCAGTCCTTTCTAATGAAATCTGATAATGCATATAAGACCCACTTTCGGTAGTGGGAGTGGGAGCTTTGGATGATTTCCGAAAATTACCCTAAAGTGCATAAATTTATATAAATGTTAGTATCAACGTATTATTCTGTATTCGCACATTTTATTTTACACTTAATACAAGTATTGGTACATAATTGGCCACAGGTCTGATATAAGACCGCTCCCCGAATTTTGCACATACACAATGGTGTAATCACATGGTCGACTATATATTTCTTACTTGCTTTTTTTATCATGTGAAAAACGACATTAAAAAAAAAAAAAAACAAATGTCATAGTTTTGCAAAATATCTGCAGATCATATATCTATTGAGTTAAGATTATAAGTTTATACTGCAGCATTTGGAAATATACATAAGTGAACTCTTTTTTTTTTTTTTTCTTAAGACACTTGAAAATATGATGTTTTTGTTATAATCAAAAGGGGGTTGCTGCAAATCATAAATTTTTCTCTAATCTAAGATGACAGCTGTTTTGCCAAACAACACTTAAGTTTGTATAAAAAATTAAAAAACAACTACTTATAATTTTAAATTGACAATTTAACGTGTGAAAACCAAATTTCACTAAAAAGGTAACGAAATGAAAAACCCAATTTCACACAAAATTCTGATAAAACATATCAAAACAATAAAATCGATTTCTATTCAAGTGGCACAATTCATTAACAATAGATGATTCAAATTCTTACGCTTAACATGTGAGTAATTACTCGTCAACATCTTTATTATCTCTTCACACCCATCTAATACTAAATCTTTGTTCCTCTATGTATTTGTTTAAACCACAAAAGAGAAAAGGATATTAGAAAAACAAAGGCAAACGATACCATTCATCTAGATCGGGTTTACCACACAAAAATTTAAGATTTTAATCTTTAAAAGTAAAAAAAAAAAAAAATAATAATAATTGTTAAACAATTAAATCTCTCTTTTTTTTTTACTATTTCAAAACAAGGATTATAACAACGATAATTAGCCGGGAATTATGGTTTTCTTTTATAATTATTTTTTTATATAGATTTTAATAAGTAATCTTCTATATACAAGAATCTTATATACCCTACACCCATGTTGAGATGTGTTACATACATTACAAATACATTATATTGGATCTAATTACAAATATATCTATTTGTAATCTATGTAAACACTAAAAACTTTAAATAATTTGCATTTTCATATAAAGTTGAAATAGAATAAAGATTTTATAAATCCTTATATCCCCATACACTGGTGCATATTCCTATAAACGCATTTAAAATTTTTGTTTTTCTTTGAGTTATATTCGTTTTTCTTAATCAAAAACAATGTTGTGTTGTTGCAATAACTCGCGATATAACGGTACTTTTTTATGTAAGAAATATTTGTTTTTTTTTTCTTTAATTTAGCCATGAGAACATATTGGTGATCATTTCAGTGGAATATTATGTCTGCGAAGATAAATATGCGAGTTAAATATGTTTTTGATGTAACGACTTACGTAATGATATATGTCAAGACATAACGACATATTTAGATATGACTATTTGGTACAAAAAAAAAAAAAAAAAATTCTAAATCAAATTTTGACAAAATTTATGATAATCTCAGAAAAATTCTCAGAAAATGTCCCAAAATTCAAGTTTGTGAATGTAAAACCTCTCAGAGGATTGTCAACGATTTTGGACACTGTAGACAACTAATAATAGAGCCAAGGATAAATACTTTTCTTGAATATAAGGAGAATTCCTGAATTGTAAAAGGTAATCCATTTCGAGGTTCCCTACCTTTATAAAGAAAAAAAGACAGAAAATTCAAATTTAATGGGGTATGTTTATTATCATTTGAAAGAACATTCTTTGGCATTTATTTTTTGAAGATTATGTCTATCAAATGTTGGCCGTTGCTACGTTGCAGATGATCCATCCGTTGAGTCCAATTTTCAATGATTCGTTCGAGCATTTCGACTGGTAACTGGCGAAAGACACGCGTGATGTTTTCCTCCAAGGCCTGAATCGAATCGGGTTTATCCGCATAAACTTTAGACTTTACATATCCCCACAGCAAAAAGTCTAACGGTGTGATATCACACGATCTTGGTAACCAATCGACCGGCCCAAAACTTGAAATTATGTGCTCAGCGAAGTGTTCTCTCAAGAAATCCATTGATTGATGCGATGTGTGGGATGTGGCGCCGTCTTGCTGAAACCAAATGTCGCCGAGATCACGAGCTTCAATTTCAGGCATCATATAGTCGGTTATCATGGTACGATAACGGTCGCCATTGA
Organism: Protocalliphora azurea; assembly: GCA_932274085.1. Lineage (NCBI taxonomy): Eukaryota > Metazoa > Arthropoda > Insecta > Diptera > Calliphoridae > Protocalliphora > Protocalliphora azurea. The sequence continues at coordinate 65,694,116 of OW026519.1, forward strand.
CGGTTACGTTCGCACCGGTATCATTTTTAAAGAAAAATGGACCGTTGTTTTTTTTGGATGAAGTGGCAGTTCTTGAATCTCTTCAGGTTGCTCTTCGGCAATTTTGTTGGCTTACATACCCATTGAGCTAGAAATGGGCCTCATCGCTGAACAAAATTTGTCTCGAAAACGTCGGATCTTCTTGGAACTTTTCAAGAGCCCATAGAGCGAAGCGATGTCGCTTGGGAAAGTCGAGCGGCTTCAGTTGTTGCACAAGCTGTATTTAGTACGTTTTCAATTTAAGATCTCGACGCAAAATGCGCCAAGTCGTTCCATACGTCAGTCCGAGTTGTTGCGAACGGCGCCGAATCGACTCTCCACGGTCTTCGTGTACACTCTTAGCTACGGCCACTATCTTTTCTTCACAGCATGCTGGATGTAGTCTATTCGGTCGAATATTATCCAATAATGAATGCTGGGTCTCAAAATGGGTGATAGTGTTGCGAATAGTACGCTCAGTAGGCCGATTATGTTGACCATAAGTTGAGCGAAGTGCACGATACACATTCCTCGAAGTACGTTAGTTTTCTTAATAAAGCTGAACGACTTGTAAACGTTGTTCGGGCGTAAGTTTTTTCCATTATGAAATGCCAAATAATACTAAACAAAAATAACATGACAGCATGACACTACTCACGCGTGATCTGTCAAAAAAAAGCTATTGAAAAAAGTATCTCTACTTGAATCACCCTTTATTTGTGATTTTTTTTTAATTTTCAAAATATCAACTTTGCGAATATAGAGTCTATTAGAGGTCTGTCAAGGATTTTGCCAACTGTGGCTAAACGGCGCGTTGGCATGCATACCCACCTAAAAAATTCAAAGATACATAAAACATTTCTAAATATCTTAAAATCGTAATTCGCAAAATGTTAACCCGTTAGTGGATGAAGTTCCCTGGCCACTTTCTTTAAATAATTTTCACTAATTATTAATAAAAATGATCTGATTTGTTCATTTTAAAAACATTTTATTGAGAAAATCTTACAGTTTTGGAGTTATGGACCGTCCCATATAACGGACACTGCGCCTAGTGTACCAAGGCGTATGATAACTTTTAAAGCATTATTTTGGTTGAGGCTCTTTTTCACATTTGTTGGAAATAAAGTTTGTTTTTTTCCGCAATGTCTACATCGTTTATCAATTTTGGAATATTTAATAAGGTGGTTTCTGTTAACAAAGTGTCGTAGATATGACGCATTTAGATGATTTATAAGAGGTTAATAATATCAACTTGAAGGTTGTCAGTTTAGTAACGTCAGATTTGCTTGACCAATACAATCTTTTATTGAGATATTTGGCATAACCAGACAATAGAATACCTCCTAAAAATACTTTCATCTCGTCCAATGTAACTTCTAAATTTATATTCTTTTGGAGACCGTACAAGTTTGTTTGCTCCTCTAAATGTCTTAAAATATCCTCGGAGAAAAATAATTTAAAGGATTCTGTTGGAGTTGTACATAACTGAGCTTTAGCACTTGATGGTATCATTGTACATTCTGTATTTATTCTATATAATGGTTCAACTTTTCGCCAACAATTTGAACTCGTGTTTGTCTGCCTGTTTGATCCAAAGTATATGCTCAAATATTTCTCTAGGGGTTCACCATCACTGTCATCCTATTCATAATCTTCATATACTATTTCACATTACACATTACATTATAATTTTGGACCGAAAGGATTTAGATTTGACTCATGCTCATCATCGCTTTCATCAGTATCTTGATCAGTATCTTCTCCGTTTAATGGTGGAATTGTGTAAATTGCAACATCATTGAACTCATTATCATCAAAGGCATCCAATTCATCCAATATTTTAGAAACTGTAAGTCTATATATGGAAAAAATGTTTACTCAATCATTTAATCACAATTGTACTACGGACGCAGTGTCCCTTTTAGAGGACTTTGCATTGAAAGTCACTATATGCAAGTCGCATAACATTTTTTCATAATTTTTTTTAACACCGATTTTCAAAATTTTAATGTTATTCAACAAATTTTACTACCAGAAGAAAGGCGAAAGTGTCCTCTTTAACTTCATACTCCATACTTTTGTACCTGTCTGGACCCCTCTGTAGAACACTTTTTCCATTTGAATGAAATTACTCCCAAAATTTTTTCATGGAACATATATTAAAAATCAGTTATGATTTGGATTTTAAATCTACAATATCAATAAGAAACAACTACACCAGTAAGGAGTTAAGAAGTTTAAAAAAGAAATATGTTCAGGACGAATTTCTCAAATATGGGTTGTTTATAGAACAACCAAAACAAATATCAGGCAATACAAATGATGGGAACACAGCAAGAAGGTTCTTTTCAGATTCCGAAAGAGCATCTGAAATAACAGGTATTGATATAAATCTTATTTCAAGATTTAAAACAATTATCGATATAATTGTGTAAAATTAACAAATTGATGTTAGAAAATTTGGTGATTATGCGAAGGAAACTGCACGAATATATACAACCAAATATCCATGGAGATATATGTCTGCAACAGTTTACAAAATCCTTTATCATGGAGAAGATGTCATTAAGCATTATTTAGTACCACTTGGAAATCTGTCAGAGGATGCCCAGGAAAAAGGATTACAGATTTTATAGAGAGCAAAAATACCAGAAAAATATCACGAAATTCTACAAATGAAGATCTATTTAATATATTACTCGTAACGTCAGATCCACTCATCTCTAACATTCAAAGACAATGGAAAGTAGAACATCGAGACTTAGATGAAGAAGCAAAAGAACTACTAAAGGACAGAAGTAATATAGAACTAAATATGCAATATTTGAGGGCTATTTTCCAACGGAATGAATTATAATTATAATTTTCTTTAATTGTTATTTAAGTAAAAAAAAAAATAAAATAAACATTAAAAAACTTTGTCATTATTATAAAAAATAAACATATTTGTCCTTAATGTTATTTAAATAAAAACAAAATAAATATAAAAAAAATCGTCATTTCTTTTTTTGTCCAAAAACAACCGATTCTAGCGGAACCGGTTCTAGCATTGATAAACTGGGAACTGGAAACATAATTATCCTGATCATTATTGAAATGTTTTTTTTTGCCTGCTTATAACTTTTTTTATAAGTAAAGCTAATTCAAAAAACAAAAAAACCTCATTTTCATATTAAATTCTATAAAAAATTAAAAGTTCAATTTTAGCCTTAAATTTCTCTACAACTGCTGAACTGATTTTAATGAAATAAAACTGAAGAAACCAACATTTTACCCTTGATCATGAGGTAAAACGTAGTTCTCGTAGAGACAAACGTTCAGGGACGAATTCCATAGCTCAAGAAGCTCAAGCTGTAGCTGAAACCAACCGAATTAGTGACATATCTCACTAAGAATTTAACGAATAATAGCACGTCAGTCTCCACCAAACCAATAAAGGTTAACTTCGGCACACTCATCACCTCTAAAAACGAACAACTTGAACTCTGGGCTACAGACTTCTCTGAAGTGTTCTCCTCACGTCCTCAGATAAATCTGGCTATATGCGATTGTATTGATCATAATACACTTTTAAATATCAGCATTACACCTGCAGTAATGTCTGAGATTATACTTGCCATTAAATCGCTTAAGAACAAAAAAAGCCCAGACAGCGATTATATTTCTTCAGAACTACTTAAAGCAAACACTAGAATGACGGCAGAACTGATCCTACCTATTATAGAAGAAACATGAACAACAGAAAGAATTTCAGACGAGCTCAAAGAAGGCATTATTGTTAAAATACCTAAGAAAGGCGACTTAACAAATCGCAACAACTGACGAGGAATCACTTAGCATGTTGAATAAAGTCTTATCTCACATTATAACCAAAAGGTTATCTGATGAATTAATGCCAGATTTGAGAAAACAACAGGCTGTATTTTGCCCTAACAAATCGTGCATGGACCATTGAGAGTAATCGTAGAGCAGTCAGTTGTATATTGGTCTCCTCTTTACCTTATTTTTATTGATTTCGAGAAGGCATTTCACACCCTGGCCCATAATGGACATCTGGAATGCTCTCGAATGTAAAGGGGCTCCACTTAAACTCATGCTTAGTCGTAAGATTGAGGTTGGCACTGGCGTTCCTCAAGGGTGTGTGATGGCTCCACTACTGTTCAATATAGTGCTGGATAGTGTAATGTAGCAGCCAATGATGGGAAACCGCGGGATCGTATGGGGGACTGAACGAAAGGCTGGAGGACCTCGAATATGCAAACGATATATGTCTACATATCAGAAAAAGTCGGGTTGAAAATCAATATAAAAAAGGCAACTTGAATCCCTTTCTAATAAATAATGAAATATTGAAAAACTCTTCTGAGCTACTGTGCCACGTGGCGACTGCATTTTTGTACAAACTTTTTTAGGAAAGTTCTTAATAAAATTTGCCATCATAAATAGTAAAAACTATTTATTTTTATTATAATGTCAGATGATGTTTTCTCACTGTAATGTATGCTATAAGAAAATAAAATTTTTTATTAATTTAAAAGTATTTAATTATTCCTTCACTTTGGACTTCAGTCACGACAACAGATAAGCGTTGACTATAAATGCTGTGAACATTGTGTAGAAAAATGACCTCTTTAAAATTACATAATAATCGTATCATAAAACGCATTTTTTATTTTTAATTTATTACCAGTTGCCCTTATGTGCATTGTTCAAATGTCCGCCGTGGATTCATACGGTAGCTTGGATTTTAGAGGTCTAATTTTCAATGACTCTGTCTGATTTCATTAGTAAGTACTTACAAGTCGGAAGTCAAATCGCACGATCTAAGTGTACAATAAACGTCACCTATGCGACACCACAGTTCATTAATCATACAATGAACTATGATATTCCCTGTGAAGCATATAGCGCTATCTTGGTAGATAAGTTAAGTCTTATACAAAACTCGCTAAGTTCAAGGCTGCAAAAGTACGCCTTCTTGCACACGGCAAGTTACCGAATGCATCGGGTTTTCCTATACATTTGAGAAGGATAGCGGCGATATTCTCGGTCGATTTTTCGTACCTTTGACTTACATGTGCTGATTGTTTATCTAGCATAATTTCACCAACAAACGTATGTCGTAAAATCAACTTGCAACTTTTGAATTAATGAACATTAATTTTTATAATCATTTAGACGTGCTGCTCAATCGTGAAACTTGTCCGGTAATCTGGCATCACTGACTGAATAATAAACAAGAGATATGAAAGACGTCGTCGAAACAATATGTCCTACAGAGACTTTCGAGTCAAATCTTTGTTTTGAAATTTGCCCCCAGCAAAAACTTTACTTCCCCGGTAAGCCAACTTATTACATTGCCAAAAGGCGATAACTACTTATAATTCGGGTTCAAAACGCATTACCTTTATATGGCGATGTCCACGAATTCATAAGTCCCCATTACTAAATTACTTATTTTGAACAATCCAATAAGTAGTTAATCAAACACTACACAACTACAAATACTACAAAATTGCTAAAAAAAAATAAAGAGAAAAAGTTGGCTCAACTGAGATTTGAACCTAGGCAAAAAGTTTCTCTCATGTTTTAAAGACTACTATCTTACTCACCACGTCATATTAAATATGTGTGCGTGTTAATAATTTTAATATGCCAATAGCAATTCAAATAATTTCCTTAAAAAAAATATAGGTTTGGGGTTGAACCGACAACCTTCTGAGTATTACGCAGTCGCCGTAGCGAACTCAACCATTGCTTAACTAAATGAACTAGTTATTTACTGGTAACTAGTTATTCCACTACTCAAATAAATGAGAAAAATAATGACAACTCATTACCAGCTAATGAGTCTAGTAAGTAGAAATCATTACCAAATCAAATTTTTGCTGGGAACCTTTGTACTTTAATTAGTTTGAAACTCTTTGACGTTTTGTTGACTGGGAGATTCAAGCCTTTATCTCTGAACGTTTGATTAAAAGCCAGATGAAAATGTGTTTTCCTGGTCCAATCGTTGATTAGCAATATTATGCCTATTGACATATGCTAAGGAAATCTTTCAATTAATACATTTGATAATAAACAATGAACTTTTTATAAAAAATATACAAAAGTCTCAAATTCTTAATATGATATTTTCAACATTAAAAATTATCCCTTTTGAAAAATCCTTAACAATTGTTCATTTATCTTAGTAATCTAAACAAAAATTATTATATCATTTACAATACTATATACAATTTCATTTAACCTAAAAGCTTCTTCTCCATTGGCCAAAAAGTAACTATTCACACTTTCCCCACATCCACAAAAACAAAAAGATCACGCACATAATTCAGCTATCCAGCCAACCAGTCAGTCCGTCAGGCTGTCAGCCATTAATGTAATCAAACCTTATTTACATTGACATTGTTTGTAAAATATCAATAATCATGTGGTTAAAAGAAAAAAAAAAAAAAAAAAAAGAAGAGAAATACACAGAACAAATGAATTTTAAATACAACCAACTCATCCTAGTTAACAATTTTAACGATAATAAATAAAAAAAAAAAAAAAAATAAAAAAGAAACACAAACCCAGGGAATAAATGATGACTAGAATATTTTTTATTTTGAAGCACTTAACAATGTTTAGCCTTTATTTTTTTTTATTATTTTTTACATTTTTTGCTGTAAAACGAATATATATTCCTTGTTGATGGTCACAACATCGTCTTCATCATCATCGTCATCATCATTGCTCGCACATCAACGCACAAAATAATGTTTGCATTTGAAGACCCTCGTTTTATTGTTGTAGCCGTTTTGTTTTTGTAGTTTTTTTTTCTTTTCTTAAATAAAACACAAGCCACAAAAAAAAGAATCAACTCAAATATTTATGGTAGCATATGGATGTACAAATATACTTATATACGAGGGTAGATTAAAATATTACTTTATCACTAAGAGTTTTGTAACGTGGTTTTGTCGTCGTCTGCGGTAGTTCAGTTGTGTCCAGGTTCGACTTACAGGATCAACGAACCTTAAGTGAGAACGCAATTGGTTTACCCTTTCTGGGAATCAAATATACAGTGCATCTTTATTTAATAATTCAATATTTTAGTTATCGATAATAATATATATTAATAAATATTTTGTGTTAGATAAATTACTAGCAGCACGTTGATACGTAGGGATTCAGTCGGTTACTTTTCAGGTAATTCGGATTCTAATACTTGGGTAAGGTACTATGCAGCAAGCCAGATCGTTTATGATACTTAGAAATATCTTACGAATACTTGATTTAAATAATACAATTCCTTAAAACTAGGTTACAAAATTCAGACTTAATTTAAAGAAAAACAGTCAACCAAAGTTGCCTTGCCAAAACAGTCAACCGAATTTGCTGTGCCGAAACAGTCAACCGGAGTTGCTGTGCTGAAACAGTCAACCGGAGTTGCTGTGCTGAAACAGTCAACCAGAGTTGCTGTGCCAAAACAGTCAGAACAAAGCCGCTTACGCTCGTACTTGATCCGAATACCAGAGAAACAGTGGCTGATTTCACAATATCAGATGTCTTGGGAATAAGACTTTATACAAAAATTGTCAAATAAAAGTAAAAATTAACGTTACCCTATTAAAATAATTTTCAATTAAAAAAAATCTAAAAGAGCAAAAAAAGGCTAAAGAGAATTGTTAAAAGTGCTAAATTTGCGCCTTTTTTAGTTTCGGACTAAAAAATATTTTTCGCGTTTTCGACTACTAAAAAGGGCTAAATCTAGCCTGAAAAGATCTAAGTTGGCATCACTGCCAAAAACTATATTTCATTACCAAAAGAGAAACAACGAGGCGGTGACTCCTGAAAAATTCTTCAATTAACATAATTAAACAAAACTTAATAATTGAAGTATCATAAAGGAATAAGACAGATTATATTGTAAGATCAGCTTTCTTGGTTTTTGGCAAATTCTTTTATCGCTCGAATCGCAACTACTTCATCCAACCTTAAAATACTTATGTGAAAAATTCCATAAACTGAATGAGAAATATTAATATGATGGTTGGTAGCTAAGGTAAATACATTCATGTATTAGTGCAAAATAATGTAGATGCAGGCGAGAAAAGGAATGGAATGTTAATAGAATACAGACGTGTAAAAGAATGTAATGAATATAAATATTATACTTATGTACAAGTTTAACTAGCTATTAAACCTTGTTACAGTTTGTTTAATGATACCTCGATTATTAAGATTTGTTTAATTATATTAATTGAAGAATTTTTTAGGAGTCATCGCCTCGTTGTTTCTCTTTTGGTAACAAAATATAGTTTTTGTCAGTGATGCCAACTTAGTCCTTTCGGGCTAGATTTAGCCGTTTTATAGTAGTCTAAAACGTGAAAAATATTTTTTAGCCCGAAACTAAAAAAGGCGCAAATTTAGCACTTTTAACAATTCTCTTTAGCCTTTTTTTGCTCTTTTAGATTTTTTAAATCGAAAATTATTTTAATGGGGTAACATTAATTTTTTAAATTTTTACTTTTATTTGACAATTTTTGTACAGAGTCCTCCGTATATTTGTAAAAATTTATCCAGAGATCTTAACAATTTTTAAAGAATTTTTTTTTATTAAGAAAAAAACTCTCTTCAACAATTAAAATTGTTTGAATGGAAAAGTATTAAAAGAACTGAACAATTTTGGATCGAGGTTCATAACCTGCATTTTAATTTACCCAGTTTGCTAATAATTTTGCTATAAATTAATTTAGAGGCTATTTACTACAATAGTTAGGCCTATTCTGGAATATGGTTCAGTAATCTGGGACTCACAATATAATGTTTACTTTCGTAAACTTGACTCAGTTCAAAAACAGTTTCTCCTTTTTTGTATCCGGAACCTAAGATGGACCAGTGATTCAAACCTTCATCCATACCGTTGACTTTCCTGTCAATGTTAAAAAAGCATCGTAAAGAAAATCGTTTAAAATTTTCGCGCAAATACATGAACTGGATAGATGAGTGGAATAAAGTAATCTTTCCTGATGAAAAGAAATTCAATTTGGAAGGTCCCGATTCATATTCTTGCTGTTGGCACGATTTGAGGTCGAACGAAATTAGTATGTCGAAATGTAATTTCGGTGGAGGCAGTGTTATGGTTTTGGGCAGCCTTCGCTGCTGCAGCAAAATCAAAAATATGTTTTGTTCCAACTAAAATAAACAGTGAAATTTATAATGAACTGTTGGAAAATGCTCTTCTCTCATTTATGGAGAAAAAATAATGGATGAAGATTGTATATTCCAACAGGATAACGCTGCAATCCATGTCTCGAACCAATCTAAATTGTGCTTTAATAAGCATAGTATTCCACTATTGGACTGGACGGTTTGCAGTCCGGATTTAAATCCAATGGAGAATCTGTTTAGGTACATGGCCCGTAAAGTTTACTCAAGAAATGCACAGAATGAAACCATAATGACAATAAAGGAATTAAAACTAAAAATTAAGCAAGCCTGGGAAGAAACTGACAGTGATTTTCTTCAAAATTTAGTCGAATCAGTGCCAGACCAAATTTTTGAAATTATCCAAAACAAAGGTTCATAAACAAATTATTAATAATGCTAAATTGGTTCATTAGTTTAAGTGCGTATATTGGAAAATGCAATAAAAATGGCATTAAACTACTAATATTATAATGAAAACAATTTAATGTACATTTCATTAAGTTTTTTGTTATTAATTTTTTAAGTGAATTCAATAAATAATTTAAGAAATTAATTTGTAGCACCTTAATTATTATAAAATTGATTAAAAAAATGATGTGCGTTTATAGGAATATGCACCAGTGTATATATACATAATTTTTATAAATTACTTAAAAATATAGTGTACATTAAGGAAAAAATGACGTTGCAAAATTGGCAACGTTTCCACCGAACACGGTATCTATTTTTCGGAATCTTTCGTTTTTAACTTGTTAACATATGTATATGAAATACCTATATAATGTTTACGAAATATTCGCCGACGCTTTGCGTCACAAAACACAAGCCATTAAATCTTTACACGTCGAATGCCGCTTGTAAATAACCTTAAGGATATTTGTGCCGCCTACAAATTTATGAGACGTCTTTCGCACAGCTTTTCATGCACGAATAATATGCTTTAAATTATTTGTAATATAAAGTTTAACTCCATGATTTTAATTGTAAAAAAAGTAAAAAGTAAAATTTTTTAAAAACTTGTTAGGATTCTAAAATTTTTATGATTCCATAAAGATTTTTTCACTATTTGTGTTTTACAAAATTTTGTAATTTGTTGGTAACTAGATAAAAAATATTTAAAAAAAAGCTATAAAACTTTAGACCCCTTACAGCGAAAGAAAAACTTTTTTGTAGTTCTCGGCTGGGAGATTTTTCTAATTTATTAATCTTTAAAATTAATTCAGATATAAAAAAATCGGGATCGTTTATTTTAAAACTCATAGTATCCAAATAAAAAAATAAAACTCGTCTATATATCTACTATCATCATGTAAAATTTCTTTCAAATCGAACTATTTGTTTTGAAACTACATATTTATTAGCTGTAACTCAAAAAAGTCGCCGCCGTCATTTATATTGCCAGCCGATTACATTGGAAATTTTGCTCGGCTTGGTTTTTTGCAGTGTTTTTATTAAATTGCGGTTGTAAATGTGAAGAAAAAATAATTGTTTTTGAAAAAAAATTTTTAAAATAATGATTGTCATGAAACGGAATACCTTCTCGAGAGTACATTTTAAAGAAAAATTTTAAATGCGTTTATAGGAATATGCACTAGTGTACATTATAGTAATTTCATTAGAATTTGGGTGAATTTGAAAGTAAATGCTAACTTAGTATTGATTGCAATATTAAACGAAAAGAATGTTACCAACACTGGAGACATAAAGTCTTCATCCTGAGAACGTTACAAATATTTGAAATTTAAATATTGCAGGTAGAATGAATAAGCTGTACAAATTGTACTTAAATGTTTTGCTGTGACATTTTTCTAATAAACTGTTAGGCATCCGAAACTATTTGAATATCATAATCGACTGTATCTCGAGAATATTACTCCAAGATTGAAATTCTACAAAGAGGTTCCAGGATTCTATTCTTTAGAAGCAAAATCTTTAAATTTTGACCGGCATCACTGATATATTCATAGATTAACCGATCTTAATACAAGCTAATTTGTCAAAGCTTACTTTTTCCAAACGTAGCACAGATCGATATCCAGTGAAAAAACAAAATAATTTTACTGAAAAATTTGGGTCTTATATGGTCAATTGTGCACCGATACTTGCATTAAATGTAATGCATATTTTTATAAAACATACTTATACTTTAAATCATGGTACTCTAAGATGATTCTCGGACTTGGGCCTTATGTGGGATCTATGATCAATTATGGATCAATTCTTATAAAATTCAGCACTGTGGTTTCTACTAATATAAAACTTATTTGTGTCGAATATTAACTTGATACTAACATTTGTATGGAATATATGCATGTTAATGTGATATTCGGATGATATAAGATTGACTGTCCGATAAACTGCGAAACTGCATGAATATTGAAATAAAAGTTAATCAGATATTAAAAATGACAAACAATATTGTGAGAAAACCTTGAAAAATAGGATGTTTTGTGGAATATATAAATATTGAGGTCATCCTTGGATATGTTTTATATACCAATGAACGAGGCTTCCAAATGCCTTTTAAATGATACCTCATTTTGTATGTGTTCCTTTGGGAAAAAATTTCAAAAAACTAATAAAATACGAACGGTCATTAGTACAACCGAAATATTTTGGGAAACTTTATAAAACATACGAAGGTTTATTTTCGGAGGGGTAACAAAGACGCCTTAATCTACATATTTAAAATGTTAAATGGTTAAGTTTAATATCTAAAGGCGATAACACTAAAGGATATATTCAAAATGGAATGTCCAAAGCTAATAATTTATTCGGTATGTATGATAACGGACCTATAATACAAGTATATCTCCAAAAACCTAAACGTCTTTGATTTCATGTATGTTGGAGTCTTTATTAGCAACGTTAAATTTGTCATACTCTATAGTTATAAGACATGGTCCTTGTTGAGTCTCGCCCTCCAAGATGGGAGGAGGATGCCATACTCGCTCCGTCGCCTCGAAAAGAACTAGATCTAGGGGAACGATTTCTATTTTTGTATTAGACCAGAGCTGGACAAGACCTCGGATGCAGTATTTGAGAAAGTTTGGAGCTTTCACATTGTCACATCCAATGATTTTGACGCACTTTAACCATTTTCCCCTTCGAAGGCAGTGAAGAAGTTATCTTTAATGCGTACGGGTTCATCAACCAATGCCCGCAATATCTTCTCCTCCAGAACCATCGGTTGTCAGTAATTTTCCCCTCAGGGTGACTACCATCAAAGATGGCTGGCTACTTGTAGCTAAGGCGCTGATGAAAGCTTGAAGGTGGTTTCTACATCGATGAATATGGTAATAAGGTCTTCTTTAGACAACAGGATACATGTAATATTCTTTAGGCGGAAATATTCGTTATAAAAAGGGCAGCAAACTGGTTGAAGTATAATTGGGTATCGTGACAGTGAATCCGCCATCAAAATCTTTGTTTACCACTAAATACAGAGTACCTCTTAATGAGATAGCGCGATTTTCAAGTTCCTAGGGCACGGAAACCTTGCTGTGGGAGCCATATAACAGGGATCGGCATTTGTCGGATTATCTGGCCCTCTTACGACGGGCACAAGACGAACTCACTTTATACGTTCTCCAGAGTGCATCTGTGACTATGGTGTCAGTAATTACTGGTCACTGTATTGTAGGGACTCATGCGAATAGGTTGGGTCTGCTCTTAACGATTTTTGTAGGAGTTTAATTGATGAGAGTGTGGAAGAGACAGTATTTCATCATTGCTATGCTCTATCAGAGTTAAGAAGAGCTACATTAGTCTCTCCGACTCTCGACTATGGTGACTTAAGCAGTCAGAATTTAAGGTTACTATTCTCTTTCCCTACGGTAATTTGATGGCTTGATGCAATAGTAATGCAGTCAGATTAGGGCTACATTACTTGCATTTTGGTAACACAACGTGATCAGATTATTATCGTAGACCCAAGTAAGATGAATTTCAGAGACACTGACTGTGAAACCTCACGTTCTCTGGCCTGATCTACACAGTAGTAGTATTAAGCATTGCATCATACTTCCGTATGTGGTAGATATATTTGTGTTTCAAGCGCTTTTTGACGACGTATAACAAGCGTCAAACTTCTTTAACAATCTGAAAGAGAGCTTGTAGCCTAAGAATTTTCTTCTTTTGTTCTGTACCGTCCTTACCAAGCTTGTGCACCCCTTCAGGTATGTCATACAAATGTCTTGCTAATCGATCTATTCCTCACAGCCTCTAACGGACGATTAAAATTTCTGACTCTCTTTTAGGGAACAAACGTTAGATAGTGTATCTTTTATATAAACAAAAGCCACATATCAGGATAAAGTACGGACTGCAGAAGACCTGGTAGTTGTCCTTAACGTAAGAAATAGTTGATACCAGGCTTGGTGCGTGGCCACATAAATGTTGGTTTAAAAATTCTCTCCACAGCCGCTTTTAACAGAGAGGACAGACGCAGAGTGGAGTGGGTGATTTTTAGTTAACAGCCTTCCGGATGTTTAAACCTGAAGACTCAAGCTGATTACCCAGCGCAGAGGAAAATGAAAATGAAAGAATATCGAAGATTAAATAACATTGACTGCTGTTAACCAACCCTCGTATCTTAATAATCAGACAGACAAACTGATCTAAACGAAACTAAACTAAATGCACTTTAGCAACCACTAGCACAACGCACAATCCGCATAGTGGGGCCAATCGCAAAATGTTTGCTAATAAATCTGCATTTCCTAAAGTACCAGTAGGATAGAATTGAAATGTATAGGAAAGTTATAGAGAAGCATTGGCTTTCAGAATAGTAATTTTTTGGTCATCCTGTAATAACACGAAATAAGATACAGGCTGTCAAAGTTGACCACCTCGAGAAGGGCGAATTCAAAGATTATTTTTATCAAAATTGAAAAATTCAATTCAAGCCGTGAAAAATGTTCAAAGTCAGCACTCTGAAATAAGCATAAAAACTACATTTTTGACTAAAAAGAACATTTTATCATTTTTTTTACTATTTCTTATGTGTAGTATGAAATAAATATCAATCTTTAATTTCTCCAAAAATCATTTAAAAAGCTTTAACAACCAATTTTTGGTAATTTTTGCAAAATAAACAATAGTTAATAAATTTACACAAACAACACGTACTAGCATAATTGTGCGTATACGTAACGCACATATGGAAATACACAATTAAATAATGAATTTAGTGAGTTTTGATACGAGTCGTAATTCACTGATATATAATATAGACATATTATATATCAGTGATTTGGTAAATAAGTCTATTTTTATATGTTTTTAATATTTCATAAGTTTTTTAAAAGTAGACGTAGTTTTGCTTAAAAAATATTATTTTTGGTTTTTATTTATTTTTTTTTAATATTATTTATTTTTAAAAATTGATAAAAATTGCTTGTTGAAGTTATTTGAACAATTTTTTGAAGAATGAAAGTTTAATATTTGTTTTATATAATACATAACAAATAACGGTAAAAATATTGTACGAATATATTTTTTTGTACAATTAAAAAAAAGTCTTTTGAAAAGTTGAATTTTTTCATAAAATTTGCACTTGTGCTTTCGTTTTTGGCCGGGCGGGAAGTAGTTTAGTGCCAAATTGGTATAAATATGTTTTTTAAATAAACAGCGTTAATAAAAAAAAACTCGCGTAACATTTTCTTGTTAATTGATAATCATAATTTTTTTTCTAAAATTGAACATTTTCGACCAATGCTAGATGTAGGGTGCAAATCTAAATCGTTTTAAAATTTCTTTATTAACCATTTATGAAGCCTTGTCTTTTGAAATATGTAGAAACAAATTTTTTATAAAAAAAAACTGAGAAAAAAGCGAAAGAATTGTATTATATTTTTGGTAAAAAATTGCATTTTTTAGATAAGCAAAACAATGTTTTGCGTATTGTTTTGAAATGTATTACAAGTTATAGAATACTTTTAAAAATTTTTCCCTGATATAACTCAGGACTTATTTACGAAAAACAAAATAAAGTCAAGGCAAAACTAAGAATTGAAAATTCAAGCGTAAATATCTTTTTAACTGTAAGAGATAACTTTGTTGAGTAAGCATGTTTTTTCTTTATCTCGCCAAGCACTTCAGAAAAATATAAAAATCTTTGAAAACGGACTTGATTTGTGGAACTTACGATTTTTTTTAAATTTTTACATACTCAAGGTAGTCAACTTTGACACCCTGTATTATTACAGGGTAACTGCAAAATGATTTTTCTGAAAGCCTAAGTCCTCCTTTCCCGCAAATTTCAATCCGATCCGATAGTTTAGCGAGATACAGATTTATTGTCAAAAATTTTGCAATTGGCCCTACTGTGATCTGTTTTACATTGTTGTATGTAACATGTATGAGAATGAGTTTAAATCATTGTTGTTGCTTTATTTTTACTGTTGGTTGGTTAGCCACCATACTCATAAATATACAATGAGGACGAAATGTAAAAAAAAAGAACACAAACACAAAAAGAAAATATAAAATGCTCCCAAATGTACATTCCTCGTAGTTTTATTTTTATTCCCGTATGCTAGACAACAAAAACAACAATAAGAAGAAGAATGATACTTAAAAATGTATTTGCTCAGAGCAAATAAAATAAAATATATAAAAATTTGAAGAGATAAGTGCGTTGGGTAAAATAAAATGAAAATAAAACAACACACATCACAAATATCCCAATAGCAACAAAAACAACAACAACAAATAAAAGGTTTTTCTTCAAACAGTAAACAATTATTTTTATATTTTCTTAACAAATTGTGCAAGCAATACACAGAACACAACAAAAAAAAAAAAAAAAAAAAAAGAGAGAAAAACAGCCAAAGAAAAGAATTTCAAAAATAAAAAAAAAAAAGAAATAAAACTTTGCAAATACTCTCACATGCATCTTACATTTAAGAAAAAGTAAATAAATAATTTGAAAAATGGAAAAAAATCACAAACTAAACCAAGACAATACTTTTCATTACATCAACGTACCGAACGGTCACTCAAATGCCAATCAACCGGTAGAAGGAACCAGACGAATAACAAGATGATGAAGAACAACTAAAAATTTAGTACAACATAAACAGATTATTTAAAGAATTAAATCAATTTTTGAAACTAAAAATAAAATAAGCAAAAAATACTTTAAAAACATATTAAATTATTGCCCTAATTTTACAAAGACATGAAAAATGTCACTACCAATAACAACAAAACCATATTGTGTATTGTGCCAATTTCCACAATAATAACAACAATAACGATGATGACAATTGTGTTATAAAAAAAGGAAAATTCAATTATTTACTTCATTAACTTCAAATCAATGGCCGAACCCTAATATGTATACACTTCGCTACACATACACATAACAATTGAACTAATTTCCACTTTAAGTAGTTAAAATGTCAAAACTGACAGCAAAATATAGTTGGACAATAGAATTACCTTTGATTTGCAAAAAAAAAAAAAAAAAAAAAACTTGGAAAGTTTTCGAAGTGTTATTAAAGAAAAGTAAGAAGAGGGAAATTTAAAGGACATGTAGGCTAGGGTAAAGATATTAAAAATTCATATTTGAATTTAAAATTATTTTAAAGCAACACAACAAAAATTTTATGAAAATACAATCAATTCCTTCCACTGAAAATTATAGAAATTAAATTAATTATCAAATCATATTCGAAACTGATTCTATAATGCTATAATTCATTTATCGTATTTAATAATCAGAAATTTGTTTATAAAGGCAATAATATATTTAAGTGCCATTATTAAAAATTTTTAATGGGATATTAAAATCTATTTGTATAAATATAAAATGACTCGAATGCATATAGAATCAGTTCGTGTTAATCATTTCGTGCAGGGTGCGCAAAGATTATAATGGTTTTAAGTTGAACATATAGAAATTTTTACAAACTATAAGTTTATGTATAATTTTGGTAAAAATTACGTGAAATATCAAAACTTACTGAGTTATTTAAATAAAATGTATGATATTTTCAACGTTTGATGGTATTAGTGTATCATAATTTAGGATTTCCTAGTAAAATTTAAAAAGAAATTTTCTTTATACTAAAAGAGAAAAATGAAATTCGAATCTAAAGTTAAGTTCAGATTAGGCAAATATTTGATAAGAAATATTACATCATATTTCATGTTTTCCCGCAATTTTTGCGACTCAATACAGAGCTGATTTTTTGTTCACATTAACCGCATAGTGTATTCGAGTTATTCGATAAGTAGCTTTTTTTAACTCGGTTTCGAATACGGTTTTACTAAAAATACAAATACGTTTTTATTAAAAATACAAATATTTAAAAAATTAAAATTTTTACTAAAGATACATATCATATCATTTTTAATGACAAGTAATATAAAAATAAAAAGTCATATTGCTCCTCTGCAAGAAGGGCAAACGATCTATAATATACGATGGCTTTCTATCTCCCATATCACTATCTGAGAGTATTATATCTAATTTCGAATTTTCGCTTAAAAAGGGACGTTCAGCCAATACCTTTTTAAGATGAAGATACCGATCGTTTGGAGTTGGATTCTGAATAATATCTAATACTTTTATTATAACTTCTTGTGGTAGAGCTGTTATAATATGTTTACGAAATTGTACTTGAATTCAAATATAACGGTTTTAACGGCTGGTTTAAATTTAAATAACACTTCTCAACTTTCTCAATGCTTCCCGTCCTTTCTGTTTATGTTAACAGTAGTTAACATATCTGTAGAAATTATTAACATAGCTGTAAACATACAACATTGAATGAAAAGCTTCTGCCATTGTTTGTAAGTATGGCAACACTAAATGTTTAAGCTGCTAACATTAACATCGAAAGCTCTAGAATTCGAATATTTTAGTTTGTCCGTTAAGAACATTGTAGAAAGAAATAGAGCTTTCGAGAAACATCTAGAAGGTAATGCAGTGTATATAAATTGGCCATGAGAACACCATTCAGTCAGTCTAATTGGAAGCATCGTTAAGTAAAGACAAATTAGCTGCCTTGGCTGTATATTCTTGCACATTATTAAAGTGTGCTGTATAAAGTGTGTATTAGAACACAATTGACTATTTAAACTATTTTTGTTGTACATTTTAAATAAAATAAATGGTCGTTACAAATTTTAAACTACCAAACTGCTTTTATTTGCAATCAAAGTACTGGTTTATTTCAAAGGGAATAAACCATAGTTTTTAAAAGTTAAAAACGTCACAATATATTCATATTTGGTTTGTTCTGCGGTAATACCTTTTGTTGCAAATTGCATTTCAGCATGTACAAACCATGCATCTGGACAATTAGTCCAAAATTGAGGAAGCTTTACAGAGTAAGCACATACATCGAAATTTAACTGAGGTACCCTATCGGTCGACTGATTACTACTCAAATTTGAGTTTAAATTGTTGTCTAATGTAACTGAACCAGATTGTGAATATGTCAAATCCTGTGTTTGCATATTATAATGCGTAGGAGAGCGAGAAGTAATTTTATGAGGAATAATTTACAAAATCAATTTAAAGTAAAAATCTGTATTGTATGGATTTAATAGTTCTATACTTAAAAATGTTTATGTGTAGTTAGATATTCAACATTTATGAACATAAATTAAACAAATAAAAGTAACAAATAAAAAAAAAAGATAAACGCTTATTCATGTATACTGACTTATCTTGTTGAAAATTTGAATTTTATGAATAATTTATCTTCTCCAAGATGTTTGTTTCGATTTGAAATTTATTTTTGATAATTAAAGGTTTGAATTGTGACTGAAAAATAAAAGTATTGCATTACTTTCTTCCAGATGATCTCAATGGGATATTATCAATTTATTGCTAAGGTGCTAATCACCTCACTGAAAAAAGGGCGATATTTTGAGGATAAAAATAATAAAAATTTTATATTTTATATATTTTTTGTTGTGTATTGTCTGATTTTCTTTAAACTGATAAAAAATACAATATTATAAAAATATTGCTTTGATGATTTTCGTCTAAATAATAAAAAGAAGATATTGCGTAAATTTCTTCTAGGAAGATATCTTCAAAATATTTGTAGGTTTATAGTTAAATAATAGAAAATTAATTTATTGAAAGTTTTATTAAAAAAAACTATATTTTAATAAATTAAATATAAATTGGTCACTTCATTTTTTGTAAATTTAAAATTTATGTACTTAAAAACAACAATTTTTTCAACTGAAGCCGGCCGCCGCATCAGCTTTTGTTTGCCACTTTTTGATCTTACATTTATTTTGTAAGATCAAACAAGAATTCGCTCAAAATAGTGGCAAATATTTCACAACTTATGTTCACACTAGCGGCGTTTTTAGTTAAGGGCAAATAGTTTTGTTTGTCCAAAATCAACTGTTATCTTGTTTGAATCGTAAAAATATTTTGCGTTCGCAGAGGAAATATTTGCCAAAAATCGTCAAATATTAGCGTAGTGTGAACTTAGCTTAAATTATTTCTTCATATATTACATGAAAATATATTTTATTAGAGTTTATAAACAAGAAATGCTATTTAATATTGTGATCTTGTTATACCCTTCCTTTCAGGAATTTTTCTATTCAAGTTCAACAAGATCGGTTCATAAATGGCGGAGATATGTCAAAAGAACCAGTTTTTTTAAACCAGCTTTCGATTTTCTGAAGCCTCTACATAACCTAGGAACTTCTTTTTTGCAAAGATTTGGAATTTTTTTCTGAATTTTTATGCTGAAGAAATGAACTAAAGCGGTCCAATAATAACCGAGATATCGGGCAAAACTCACTTTTGACTATTTGAAGCCACTGTTTAAGCTACTCATTTCATTTTTATAAAACGTCTTAAATATTTTTCAAAAATTTCGGTTTTTTGAATTAACCTTATCGGTCCATAAACAACCGAGTTATTGACAAAAATCTGAAAAAATTATTAAAAATATACACAAACGAACATATATAAAAACATTGCAATGACTTTCAGTGTTGTTGTTTTTTGTATAAGCATGCATCTGCATACAAACATATGTGTATAAAATTAGTAGTCATCAGAAGCTATCGGTGTTGTTGTTGTGTTTTTTTAAAGGAATTTAATTTTGTGTTAAGTTTTTTGAAGTTTGAGAAAAATATAGATTATTTTTGTAAGTATAAATGTGAAAATATGAAAGCATACTTTAAGGCGTAAATTTTATTATAGGTGGCGAAGGATATAAAAGATTCGGCATAGCCAAATATAGCGCTCTAAATTTTTTTTATGCTCCTCTACATTTCCGTTAATCACTACAAACACCATCTATTTCTGCCAATTACGGTCAATATCATGCTGTCCACGCGATGTGCCTTAGCAAAATCTGTTTTAACAAAAGTGTTTCGTTTTCAACTATCATCGACATTTGACTTAAATTTAGGGTCCCGATCAATTATATTTATCGCCGTTCTTATATCTATATATCTAAGATTTGTACAAATTGCAATTTGCTATATATAAATACAAAAACAAAAAGTGCAATTTTTCCGTAATTTTTAAAGACTCTATAAAATTTTTTTAAGTTTATTTTTAATGCTCCTCCGATTTTATTGCGTACAATAATAAAAAAACTAAGTTCACATAGTATTCCATGCTATTCCATATGAAATTGTGAATGTGCCTCGCGAAAAACTGACTTTTTAAAAAATGTGCACTACTTTGAGACTATATACGTTGATTATTTCGGGCACATCAATGAGATTACCTAATTAAAATAAGTATCAATACCCATTTCAAAATTTGTATTCCGCTGAGGATCGCACAGACCCCACCAAAAAACTCAAGAAATTTTAAAAATTAAAAAATTTTGTTATCAAAATTGGACTACTCTGTGTCAGAGATGCAAGCCGATTAAAAAATTTCAGCGGCGGCTGAATAGCAAAAATTTTCAGCTGCGGCGGCTTAACGGCTCTGCGCCGAATTTTTTTATCGAATGAACAAATTTTCAGCTGAGCCGTTTATAAATAACAAAATTTTATGTTTATTGTATTCTATTAAAATATTAAATTAAGGTTAAAAATTAAATAACTAAAAATAAAATAAATATTATAATTATTAAGATCTAGAAAAGTATTTAAAAAAATCCATTATATCTGTATATAAAAATTTTTACATAAAATATATATTTTTCTTAAACAAAACTAAAATAGAATACAAGTATATTATGAACTTTAAAATTAAAATTATACAGATTTTAATTCGGCAAGTGGGACTTTTATGAAATTTGTTGTCATCGATCCATTATTTCACCTAGGCCCCTTACAAATGTCCCCCCGGAATAGAGTTTAAACACTCAGAAATGCCTTAAAAATAAGAATATTTTAATGAAATTTGGTGCAAAGAAGTTCTGTACAAGTATCAATCTTTGTACCATTCCAACAATTAATTATAAGTTATGATCCGTTCACAATTGACCATAGCTCTCATATAAACCCCTCTTCCGAAAATCACTTTAATGTGCATAAGTCCCATACGAATGTTAGTATCAAGTCAATATTCGACACAAATAAATTTTATGTAATTGGAAATAATATTAAGTTTTATGAGAATCGGTCCATAATTTACCATAGCTGCCATATGAACCCACTTCCAGGAATCGACCCAAAGTGCATAAAATCATCTAGATATAAGTATGAACGCATTATTCTGTATTTGTATATTTTATTTTGCATTTGGCAAAATTGCATGCAGGTATAATATAAGTCTCCTTCCCGAATTTTTATGCTAGAACACAATGGTGTAGAGTCTTGACCGACTATATGATTCGTTATTTTTTTCGTTACTTCGCAAAATATTTACAAAATTTGTCCATTTATTAAAAGGCTTAGTAACGCTATTAATGTGTATTATGAAAAATAACCAAATTTTTGCCGGTTTTTGGAGAAAATCAACGAAAACTTAAAATACACTGGTGCATATTCCTATAAAGGCACATCAATTTGTTTAATCAACTTACCAAAAATAGGGCTAAAAAATAATTAAGGTGCTACAAATTAATTCTTTAAATTATTTATTGACTTCACTTAAAAAAAAAAATAACAAAAAACTTAAAATGTACATTAAATTTTTTTCATTGTAATTTTAGTAGTTTAATGCCATTTTCCTATATATGCACTTAAACTAATGAACCAATTTAGCATTATTAATAATGTGTTGATGAACCTTTGTTTTGGATAACTTCAAAAATTCGGTCTGGCATTGATTCGACTAATTTTTGAAGAAAATCATTGTCAATTTCTTCCCAGATTTGCTTAATTTTTAATTTTAATTCCGTTATTATCATTATGATTATATTCTATGCATTTTTTGCGTAAACTTTACGAGCCATATATCCTTCCGATTGTCCATTGGATTTAAATCTAGAATAGTGGAATACTATGTTCATTAAACCACGATTTAGATTGGTTCGAGACATGGATTGTAGCGTTATCCTGTTGGAATTGACAATCTTCAACTATTTTTTCTGCATAAATCAGAGAAGAGCATCTTCCAACAGTTCGTTATAAATTGCACTTTTAGTTCGAACAAAACATATTTTTGATTTTCCTGCAGCAGAAAAGGCTGACCAACCCACAACAATGCCTCAGAAATTGCGTTTCGACATTGGAATTTCGTTCGACCTCAAATCATGCCAATAGCAAGAATATGAATCCGGACCGTCCAAATTGAATTTCTTTTCATCAGAAAAGATTACTTTATTCCACTCATCTGTCCATTTCATGTTTTTGCGCGCACATTTTAAGCGATTTTCCTTATGATGCTGTTTTAACATTCACTTACATTTTGGTTTCTTCCATTTTATGTTACCATCTGTTCGCAAAATGTGTGCAACATGTTTGGAAGTGACAGGAAAGTCAAGTAAATTTTTTATTTGTGTAGCACTTAATTTATTGAGGGTGGCTTCTTCTTTTATTTTATTAATTTGCCTTTTTATTAATTTTTGATTAGCTTTCGTTGGTTTCCGCGCTCCGTATTTCTGCTCTTTCTTAAGTAAGCCTCGAATAACTCCTTCCGAACGGTAATTTTTTCGTCGAATTTCTCTGTTAGACAGCCTTGATCACGGAAAAATTTAATTTGAATTTTTTCCTTATTTGTAAGAAAAGTTCCTTTGGACATATCAAATTTCCCAATTAAAACAAAAATATTTCCAGTAAACAGATGTTGGCAACAGAAACTTACCTTAAGTGAAACAAACGATTAAAATTGTTAGAATTTTTTAATATTTTTTTAGCAATAACTTTTTAGACAAATTTTTCTCGCCTGCGTTTATAGGAATATTCCACTGAAATGATGACCAATATGTCCTGATTGCTAAATTAAAGAAAACAACAAAAGCAAGAAACAAATATTTCTTACATAAAAAAATACCTTTATATCGCGAATTATCGTAACAACACAACATTGGTTTTGATTAAGAGAAACGAATAAAAACCAAAATTTTAAATGCGTTTATAGAAATATGCACCAGTGTAGGTAATTTTGTAGGACGATTTTTATTAAGTTATGTTTGTGCTTTTCTTTTATAAAGTTCTTAATTTTAATTAAATACAAGTTTGAACTGTGGTAGGAGGTATTATTTGTAATATATTTGTTAAATTTCAATCTCCTAAGATGATTGGAACATGCTACTATTCGGTAATTTTTTTTAATGATTCCAAAAGAAACCTTAAAAAAATAAAAAAAAAAAAATACTTCACTATATTATTACTACATATATCCAAAGATATCTAAAGAAAAGTTTTTAACCAGTTATTCATAATTTTCAAAAAAATATTTTCAAGAAGAAAAAATTAACGATTTGCTAAAAAAAAATCGTTAACTCATTAAGGCATCAGTTTGTGTCAAGACAAAAAAATCTTGTAAATGTAACCTTTTAAAATTAGAGATAGATGTGACAAAAACTAATAAGTAAAATATCTGTCCAAACTAGTTGGACACTTAAATTATAATCATTATAATTTTTATATTAATTATACTCCAACTAATATAAGATAGTTATTTTATTAAATGTACTTTGTATAAATTGGCAGCACTTTAAGTACTCACTGTAAAAGAAAATGTTATTGAAAAAAAAAAAAAAACGAAATTTATTGGAATAAATTACTATTATTGCTGTCACTTGTTACCAGTTCATCGCGAAGATCAGTTCATCTATAACTAATTACCGCTAAATTCATAATTACCTTAACCTAAAAGTTATACTTACCTTAACCTAATACTATACTTACCGCAGCCTGAAAGATTGTAAACTTATCTCTTATTATTTATACTCGTACTTACCTCCTGAAATCAACTTTAAAATTGTTTAAGTGTAATAAAACCTGAAACCTATACTTCATTTTCTAAAGGTAACCCAAAAAAAAGTTGAGTTTTTTTATGTAGCAATAGCCAACTACCATATGCATTCTAACACTAATCTTGTTTTTCTAACACTAATCTTTTTTTCTTAATCAATTTTTAAATTTCCTTGCTGAAATGTCGACGTCTTGCTGAAATGTCGCCGAGATCACGAGCTTCAATTTTAGGCATCAAATAGTCGGTTATCATGGCACGATAACGGTCGCCACCGGTATCATTTTTAAAGAAAAATGGACCGATGATTTCACCGGCCCAGAAACCACACCAAACCGTTGTTTTTTCTGGATGAAGTGGCAGTTCTTGATTCTCTTCAGGTTGCTCTTCTTTCCAAATGCGGCAATTTTGTTTGTTTACATACCCATTGAGCCAGAAATGGGCCTCATCGCTGAACAAAATTTGCCTCGAAAACGTTGGATCTTCTTGGAACTTTTCAAGAGCCCATAGAGCGAAGCGATGTCGCTTGGGAAGGTCGAGCGGCTTCAGTTGTTGCACAAGCTGTATTTGCTACGCTTTCAATTTAAGATCTCGACGTAAAATGCGCCAAGTCGTTCCATACGTCAGTCCGAGTTGCTGCGAACGGCGCCGAATCGACTCTCCACGGTCTTCGTGTACACTCTCAGCTACGCCCGCTATCTTTTCTTCACAGCGTGCTGGACGTGGTCTATTCGGTCGAATATTATCCAATAATGAATGCTGGGTCTGAAAATGGGTGATGGTGTTGCGAATAGTACGCTCGGTAGGCCGATTATGTTGACCATAAGTTGAGCGAATTGCACGAAACACATTCCTCACAGAACGTGAATTTTCGTAATAAAGTTGAACGATTTGTAAACGTTGTTCAAGCGTAAATCTTTCCATTATGAAATGCCAAACAATACTAAACAAAAATAACAAGACAGCATGATACGACTCACACGTGATCTGTCAAAAAAAAAAAAGGCTATTGAAAAAAGTATCTCTACTTGAATCACCCATTATATTCAAAGGCTTCTTCAGTATAATTGTATTCTGATAATTCTAAGTAATTGGAAAGGGATAAAATAATAATTGGAAAGAAATAACTCGTCTTTTAATGAATTTGAAAATTAACTGACTATTCAGAAAACTAGATAAGCATCCCTAATATGATGGAGCACTAAAAACTGGTTTTTAAACCAAGAGTTAAGTTTCCATGTAAAGGTACATAACTAATTTTTTTTTATGGCGTTAAGAAAAGAACCTACTCTAGAGTTTTGCAATTTTCGTTAACTCCGCATTGTGGCTTTAACAATACATTTAAAAAAAGCATTTATGATTCGTTCAAGTTAATTCCAACTGAAGAGCATCTTCTTTCCCAACAGTATAGTCTCATATTTTCTACTTCTTCCAACACTTCAAAATATGTTTAACTATCCCTCAAAGTCCTTTATTTAGAGTATAATTTTATACCTTTCTTACAATTTAATATTGTTTTAAGATTTCATATATTTATAGCACTGTTTAAAATGTCCGCCTTAAAGTCTGCGAAGATTTTCACAGACTCGTTCTGATTAATTAATTCAACTGAAAATACGTTACTTAGTAAACTTTGGAATGTATGTTTTTTTATATCAGTATTAAACAAAGATCGTCATCATTTTAAAATTTATATCAGTTACTTAAGCAGCATGAAAAACTTCACAAGAAACTTGTAATGAATCTAAAATTAAGTCAGAAAAATCATGTTCTTTGTTAAATGTTGCAGCAGCAAAATGAATTATTGAAACTAATTGTGTCAGATATAATTCTATAATTTTATTGTATACTTATATTTATTTTTGAGGAATCCTATAAATGCATTCGGGAAAATATTTCACATTTTGATAGCTTACTCCCCGTGTAAAGGGTAGTTAAAGAAGTACATCGATTTCCTTATCTAGACATTGAAGTAATAATCAGTGATGATCAGAGAAAACAAAAATGCCTTTTTTTTCGCTATTTTACTGATGTGTTGTTTTTTTTCTGCTACTTTTCGGATTATTAAACCTTTTTTTTTTGCTTATTTTACGAAATTTAGAACAATTCAGTTGTTAAAAACGCTATAACATTGACAGTTCTAGCGTTTTTAAATATTTTTTGCTACTTTTATTACAACTCTGTAACAAAAGAACTCTTTTTAACAATCTTTTACGGATTACCGTTTTTCATTTAACGCATTAAAATGAAATTTTTCGGTGTGTTAAAGAAATTAAATTGTTAACAAGAAAAAATGCCAAAAGATAAATCTTTAATGTTAAAAACTATTTTATCTTTTCCTGAAGTTTTCAAAGTTTAAAAAAAATTGACTGTTTTGTAATCTTTGTGCTTGTAAAATTTTGTGCAAAAATAAATATAACATTGATCAGCATATTAACACAAATAAGCATAAATTAGCCGCATCTCGAAAAAGTCAAAATCAACAAAAACTTATTACAGAATTTCCTGTAACAAATATTGCAAATACCTTTCACGAAGATATTTGTAAATTTTTGTTAGAAACCAACATATCGATTAAAAAAGTTAGCCATCCATGTTTTAAAATAGAAACTCGATTTATTAAGCATTAATTCGAGTCAAAATTTGTTTAAATTGGACGAATAGGTCTGAAGATGATAAAAAAGTGAACTTTCAACCGCGTCAAAAATTAACGAACGAACGAATTGGAAAATTGTGAAGAACTTTAAATTTTATATTGACATATAAATATATTTTAATATAAATCTTCTAAAAAATGGAATTCATATTAATTTTTCCAAAATTTTTGTTAAAAAAAATGTTTGCCATGGCAACACTGTCGAGGACAATAGACAAGAAACCTTGTGGAGATATATCAATTGGCAAGCTCAGATTTATTTTGTTAAAAGATAAACGCTTCGGGTTTTGGTCGGCTTTGAACAACAATTTTCAATGCAAAAAAATTTTCAAAGAAAAAATTATTACCGTATATTTTTTAAATAACACAGTTGTTTCATTTTGCATCTAAATTTAATAAATATATTCAAGTAAATATAAAATAAAAATAAAATTTAAGTAAAATTTTATTTCTCACTTAAATGTTTAATTCATTCAATCATCTATTAAATTGATTTGATCAAATTGATCAAAAAATTTTCCGTTTTTTTATTTTCTACAAATTTTCCGTTTTTCTCATCATTTTGATGAGAGGTGTAAATTAAAAAAAGGTTTTTAATTGAATAAATTATTTACTGATATATTTGGTGATTGGTGACTTTTTTCTGTGTTAAGGAAAAAATTTCCATACTGAAAAAAAATTTTGCTTATTTGGAAAAGGAATTTTATTAAGTCTGATTAACCATAAAAAACGCGTAAGAAAGATTTTATTCGGGTTGGTTTAGGACTGTATTATTGACTGCGTTGGGTAGCCACCATGATTCCTCAGATATGATGCAGGAAATTAAACATCTACAAAACTCAGAGGATTAACCACTCAGTCAAAATAAAAAAATATTATTAAATATATTAATTTTTGAAAACCAATCAAAATCGATAAAGAAAAACAACTAATTGTACTGTAGATTGAAAATTGTGTCAAATGAGTATTTTAATGCTCTTATTCTCCATCTCAACTTTACGTTCCGTATCTAGACAAAAAGCAGTCACAAATGGTATTCTCTAAGTCGATATAATTTTTATGCGCTACACCACCATAGGTGGTTGGGGTATTATGCGTTTGTGCTGATGTTTGTAATGCACAGAAAAAATCATTTAACAACCACCTTAAAGTGTACCAATAGACTCAAAATTTCTTTTTGACTCGATCTAACGATGTCCGTCCATCCGTCCGCCCGTCTGGCTGTCTGGAAGGCTGGCTGGCTGTCCATGTAAACTTTGTGCACAAAGTGAACAAATTTAGCACGTATTACTTTCATAACACATGGACGAAGCCTATTAAAATTGGTTATGATCGGTCCATTATTATTTAGCAATCGCAAATGCCCTAAAGATAGCATTATTTTAATGATATTCGGAAACTCCGTAATTTATCATAGCTCCCATATAAGCCAGCCCACTTTCGGGAGTGACGCTAAAGTGCATAAATTACTATAAATGTTAGTATTAACGCAATATTCTGTATTCGTATATTTTATTTTACACTTAGTAAAAATATCGGTCCACAATTGTCCACATGTCTAATATAAGACCCTTCTACGAATTTTGATAGACATACACAATGGTGAGGAGTATCATATGTTTGGGCTTGACCAACTATATCTTTCTTACTTGTTTTGTTTCAGTTACGTGGTTTAGATCTATGATCCCGTTTCAAATGGGATGTTGCCAACATTATTAACGATATAAATTTAAAATTTTTCTGGATAGAATTTTTTTCATAATTTTACTTTTTTTTTATATGAAAATGCTGAATACAAAATATTTACAATTAAAAAAAAAAAAACAAACATAAAACAATTCATATAAATATTAATATAATAAATAATGGATTATTTTGCAGATTTTTCATATTCCTATTATCTTATTATAATTTATTTGTCCTTAATAGTTGCAAAAATAATAGTCATTAATTTTTTGAAATGTAAAACTATTCAAATGGTGTCAAGTAATTGTATAAAAATTGAATACCGTCTACTCGCAGCGAAAATTTTTCGATAGAAAACTTTTACATGAGCGAAAAACTTTTCTTCTCTGGATATACGAAACAGAGAACTAAGCCGATGCAAAATTTTCGGCGGCTATACGGCATATTTTGGTCGGCGACGGCGGCTTTCACAAGAACGTATCGGCGGTGGCTTATATATCGGCTTGAATTCTTTTTTTTATTATTAAATAACATAAATTAAAAATGGGATTATATGTAAAAAAAAAACTAACAGCTCCGTTTTATGCTGGTAGGATTTAAAGGTTTCAGTAAATTTTTATTTGTATTTTGTTTGTTTTGTTTTTCCTAGTAAATTAAAAATTATTTTGGTAGCAAAAAAGAAATAAAAATTTCGACCATTTAAGGAGATTCTGAGTCGATTGGTATATTTTAGGGGCTTCCTAATATTGTGCTGTAGGGAATAAAAAATATACCTTGTTTAGTTACTAAAACTATGCAAGACAGCATAATTAAATAATAAGGATATTCATTTAAACTCTTAAGTTTCCTAGAAAATTAAAAGTTATTTTGAAAGCAAAAAAAATAAATAAAAAGGAGAAAGAGAGATATAGTCGGACCATTGTGTACGAGCATAAAAATTCGGGAAGACGACTTATATTACACCTGTGGCCAATTTTACCAATTAATGTAAAATAAAATATACAACTACAGAATAATGCATTGATACTAACATTTAGATGATTTTATGCACTTTAGGGCGATTCCTGAAAGTGGACCGATTCTCGTAAAATTTGGTAATGTTGTTTCTACTTATATAAAATTTATGGACGTTAAAGTGATTCTCGGAAGAGGGGTTTATATGGAAGCTATGGTCATAAAATTTAGTACAAAGATTGATATTTGTACAGAACTTCTTTGCATCGAATTTCATTAAAATATTCTTATTTTTAAGAAATTTTTAAGTGTTTAAACTCTATTTCGGGGGGATGGGGGGGGGGTGTACATTTGTGTGAGGGATAGGTGAAATAATGGACCGATTACAACCAATTTGTATCATAAAAGTCACACGTGCCAAATTTCATTGGATTATCCTTAAAATTGCGACCCGTACTTTGTGCACAAGGTATACTTAGACAGTCAGCCAGTCAGACGGACGGACATCGGACATAGATTGATTTAAGAAGTGATTCTGAGTTGTTTGATATACTTTAAGTTGGGTGTTGGATAGCTTTTTCTATGCGTTACAAACATCAGCACAAACTCATAATACCCCAGCCACCTATGGTGGTATAGGGTATAAAAATGGAAAGGAGACTATTTAAAAATCCCATAAAGTTATTTAAAATTAAAATAAAACTTTACTTTCTAACATTTTAAACTTGTAGATTTTGCTAAAAATTTAAGAATATTGATTATGTTATTATAAACTAATGATTGTTAACAAAGTACGTGACCAGATCCCCGAGAATTGTTAAGAATTCATCAATTATATATTCCCTGACTACATGCTATTTTTATGATTAGCATAAAGAAAGAAAGAAAAAAAAGATAAAAATTTTAAGAAAAAAAAAAAAAAAAACAATACAATACAATGAAATCTTATTTAAAAAAATTTTTGGTGACTTTGATTTCAATTTAGTTTTGTAAAAATTTCGTTAAGAAAAGAAAGAAACGAACACAATACAATTGAATTCAATTTGTGGGCACTTTATTCGATATATATTTACTTACTTACTTACTTACAACGATTCTTATGATTCACTATTATTTTTGCATATGTCTGTCTGTCTGTCTGTCTGTCTGTTTGTCCGTCTGTCTTTAAATAAATAAAGTTGAAAAAACACACACATCAGGAAAGAAAGAATGAAAGAAATAGAAGAGGATGATGAGGAGGAGTAATTTTGCCAAAAACCAAATAATATAAGGTTTTTAGTAATGGGATGGATGTGTGAGATGATGATATTGATGTTACTGCTGATGCTGAGGCCTTAAAGAAACGTGTGTGCGCAAACAATGAATTGTTTTATTAAAATTTCTATTTCCAAGATTATCACGTACATACATGTTCTTTTATTCATACAACAATTCATTTTAGCCAACCAACAGGGTTTATATACCCTATATTTTATTGTTTGATGATATTGGTCCACACAAAATTTATACTTACAAAGATTGTTTATTTTTGATATTAAAAATCGAAGTGAGAAATAAAATTTCAAATAGGGTGAATGAGAAATATCAAATTGCAAAAAAAAAAAAAAAAAAAAAAAAATACAAATTTAATATTTATTAAAAATATAAAAATAAATAAATATTTGCACCAAGCTCAACCGAATAAACGCAAAATAATTTCATGTTCAATTAAAGAAGACCAAAAAAAGGACAATAATAATTTTTGCATTAATATTATCATTCTGCCTAAAGATTAGGGATGCCAATTGGTATTGATTTTTGAAAATCCCAGAATTCGGGATTTTTAAAAAATCCCAGAATTCGGGATTTTTAAAAAATTTCGAGAATTGTGAATCCAAAAAAAAAAATATTTATTCATAATTAAAACTAGATTTTTTTTAATTAAAAACCTTAGCAAAGAAAAGCTTAAAAAAAATGATTTGAACATAGTGTTGTTATTGGGAAAAAAGTCTTAGTAGTAAAAGGTAGGGTTTTTATAGTTGAAACAAAAAGTCGAATTTTCGACTTTTAAACTTTTTTCAATTTTTACGTACGTCTTTTCGACTATTTTCTACTTTTTCCGGCTATTTTCATTGTTTGTCGACTAGTTTCTACTTTTTCCGACTTTTCGACTATTTTCGACTATTTTAGACTTTTTCCGACTATTTTCGATTTTCTTCCGACTATTTTTGACATTTTCCTACTGTTTTCGAATTTGTCCGACTATTTTAGACTTTTTTCCGACTATTATTGACATTTTCCGACAATTTTCTACTTTTTTCCGACTATTTTTGACATTTTCCGATTATTTTTGACTATTTTCCGAATATTTTTGACATTTACCGACTATTTTCCGACTTTTCGACTTTTTCCGACTATTTTCGATTTTTTCCGACTATTTTTGATATTTTCCTACTATTTTCTATTTTTTTCGACTATTATCGACTTTTTTTCCGACTATTATTGACATTTTCCGACAATTTTCTACTTTTTTCCGACTATTTTTGACATTTTCCGATTATTTTTGACTATTTTCCGAATATTTTTGACATTTACCGACTATTTTCCGACTTTTCGACTTTTTCCGACTATTTTCGATTTTTTCCGACTATTTTTGATATTTTCCGACAATTTTCTACTTTTTTCTGACTATTTTTGACATTTTCCGATTATTTTTGACTATTTTCCAACTTTTCGATTTTTCTGACTATTTTTGACATTTTCCGACTATTTTTCGACTTTTTACGTCTTTTTTGACTATTATCGACTTTTTCCGACTATTTTCGATTTTCTTCCGACTATTTTTGACATTTTCCGATTTGTTCCGACTATTGTCGACTTTTTTCCGACTATTATCGGCATTTTCCGACTATTTTCTACTTTTTTTCCGACTATTTTTGACTTTTCGATTTTTTTCCGACTATTTTTCGACTTTTCCGACTTATCGATTATTTTCGACTTTTTACATCTCTTTGACTATTATCGACTTTTTTCGGCAATTTTCGACTTTTTCCGACTTTTCGACTTTTTCCGGCTATTTTCGACTTTTTCCAACTGTTCGACTAGAACAAAATATAAAAAAATTATAAAATATATCCAAAGCAATTAAATATATTGATTAATTAACAGAAAATCTATGCGAGGAAAGTGCTGGCTACACACAAAAATATGTTTTTGCCGTACTATTTCTAATAGTTAGATAATGTAGTTTAAATAATAACTGCTAAGAAACTATTTATTTTCAATAAAGTACATCTTTCCGACTTTCCGCCTATTTTCAACTTTTTTCAACTATTTTCGAGATTTTTCACCTATTTTGACTATTTTTTGTTATTTGTCTTTAAAATAATATATGAAATATATACAACACAATCAAATATATTGATTAATTAACAGATAGCGCATGAAATGAAATATGCTTTTGCGATATTATTTCCAACAACTTGATGATGTAGTTTAAATAAAAACTGCTGGGTAACTATTTGAAATAAAGTAAATTTATTTTTATTTTTTTCGACTATTTTCAATTTTTCGACTTTTTCCGCTAATTTTTGACATTTTCCGACTATTTTAGAATTTTTGACTATTTTCGACTTTTTCCGACTACTTTCGAATTTTTTCTGACTATTTTTGACATTTTCCGACTATTTTTCGACTTTTCGACTTTTTACGTCTTTTCGACTATTTTCGACTTTTTCCGACTATTTTCGACTTTTCGACTTTTTCCGACTATTTTCGACTATCTAGAAACAAGAAAGTCGATATCTCGATAATTTTCTAACCAAAAAGTCGATTTCGACTTTTCGACTTTTTTCAACAAAAATTCGATTGTCCGTCCGTCTGGCTGGCTGTCCATGTAAAACTTGTGCACAAAGTACGGGTCGCAATTTTAAAGAGAATTTAATAAAATTTTGAACGTGGGACTTTAATGACACAAGGACGAAACCTATTGAAATTGGTTGTGATCGGTCCATTGTTTCACTTAGCCCCCATGTAATTGTTCCCTCACTCACAAAATCCCATACGAATGTTAGTATCTAGAGTAATATTCGACACAAATAAATTTTATGTAAGTAGAAACAACATTTCCAAATTTTATGAGAATTGGTCCATTATTTACTTACCATAGCTCCCATATAAACCCACTTCCAGGAATCGTCCTAAAGTGCATAAAATCATCTAGATGTTAGTATCAACACATTATTCTGTATTTGTAAATTTTATTGGCCACAGGTGTAATATAAGTCCTCTTCCCGAATTTTTATGCTCGTACACAAATCATGTAGTCGGTATTTGGTCGACTATATCTTTATTTATCGTTTTATTTTTATTTAGCGTTTTTTTATAATTATAATTTTATTGTTTATAGAATTGTTTTAACTTTGTTAAAAGGTAGTAAAAATACTTTTAACTTGTAACATTGAGATTAGAAGTAATTAAAATTTGTTTTAGTAATAAATGTTTTATTTTCCTTTTTTAGAAGTAATTATTAATAAATTCCAAAAAAGTGCAAAATAAGTACTTAGATCCCCTTTTGAAGTCATAAAAATATTATTTTTTTATAGAAGTACCTGCTTCCTTTTTCTGCTAGAACATATCATTCTTTATAATTTAACAAAAAAAAAAAAAAAACAAGTAAGAAAGATATAGTCGGTCAAGCCCGACCATATGATACCCCACACCATTGTGCATGTCTATCAAAATTCGTGGAGGGTTTTTATGTTAGACATGTGGACAATTGTGGACCGATACTTTTACTAAGTGTAAAATAAAATATACGAATACACAATATTACGTTAATACTAACGTTTATATGAATTTATGCACTTTAGCGTGATTCCCGAAGTGGGCTTTACTGGATTTTACAAATCTTCCGTTCGTGTACTTTTTCTTTTTTTTTTTTTGAGAATAAAATCTTAAATTTACTCAGTAAATACTAAGTTTACTAGATTTTACTGGAAAAGTAAAAAACGGATCTATTATCAAATAATTACAGTTTACAAAAAAATTTTAAATGCCTTTATAGGAATATGCACCAGTGTATATTAAATTTTTAATTGAATGTAAACATTGAATGATAAAAGTGAAACAAAAACATTGTTATCATGAACACAGTATTATAAAAAATTAATGAACATTAAAAATGAGAACAATATATTGTTGTAGTGACAATGCCGTAATCATAAGCGTATAAAAAACTTCATTTCTTTAAAAGTATCTTCAAAATAATATGTAAACGAGATTTAGAAACCCCGACCAAATCCCCGGAATTGAAATTTAACCGAGATTTCTAAACCGGGATTTCTAAATAACGAAAATCTTGAGATTTCCGGGATCGATATTTCCCGTTTGGCATCTCTACTAAAGATACAGCCAAATAAAGGACATGACAATTTTTAGTTTTATTTTTCTTTTTGCACTTATTTTTAGCCAACCATACATTATTAATGTGTATTTAAGAATGTTTATTATTGTTACAATTTATGCTTTTGTATTTCCTACATAAAATAAAATGAGTAAGAATGAAAAATAAAGGGTCGTCTTCTAAAATAACAATAACAAAACCCCCATGGAAACTCAAGTAGCACAAACGTGTATTTTTTACTTATTGTTTCTGGTTTTTAGAATAATAAAAGTTCGGTGTTTATGTACAAAAAGTATTATAAAAGAAAGAACGAAAAAAAAATATATATATTTATATATAATAGACATTAATAATCGAAAAGTATTGATTTACGCAGCTCTAAACGTTGACACAATGTAAACTTTGCTAATGTGCCTCAATGGAAGTAATTTCGTTGGAAAGGAGGGATCGTTGGTGTTAATAAGAATGCTACTATTAATTTAAATAATATATCTGAACATAGTTGCCAGATAAATTTGGTACAAAAGCCGTCAAATTTTAAGGAAAAAAATATTGTTAAATCCATTGTTGAAAATCGTTCAAAAATCTTCAATATCAAAAATGAGGTTTTTTATACGCTTATGATTACGGCATTGTCAACAACAACAACAATATATTGTTCTCATTTTTAATGTTCATTAATTTTTATAATACTGTGTTCATGATAACAATGTTTTTGTTTCAGTTTTATCATTCAATGTTTACATTCAATTAAAAATTTAATATACACTGGTGCATATTCCTATAAAGGCATTTAAAATTTTTGTTTTTCTTTAAGGTAATAATCATATCTCTTAACCAAAAACAATGTTGTGTTGTTACAATAATTCGCGATATGACGGTATTTTTTTATGTAAGAGGTATTTGTTTGCTTTTGTTGTTTTATTTAATTTAGCAATCAGGATATGTTGGTGATAATTTCAGTGGAATATTCCTATAAACGCAGTCGAGAAAAATTTGTCTAAAAAGTTATTGCAAAAAAATAAAGTAAATAAATACAAATTTTTTAAATTTTAACTGTTTTAGTTGTTTGTTTCACTTAAGCTAAATTTCTAATGACATCATCTCTGTTTACTGGAAATATTTTTTTTTTAATTGGGAAATTTCATCAGCTTAAAGAATGCCCAAAGCAATTTTTCTTACAGACCACGAAAAAATTCTAATTAAATTTTTTTCCTGATCAAGGCTGTTCTAAGAGAGAAATTGGACGAAAAACTAACCGTTCGAAAGGAGTTATTTGAGGCTTTATTAAGAAAGCGCAGAAATACAGAGTGGAGGAAACCAACAAAAGGTTATCAAAAATTAATAAAAAGGCAATAGATTATATGTTACGCAAATAAAAAATAAACTTGACCTTCCTGTCATTTCCAAACATTTCGCACACATTTTGCGAACAAATCAACATCATAAGGAAAATCGTTTAAAATTTGCTCGCAAATACATAAAATGGACACATGAGTGAAAAAAAACTAATCTTTTCTGATGAAAATAAATTCAATTTAGACGGCCCCAATTTATGTATATTCTTACTATTGACATGATTTTAGATCGAACGAAATTCATGTGATGAAACGCAATTTCGGTGGTGGCAGTGTTATGGTTTGGGCGGGCAGCCTTTTTTTCTTCAGGAAAATCAAAAATATGTTTTGTTCATTCCAACTAAAATGAATAGTGCAATTTATAATGAACTGTTGGATGATGCTCTTCTCTCATTTTTGGATGAAAAAATGGATGAAGATTGCTTATTTTAAATTGTGGTTTAAAGAACATAATATTCCACTGTTGGACTGACCGGCTTGCAGTCCGAATTTAAATCCAATGGAGAATCTGTGGGGGTATATGGCCCGTAAAGTATACACAAGAAATGTACAGAATGAAACCATAATGACAATAACGGAGTTAAAACTAAAAATTAAGCAAGTCTGGGAAGAAATTGACAGTGATTTTCTTTAAAAATTAGTCGAATCAATGCCAGACCGAATTTTTGAAGTTATCCAAAATAAAGGTTCATCAACACATTATTAATAATGCTAAAATGGTTCATTAGTTTAAGTGCGCATATACGAAAATGGCATTAAACTACTAAAATTACAATGAAAAAAAATTTAATGTATATTTTAAGTTTTTTGTTATTAATTTTTTAAGTGAAGTCAATAAATAATTTAAACAAATTAATTTTTAGCACCTTAATTATTTTTAACCCCATTTTTGGTAAGTTAATAAAAAAAAAAAAAAAATGGATGTGCGTTTATAGGAATATGCACCAGAGTTTGCACAACAATAGCAACATTATGATATTTTTTTAATTTTGTTTTATATTCCATGTTTTCTGTAAAATTTAATAGTATTGATATGATTATACACATTTACGGTTCACCCCGATGCCGCATGGTGGCTCAGAACTTAATTTCATTGACCAAAATCCAATTTTTATATTAACACCGTTTTCCAAAATGTTAATGCAATTCAGTAGTAAACTTATTGAAACTAAAGTGGCTAAAAAATAGGTCAAAATATTGGTAATTGTGGGCGTGCCATGCTGTTAAAAACAAATATTTCATGTTATTTTATAAAAAAATGTGATTTTTGTAAATTTGATCAAAAGTAAATTATCATTACTCCCCAGCAAAAACCTTTTGGTTTTCGGTAATAACAACTACTTATTAAAGTAGTTTCTTGGTAATGAGGCGTCATTATTATTTGCCTACTCTGTATTACATTAATAAGTACTCAATAGTATAATAGCACAATAATACTGCAATCACGTGGATGAGTTGGCTAGAGCGCCGGATTAACAACCAGAAGGTTGTTGGTTCAACCCCATTCTGAAGCTGTTAGTTTTTATAACAAAATATTTAAGAAGATATTTTAAACTAAATAGAGTTTTTGTCGCTCAGGATGCTATGTGCGAGATGGTGTACTGAGTAAGACGTTAGTCAGTAAAAACGAATGGTTAGTGTGTGTCCAAGTTCGAGTCTCACTGAAGGCAAAGTTTTTTGTTTTTTTTTTTATTTTTGTTTTCGTTTCGGTACATATTTTTGAGTACCCCTAGAGTCAAAAAATAACTACATGAATTTGTGGACAAGTCGAACAAAAATAACTAGTTATTCAGGCAAAAAAAAATAAGTAGTTTATTTTTGTTTCCAATTATACCTGCTAGCTTACCAGGAAAGCAAAGTTTTTGCTGGGTTGATGCATATATTAATAAAGTCAATATTTTTCTGTGATCTTTTACGTATTGCTAAACATTTAGTTTTTGTAGGATTTAAGCTTAGCCCCTTTATATTTGCCCATATCGAAACTCGTTCCAAATCCTCATTTAGCTTTGATACACATTCTTCAAAGTCCTTATTTTTGTTACTAATATAGAGCTGGACATCATCAGCGTACATTCTTATGTTACAGTAAAGTAGTTGATCAGGAAGATCATTTGCTTAAATTGAAAAAAGAACAGGTCCAAGAATGTATTCCTGTCGTACATCCCTATTTCCCCGATTTTCAAGTTATGAAGCAATAAGTTTATAGGAAGTGAAGGAGAAATGCATAAAATTTTCAAGTTTTTGAATCAATATCGTATGATCTGCAGTATCAAAGGCTTTTTAATGATCCAGTAACACCAACAACACAACACATCCATTATCAACT
Source organism: Protocalliphora azurea (assembly GCA_932274085.1). Taxonomy (NCBI): domain Eukaryota; kingdom Metazoa; phylum Arthropoda; class Insecta; order Diptera; family Calliphoridae; genus Protocalliphora; species Protocalliphora azurea. Next base: position 65,733,014 of record OW026519.1, read on the forward strand.
TCATGTCTATTATCCTCGGCTATATCAGTTAACGTAGTAATGCAACTATATTTCGTTCGGAAACCAGATTGTTTTTATACTATATATACTTTTATACTAAAAAAAAGTTTTTGCCAATTAGAAAATTAAGTGAAGGATAGTGTACTGAATATGATGCTAATCATTAAAAACGAACGTTTAATTTGTGCCCAAGTTCAAATCTTACTAAGGGCAAATTTTTGTTTTGTTTGTACCCCTCGAGTCTAAAAATAATTACATGAATTTGTGGACAACTCGAACAAAAATAACTAGTTATTCAGGCAAAAAATAAGTAGTTTATTTTTCTTTCTAATTATACCTGGTAGCTTAACAGGAAAGCAAATTTTTTGCTGGGTAATTAGTAAGAATTGAAAATAATCGATTTTTGTCCAGCTAGATTGGCCAAATCTTACATTGTGCCATTTTATTATATCATCTTATCATATTATTATCCAATCTTATCATATTATGATTCCATTTTATTATATTATTTCATCTTGTGTATATTTAAATAAAACACATTAATTTAAAATTATTATTTTTATAAATTGTTCATTGTATCTTGAAAAATTTTTAAAACACACTAAATCTTTTTGTAAGCGTATCGACAACATAATCTACTTTGCGATGAATTTATCAAAAATCATTAAATCATTAAATGTGTATTTCTAATGCCTTTATTATAAAATTAAAAATTTTTATTCGCCATTTTATAATAAAATCATAAGTAATTGTATCGAATGAGATAATAAATTTGTTCTCATAAATCTTTTCTATAAACGAACCATTTTTATTTTTTACACTTTTGGGAATATTTTTATTTTAATTTTAATTTACTTTGAAGAGAGAAATATATAAAGAAATGCTGAATATAGTTCTGAATCTCTTTTTCGAAAAATAGTCAAATTTAGGGGCAAAAAATCATCAAATCGTCAACAGCCCATTTTTAATAACAAAAATCGTCAAAATAACGAAAAATCATTAAATCTGGCAACGGTGTATGTAAACGGAAACAAATAGAGGATAGAGAAAAAATGAATTTTACTTAAACTTCCTGTCTTAAACATTTGTATAATATACTATTATAATATATTTATTATTCAGGAAGAACAACTACTTAGTTGGACACTAATCGTTTGGTAAATTTGGCAAATTATAAAACTGACACAAACTCATTGAAGTGTTAAAAGAAAAAGTTGTTTATCCAAAGGGAGTTAGTTATTGTAATGAATTTAGTGGTAAAAAGTAAAGATGTAAGAATGGTAATAATACAAATAAAACTAGGATTGCGCACGAAAAAAATAAGTACATATAATTCAGCTTATAAAAATGAAACCAATCGGTTAATATTTTTGAAATTTTATTCTGTTCTCGGACTGTTACATTCTAGTTTTAAATTTAAAATAAAACAAATTTCTTTTATAAGTTTTTACTAAAATATTTAATATTTTCTGAAATATTCAGAATATAAGCTTTATAGTGTTTTTTTTGTTGGAATAGATCCACTTATTTGTAAACTTTATTTTCACATAAAATGAAGAGCATATATAAGTTTATAATTTTATTTAAAAGTCTTTAAATATACGAGGGCGGATCAATAAGTCCGTGACTTTTCGAACTTCACTCGTAGTTATATGAAATGGAACACTATTCCCACCTGTTAATAGACTACTGTCAAAATTTGAGCAAGTGTCGTCATTTACTTTGAGTTTAACAGCTGTTCAAAACATACAACCTCGTGTATTTTTCTAAAAATGGAAAAAAGTGAATTTCGAGTGCTCATTAAACTTTTTTTTTGCGCAAAAAAACCGTCGATCAAACCAAGGAAAGGCTCGATAAATACTATGGGACACCGTCGATTTCAATGGCAAAAAAGTGGTTTACTGACTTTCGTTGTGGTCGCACAAGTACAAATGAAGCTGAACGTTCTGGACGGTCAATTGAGGTCAGTACACCCGAAAATGTCGAAAAAATCCACGATACGGTGTTGGCCGAATGAAGAGTAAAAGTGCGTGAGATTATTGATGCCATAGGCATTTCATATGGCAGTGTGGTTTCGATTTTAAATGATCAGCTGGGTTTAAGAAAGTTGTCTGCAAGATGGGTGCCGCGTTTGACCATAAACGTAAACGTGTGATAACTTCAAAGGATTGTTTGGAGTTGTTTAACCGCAATCCGAATGAGTTTTTGCGGCGTTTTGTAACTGTGGATGAAACATGGATCCATTACTATACTCCGGAGACCAAGCAGCAGTCTAAACAATGTGTTTCTCCGGCTGAACCTGCACCGAAGAAGGTCAAGGTAAGTTTGTCGGCCAATAAGTTGATGGCAACAGTTTTTTTGGATGTACGCAAGAGAATCCACATCGATTACCTTCAAAAGGAAAAAACAATAAATGGCGAATATTATGCCAACTTATTAGACGGATTTAATGAGGATTTAAAAAGAACACGACCCCATATGACCAAGAAAAATGTTCTTTTTCATCAAGATAATGCACGGGTCCACACGTGTTCAGTCTCAATGGCAAAACTCTATAAATTGGACTACGAATTGGTACCTTATCCGCCATATTCTAAGAATTTAGCCCCCAGTTATTAATTCATATTTCCAAACCTAAAGAAATGGCTCGGTGGAAAGAGATTCAGCTCCAACGATGAAATTATTGACCAAACAAATGCCTATTTTAAGGACTTCGAAAAATTTTGTTGAAACTCATAGTCCAATTAATACATTTCTCTTTCAAAACATATATGGCATATAGTCTCGAAAATCTTGCTGTTTAAATTCAGCAAAATCCGTTTATGATTGACGGAGTTATAAACGATTTTCTAGAACAGACTCAAAAAATGTTTTCAACTTCTTTTGCTCTAATTCAATAATATTTTCTATTTCACATACAATAATATATCGTCCCCTTAATAAAACAATAGTGTATAATTTTTTTTTGCCATATCGAGATAATGGAGTTTAAAATTTTTCTGTTATTAGACATTTATGAAAACCGTAATATTTCAGAAAATAATGAATGTTTTTAAGTGCAATTTTTATTTCCATGGGGTTGAAGATTAAGATAAAAAGAATGAAATTCTTTGGGAATGACATTTTTGGTACACAGCCCCTTAAGATCATTATACTTTAAGGAAGATATGGTAAGCTGTTGCATAAATGTATGACACAAATTTCGGGTATCACAGTTATAAGTGGTTGATTTCTTCCTCTTTCGTTCCATTATGTCAATTGTTTGCCACACGGAGTACCAATTCTCTTTGTAGAGCAGCAAATTAGGATTACGAAATTTCTCCACTCTAATTTGCTTAATCTTCAACCAATTCACTGAGTTGTTTTCGTTATTCTTTTTGAAAGTGTGCCCTAATCTGCTGAACCATTCCTTGAGATCATAAATGTCATACCAGAATATTCTTTCCACAATGTATGGTTGTTTTCTTCGGGCCAATCGCAAAATCATTGGCGAGGAATGGGGAGAGTAAATGGATATATTTCGTTTGGCCCGTTCAATTGTCGAGTGCATACAATCCGCCTGCATTTGTGTGTGGCCGCTCTCTAAATACTTTAACTTGACCGTATTTAAATTCAACTTACGAATTACGTAAAATAGCGGCGCTGTAATATAACGATTCCTATTCTGTCCACCGCAGCAATTAGAATACAAAATTACATCCTTTACATATTCGTCAAATTAGTTCAACATTTTTATAATTGTGGTCCCAATCTCGTCCAAACCTCTTTGTCCCTGCGTTTCATCCCACAAGAAAAAGTAGTTTTTCTATTGGAAAGTTGTGAGATTGTATAAATAGTGAGATCGAAAAAATCTTAACACACATTTTGCCTCTTAACTTTTTTTTATTTAGTTATTTTTGAAAAATATGTCAGTTATTATTTTTAATGACAATCATGTTGATTTTTTGTAAATGTGATTAAAATGACTGACGTAAAAGAAGTACGTGCTAAAGTTATTAAAAAATTTAAAAAAAATCCAAATTGGTCCTTCCGTAGCTTCTGGGTAAAAATTTGTATATTGCTAATGCTCGAGGAAATATTGAAGATATGTTTAGTACCCAAAATCAGAAAAAATTTCCTAAAAACATTCCTAGTATGGCAAGATTTATGCAGTTGCTGCAAAAGAAATAAGTCATTTGTTATAGTATCCTCTATAAATATCGAAATATATATTTTAAAATAAATAGGCTTTTATAGTTGACTCTTCTAAAGTTCTCTATTAAGTGACAATTCATATTTTTATATTTTTATAAAACTATATATAACAGGGTGTATCTTATAAAGTATATTCAATTATACACTTCACGCCTACACCCAGAGGCCATTCGGTCTATTGTGATTCCTTTATAAATAACAGAGAAATCTGATAGATGAAGAAAGAGAATAATCCTAGTAGAATAAAGCACAAGATTGGAAAGAAAGATAGTAAAATATAAGAAAAATAAGAAAAGAAAAGATCCATTAATCAACCCTGACTACCTTTAAGCCACTTTAATCCCATTACGAACCCTATAAGGTTGCTGACTTCTCTACCCGTAGCCTCCTCCAGTTCGTGCAGAATATGGCTCCCAAACTACCTCAGTCTCAGTCGCTGAAGCCCTACACAATGATAGAGTATGTACTCCACTGTCTCTAGCTTCTCCACACCATCGCACGTCCTGCAAAAATCTGATGCGCCAGTGTCCCACTTACTGGTCGTATTCCCTGTTGCGAGGTTACCAGTTATCATACCAACAATGATCCTTAGATTTCCACGACTCATGCCCAGAAGATGCTTCAAATCTGCTGTTTTAAGAGTAGGCCATAACGCTCTAGATACCCTGCAGTCCATTCTACTCCTTCAAGCATAATTCGTTCTACCTATAGTCCATTTCCTTATGGCCATGAAATATGATCCAATTGGAATCCTAACCGACACCTACACAAAACACTCGTCCAACTGCGAGCCCTTACGAGCCAGCTCATCGGCTATTTCATTGCCGAGAATATCGCAGTGACGAGTAACCCAACAAAGTCTTATTCTGTAGGCATCCATTAGTTTTCTAAATTCCTTCCTACACTCCAGCACTAACCTGGACCTGACACAGTAACTTGTCATTATGACACATTAGTGCTGCCTGACTATCCACATAGATACATAGTTACCTCAGTGTCCCTCTCAACATTCTGTTCTAGTAATCCTAGGGCCTTATAAATGCCTAGATTTTAAGAAAAAAAAAACTAATTATGCTATTACAACAAAATTTAACACATAAGTTACTGAGAATAATAATAAATATAAAAGTGTTAACTCATTTTTTCCACGTATAGTAAAAGTTATAAACCTTAAAGTATGCACGTATTTTTTCGTGTGCAGTCCTTAGTAGCAATTTTAGTAGTTTGAGTAGATGTTAGTCAGACATCTAGTTCCGTTAGTTCTTAGTTCTCTTTGTAATAGTAAATTATACGAGTCTATGACAGTTATTTATTGCAAAGAAAATATATTTTTTAATGTCGCCAAAAAATCTATTTAGGGATAAATATATAAATTTACTACTTAAGAATTTTTTAGTTGTCCTTGCTATTTAAATCAAGGTCAACATCATATTTCTACTATGTAGTCGTTAAAATTTGAAATTGGCATCATTATATAATCATTTATCCTGGATATAAGTACCAGTTTGAACTCTTTCTAGTTTTATGTTGCAACCGATTAATTTTGTTCGAAATTGTTATACCTTAGAACTAGTTCTGTGCAAGTGATACCTATTTCCGATTCCCATTATATGGAACAATTCTATAATTAGTTCTTTAAACAATGAAATTGTTACACTCAGAACTAGTTTAAGTTGGGTCGTAGAGAGGGGAGTAATACGTGTATTCGAATAAAATGCAACATATATTTTTATATGTGTAAAGGATATATATAAGTTTGTCATTCCGTTTGTAACTTCTACAATATTATGAGTTGGTAACTGTATTAAAAAAATCAATAAAAAGGATCATTTTCAAAAATTTGTTCATAAATAAGTAATTACTTATCGTGTTATAAATAAGTAGTTAATAAACTACTTCTTTCGTTTGTAACTTCTGCAATATTCAATGGAGAGATAAAATATATGAGTTGGTAACTGAATTAAAAAAAAAGTCAATAAAAAGGATCATTTTCAAAAATTTTTTATGATAATACATGCACAAAGGGACTGCCAAAATTAGCAGTTATGGACACGTGAATTAGTAACACATGATCCCTCAGGGTTTCACAATAGGATCAAATTGGATCCAAGTAAGCTGTCTCCTATTCATTAGACAGCTGCTCACTGAACCTAACCTAACCTAAAATTAAACTACAAATCGAGTAGTAGCCAAATATTTTATTTTTAAAATTACTGCTGCATTTGAACTACAAGTTTTATAGCTTCTGCACCGTTTCTAGTTTTATTTTTTTATTTTTTGGAGTAGCAGTATTTATAGGAAGTGTTAGTCTACAAAAAAGTGATAAATGTTTTTGCTACCACTGCAGACAATTTTCAGTAGCAGTAGTTTTAGCCAAACCAAAAAACTTGGTAGCAGTTGGAGTTTTTCAAAAGCTGATATAAAGTATTAGGGAAATCGTTTTTACCAATAAGGGGATATATCGTACAAAAAGGTCACTCCTTCTCGGCCAACTAAATCGGAAATCACCTTAAAAGCTGTAAATGAGAAAGCAAAAATGGTTATAGGTGAATTGGAAAATCTGGCCTGTGATAACAGAATCAAATTTAAATCGTAAAACTTCGTATTGACTTCGGCAAGAAACTATGAATAAAGATTCAAAAGAACTTTTGGAAAAAGTTATTGTTAGAACATCATTTACACCGTCTAAGTTTAAAGTTAATATTTGGTTTAAAAACCATCTCTCCATAAATAAAAAAAAAAAAAAAAAAACTGTAAGAGAGAGAATTCAGTGTTTATAATCTGAAACTTTAAGTAAAATGTATGTCTCAGATCAAAACTCAAAACTTTGCTTTAAATATAACAACAATTGACGTCACTTTGAATTTATAAATGAATTCAAAAACTCAGTATATATTTGCATTTTATTTTTATTCTTTATACTTTAGACATACTTGTAATACAAGTAAAATTTTAAAATAATCCAAAGACAATTACTTCCTCCAATGTCTGTATTATTCAGGTGTTTTGCTTAAATTACCGCTTATGAATAATTAATTTTTAAAGGTTTTTCAATAAAACATACAAAAAACTAAATTGTGTCTTAAACACCAACTACATTTGGAACTTTTATTTTCATTTCTTTTAGTGCACAAATAAATAAATATGAGCATTGGTTTATAACAATTTATGAATAAACTTCCTTTTGGGAAATTTATAAACAAAAGAACGATCTGTAAACTTTATTATATTTAAATAGCTATTGAAAATGTCAAGTTTTGATAGCAACGTTTTGTTTTATTATTATATTTTTTTTTTTTTTTTCATCAATTAGGGTTAAAAGAACGAAGAAAAAAAAAACTACGTTTATGTGCACGTTTTTATTTATTTACTAGAAATGAGGGTGTTTTTCTCTTTGTATCTTAATTCAAAAGTTACTAGAATAAATAATATTTTGTTTATAAAGGGGAGTCTATAAAATTTTTTAAATAATCAAAAATATATTTACTAAAGAAGAACATATAAATAATGTCATGTTCTAGTTAATGTTTTTGGAAAGATTTTGTAGAAAAGAATAAACGGGGTAGAAAATATTAGATTAAACAATAAAATATTGATTCTTTAGTTTAAATAAATGAAATGAATAAATGTTATTAATATTGCAATATTTGTTCTATTTAAATTAGTACTAATTTAAGAGCAAAAGCTATATGACTTTTTTTTTTTGCAATAAAAAGATAATCGAGTGATTACCACTAAAACAAATTATTGCCATATTTAGGAGATTTTTAATTGTTTCAATACCGACATGTTTAAGATCTTATTTGTTATATCCAAATTAATATTTATAATCCAAATGGTTGCGCAGGAAAGTTTGTAAACAAGTTGCAATCGTTGCTCATCTGTAGAACGCATTTTTCATAGGGTCTTTTCCTCTTGAGTTTCTTTGAAACCTAAAAAGGGCACGTGTCGAGCATTAAAGCAATTTTGAGGAGCCTAATTTGCAGAATCAGCTGTGTTTAGGTTTTAACGAAACCAAAATGGTTAAGACACCACTACTTCTGATTAAGTGTATAGGTGCACAGAAAATACGCATCACATTCAGCTGGTGCCTAATTATAGTCCACAAACTCTGCTTTGGTAATGCCGAACAGAGACAATAAGGCAATTTACGAATGCAAACTTGTTTATGGTCCTTCGAACCGGATGACGGCTTACGGAACTACTGTAAGTACAACTATAACAGCGTTTACGACGCTAGGTTTAATCTCACTTTTACTTGACCCAAACGCCTGGTGCTGCTGAGACCCTTAAAATTGCATCCAGTGCAAGGAGGGCACGATGTTTAGCTTTCAACGAAACCAAAATGGATTAGACACCGCGAATGCTGATGAAGTGCGCACCGTCACAGAAAATACGCATCACATTCAGCTGGTGCCTAATTATAGTCCACAAACTCTGATTTGGTACTGCTAAACAGAGACAATAAGGCAATTTACGAATGCAAACTTGTTTATGGTCCTTCGAACCGGATGACGGCTTACGGAACTACTGTAACCACATCTATAACAGCATTTACGACGCTAGGTTTAATCTCACTTTTACTTGCCCCAAACGCCTGGTGCTGCTAACTGAGTCTCTCAAAATTTCATCCAGTGCAAGGAGGGTACCATGTTTAGGTTTCAACGAAACCAAAGTGGATAAGACACTACGAATGCTGATGAAGTGTGTAGAAGCACAGGAAATAGGTATTCCATTCTGCTGGTGTGTCTAATTATAGTTCACAAACTCTGCATTGATACTGCCAAACAGAGACAACACGGCAATTTACGATTGTAAATTTGTTTAAGGGCAGGTAAGAGAACCTAGCAATCCGGTTCGAAGGACCATAAGTAAGGAATGCTGCCTCTCATTCCGGCGGTACCAAAGTAGAATTTGAGAACTATAGTCAAACACCAGCAGAATGGAATATGTATTTCCTGTGCTTCAACACTTCATTTGTTTTTGCTATTTGTGTTTCGTTGAAGCCTAAGCAAATTTCCTCCCCATTATAAAGCATGAGCTAGGGAAAGTAAAGACAAACAGTTTGAATTGTTGGCTGAATTAATATAAAATCTAATAAAGCAAAATTTAAAAGAAAAATTTAAACAAACTAGAACTGGACCTGAACTTAAAATAAAATATAAAACTGAACTAAAACTGAATTATAAATGAACTAGAACTAATTAAAATTGCTCCAGAACAAAATAGAAATAATTCTCAGAACAGAACTTGATCTAAAATGGAACTATAAATGATCCAGATCTAAAATAGAACTTAAAGTAAAGCTTTAATAAAACAGAAAAATAACTGAATTAGAATTGGTCAAGAACTGAACTTGAAGTGATAAAAACTGTACTAAATTTCATTCAGAACTAAACAAGAACTGAACAAGAATTGGTTTACAATTGAACTTGAATTGATGCAGAACTGAACCAGAAAGGATCCAGAGCAGTAGTAAAACAGATCAATAATTAATCCAGAAATGAAATAGAATCGATTCGGAACTGATTTAGAACTAAACTAAAATTAATCCAGAACTGATTTAGTATTGAACCGGAATTAAACCAGAACTGAAATGAAATTGATTAGGAATTAAGCTTGAATTAACTCGCAACTGAACTAGAATTGATCCAGAAATGAAATTGATTTGATTCGGAACTGATTTAGAGCAACAAAATTTCCAAATGTTAAAAACGTATAAAATTTTTGAAATTTGTTGGGATTTTTCTTAAATTAATGACTGGTTTATAATAAAAATATCTGAATGCAGCTTTCTTTTTGATTTTTCATTTACTAAAAAATTATGGTTTGTGATAAAATATCCCAATGTATAAAATTTTAAGAATTTTTGAAATTAAAAAAAAATAAAAGAGTTCAGTTTCACACCACAAATTATAAAACTTTTTTGTTTTTCGAATCAGCTTTACTTATAAAAAAAAGTTATCAGCAAATAAAAAAAAAATAATATTACCCAGGAACAGGTTCCCAGTTTGTCAATTCTAGAACAGGTTCCACTAGAATCAGTTCTTAAAGAATCGGTTCCACTAAAATAGGTTGTTTTTGGGCAAAAAAATGACGATTTTTTAAATGTTTTATTTCGGTTTTTATTTAAATTAAATTTAGGTACAAAAATTTTTATTTTTTATAATATCTAAAATAATTAACCCATATTTGAGAAATTAAACTTCTTAACTCCTTATTAGTGTCGTGGTTTTTTATTGATCCTCTAGGTTTAAAATCCAAATCATAACTGATTTTTAATATGTGTTCCATGCAGACATTTTGGGTGTAACTTCATTCAAGTGGAAAAAGTGTTCTACAGACGGATCCAGAAAGGTTCAAAAGTATATATAAGGTTAAAGAGGACACTTTCGCCTTTCTTCTGAAATAAAATTTGTTTAACTCCATCTAACCCACTAAAATTCAAATTTGGCTAAAATATAGTACCTGAGAAAACATTTAATAACACAGCAGGAATAAACGATACAGTAACATCCCAGCAAAAACTTTTTGGTTTTCGGTAATAACAACTACTTATTAAAGTAGTTTCTTGGTAATGAGACGTCATTATTATTTGCCTACTCTGTATTACATTAATAAGTACTCAATAGTATAATAGCACAGTAATACTGCAATCACGTGGATGAGTTGGCTAGAGCGCCGGTAAGCTAGCAGGTATAATTGGAAACAAAAATAAACTACTTATTTTTTGCCTGAATAATTAGTTATTTTTGTTCGACTTATCCACAAACTCATGTAGTTATTTTTTGACTCTAGGGGGTAAAATATGTACCGAAACGAAAACAAAAATAAAAAAAAAAACAAAAAACTTTGCCTTCAGCGAGACTCGAACTTGGACACACACTAACCATTCGTTTTTACTGACTAACGTCTTACTCAGTACACCATCTCGCACATAGAATCCTAAGCGACAAAACCTCTATTTAGTTTAAAATATCTTTTTAGATATTTTGTTATAAAAAACTAACAGCTTCAGAATGGGGTTGAACCAACAACCTTCTGGTTGTTAATCCGGCGCTCCAGCCAACTCATCCACGTATTACTGTGCTATTATACTATTGAGTACTTATTAATGTAATACACAGTAGGCAAATAATAATGACGTCTCATTACCAAGAAACTACTTTAATAAGTAGTTGTTATTACCGAAAACCAAAAGGTTTTTACTGGGGAGTAATGATAATTTACTTTTGATCAAAATTACAAAAATCACATTTTTTTATAAAATAGCATGAAATATTTGTTTTTAACAGCATGGAACGCCCACAATTACCAATATTTTGATCTATTTTTTAGCCACTTTAGTTTCAATAAGTTTACTACTGAATTGTATTAAAATTTTGAAAAACGGTGTTAATAAAATATTGGAATTTGGCCAATGAAATTAACTTCTGAGCCACCATGCGGCATCGGGGTGAACCGTAAATGTGTATAATCATATCAATACTATTAAATTTTACAGAAAATATGGAATATAAAACAAAATAAAAAAAATATCAATATGTTACTATTGTTGTGCACACTCTTAGGCACTGGTGCATATTCCTATAAACGCACATCCATTTTTTTTCTATTAACTTACCAAAAATGGGGTTAAAAATAATTAAGGTGCTAAAAATTAATTTGTTTAAATTATTTATTGACTTCACTTAAAAAATTAATAACAAAAAACTTAAAATATACATTAAATTTTTTTTCATTGTAATTTTAGTAGTTTAATGCCATTTTCGTATATGCGCACTTAAACTAATGAACCATTTTAGCATTATTAATAATATGTTGATGAACCTTTGTTTTGGATAACTTCAAAAATTCGGTCTGGCATTGATTCGACTAATTTTTAAAGAAAATCACTGTCAATTTCTTCCCAGACTTGCTTAATTTTTAGTTTTAACTCCGTTATTGTCATTATGGTTTCATTCTGTGCATTTCTTGTGTAAACTTTACGGGCCATATGCCCCCACAGATTCTCCATTGGATTTAAATCCGGACTGCAAGCCGGCCAGTCCAACAGTGGAATATTATGTTCTTTAAACCACAATTTAGAATCTGCACTCTTCATCCATTTTTTCATCCATAAATGAGAGAAGAGCATCTTCCAACAATTCAATATAAATTGTACTGTTCATTTTAGTTGGAACAAAACATATATTTGATTTTCCTGCAGCTGAAAAAGTTGCCCAAACCATAACTCTGCCTCCACCGAAATTGCGTTTCGACATACGAATTTCATTCGACCTATGGATGTTAAATCCATATGATTTATTTTAATTTTATTTTTATAAGAATTTTATTTTCATATAACTTACACAATATATTTTAGGTCTTAACTATTCAATCGAAAATTTTTGACTCAAAATTAAAATATAAGTTTGATGAGAAAAATACAATTTATTTTTAAGTAGACACACACATGTAAAATCACATGTAAAATGTGTAAGTCTCCACAGACCTCAAATCATGCCAATAGTAAGAATATACATAAAGTGGGGCCGTCCAAATTGAATTTATTTTCATCAGAAAAGATTAGTTTTTTTTTTCACTCATATGTTCATTTCATGTATTTGTACGCAAATTTTAAACGATTTTCTTTATGATGCTTTTTTAAAATTGGCTTACATTTTGGTTTCTTCCATTTTATGTTACCATCTGTTCGTAAAAATGTGTGCAAAATGTTTGGAAGTGACAGGAAGGTAACGTTTATTTTTTATTTGTGTAGCATTTAATTTATTGCAGGTGGCTTCTCCTTTTCTTTTAATAATTTGCCTTTTTATTAATTTTTGATTACCTTTCGTTGGTTTCCACACTCCGTATTTCTAGCCTTTCTTAAGAAAGCCGCGAATAACTCCTTCCGAACGGTTAAATTTTCGTCCAATTTGTCTGTTAGACAGCCTTGATCACGAAAAAATTTAATTTGAATTTTTTCCTGGTCTGTAAGAAAACTTTTGGGCGTTCTTTAAGCTGATAAAATTTCCCAATTAAAACAAAAATATTTCCAGTAAACAGAGATGTTGTCATCAGAAATTTAGCCTAAGTGAAACAAATAACTAAAACTTTTAAAATTTGTTAATATTTTTTTTAGACCATTTTTTCTCGACTGCATTTATAGGAATATTCCACTGAAATGATCATCAATATGTTCTGATTGCTAAATTAAAGAAAATAACAAAAGCAAGAAACCGTTAGTTATATAGCATAACATTGTTTTTGGTTAAGAGAAACAAATACACCTCAAAGAAAAACATAAATTGTAAATGCGTTTATAGAAATATGCACCAGTGTATAAATATTGTAATGCTTTATTTCCGTTAAACTTGTGTTTTTGTAAACCCTTAACCCTAAACATTTGGAAGATATCTTCGTGGAAAAAATTTACACAATATCTTCTTTTTATTATTTGAACGAAAATCATCAAAATAATATTTTTCTAATATTGCATTTCTATCAGTTTAAAGAAAATTAGGCAATAAACAACAAAAAATATATAAGATTTAAAATTTTTTATTATTTTTATTCTCAAAATATCGCACCTTTTTCAGTAAGGTGATTATCACCTTATCCCTTTGATATCATTTGGAAGAAATTAATGCAATACTTTTATTTTTCAGTCACAATTTTTTATTTATCGAAATATTGTTTAAAAATTAAAAAAATATTGAAGAAATTTGTTTGTCTTTTAACAATAAAATGGATATTTTATGCAAGCGTTTTAGTTTTCATACTTTATGATGTAAAGATTTATGTCCATCCATGCTTTACAAGATATAAAAGTTTTCTTTATTAAATTATTTCAAGATTTATTTAGTAATAATTTGTCTATATATTTATTACATCTTTTAGGAGATTACCTCGAGGTATCTTCCGTTTTTCACCTGGATATTTATATAGGAATATTGTATATTTTTCTTCCAGGTGTATTGATTTCTTATTGCTTAGATGTATCGCCTGTGACGCAAAATCTCACCCGATGGGGGAAACTTTCGCAATTCTTCTATGCAATACGAATTTGAGTCACTTTCGCATGATTTTGCTTGTAGGAAAATATATTTGTAAATTTGTAAAACTATTTTTACTGTAAACTAAATATTGTACAATTCTTAGGTTTACCTTAATTTTGTTGTTTTTGTTATGCACATTACAGTTAGTTCAAGTTAATGTTAGGGTGTATCAGCAGCATAAATTTGGCTCTACCATACAAGATCTATAATCTATTAAAAAATTCTGAAAAATTAATTTTTTTCCAAAATTTGTAAAATATAATTTTTACAAAAAAAAAGATAATTCAAAAAATGTTTAATAAATTAATAAATTGATATCTATGTGAGAGAAAAAACTGATTCAACTGTCAAAAACCTAATACAAGCAACAACAAAATACATAAAGTCACATATATCTAGTTTTTATGCTTTGAAAAAATGAGTAATTTTTTTCTTTTCAAAATTTAATTCGAAGTGCCCCTGCCAGCAATTAGGTGATAGTATTATCCACTATCAGAAAAATTAATCTTTCTAGTATTCTCAAGATGTTATTTTCCGGTTAGTAGATAATTTTACATTCTACATTTCTTACTAACTAAAATGTCGAAAAAGTCACTGAAAAATTAGTTTATGGATAAATATAAAATTACCAAAAACTGTCTCCCATTAGTGTTCTCAAGATATTATTTTCCTGATAGTAAAAAATTTTACAAAAACAAATAACATTAATTTCGATTTTCGACCTTCTGAACCTTCTGCGTTTGGCTCATAAAAATATGTATATTTTTTAGTGAAAGTGAACCCATATATGTATGTTTATCAAACCTTTCAACTAAATCTTTAAAATTCCAATTTATCAAAATATATATAAAATTTTTTTACTAAGATAAGTTGTTTTAATTTTCTTCTTTCTTATAAATTATTATTTCATATCTGCCGTAAAAAATTCTGATCCTCCACCACGTTTTGACAAAATTCTTTTTTTCGATTTTTTTTTTTTTTTGTAAAAAAATCTTTAACTTCCCAGCAAAAACTTTTTGGTTTTACTTTTACTACTTATTAAAGTAGTTTCTTGGTAATGAGGCGTCATTATTATTTGCCTACTCTGTATTACATTAATAAGTACTCAATAGTATAATAGCACAGTAATACTGCAATCACGTGGATGAGTTGGCTAGAGCGCCGGATTAACAACCAGAAGGTTGTTGGTTCAACCCCATTCTGAAGCTGTTAGTTTTTTATAACAAAATATTTAAAAAGATATTTTAAACTAAATAGAGTTTTTGTCGCTCAGGATGCTATGTGCGAGATGGTGTACTGAGTAAGACGTTAGTCAGTAAAAACGAATGGTTAGTGTGTGTCCAAGTTCGAGTCTCACTAACGGCAAATTTTTTTTGTTTTTTTTTTATTTTTGTTTTCGTTTAGGTACATATTTTTGAGTACTCCTAGAGTCAAAAAATAACTACATGAATTTGTGGACAAGTCGAACAAAAATAACTAGTTATTCAGGCAAAAAATAAGTAGTTTATTTTTTTTTGTTTCTAATTATACCTGGTAGCTTACCAGGAAAGCAAAGTTTTTGCTGGGTTCTAATAGCCTGGTTGGATTTACACAATATTTCACATAGAAGTAGCATAGGAGCGTATAATTTTCAATTTGGATGGGGGCTCCATATGCCCTTCAGGAGCATATGGAGCATATAGGGCTCAAATTGGGTTACCTCTGACATAGAAAATATTTCATCGCTTGCCAATTTTTTGTTTCCTATCCGATTTAAAATATTTTACAACTTATTAAACTTTAAGCTAGCGTAATTTCTGTTCTGTAAAAGATATGGACTTAAATTTTTATCTACATAATGAAGAATTATGTTAGCTAAGTAACGTAATTTATTTGAGAAAAAAACATGGTTTTTGGAGACACTATAAATATTATATCTGTAATAAAATCTTTGTTAGTTAGGATTTCTTAACGAAATTTTCGTTGATTGTTTAAAATGAGAAATTGTAATAAACTTTAAGATTTTTGTAGAAGGAATCCCACAAAATTAAAAAAAATAAAACTGGAAATCCCAAAAATGGGATTTGTCACATTTTCGCCTATAAATTCACATTTGTCTGGAGATTATGATTCAAAACCCTCAAAAATATATTATGGATTCCTATATATGCTATGTCATTTCTCGAGTGATTTTTCGTTGTACCAGATTGTATTATTTCCTAAATATGAAAATTGTGGTATGGTCTGTTGTAGTAAATTTCCTATACCACCCCTACCCCCGTGGATTCGCGCCTGATTTCAATACTTATTTTTCTTATCAGCAATTTGGTGTAATTTTATATCTAAGAATTCTTCTCTTAAATTGAATATTTAAAGTCAGATTTTCGTCACACAAAAAAAGCACTTAATAGTGTCATTAAAAATGTATCAAAACTGCTATACAGTTTTGCCCGAATGACTCAAAATGACTCCAATTTGACACAAAAAAGCACTTAATAGTGTCATTAAAAAAGTATTAGAACTGCTACACACTTCTTCCCGCACGGTGACTCTTCTTGGATAAGAAAATGACATCATATTCGACTGTTAAAAACAACTTGAGTTTACTCTTTAGTGCAAATTTGGATAGAAAATGTTGGCAGGGGCCTCTCACATAAACTTCTAGTTGTATTCTATGTGTTTAAGGTTCAACCAATAATTAATTAGGGTGAGAACGAAATACTGATTCAGATTTTTCGCCATACATCAAATGTACCTATAACAATTAAAACAAAAAGTCAAATATAAATATAGACACACGCATATCAAATTGTCGCTCATATACTCTTTACCGACCATTTAAAATGTTTTGACAAATCATAATTCTCAGCAGGACAATAATGTAAACAAACAATACTTTTTTTCCCGTAATTATACTAATCTGACCACAATGTCGCAAACATTCTTTTTCATTGACTTTTTATAGACTTCGGTTGGTCTTGGACGTTGGTTGCAATTATAATTCGGTTATAACAGTGTACATTACTGCAGTTACAAAAAAAAAAAAAAAAAAAAAAACTGTGAAAAGGAAGAAGAGGGAGGTTAACAAACAGAGACACTTTAGCACGTATTGACAGAAAACAGCGTTAAATTATAGATAAAATTAATACAATACAATAATTGAGGGAATGATGAAAATATGCTGTCGTTGTTATCATCATAATTTACACCCTTAAAACATATTAAACGCATGACCATTAAAATCAAAATCAAAAATAGAAAAAAATCATAACACACACTAGTCTACCGTTGGATGGAAAAACGACATTGTCTGGGTGGTGTGAATATAACAATAACAACACAAAAGAGCTCTAAATTAAAATTATTTACACACTCAGAATGTTGTTGAGTTCTGTTGTGTCCTCATTCATTTTTGTCCACTGCGTTTGATGCGTATTTGTTGCCGCAACAATAAAATGACCAAATTGTTGCTGTTGCTGTTGTTGTTATTCTTGTTTGATTGACAATTGTTGTAATAATTACCTTAAACTTTTTTCTCCTCTCTCTTTGGGTTTAATTTTATTTTGCTTGTACATAAGTATACATACATACATACATATGTTGTTGGTGTTATTTTATATGCTGCCAGCGTTTCTTGTGTAAATGTCGTAATAGTGGCATTTAGAAAAAAAAACAAAAAAAAAAAAAAAATAAGTACAAAATAAAACAAACTAGAAAAAAATGTCATTCACTCACTTACTTTGTATATTCGTATGTTTCAAACAAAATTAACAAAACCTCACATACGAAATACACATCTACTCAAACAACTAAAAGAATTACAAGGAAATTAAAATTACATTCGTTATCGTCATCATCATGATTTCAGTTTATTTGCAAATTTGATTAAAGTTTAAGTACACTTGGAAAAAAATGCTATAGAAAGTTTGTTATTTCTTTTGAAGAAATTTCAATTTCTTACTTAAAGTGTGTGCCAAACGGTAGCAAAGAATGTAGGAAAGTAAATTTTTGACACTTATTAGGTAAATAAAATTTCATTAGGGCAAAGAATATAAAGAATGGAAGGCTTAGAAAAAAACGTAATGCTATTGTCAAAAAAAAGAAAAACTGACTTTAAGATTGTGTTCAGTGTTGCCATGGCAAAAATTTTTTTCTAACCAAAATTGTTGGAAAAAATAACCAAATTAGGAAGAAAAATAATCAAATTTTTAAAATTCATAGTTATTATATAAAAAGTAATATAATCTTAATACATATGTGTATTTATACATATCATAAACTTTAGTTAGTCTTTATTAGAAAAAAGTATTTTAAATTTAACTGTTTCGAACAATGTTTATCAAAATATGGCCCCTGCTCCAATTTTGTGGGTGGTCAGGATGTAAAGTTTATAAATAAAAATTTTATTATTCTCACAAACCAGATTTTAATAAATTTAGAATTTTAAAACAGCTGGGTCGAGCTGTAATAGAAAATAAAAATGACTTTTATAATCATGTGTTCACAGAAAGAGAATGCAAATAAGAGTTATTTTTTATAAGGACTTAGCCAATCTCATTTGGGAATATAACATTATAAAATCCAAATTCTAAAGATATAAAGTAAAATATATTTAATTGGAAGGTTTAACAAAAAGATTCGAATCAATCGTTCATGTACCAAATTTAAAACTTATTTACAAAATTGTGGTCTAATTTGTAAAATAATTAAATTTTTATTATTATTTAATTATTATTATAATTATTATTTAATTATGTTGTCTTGCGTAGTTTTTATAACTAAACAAGGTACATTTTTTATTTTATTATTATTTCACCTAGTCCCTAAATAAATGTTCTTTTGGAATAATATTTAGAAGATCAAATATCTTAAATATATGTAAGCGTGTTTCTACAGAATTCTGCACAAAAATAAAACATTTTTAATCCTAAAATCTATTCTCGTGTCACGGTGTTTCTAATTGAACTCCTCCGAAACGGCTTGACGGATTTTTATGAAATTGTACGTGTATTTGTTAGGTATGAGAATAAGTGGTAAAGTATATTTCATATCGCTAGAGGGCGTAAAAGAGGTCACAAGGGGTAAAAGCTCCCCCTCCCTTTATCTTCTTAACTACTTCCGATTTTCTTGAAAATTGGCAGGTAAATAGTGCAACATTTGGAAGGAACCATAGCCTATAATTTTTATTATTTAAGAAGTAAAATAGGGCAAAAGCTCCCCTTCCTGTATCTTCTTAACTAATCAACCGATTTTCTTGAAATTTGGCAGGCAAATAGTGCAACATCTGGAAGGAACTAATGCCTATAATTTGTATTATTTAGGAAGAAAAATAGGGCAAGGGGGGTACAAGTTCCCTCTCCCTATATCTTCTTCACTAATCAACCGGTTTTCTTAAAATTTGGCATGCAGACACTGTAACATGTGAAAGGAACTTAGATATACATTTTTTTAGAAATTCCAACATTTAGATCGTAAAATAGGGCAAAACGGGTAAAAGCTCCCCCTACCCATATCTTTTTAATTGATTATCCGATCATAGTTTCAAGTCTTGAAGGAACTGAAGGCTATAAATTTGCACATTTAGGGCGTAAAATAAAGAAAAAAGGTTAAAAGCGCGCCCACCCATCCCCACACACTTACAATACATTCGTTATTTTTCAATTAAAAACCAAAATATTAACTATAAATAAGTTATATGGCAAAACAACGTTTTCCGGATTAGCTGGTATTCTATAAAAAAATGTGTATATATCTACATAAAATATGGCATTAAGTTTCAAAAGGATCACTTTAAAATTAATTGCAGCTTCTATATAGGGTCCTTTCCCGAAAATCAGTTAAAAGTACTTAAATTCCATATAAATTTTCGTATGTTAATAAAACTTGACTCAAATAAGATTATCCATAGCACCCATAGAATTCTCTCTCTCAAGTATGTATTATTTACATAATAGTCTAGAATATCATATAGTCGGTCTTCACCGACTAATAGTAATTTATTACATCCTTAGAACTTTCTCACAAAAATCTCCCAATTCATTTTACCTTTTGGTTAAATATTAGAAAATCTTTATATTTTCTATTGATTTAAATTGTTTTTCTTCATTTGTAGAATGAGAAGTTATAGGAAGCTTTGGTTTTTAAATGTGTGATGAATTTTTAGCACACTCTCTTTTTATTGTATTTTTTTTTTTTTATTATAAATAACATTTTTAAAACTAATAAAAATAAAGTTTTAATTTAACGAAAAGATAACCAAAATGGAAAAAAAATCATCATATCCTCATTGGAAAATAAAATAACCAATTTTGGTTAAAAATAACAAAACGGCAACACTGATTGTGTCAGTCAAATTTTATTTATATTTATTAGTGCTGAAACCACTTTCCAAAGAATGTAAAGAATGGAATGATTGTCAAATAAACCTAACTCTGTTGACAAAAAAAAAAACTGACTTCAAGATAAGATACTGTTGTCTATTCTTGAAAACGCGTCGAAGAATAGAAAATTTCCATTAAAACAAAAACAAAGTTTCAAAAATTGTTTTTGTTTAATGTACATTTCTAAAATGGAATTTACCGTTTTTAAAAGAGAAAGAAACGTGTTAAAATTCTCAAGTTTATTTCATTTTAAAAATTTATGGTAAACAAAAACAAGTTTTGAAACATTGTTTTTGTTTTAATGGAATTTTTCACTTCTTTCGACGCGTTTTCAACTATAGCCACCACTGAAACCATTTTCACCACACATCATAGCTGCTCAATACAGTATTCAAAATTTATTATATATAATTCATTACAGTTATATTCGCAGATTTACATAAATTTTTATCTTTTGATGCGGATTACATCCACAAATATAAATATAAGAACATTTTTTGGCTTTTTGTTGATGAATATGAAAATAATTTAAAATTATTTCAAATTCTGTGTTATTTCTAATATCAAAAGTAGCAACTTTGTTCGTTCAATTTAAATTTCAACATAGAAAAACGGAATGTTAAAAATATAAAGAATATTTTTTTCGCTTTGTGCAAGATATTCGTGTTACGGGAGTTAAAATGCAATAAATGTACGTGAAAAAATAAAAAAATATTGTGTGCTAGAGAAAAAATGTGTCGCGAGTGTAATTTTCCTTAAATTTTAAAGAAAAGTTTTGTTTATTTTGTGTTGTTTTTCTCTCTCACAAGAGTGTTGAATTCACACGGAACTTGTATGTGGAAAGAGAGAAATATTGTTGTTGTAGGGAATTGAGCCAGTTTCTTTTCTTTGACACTTTCACCACAGGCACACATAGTTGCTTAAAATGGTATTAAAAAATTATGAAATATAATTCATCAAAGTTATATTCTCAGATTTTCATAAATTTTCATCTTTTGATGCGGATTACATCCGAAAATATAAATATATACCCGTATTCTGAATTTTGTGACCATTACAAAATTATAACACAATTAGTTTTTTTTGACATTTTTACACGAGTTTTGTCATTAGTCATAAAGTTCAGAATACAGGGATAATTATATTTTTTACCTTTTTGTTGATGAATATGAAAATAATTAAAAATTATTTTAAATTCTGTTTTATATTTAATACCAAAAGTAGCAACTTTGCTCCTTCATTTTAAATTTCAACATAGAAAAAAGGAATGTCAAAAATTTGTTAAAAATATATATGGGCCTGTTCGTAAATACGATGCTAATATTTCGAAAAGGTTATTATGCGTAAATACACAAAATACTAATTAACAAAATATTATTTATTTAAGGAATTTACAGCATTTGCAACAGTTAGTTGATTTGCATTAGCAGTGCAAACTAATCATATGATGAGCAGTGATGCATTTATGTCAAATATTCGTTTTGCGGGAGTTAAAATGCAATAAATATGCGTGAAAAAATAATAAAAATATTATGTGCTAGTGAAAAAATGTGTCGTGAGTATAATTTTTCTTAAATTTTAAAGGAAAGTTTTGTTTATTTGGTATTGTTTTTCTCTCCCACAAGTGTCAAAAATTTATATGCTTAATCAAAAAGGAATTATAGTTTAAAAATTATGAAAAATCACTTCAACACATTAGGTAATTTTTCATATGAAATATAATCCAAATTTGTAAAGAAATTCGATTTTCCTTTGTGTCATTTTGCTGGAAGCTGTTTTATTTATACATAAATTTATTGCAATATCATTAACAAATACCAAAAACGAATGAAAATGAGAAAAAAAATAACTTTCTAAATAAAAAAACACACATTTTAGCTTCTTTTTGGCTTTATTTTTTGTGTTTTAGCCTTTTTTGCTTTTTTAAGTTTTATTTAGCCTCTTTTTATCTCACCTCCTGGCAACACTGATGCCTATGTTTATATAGGAATGGTTGCACAGTGGTAATAATTCTGTATGCCCTAAACTATTGGTCGGATTAAATTGAAATGTATCGGAAAGTTGTAGAGGAGGACTTAAACTTTCAGAAAAATCATCTTGAAGTCACTCCGTGATAACAAGTTATAGGGTGTCAAATTAACCACCTCGAACATATAAAAGTTTCAAAAAATCGTAACTTCTACAAATCAAGTCCGATTTCAAAGATGTTTATATTTATGTAAAGTGCTTGGTAAGATAAGATGCCTACACAACCAAGTTATCTCTTACAGTTAAAAAGATATTTACGCTTGAATTTTGAATTTTTGATATTTTGCTTTGGAATTATTTCATTTTTCGGGAATAAGTCCCGAGGTATATCATTGAAAATTCGTCTAGTCGTGAAAAATTTTCAAAGTCAGCAATCTGAAATTAGTGTGTAAAATTAATATTTTTTTACAAAAATATAAAGGGTGGTCCGAACTGTTTTTTGTCATTTTTGAAACGCTATGAAATGACTAGTTTTTGCACTATGGAAAACCAATAATACCCAATTTGTCTCATAACCCCAATTTTTAATTTGGACACATACTAATCTACGTGCTACACAGAGGTTTTTAACTAAATTTAAAATGTTAACTAAACCCTGATTTATTTGGAGCATAAAATGTCTTTAAATGGTTTAGTTATAGCGCAAACATATCTCAATGTCTTTAGTATCAAAACAATGTATCAAAACTATGTATATATATATATATATATATATATATATATATATATATATATATATATATATATCGGAAATTTTTGCCAAAACCTTTAAACTTTTTAATTAATATTCAGAAAAAAACTAATTAAAAAATAGCGGAAATATTTGAAACAAAAACTGGTTTTCAATCAGGATTTTGATTTTTGAAGCCCCTATATAAGTTAAGTCCATTGTTTTTGCAAAACAAAATCGAAAATTTTTTTCTGAAGTTTTGTGCTTAAGAATGAACTCAGTCGGTCCATTAGTAATAGATCTTTTTTTAATTAATTTATGTCCGCTTCCCTTATAATTATTGTTTTCATGGGTACTGAAAAACAACAACAACAATAAACTAACCCAATAAATACATAAAAAATTAAAATTCAATTACTTGAAATTTAATTGGAATTCAATTTGAATTACAATCCTTCTTTCCAGTATTTTGGAAGTAAAATCAATTTTTTAAAATTTGCTTCAAACTTTATTTTTTTTTTTTTTTTTTTTTGTCACATAAATTTCAAATTAACGTCAAATAATTTCAATACATTCAAAATAAATAAATCCACATCGATAAATAGAAATGGTTAATAAACAGTAGATATTGAAATGATAATTTTATTTTTAAAGATACATTTTTTCCAGTTTGAATCAAAAATTGCAATCAAATTCTACTGAAATTATTCAAATCAATGTTCTAAAACCCCATTTGAGATGAAAGAAAAACTAATTTATCTAGAAAAAAATTCAAGAATCGGAAGTAATTGTGTGTTTTCTTTGAATAATATGTAATTTAAGTTGTTTATTTTCTTTTTTGTAATTTGAATTTATTTTTGAAAAATAAAATAAAATTCCATTAATTTGAATATTTGATTTGCTCTGTTAATTAAGGCTTAAGTTAAAAAGTATTTCCAAGCTTGAAATAAATTACTTTTTCGACTTGAATTACGCTTTCATTCAAGGGTTGAAATTAACTGTCCTATTATATATATTAACAGGTTTTCTTTAAAATTATTAGCTTGAGTTCCATTAATTTGAATATTTGAATTGTTAATTAAGGCTTAAGTTAAAAAGTATGAAATGAATTACTTTTTCGACTTGAATTACGCTTTCATTCAAGGGTTGAAATTAACTGTCCTAACACTGCTATGTTCAACAAGGATTCAAGTTTCATTTTCACTGGAGTATGTTATTGAAATAAAGCGTGATACAGGTGTATTTCAACACTTTAAATTTAAATATTATGACTTGAATTGACGTTTTTTTGAAATGAATTACTTTTTCGACTTGAATTACGCTTTCATTCAAGGGTTGAAATTAACTGTCCTAACACTGCTATGTTCAACAAGGATTCAAGTTTCCTTTTCACTGGAGTATGTTATTGAAATAAAGCGTGATACAGGTGTATTTCAACACTTTAAATTTAAATATTATGACTTGAATTGACGTTTTTTTGGCCTTGAATTCCATCAAAACTGTCTTTTTTTATTTTTGTTTAGGTACATATTTTTGAGTACCCCTAGAGTGTAAAAATAACTACATGAATTTGTGGACAACTCGAAAAGAAATAACTAGTTATTCAGGCAAAAAATAAATAGTTTATTTTTGTTTCCAATTATACCTGGTAGCTTACCAGAAAAGCAAAGTTTTTGCTGGGATATTAAAATTATTTTAAAATAATTTGAAATTTATTTGACAACAAAATAAAGTTTGAAATAAATTAAAAAAAAAAATTATTTTACTTGAAAAATACTGGAAAGAACAACTGTAATTCAAATTGATTTCCAGTTAACTGTCAAGTATTTGAATTTTAATTCTTTATGTGCTTATTGGGATTATTTAAAGTTTTTAGTATTTACATAGATATAGATCAGGTAAATAAATTTGTAATTTCATCCATTATAAGGGGTGAAGGGTATATAAGATTCGGCACGGTACTCTAAGTTGTTTTTTTTTTCTTTAAGTGTAACTTCCATTATATTAAAAAGAAACAATTCTAACAAAATCCAGTCATATTTCTACGACTTTACACATACAAAATCAACACATCGCAACACAACAAATTATACATAATCCACAGTCAATAAAAACACAAGTACATCATACTATTGTAGCAAAGTCAAAAGGGAACAATTAAACTTTGAAGAGCCACCAGCTACAAAATACATTGAACCATACACATATACATATGTACAATGCAACAAAAATAGCAACATGAATTGCAACAACATCAAAAATAATCATAATAATTATAATAAAATCAAAACTATGGACAATAAAAACTATAATGGGGAATCAAAAGGCTAAGAAAAAAATATGAAAAAAAAAAAACAATAAATGAGCAAAACTCGAATGAACTAAGAAACTAAATATGACAGCTAAAGTAAAAAAATATATACATACATATACTCGTATGTATAAATACAGTTATACAAGTGTATGAGTATATTAGTATGTATGTTGGTACGTACATTTTTATAAACTACAACAATTTACTTGCTCCACTTTATATATATGTATGTACTTTATGCCATTCATCCATATTTCCCTGCCAAATTCTGTTAGTTTAAGTTTTTTAATATTTAGTTGTGAAGGGGGAAAATGTAATGACTAGAATGACAGTAGTTGAAAAGTATTATTTTGTTTAAATGAAAAAGATTGGATTTAATTTTTTTTTTTTAACAGTGCATTCCACAGTGGGGCAGAATCGAAATTTTTTGAAAATAAATCTGTAACTTCTGATCGGCTGGTTGGATTTTCATTAAATTTAGTATAGTCTTAGCATAGGAGCGTACAATGTTAAGTTTGGAAGAGGGGCACAACAAACCTCTCAGGGACGGAACTAAGGGGGCTCAAAGTTAGGTACCTCTGACATAAATAAATAATCTTTTTGCAAAAGATCGGAAATTATATATGTTAAAGGATAAGCTTAATTTGGAATACATATTTTTAAAATTTCTTTCGCTATTTAGAAATAAACCAAACAAAGGGCCCAATTTGGGGTTTTTGGAGAAAATTCAAATTTTTTGATTGTAATAACATATTTGTTTATAAAGATATCTTAACGAAATTTGCAGGAAATGTGAAACTTATTAATATAAATAAAAGCGCGTTAACCAAATTTCAATCAGGGGTAGGGTTTTGCTGAATTCTCAAAAAAACTAATGAAAATTCCCAAAAATGGAATTTTTTAAAATGTGGCTATAGAATACACATTTTTCCGAAGTCCCGTAGATTTTGATTTAAAACTTTTAACAACATATTGAAGATTCTTAAAATATATTTCGCTTGTCGATTCGTGCTTTGGGATTTGAGAAAATATGGTCTAAAATCAAAACTTTCATATAAAATGGGTCGAATTCAGGAGGGTGTGTACCATGACCAATTGAGTTATTGGGCTCGTTTTTTATCTTAAAGTCATGCACTTCAGAAAAGTGCAAAATTATTCTATGTTGCTAAAGAAAATTTTATTTTAGATTAAAAAGAGTGTAGATACTTTTTCGGCTAAAAAAAACACAAAAAGTCATTCTTTTTGCAATTTTCAAATTCAAAATCGTTTATTTTTGGACTCGGTAAAGATATCGACTTCTAATTTTTTTATTCAATAGATAATTTTGTTCTTTAACTAGTTAAGAAAAAAACTAATAAAATCGGTCGGAAATACTAGGATATTTATAAAAAAACTGGACGAAGAACATGCAAAATTATGGTGCTTAAAAATTCGAAC
Organism: Protocalliphora azurea; assembly: GCA_932274085.1. NCBI lineage: Eukaryota > Metazoa > Arthropoda > Insecta > Diptera > Calliphoridae > Protocalliphora > Protocalliphora azurea. The sequence goes on from OW026519.1 coordinate 65,760,056, forward strand.
GGAAATAACTCGCAAACTATAAGAGATAAATAGGACACGTTTTTTATAGGTCTTATCAGGACCTACAACAGTATATAAAAATATTAGAAATCGGACTAGAAAGAAAAATTTGGCAAGCGATTAAAAATTATTTATGTCAGAGGTATTTAACTTTGAGCCCCCTTAGCTCCGTCCCTGAGCTACGCCTATACCAGATTTCATGAAAATCCAACCAGCCATTATTTCCAAAAAATTTCGATTCTGCCCCACTGTGCACTCGCGGAAACGTTAACACTCGAAAATGTAAACGATCCAGAATGTGTGTTATTTTTACACAGACTATTCTAAAATGTGAACAAATCTTGAAAGCTCTAAAACGTGAATAATTTAAGTTTCGATTTTTTGATGTTTTTAAAATGAAAAGTCTCCAAATAAGAGTTTACTTAGTTTTTATACCGTAATTTTCTTTAATGTTGTATGCAGTCATGCCTCTTTGGCCTTTTTGAGGCGAAATTTGTCTATTATTTTAGCTTCTTTTAACCTTTCTTTTTTTATTTTGAAAAGGCTAAAAAGATAGTACTTTAACAACAAAAAAGAAAAAAAAAACAATCGTAAAAAATTCTCAAGAAAATCGAGATGAAAATGAAGGGATGTTTAAACTTGTACTTCGTGTTAGCAACGAAGGATTTTATGTTACTCGTATATAATTGTCTAGAGCTATGGAAAATATGTCATTTATGTCTTATAGAGGAGAAATAGTACTAAAAAAATATGGTGCCAATTTATCCCGATTTTTAAAGTTAAAAATATTAAAAAATTTACTTTTAACCCACACATAACCATGACAAAAATGAGTGTAGAGGGACAATCTGTAATGTGATCGTAGATCATGAAAATTACAAAACAATCAAAATTGCACTTTATAAAAGATGGTTAAGGATGAGCCCCAGGTGTCTAGTTTTTTTTTTTTTTTTTTTTTGAAACAACTAACATATGGCAGCAAAAGTAATACTGATTTTGAAATCTTGACTTTGATAGAAAACGTATGATTGTCAAAATCATTGTTACAGTTCTAGTTAAAAATGGTCCAGGCTGTAACTTTCTGAACAAAATTTTTTCTTCTCTCAGTGAAGGCAAAATTAAGGACTTAATATTCGTAGAACTAAATATAAAACAGTTAATAAAGAATATATTATTCATTTCAACATTAAATGATGTAGAAATAGGAATTTTAATAGGTTTATCGCACTCGCAGAAAATACTTAAGAAAACCATAAATATTCGCAATATGATAAATCGTTGAAAGCCTATCATAATATGAATGCCACATGTCTTCAATAATACATATATTTTTTTTTTTTTTTTTTTTTTTGGAATCGCACTAAAATTTTTCTTCAAAAATATGCCACCAATGACCGGTCGGTCAAAAGGAATAGGAGTCATCAACTAGCAGTTATTGAGAGACGATATCAAGGCAAATTAAAACTTAAAAGGTGTGTTGGCTGTCTATTGTTAACAGACAATTTTTCAGTTTATTTTATATATAACCCCAGGTCTACAACTGAGATTAACGTTGATATAATATGTGAGATAACGCCGGCAGAGGATATGATGATGTACCATTTTAAATCATTATTTAAATTTTATCTTGGCCCTGAAAGTTTTTTCAATCATTTTTGTCAATATTTAAGATTTTTGAAACTTAACCAAAAATTACCACAATCTACTCTACGCATTTCAAGCATTACAACAACAAAACAATTTCTTGAAAATATTTAATAACAAGAACAATGTTTGAATTCTTTTCAAACTTTTAAAAAAAAAAATTAATTTAAAATTTTGAAAATTGAAATTTAAAGTGCAAAAATTCAGCTCTGCTAAAATATGCAATGCATTATCAAAATTTTGATTGCTATATATACATATTTTAAACTTCCACAGAATAGACTTGTAAAATTGAATTTTTAATATATTCGTTATTTTTTGTTCTATAGAAAATAATTCTGAAAATTAGCGACTTTTTCTGCTGGAATATCATACAAGTCAAACTTAATAATTAATAATTTCTTTTTAATTTTGATAAACGCTTACCTTATTTGCTTAATTTTCCTTTTATAAGTAAAACTTATGAATTTTTTGTTTCACTATCAGCTTACATAAATAATTTTCGTTAATATCAATATTTTTTCACTCTTATCACTTCAAAACTTATATTTTTACTAAGCAAAATTATATTGTTTCTGCTTGTTATTTTTCCCATTTATGAAATCTAAACAATCGTCAAAATCATGATTTTATGATAAAATTTCGAACCTAATGTGTGTTGTTTTTGTAAAGTTTTGCACATTCTTCTATTAACCATATTAGAGTGCCGAATTCGACAGATTATGTGGATTGGTAAACAACAATCTTCCAAATACTAGAAAAGGTGTTGAAAAATAGTGTTTTCATTTTTGGATAACTGTAACTGTTATCCAAACAACTTCTAATAGTCATTAAAGAAGTTACGTCTAGAAGATTCAATTCGTATATTAATATATTTTGTTGTTGGAAAATAGAGAGAAATCTTCTATTGCACTTCTAAGAGTGGCGAAGAAGTGAGCTATTTCGAAAAAGAATTCACTATATGCTTGCAGGGGTTCATCTTATAAGATGGTTGTGTAGAGAAATCTCATCACAACAGTCTCATAATACATCTTATAATACTAATATTTAAATCTATACGTGAAATAATTCTCTCTTGACACTCTCTGATACAAAAATCTTACATATTATGTTACGTCTAGACGGGTTGTAAGGTAAGGTAGAGAAAAATTGTTTGCGATAAATTTTTCTCTACCTTTTTGTTGATTTATGAATTAATATTTATACAAGAATATAAAGAAGTTTATATATTTGAAATATTGCTTAAAATATTTATTTACTGATAAAAACTAATTTATGAAGTTAAGTAGTACAGCCTTGGTAAAAATTAGTTTTCGTTTCCGCGATTTCACTGTAATTATAGTTTTCTTTGTATTTAGAATTTATTACCCCAGGTCTACAACTGAGATTAACGTTGATATAATATGTGAGATAACGCCGGCAAAGGAGAGTAAATATTTTGTTTATATTATGTTAAATCTTAAATAAGGGGTACACGTATTCTAATAAATCCTATAAGGTATCATTATTTTCAGTCAGTCACAGAGTAAACATGTCCTTTTTATTTAAGCAATTCGCACTTTTTTAGCACAATTTTTAAAAAAATGTTTTTTAACATGTAAAACAAACACTAAAAGGAAACAATTTTACAAAATTCACTGTTTTTTTTAGTAATTTCCAAATACACATGCACGCACACAAACAAACTTTCATGTATGTGTATTTTTTGACAGTTCATCTTATAAGATGGTTGTCTAGACAAATCTCATCACAACATTCTCATAACACAGCCTATAATACTAATATTTGAATCTACACGTGAAATAATTCTCTCAGAGAGCGAATTTGACACTCTCTGATACAAAAATCTTACATATTACGTTACGTCTAGACGGGCTGTTAGGGTGATCGACACGTTTTTCCAAACGGTTTTTCAATTTAAGTAATGTCGGGTTTTTTTTTATGATCATTTTCGAACGGTTTTTTTAAACACAAAAAACAAATTTTATAAGTATTAACTTTTCTGAAAAAATCACAGAAAAAAATAACATTTTTTTGAAGTTCTAATTTTTAGATAAATAAAACTTTTTATCTAATCTATATATTTATACGATTCTGCAGCAATATTATTTATAATTTTGTAAGAAATCCAATGAATGTTAAAAAAACAGGGCGAATAATGAGCCCGCCAAGTTAGAAAATCTAGAAAAACGAGTCTAAAAATGAGTGAAAAATTTATTTCCACCTAAATATATCGCAAAGTAAAAGAGATAACTTATGCAAGTAAGCGTATTTTTTATAGAGATTTACAAGGACTAATCTGTATCTATTTTTTTTCTGACATATTATAAATAAATTTATTTATATATTTAAAAAAAATTAATACCCAAGATTGCCAACTTTGGCGGTCTGCCCCCTGACCCGCTAGGAATCTGTGATTCTTCGAATGAACTCGAAAACACCTCCTCTCTGGTCAGATGAAATTTTATTGGGATATTTCCAAAGGTTCATAATTTACAGAATTATTTCCAAAAAAAAAAAAAAAAAAAAAAAAACGTTTTGGAACCACTGCGCGCTCTCTAAGGGTTTTAATTAGGTTCTAAAATTTTAGATGCATGTTTGCAAGCAATTTTACCTATTTAATAAGGTGTTGTTTTGCGTAATTTTCCGAAGAAGAGGTAAGTATCTAAAACGAAACCACGATAATTTAGATTTTTGATACGAAACAGTTCAATTTACAATCGGCAATCAAACGAAAAATGTCAGATCTTCAATAAGGAACGATTAAAAAAACATTGCACATAAATTTTGAACTCAGCGACAGCTGCATTGATCTAAAATGTCTAATCAGGGAAAAATTTTATACAAGAAGGTCAAACACGATTTGTTGATGCTTCAGTAAGGTGGAAAAAAAAACTTGAACGAGCCAAATGTCATTGTCATTATTTTGTCATATAACTTATTTCTAATGAATATTTTTTGTTTTTAATTAAAAAATAACGAATGTATTGTAAGTGTGTAGGGATGGGTGGGCGTGCTTTTACCCCCTTTTGCTCTATTTTACGCTCTAAATGTTAAAATTTATAGCCTTTAGCTCCTTCAAGACTTGATACCATGATCGGATAATTAATTAAGAAGACATTGGTAGGGGAAACTTTTACCCGTTTTGCCCTATTTTACGCCCTAAATGTTGGAATTTCCAAAAGAAATATATCTTTAAGTTCTTCACAGTGTCTTCATGCCAAATTTTAAGAAAACCGGTTGATTAGTGAAGAAGATATAGGGAGAGGGAGTTCTTACCCCTCTTGCCCTATTTTTGGTCCTAAATAATCAAATTTATAGGTTATAGTTCCTTCCAGATGTTACTCTATTTGTCTGCCAAATTTCAAGAAAATTGATTTATTAGTTAAGAAGATATAGGAACGGGGAGATCCCTATTTCACACCCAAAATAATAAAAATTATAGGCTTTAGTTCCTTCCAGATGTTACATTATTTGCCTGCTAAATTTCAAGAAAATCGGTTTATTAGTTAAGAAGATAAAGGGTGAGGGGCCTATTTTACGTTCTATAGCGATGTGGAATATACTTTACGATCTATTATCATACCTCATAACAACTACACATACAAAATTTAATAAAAATCGGTCAAGCCGCTTCGGAGGAGTTCAATTACAAACAAATAGCCTTTTTTTTGACAGATCACGTGTGAGTCGTGTCATGCTATCATGTTATTTCTGTTTAGTATCGTTTGGCATTTCACAATGGAAAGACTTACGCTTGAACAACGTTTACAAATCGTTCAACTTTATTACGAAAATTTACGTTCTGTGAGGAATGTATTTCGTGCACTTCGCTCAACTTATGGTCAACATAATCGGTCTACTGAGCGTACTATTCGCAACACCATCACCCATTTTGAGACACAGCATTCATTATTGGATAATATTCGACCGAATAGACCACGTTGAGCACGCTGTGAAGAAAATATATGAGAGTGCACACGAAGACCGTGGAAAGTCGATTCGGCGCCGTTCGCAGCAACTGGGACTGACGTATGGAACGACTTGGCGCATTTTACGTCGAGATCTTAAATTGAAAGCATATAAAATACAGCCTGTGCAACAACTGAAACCTCTCGACCTTCCCAAGCGACATCGCTTCCGCTTCATTGCCGGTGCTAACGTAACCGTCAATGATAACCGACTATTTGATGTATGAAATTGAAGCTCGTGATCTCGGCGACATTTGGTGTCAACAGGACTTCCCACACGTCTCATCAATCAATGGATTTATTGAAAGAATACTTCGGAGAGCACATAATTTCACGTTTTGGGCCGATCGATGGGCCACCAAGATCGTGTGATATCACACCGTTAGACTTTTTCCTGTGGGGATATGAAATGTCTAAAGTTTCTGCGGACAAACCCGCTTTGATGCAGGCTTTGGAGGGAAACATCACGCGTGACATTCGCCAGTTACCAGTCGAAATGCTAGAACGAGTCATCGACATAATCTTCAAAAAATAAATGCCAAAGAATGTTCTTTCAAATGATAATTAACATTCCCCATTAAATTTGAATTTTCTGTGTTCTTTTCTTTAAAAAAAGTAGGGAACCTCGAAATGGATCACCGATTATATAGAAGAAGATATGTATATAAATGACTTAAAAAGTACATTTGATTTGCATCCTTTAAAGTTCTGTTCTTACACACAATCCAATTGAAATGATAATCTTGTTCGCCTTCTTATATTTTTTATTTTTTTGTCTTTGTAACGTCACAAACTCCTCATACTAATAGATAATGATGAAACGCAGCATAAGTTTTATAAGTAAATATTTATGCCATCGCATGAATTCTTTTGTAATGAAACCAGTTGGGTGTATATTCTTTTACGCTCTTTGATCCAACTACGAATATGGATGAATTCGGCTATAGAAATATTTAAGTATAATATGGGTGTTGGTATATTCGCGCGCTTGCATTTAGTTCATATCATTTCACAATACAAACAAAAATAATCAAAGTAATAAGAATAAAAATAAAAAATCACTATAATAATGATGTTGATCATGATGATCATGATGAAATTGACAACGCACTGTGGCTCAGAAATTATAATCATTGGCCAAAAGTCCAACTTTTTTTTTTTGTTAACACCGACTTCCAAACTTTTAATGTCATTCAATAGTAAACCTATTAAAATTAAGGTGGTCAAAAAATTTGATCAAAATATTGGTAATTGTAGGCTTGGCATATTGTTAAAGGCAAATATTTTATGTTATTTTATAAAAAAAATGTGATTTTTGTTAATTTGATCAGAAGTAAATTATCATTACTTGTAAACTATTATCAATACTTGGCTGCTTTTTTTTGTAGGATATTAGTTTTTAGGAAATGGTATGCTGTGTCACTGTATCGTTTATACCTCCTGGTTTCTCAGATACTAATTTTAGTGGGATAGAACTTTTGAGGGTCAAAAGGCGTTAAAGAAATTTTACTACCGGTGGAAAGGCGAAAGTGTCCGCTTTAATCCCTTATATACTTTTGTACCTGTCTGGACCCGTCTGTAGAAATGCACTTTTTCCATTTAAGTGAAATTACTCCCAAAATTTTTTCTTTTTTATTTTACCAGTTAATATGACTCAAATTAAATACACCAATCCCTATAAGTTGTGTAGGTATCTTAAATATATTATAAAGGGTGATTCATAATGGAAAGACTTACGCCTGAACAACATTTACAAATCGTTCAACTTTATTATGAAAATTCACGTTCTGTGAGGAATGTGTTTCATGCACTTCGCTCAACTTATGGTCAATATAATCGGCCTACTGAGCGTACTATTCGCAACACCATCACCATCACACCATTTTGAGACCCAGCATTTATTATTGGATAATATTCGACCGAATAGACCACGTCCAGCACGCTGTAAAGAAAATATAATGGCCGTAGCTGAGAGTATACACGAAGACCGTGGAGAGTCGATTCGGCGCCGTTCGCAGCAACTCGGACTGACGTATGGAACGACTTGGCGCATTTTACGTCGAGATCTTAAATTGAAAGCGTAGCAAATACAGCTTGTGCAACAACTGAAGCCGCTCGACCTTCCCAAGCGACATCGCTTCGCTCTATGGGCTCTTGAAAAGTTCCAAGAAGATCCAACGTTTTCGAGGCAAATTTTGTTCAGCGATGAGGCCCATTTCTGGCTCAATGGGTATGTAAACAAACAAAATTGCCGCATTTGGAAAGAAGAGCAACCTGAAGAGAATCAAGAACTGCCACTTCATCCAGAAAAAACAACGGTTTGGTGTGGTTTCTGGGCCGGTGAAATCATCGGTCCATTTTTCTTTAAAAATGATACAGGTGCGAACGTAACCGTCAATGGCGACCATTATCGTGCCATGATAACCGACTATTTGATGCCTGAAATTGAAGCTCGTAATCTCGGTGACATTTGGTTTCAGCAAGACGGCGCCACTTCCTACATATCGCATCAATCAATGGATTTATTGAGAGAACACTTCGGTGAGCACATAATTTCACGTTTTGGGCTGGTCGATTGGCCACCAAGATCATGTGATATCACACCGTTAGACATTTTCCTGAGGGAATATGTAAAGTTTAAAGTTTATGCGGACAAACCCGCTTCGATTCAGACCTTGGAGGAAAACATCACGCATGTCATTTGCCAGTTACCAGTAGAAATGCTCGAACGAGTCATCGAAAATCGGACTCAATGGATGGACCATCTGCGACGTAGCAACGGCCAACTTTTGATAGACATAATCTTCAAAAAATAAATGCCAAAGAATGTTCTTTCAAATGATAATAAACATTCCCCATTAAATTTGAATTTTTTGTGTTTTTTTTTTCTTCAAAAAATTAGGGAACCTCGAAATGGATCACACAATATTTATTTTTAGCCTTTTTTAGTTTTTTAGCACACATTTTGCAAACAGATCAACATAAAATGGAAGAAACCAAAATGAAAGCCAGTATGAAAAAAGCATCATAAGGAAAATCGTTGAAAATTTGCGCTCAAATATATGAAATCGACAGATGAGTGGAATAAAGTAATCTTTTCTGATGAAAAGAAATTCAGTTTGTACGGTCCCGTTTCATATTCTAGCTATTGGCATGATTTGAGGTCGAACGAAATTCGTATGTTGAAACGCAATTTTGGTGGAGGCAGTGTTATAGTTTGTGCAACTTTTCTGCTGCAGGAAAATCAAAAAAATTATTTTGTTCCAACTAAAATAAACAGTGCAATTTATAATGAACTAATGAAAAAATGGATGAAGATTGCATATTTCAACAGGATAACGCTTGCTATACATCTAAATCGTGGTTTAATGAGCATATTCCGGCCCCTAAAGTTTACGCAAGAAATTGACAGAATTAAACCATAATGACAATAATGGAGTTAAGGCAAAAAATTAAGCAAGTCTGGAAAGAAATTGATAATGATTTTCTTAAAAAATTAGTCGAATCATTGCCAGACCGAATTTTTGAAGTTATCCAAAACAAAGGATCATCAACAAATTATTAATAATGCTAAATTGGTTCATTAGTTTAAGTGAGTATATAGGAAAATGCCATAAAAAATGGCATTAAACTACTAAAATTACAATGAAAAAGAATTTAATTTACATTTCATTAAGTTTTTTGTTATTCATTTTTTAAGTGAAATCCCTAAATAGTTAAAAAAATTAATTTTTAGCAGCTTAATTATTTTTTAGTCCCATTTTTAGTAAGTTGATAAAAAAAAACTTGATCTGCGTTTATAGGAAAATGCACCAGTGTACCTAGGAATATAGTATAACATAATGTAAGAAAAGGATAAAAGCCAGTGGTATTCGAATATAAACTCAGTTGCTATAATATATCTAAGTTATAACAATTAAATTTTAAAATCTTTATAAGACATGGAGAGCTTTAGCTATTAAGAATTATCCGAAAAGTATTTTAAAAACAAAAAGTGAGAAGATTTTCTAAGTAACGTTCAAAGAAAAGTAAACAATCTTGGGAGACCAGCAACAATACTCGACAACTGTAGCGATAGATCTAAAAGGCGGAAACTTAAGAATATCAATCAAGAAATCGGATGTAAAAATTTGCAAGAAACTTTGCTATAGCAATTTCGATCACAGAAATAATACAAAAAGTTTTTAACGCTAGTCCAGTGAAAATAAAAGGGATTCTGAAAAGTATTCCAACGCCAAGCGATGAAAAACAGTTCTCAAATGAAGAGATATTAGAATTATTTTTGGATTTTGAAACAGTTTGCGTGAGATTGAAATAGGCTCAAATCTCTATCCATTATATCATCACATAACTGCTGCTAAGAAGGACTGTTTGCCAACAAGGGACACTATTACAATCAAAACGATTTCAGCAGAAGTACAACATCAAGATTTATCTAATCATAGAGCTCAACGCTTGATATTATCATTTAAAGGAAATGATTTGAAGAAATATGGAAACTACAAGTTAACTTTCTTTTGCAAATAGTAATATGATGATTCTTCTGGAAAAAAACAATACAAGCAATCTGTATTTGAAAATACTTCAGACATAGATATGTTCATGATGTCATTGGTACCATTGCGATTGATAAAGAATTTGGAAGACTCAGAGACTTTGACCAGCAGGAAGCAAACAAAGGATATTTGGAAAAATCAAACAGCATATTCTACGAAATACTGCAGACCAATTAAATTTGAATTAAAAAAGGAAAAGTGATATTAGGTCCCAAATTATAACGCTACAGCCATTCGAATTACATATTGACGGCCAAACAATTGAAGTAAGTTACCAATTAGTGCTAACGATAATATATAGAAAAGTAGGCCAGGCTTTGACTGACACAAAGGCTTCATTCAGCTGAATTATATGACAAACCACATCATGCCACTTAAACCAAGTCCCTAAAAAATCATTAAGTAATACTGATGTATATGATTTGGATTATCACCGCTACATACAAGAATACGGTTATTGGAAAGTATACAAAAAATCAGTTATAATGTGGATTTTAAACCTACAGGATCAACAAGAAACAACGACACCAATAAGGAGTTTAAAAAATAAACATGTTCAGGACGAATTTCTCAAACATGGGTTGATTAAAGATCAACCAAAACAAGGATCAGGCAATACGAGTGATGGGAACACAGCAAAAAGGTTCTTTTCAGATTCCGAAAGAGCATCTGAAATAACCGGTATTGATATAAATCTTATTTCAAGATTTAAAACAATTATCGATGTAATTGTGTAAAATGAACAAATTGATGCTAAAAAATTTGGTGATTATGCGTAGAAAACTGCAGGAATACATACAACCAAATATCCATGGAGATATATGTCGGCAACAGTTCACAAAATCCTTTATCATGGAGAAGATGTCATTAAGCATTATTTAGTACCACTTGGAAATCTGTCAGAGGAAGCCCAAGAAAAAGGATTACAGATTTTATAGAGATCAAAAATATCACGAAATTCTACAAAGGAAGATCTATTTAATATATTACTAGCAACGTTAGCTCCACTCATCTCTAGCATTCAAAGTCAATGGAAAGTAGAACATCGAGACTTAGATAAAGAAGCAAAAGGAAGAACTACTAGAGGACAGAAATAATATAGAACTAAATATGTAATATTTACAGCCTATTTTCCAACCGAATGAATAATAATTATAATTTTCTTTTATTGTTATTTAGGTAAAAATAAAATAAAATTAAGTAAAAAATAAAAACTTTTATTTAATACTAGCTAACCGGGCAAACGTTGTTTTGCCTTATAACTTATTTCTAGTGAATATTTTGGTTTTTAATAAAAAAAAATAACGAATGTATTGTAAGTGTGTGGGGATGAGTGGGTGTGGGGCTTTTACCCTTTTTGCTTTATTTTACGCCCTAAATTTAAAATTTATAATCTTTAGTTCTTTCGTTTAATTGATTAAGTAGACATGGGTAGGTACGCCCTAATGTTGGAATTTCCAAAAAAATGTATATCTTTAAGTTCCTTTCAAGTGTTACAGTATCTGCATGCCAAATTTTAAGAAAACCGATTGATTAGCTAAGAAGATATAGGAGAGTGAGCTTTTATCCTTCTCGACTTTTTTCCTTTCCCGTCCTAAGTAATAAAAATTATAGGCTTTAGTTCCTTCCAGATGTTGCACTATTTACCTACCAAATGTCAAGAAAATCGGATGATAAGTTAAGAAGATATAGCAGGGGGGGAGCTTTGGCCCTATTTCCCACCCTAAATAATAAAAATTATAGGCTTTATTTCCTTCCATATGTTACACTATTTGCCTGCCAAATGTCAAGAAAATCGGTTGATAAGTTAAGAAGTTATAGGGGGGGAGCTTTGGCCCTATTTCCCACCCTAAATAATACAAATTATAGGCTTTAGTTCCTTCCAGATGTTGCACTATTTGCCAGCCAAATTTCAAGAAAATCGGTTGATAAGTTAAGAAGTTATAGGGGGGGAGCTTTGGCCCTATTTCCCACCCTAAATAATACAAATTATAGGCTTTAGTTCCTTCCATATGTTACACTATTTGCCTGCCAAATGTCAAGAAAATCGGTTGATAAGTTAAGAAGTTATAGGGGGGGAGCTTTGGCCCTATTTCCCACCCTAAATAATACAAATTATAGGCTTTAGTTCCTTCCAGATGTTGCACTATTTGCCAGCCAAATTTCAAGAAAATCGGTTTATTTGTTAAAAAGATTTAGGGAGGGGTAGTTTTACCCCTTGTGGTCTATTTTACGCCCTCTAGCGATATGAATATATATAGATAGATATTTAATATAAATAATAATTTTTGTTCTTAATGTTATTTAAATAAAATGACAAAATAAACATTTAAAAAATCGTCTTTTTTTTGTACAAAAACAACCGATTCTGTTGGAACCGGTTCTAGAATTGATAAACTGGAACTTGTTCTCGAAATTATTAAAATGTTTTTTATTTGCTTATAACTTTTTTTTATAAGTTAAGCTGATACAAAAAACAAAAGAATCCACATTTTTATACTAAATGCTATAAAAAATTAAAAGTTCAGTTTTGGCTTTAAATTTCTCTGCTGAACCAATTTTAATGAAATTAAAACTGGAGAAAAATTGAAAAAAAAAAATAAAAAAAATAAAAAATATTCTAAAATATCTCTATCGATTCAAAAGTTACAGTGTTTTGGCGGATGAAAAACGATTCTGAGCCACTGTGCGACGTTTGGAAAAGAGGATGATATTGTGTGTTTTATTATAAATATCTACATATGACAATGCCGGATGGAACTACATTAAAAAGAATTAAAAAATAAAACAACGAAACGGTAGCATAGCCGCTTTAATCATCGGCTGCCAACAAATACCACTCACTGCTCCCCAGATTCACTTCTTTAAATATACTATATTTAATACATACATACATATATACATACATACATACATACATACAAACATACATACATACATACATACTTGCATTGTTTGTTCATTTATAAATTTATAAATGGGATCGCTCGTTTTGCTCACAACTATATTTAATATTTCTTCATGTTTTCAATATTTATTACACTTTTTGTTTTCATCTTGTTTTTTATTGTTATTTTTTTTTCAAGAAAAGTGGAGATCATACAACAACATTCGCTTTTGCAACATTTCTACACTCCAAATTGAGGAAGTCTGCTTTAAGGGCGTGCTCCTCTTTTGTGTTTTTGTGCATTTTGAAAGAAATAAATATAAATTAATGTTATTTGTTGTGACAACTCATAAAGATCATTTTTGTAAGCATGATTTTAGAATGTTTATTAAAATGATTTATAAAAGAAATTTAAATTGAATTACAGGTGCATTGTAAACTAATTGAAGTCGTTTCCTTTTGGTAATGTAAAGAAAGATAAAAAATAAAGAAAGAATTTTTTCGGAAATAATATCTAAAAGAAATTTGATAATGATAACTAAATAGATAAATTAGTTTTTTTTTCCAATATTTCAAGAGGACTTTATTCGATAGGAATCGTTAAGGGAGAAAGGTTTCAAATTGTGCTTAATTTTAGAAAGAATTAAAAAAAAAATTAAATTATATTGAGTTCGTTTTTGGGAAGACATCAGAAAGGAAAATTTGTGGTAATTTTTTTTCTTCTTTCCACATGCATTTCTGAAAGCAGAGATCTTCCGCCCAAGTCTTCCCTTCACTTAACTGAGTACAAGGCCACTATGGATACAGGCCTTGTACTCAGTTACGTGAAGGGAAGTGGAATATATATTAAAAAGTAACGATGATAGGCAACTGCCCTGAGGTAGACCATTAAACACCCTGACTGAGCTCTTACCTAGACACAAAATCCTGTGCGACAGAAAACTAACACTCCAGTTAATTATGTCTAAAGGAAGATCATAATCGAGCAAAATTTGACGTTGCTGATGATGCTGTTGTTGACACAATCATAGACCCCAGCTATGTCCAAAGAAGCAACCACTATTTTTAAAACCTTTCGATTTAAGAACTGAAACTCTAAACAAAATATTCATTTAAACACATCGTGACAGATAGTGCCTTCCTATAAGCGAAAGATCGTGAATGAAGTAAATTACGCTCTTCAACAATCACTGACAAACGATCTTTCAAAATCAGATTGACAGTTTTTAGAAATACTGAAATGAGTGCTATTGGGTGAAAAGTTGTGAAAATATTCAAGTCTTTACCCCTTTTAGGAATAGGCACAATAAATATACATTTCTAAGATGATCTAATCAAAATATTGCAAAAATAATTATTCAACGCACACAATAGAGAATTCTTCGAGTAAGCTGATAGGGACTTAAGTATCTCGTATGTTACCCGATCACTGCCAGTAGTAGAACCATTTATCTTACGATCTAGGACAGTATCCAATTCAAAGTGGGGACCACTATGCATCCTAGAGAACTCAACAAGTGTGTTGTCCGGAACATTATCCCTCAAATGTTCAAGAATAGATAAGTTCTTGTCAATATCCCATAAGGAACAATATGGGCAGAGGGCATTTCTAACATTATTGACGAATCTCTAAGAACAACGAGTGTTCGGTTGGAAATTTTATTCATCCAATTTCCTACTAAAGGATTCAAACTTTGACTTCTTGACAGCCTCTTTCCAATTGCGGAAAGCCGAAAAGGCAGACTCCAAATTTAGAGGAGTGGGAAATTTTGAGGCTTTTTTTTTCTAGCTGTAACCTGCAGACGGAAAAGTACTGACAGACCTGATTTCCACCAAGATTTAGAAGTGATAGACAATGATAAACTGTATGTCGCAGAATTTATCATATTTGAAAAAGTTATCTCAATATCATCAAAATTTCCTGACAAGTGAGATGGGAAAGGTATAGTTCGAAAAACTGGGATCAAAAACCGTTCCAATGGAGTCATTCAGTTGACGGAAAGATGTAGGTGAATCATCATTGAGACATTTGAAAGCAGACTCAGAAATCATGCGGTAAATTAGATTACCCCTTGGTGAATTATAGTAGTCTCCTCAATGAGTGGACCGACCATTGAAGTCACCAGCAATAATCACATTCTCAAAACTATCTAAAAATTCAAATAATCTACCCGCTCAAGCGTCAAATAAAAACAAAAATTGGAAAATAAGTAAAAAAGAGCAAAAAAGGCTAAAAGAGAATTGTTAAAGTGCTAAATTTGCGCTTTTTTATATTCGGGCTAAAAAATATTTTTCGCGTTTTAGACTAATAAAGATGGGTTAAATCTAGCACGAAAATGGCTAAGTTGGCATCACTGATGAGAAATATTTTTTGTAGGAAATTGAATGGATCAGTTAATCGTAAGCAGTGTTGCCAGATCATATTCGAACTCTTATGCTAAAATTTTCAAAAAATAATATGCCAGAATTTGCTAAATCAAAAATCTTTGTAGGACCTAAAGAAAACGTTATAAAATCAAATGTTGTTTGGATAAATTTGCAAGAATGCAACATTTGCAAACAGATATAGCGGGCAAATGAAATTGGTTTTATATTATATGGGATCCGTGGCAAATTGTGGACCGATATTTGTATGAAGCGTAGTACATATTTCTATTAAATAGACGTGAGCATTATGTTGTATTATGTTATTTATGCACAATAGGGTGATTCCCGAGCCTTATATGAGAGCTATGTTTAATAGTGATCCAATCCTCATAAAATTTGTTGCTGTATTTTCTATTTATATAGCACTGATTTGTATTCAATACTACCCTGATTTATACTCGTTAAAGTAAATTTCTAAAGAAGCTTTGTATTGTCCTTGAAATTCGGCATATAAAATAATCTTATTTGTGTCAAATTTCATTAAAATATTTCTATATTTAAGGCATTTATGACAGTTAAACCTCTATTCCGGGTGGACATTTATATGTAGGTTAGTTGAAATAATGGACCGATCAAAACCAATTTTAATAGAAACCTGTATTTCAAATTTCATAAAATTATTTTTAAAATTATGACCTGCAGTTT
This sequence comes from Protocalliphora azurea, assembly GCA_932274085.1. NCBI lineage: Eukaryota > Metazoa > Arthropoda > Insecta > Diptera > Calliphoridae > Protocalliphora > Protocalliphora azurea. The sequence continues at coordinate 65,776,186 of OW026519.1, forward strand.
GATTATAAGCTTTATATGGACAGGGAGACGGACGACATCGCTAAGTCGATGCAGAAAATGATTCTAAGCCGATTGGTATAAACTAAGGTGGGTCTTAGACCAATACATCACTATAATACATCCCCACCTATGGTGAAGTACTTCCGAAAAATTTTATAAATACAATACGAGGGCGGATCAATAAATCCGTAACTTTTCGAACTTCCCTCGCAGTTATATGAAAGCAGTATAATGAAATATTCGCATCAAGTACCACCTGTTATAAGACTACTGTCAAATTTTGACCAAGTGTCGTCATTTACTTTGCGTAAAAAAATAGGATTTTTCGAGGTCCTTAAAATAGGCATTTGTTTGGTCAATGATTTCATCGCTGGAGCTGAATCACTTTCCACCGAGCCATTTCTTTAGGTTTGAAAATAGGAAGTAGTCACTAGGGGCTAAATCCGGAGAATATGGCGGATGAGGTACCAATTCGTAGCCCAGTTCATAGAGTTTTGCCAATGAGACTGCACACGTATGCACCCGTGCATTATCTTGATGAAAAGAACTTTTTTTTTTGGTCATATGGGGTCGTGTTCTTTTTAAATCCTCATTAAATCCGTCTAATAAGTTGGCATAATATTCGCTGTTTATTGTTTTTCCCTTTTGAAGGTAATCGATGTGGATTCTCTTGCGTACATCCCAAAAAAATGTTGCCATCAACTTATTGACCGACAAACTTACCTTGGCCTTCTTCGGAGCAGGTTTACCCGGAGATACCCATTGTTTAGACTGCTGTTTGGTCTCCGGAGTATAGTAATGGATCCATGTTTCATCCACAGTTACAAAACGCCTCAAAAACTCATTCTGATTGCGGTTAAACAACACCAAACAATCCCATCTTGCAGACAACTTTCTTAAACCCAGCTGATCATTTAAAATCGAAACCACACTGCCATATGAAATGCCTATGGCATCAACAATCTCACGCACTTTTACTCTTCGGTCAGCCTACACAGTATCGTGGATTTTTTCAACATTTTCGGGTGTACCGACTTCAATTGACCGTCCAGAACGTTCAGCTTCATTTGTACTTGTGCGACCACAACGAAAGTCAGTAAACCACTTTTTTACCATTGAAATCGATGGTGCAGAGTCCCCATAATATTTATCGAGCTTTTCCCTGGTTTGATTGACGGTTTTTTTTTCGCAAGAAATAATGTTTAATGGACACTCGAAATTCACTTTTTTCCACGAGGTTGAATGTTTTGAGCAGCTGTTAAACTCAAAGTAATGAAGGTGGTACTTGATGGGAATAGTGTTGCGTTTCATATAACTACGAGGGAAGTTCGAAATGTCACGGATTTAGTGATCAGCCCCCGTATATAGCAAATATTTTGCATGCTCAATTTTTATTACATATCACATTTCCAAATTTCACATATATCGGTTTAATTTTAGTCGTAGGTCAAATATGACCTACGAATATTCCTTTGTTTGTTTGCAATGGCGTAGGGTGGCTCTTACTTGTTCTATTCTGCCCTACTGCAGGAATATTTTGGGAAATTACTAGTAAGAGATTAAGAGTCCCATAATATTCCCACATATGACTATAATTTAGCTATTAATTTAACACAAGGTTTATATACTCGTATTGTAAATACACGGAAGGATATTGTTAACTTGACCAAGAAGATGATATGAAGAAAATAATAAAACAATAATAATTACAAATTTTTTGTGGTGTTTGCAGATGAACTTCCATTATAAATTTCATATCTTTTTATCTAAAAGAAGAAACATTTATACCAATTAATATATTTGCAATTCCTTAGGAAGATGAAGGCAACTTGCCATAGGAAGTCTTCACATATAGGATTTCACGATTTCGTTTTAAAATGTTTATAATTTTCTTTTTAATTTTATATTGGAAGTGTCAAAATCAGAAAAAAAAAATCAATAAAACAAAATCTTTAAATCAAACACTTTTTTATAAAATTTTATTTAAAATCAAATAATGAATTATTTAAAAAAATTCTAGCCATAATTTTTTATGTGTGAGAATATAAGGTAGGAAAAGCTTGGTTTTTGGTTATGCAGTACACAACTTTCTATGATAAAGGCTTGGAACAAACATAGATTTGGCAATTTGTAAAAATTTGAAAAGTTGTCACAATTATTTACAAGAACTTCAGAAGCATATTGTTCTATTCAATTTAAATCGAAAAAGTGTCAAAAACATCAACATTTTTTTTTTTTGCAGAATCAAAAACTTAACTACAAAAACTTATTATTTTCGACTACTGCTGACTGTAGTGTGCACTTTTAAAAATAATATGGGAAATTTTATTATATTTAAAACAAAAAAAAAAAAAAAAAGATGTTATGTTTTTCACACTGTAAGTGATCTAATTTGATCCACTGTATCGCCGTCTGTGCTTCAGATGACAATATTCTGAAAGCCTAACTCCGATGTTCCAAGTTACATGAAGATCGGTCTAGCAATTTAAAAGATCCAGATTTATTATCATTTAATTTGCAAAAGACCCAATGTGCAACATGATATAGTTGATAATTTTACCTTTAGCCGAAATTTCTTTCTCTGATCTAGATTTTAAGTAAATTCTCTAATGAATTTTTGTTACCGCAAAGTTTTTTCTAAGTAAAAAGATTTGAAGTTACAGTTTTAAAAGTAAATCGACGCACAATGGGTTGAACGATACCCATTTTGGCGCATAATTAAAGAAAGCCATGATTTCAACACAAAGTGACTTTTTTTTAAGTAAATTTTGCAAAATGAATTCCAAAATTTTTGAACACCCGACGAGCCTCACCATATCAGATTTCGATGAAATTCGTTATACACACTTACTACATCAATACAAAATTTAAAGTTTATAGAAATTTTCAAATTCGTTTTAGTTTAGTTTTTATCGCGGTTCAAAATTCACTTTTTTAGAATTTTTATTTAAAATACATGAATTTTTAATCCACATATCTTCGAACCTATTTGTCCGATTTAAACAAACTTTAGCTCAAATTAATACCTAATAAATTTAGTTTTTAATTATTTTTATAAAAAACGCCATTTTTTTAAACGAAAGTATATTGAAATCAATATTCAATAACGACTAATATCTTATGGGGAAACTCAAATCTTGAGAAAAAAAAGATAGATCCGTAAACTAAATAGGCCAGCAGTCAGAAGGCTACATTGGAACATGGCGCTGAAACATTTGAACACTATCTACATATGTCTTGCGTTTGATGACATTACGAGCGACAGTTTTTAAAATTATAAAATATAGAATCTAGAGTAACTTAAGGATCCCAATTGGAAATTTCCGAGAAATTATATTGAGGAAACAAGGTCCCCTTCTTTTCAACCTAACCTAACCTATTCTCTCCAAACGGTATCACTTTTCTCGGAAAAGAAACCCGTTCGCCTTAGATTTTCACAACATTCCATTACATATATCCCAAATAACGCAAAACATCCAATTAAATATAAAATTTCATTAAACATAAATTTAATACCCATAAATGCACCAACATGTTTAAATTCTTATATAACTAGAAATTGCTAGTATATAAAATATTTTCTATTCCGTTTTATTAAAAAAAAAAAGAAAAGAAATTTTCTATTTTAATAAAAATACAAAAATATGAAATTTTAATAACGTGTATCTTTGTTGAATTGTGTGATCACTACACAGTGGTCTGTCAAAACTTTACACTTTTTTTCGTTTTTATTTTTTAAACAAAATTCAATACAAACAAAATCGAACAATAGCTGCTTAAATAGTTTAGAGGATTATGATACGTCATCTGTAAAAACACAATGTCTAACCACATTCTAAAGAACGGATGATGAAAACCATGATCATGATGATGATCTTGCAAAACAATTATGAATTTTTAATAAAAAAAAGAATAACAACCAACACAAATCTTCGCCATGATATTGCAAGAAAAAAGAAGCAAAGAAGTATTACTGGGAGTATTTATTTTAGATTTTTAAAAGACTAAACCAACAATAAATAAATATTTTTTTTTTATCTTCCTGTGATCCTTTAAGTGAAATCTCTCATCAAGTACTTCTTGTGCAAAACTACCTGCATTTTTTTACTTAAATAGTTTCTTAACAAAACAAAAAAAAAACTCTTTTTTTATACTAAAAATAATAATAAACACAACGAAAAAAATGCAAGTTGTGTAGTCTTTAGAAATTTTAAAATTCTGATTTCAAAAGAAATGTAGAAAAAAAAACGTCTTTTGAAGACCTAATTACCTTTAATCAGTTTACCTTATGAGTGGGATATAATTGTATTATTTTTTATTGTTGTTTGATTTGTTATTTACTCTTATCATCCCTCAGAGCAACACCTTACAACACAAAATTACAATAAGAGCGCCACAATACCTTATAATTAATATGTTTTTCATTTCATTTTAATTCAATTTCATTCAATTTAAAAAAATTGTTCGTTTTCTTGGGGGAAGCCATCTAACAATGATGCCAGAAGGTTTTTAAGTTTGAAAGAAAAAGGATTTCTAAAGATACCAAAATTATCCATAACATGTTCTACTTAAAACAATCTTCTATAACCCAGTTATTCAAATAAAAGTCCTTACTAGTCCCTTTCACACAATCTGGTAACATTATCTAACGGCATCATTGTACAAGTAAAAAAAATTAAATGATTTTAATTGGTGTATTGCGTGTAGGCCTAGAGAAAAACAATTCAACCAACCGAAAAAAAAACAAGTAAACAATATTAAAAAAAAGAGTGTAATAAAGTAATAACAGCAAATACCAACACACAATAAACAAGCACTCATATACACACATTCACACACACACAAACCTACATATTCTAACAATTAAAGAAGGAGTAAAAATAAGCCTGACTGCTGTTTCTCTGCTCATTGTAGTTATTATTGTTGTTAAATACACGCACTCACTTAAATAGTAATAAGAGTACAAGTACTTCTTGTATGAGTACAATTAGAGTACAAGTAGAGTAGTATTAAACACAACCATAAGCACACTTTTTGGCGCTTTAACAAGAGAAGATGAAGATACTTAAAAAAAACTAAATACAACAATAACAAACTCAAGTATAATAAAATAAAAATAATCATAATAATATTGTAATATCACACACACACACAATGGGGGCTTATTGTTAGGACCATGAAAAGCAAGAACAACAATAATACTCTTGACTGTAATACTCTCTGGTCTACTTGTGCACTGATATGAATTTCTTAAAATAAAAAAAATGTCGTGCTGGCAGGGTATGTGAATTTTTTCCTTACATTACAAATTGTAATACAGTGCAGAGAGAATGGGAGAGAAAGAGACTGAGATAATCTATTACAGAAGTTGTAATTAAAGAGAGTACCATAAAAAATATTGAGTTTATTAAATTGAGAGCAGACAATGTGTGGTTAATATATTATGACAATTGAACATTGTAATTTACGAGTAATAAGAATATTAGAATATAATAATTGTCTTAACTATAGTCTGTGGGCTATAGTTTAAAAAATAGTTTGGTCTATAATCTAACTATGGTCTAATATATAACATAAATTATAATTTAGTCTAAACTAATTTAGTATAAACTATAGTTTAGTCTATAGCCTAAACTATAGTCTAGGCTGGTTATAGTCTACTGTCTCAATTGTAGTCTAAACTATAGTGTAGTATAAAGTCTGAACTATAATCTAATCATAAGTTTAAAATATATTCTAAACTCTAGTCTAATAAATTGTCTATATTATAGTCTAGTCTATGCTCGAGTCTATAGTCTAGTCTATAGTCCAAACTAAAGTCTAGCCTATAGTCTAAACTATAGTCTAGTCTATAGACTGAATTATAGTCTAATATAAAGCTTAAACTTTAATTAAGAGTATAGTCTTAATCTAAGTTTAAAATATAGTCTAGTCTATATTCTATTCTATTGACCAAACTATAGCAAAATCTTTAGTTTAAACTATAGTATATTCTCTATTCTAAATTATAATCAAATCTATAGTCTAAACTACAGTCTAGTCATAAGTTTAAACTATAATATATACTTTAGTCGATTGTCTAAACTATAGTCTAGTCTATAGCCTAAATTTAAGCCTTGTCTGTATCCTGAACTTTATTCTAGTCTATAGTCTAAACTTTGTCCACAGCCTGAAGTTCAGTTTTTTTTTTTTTTTTTTTTTTTTTGTTGTTGCACTCCCACTCTATGCCAATCCCTGCGGTCACCACAAATTTTTCCTTTTTATGTAATTCACTGTCATTTACAGTTATTCGACTTTTTTTAGAGTTTGATTAACAAATGTTATAAACGCAAGCTTCTTCTGGCTTTGCATGGCTTCAATTATGTTGTCCGGCCCTAAACACTCTCCAAGGATTTGGATTTCTCTAACTATAAATCCTAGGGCATTTAAAAATGTTATGTTCCGTAATTTTGTCTTCTTGTGAGAATTGTGAACATCTTGGTAAATTTTCATGGTTGAAGCGGTAAAGGTAGGTTCTATAACATCCGTATTCTGTAGGAAAAAAGGTTCCTATTATAATTTACTTTACTCGTATTTTATATATGGGATTAGTTTGAAGGTGCAGTGGTTTTCAGGTAAATTTTCCCATATTTTTTGCATTCTATTGTACATAGTCTTCTGTCCCTTCACTTAACATATCTTTTGATGTTTTGGATAATGTACTTTCCCAAATTGGTACAGCATAGAGAATAATTTCATTCAAACGTGGGCCCCGACTGTGCTGTTGATGGTCCATTCGGAAGGTCCAATTTTCGAACACACTTTGCAGCATTGCTTTGGTGTGCATGATGGGCATTTTGAGCTCACTATTGCCGATACCATCCACATATTTGAGTCTTAGTGTAAGTTATTGTATGATACGAGAATAAATAGACCATATCGAGCTAGCAGTGAGCAGGATATTGCAAATTGATTTGACGCAATGCGCAGCATCTTGGCATCTCATATGGAACAACTTGTCGAATTTAATGCTATGATCTTGATGTAAAAGACTTACAAAATCCAACTCGAATTTGTATAACTTTATGCCTATATCGGTCTCGAATCAGAATGTTCAATTTGAGAAGTAATCTTTAATTATTCTAATTAAGTAATCTGGCACATTTATGTTTATTAGCAGTAAGTAAGTTCTGAGCCTGCCTTTGTCACTTATTGCTTTTCTGGACGCGTCAATTTTGCAGTTATCTGCGTCTAGTTTTCCAACATTCACATTGGCTTTCGCAGAAACCTTCCACCATTTCAACGGCATTTAATAATCTGATATATATGACTTTTTATAAGCATTTGTCCAGTGAATCAAGGAGGTCTGTAGGTTCTAACCCGGTTTTTGTATATTTTTCTTCTACAATATTTGTTTGGAAATTTACCTTTATTTAGTCAGATCTTAAAAAGTATAACAAAAAGTTCTGGTTGTTGTGTTAAGGACTGTGCACGAAATAATCCGTGCACACTTTAAGGCTTATAACTGGCAAATATTTTTAATGTTATAGTTGATACGTCAATTTATCTAAATACTTTGGAAATACATAAGGTTAGTCCTATACCCAAAGGATAATAAAGCAACAAATATTGAACAATTTCGTCCTATATCGCTACTACCCATTATTGATCAAATTTTTGAACTTATATTTTATTATCAGATTTTTACATATTTTATGGAAAATAACTTATTTAAAGATTTTCAGTTTAAATTTCGAAAGGGCTGTGGTACTGAAGAGGCTCTTGTGTATGTTCAGAACTATATATGTAAATGTTTTGATGAAGGACATGATTTGACAAAAGCTTTTGATCTCATTAATCACAATATCTTGGCGCAAAAGTTCCAGTACTATGGCGTTCAGGGAAATGGACTTTCGCTTTTAAGAAGCTATTTAAAAAATAGACAACAATTTGTTAAAATTAAGGAAAGTTAAAGTACTTTGGGTATTGTTATATATGCAGTGCCCCAGGGAAGTGTTTTAGGTCCCTTGTTGTTTTCAATATATATTAATGACTTGAAAAACCTTAGCTTATCAGGAAAAAGGTTCATATATTTTATCCTTATAAGCAAGAAACTGCTCTAAAGCCATATTTACAAAGAGATGCTGCTTTAATTTCAAAATATGTACGTACACTGGTGCATATTCCTATAAACGCATTTAAAATTTGTGTTTTTCTTTGAGGTACATTCGTTTCTCTTAAACAAAAACAATATTGTGTTGTTACAATAACTCGCGATATGTAAGAAATTTTGTTGTTTTCTTTAATTTAGCAATCAGAACATTTCAGTGGAATATTGTCTAAAAAGTTATTGTAAAAAAATTTTTAAAAATTTTAACAGTTTTAGTTGTTTGTTTCACTTAAGGTAAGTTTCTGATGACAATATGTCTGTTTAGTGGAAATATTTTGTTTTTCGCTGGAGGGGGAGGGGGGGGGGGGGGTATAAACTTATAGACCAGGAAAAAATTCATAATTAAATTTTTTCGAGATCAAGACGGTTCTAACAGAGAAATTGGACGAAAAATTAACCATTCGGAAGGAGTTATTCGAAGCTTTCCTAAGAAAGGGCAGAAATGCGAAGTGCGGAACAAACAAACTGGAAGAAACCAAAATGAAAGCGAATGTTAAAACAGCATTATAAGGAAAATCGTTTAAAATTTGCTCGCAAATACATGAAATAAACAGATGAGTGGAATAAAGTAATCTTTTCTGAAGAAAAGAAATTCAATTTGAACAATCCAATTCATATTCTTGCTATTAACATAATTTGAGGTCGAACGAAATTCGTATGTCGTAACTCAATTTCGGTGGAGGCAGTGCTATGGTTTGGGCGGGCTTTTCTGCTGCAGGAAAATCAAAAATATATTTTGTTTCAACTAAAATAAACAGTGCAATTTATAATGAACTGTTGGAAGATACTCTACTCTCATTTACGAATGAAAAAAAAAAAATGGATGAGGATTGCATATTCCTACATTATAATGCTGCAATCCATGTTCCGAAACAATCTAAATCGTGGTTTAATGAACCTAGGATTCCACTATTTTATTAGCCAGCTTGAAGTCCAGATTTAAATTCAGTGGAGAATCTGTGGGGGTATATGGCCCGAAAAGTTTTCGCAAAAAATGCACAGAATGAAACCATAATGACAATAAAGAAGTTAAAACTAAAAATTAAGCAAGCCAGTAATTTTCTTCAAAAATTAGTCAAATCAATGCTAGACAGAATATTTGAAGTTAGCCAAAGCAAAGGTTCATCAACACATTGTTAATAATGATAAATTGGTTCATTAGTTTAAGGAAAATTTCATAAAAATGGCATTAAACTACTAAAATTACAATGAAAAAAATTTAATGTACATTTTAAGTTTTTTGTTATTAATTTTTTAAGTGAAGTCAATAAATAATTTAAACAAATTAATTTGTAGCACCTTAATTATTTCTTAGCCCCATTTTTGGTAAGTTGATTAAAAAAAAATTATGTGCGTTTATATGAATATGCACCAATGTAATGATTTTATTAATATGTTAGAGTAGAACATTAAATGACACAATTAAAAATGATTTAACTGATATTGGAAATAAAAAGTTGAAAGCATGAACTTTAATAAAAAGTCTATAAAGACTTTTCCTTTAACATAAATATGAGAAATATTACGCATTTTGTATACTTTTAAAAGTATTTTAATAAACATTTTTTTTGTAAATTATTAATTATTAAGCAAAAAAAGTATAATATTGCTAATACTTTTTTCCATATAAATTAGATAAAAAAAAAATACATTCATGTCCAACATTATCTTATCATTTCGCTTTTATTTATTAATAAAAAAAAAAAAAAACTAACAAGAAAGAATGTTTTATAGTAATATTCAAAGTCGATTATTAAATAAATTCCATTACAAAATATTAATATATATTTTATTTTGTCAATATTATATTCTATTTTGCCAACAAGTCTTTAAAATGCCAATTTGACGCTGAGGCGTTAAATTGATTATTTTAAAATAAAGATAAAAGAAAAAACTTTCATTGTACACAGTGATGCTAATTTAGCCCTTTTTGGGCTAGTTTTAGCCGGTATTTAGTAGTCAAAAATGCAAAAATACTCTATAGTCCGAAATCAAAAAAACGCGCAAATTTAGCACTTTTTACAATTTTCTTTCAGACCTTTTTGTTCTTTTTAACTTTTTTCCAAAAATGGAAAATTATTTCAATGGAGTAACTTTAATTTTTTTTTTTGCAATTTTTACTTTTATTTGATAAATTTTTGTACTAAGTTCTCTACATATTTATGAAAAGACTAGTATCCAAATTTATACAGAGATCCTAACAATTCCTAAAGAAACTTTTCCTGAAAAAAAAACTGTCTTCAACAATTAAAATTGTTAGTGTGGAAATAACATAGAATATTCATAACCTGCATTTTCATTTACCCAGTTTGCTATTAATATTTTAAGATGTACGTTCCAAATGGTTGATATGAAAAGAAATTTATACTTTAGCTCATTTTTACGCTTTTTCACAAAATTTGTCTTGATTGCTGTTGTCCTTTTAAATTTAGGCCTTTTTAGCACTTTTTTTTTAATATTTTTACGCGTTTATATTATTAATAATTGGCATCACTGATTGTATATGAAAAAAAATTTTCACCGTTAACTTTTCCTATTATTCTTCATAACAGCCCATCTACACGTAACAGAATATGTAAGATTTTTCTGTCAGAGATTGTCAAATTCACTCTCGGAGAGATTTATTTCATGTGTAGATTCAAATATTATTATTATAAGGAGCAGTGTGACCAGATGTGAAAAAATTATTCAGCTAAAACGCGTTTAAAATAAAGCTAAAAAATGCTAAAAAAATAATGCTAAATTAATAAAGTACTTTTTTCAGTGGTATATTTTTATTTCTTTATAATTTTTCATAATGTTCACCTTATGTAATTACAAAAACAGAACAGATTATATAAACCTAAGAAGGAAGAAAATAATGTATGATGAAGAATAAGAAAAAGGCATCCAATTCATATAATAATAGTTATGTAGATCACACAGTGGGACAGAATAGTTTTTTTTTTTTTTTTTTTTTTTTTGAAATAAATCTATAACTTCTAAACTGCTGGTTGTATTTACATAAAAATTCACATAGGCGTAGCAGAGGAGTGTACAATTTATGTTTGGATTGGAATCCATACTTTTTATGATGACTTTTGATTTTGTTTGATATTCTGCACTATTGTGGATAACCCAATACATCGTGACATTCAATGTGTTCTACCACTTACAGTTCCTTAATATACTCGCGTAACCTAAAAAATAGCCCATTGTCCCATCTACTTAACCTAGATATTATCGGACAATGTCCCATGATAATACCCATTTTAATTCTTAAACTACTATTGTTCATGCCTTAGATTATCATTTATAGACCGATGCACAAAGTCCTTGATATCTTGCTAACTGTTCTACTTTCAATGCATGGTCAGTTATGTTCACAATCCACTAATTTAATACCTTCGAGTTCATGTTAAAATAGCAAAATACGTATTTTCTTAAAAATTAAATGATGAGGTATCAAGTAAATATATCTCAAAATATTGGAAATGGAAATGTATTTAACATTTTTAAACCATATATAATATTAGGGATTACATTAATTGTACTTGAGAGTGTTTCTAATTTTCATTTTTATTATGTTCACGAAGCGGACTAAACTAATCTTTTGAATTAAGCACTTAGTACTTGCCCTTTTTTTTAAATTTGATGAGTTTTTTTTTTTTCTGATGCTGATATTAAAATTACTGCTACTTTTGTTAACGTCTATATTTTGCAGTAGCATTAACTTTTAATTTCCATATTTATATTCTGTCCTTATTTTGAAAATAAATAATAAAAACTGCTAAAATTTGCGGCTAAATCGGAGTAAAAAATGATAAATTTAGCTAGAAAAATGCTAACATGGTCACACTGATAAGAAGTATTATGAGACTGTTGCGAACTTCTTCGACACTCTTAGAAGTGCAATAGAAGATTTCTCTCTATTTTCCAACAACAAAATAAATTAGTATACGAATTGAATCTTCTAAACGTAACTTCTTTAATCACTATTAGAAGTTGTTTGGATAACAGTTACAGTTATCCAAAAATGAAAACACTATTTTTCAACACCTTTGCTAGCATTTGGAAGATTGTCTTTTATCAATCCACATAATCTGTCGAATTTATCCCCACTAAAGGGTTACTTAAAAGGAACTATCGCTTAGTGGCACAGTTCTTCCCGAAAGGTTTTAATAAGTAGATCAGAATTCGATAGTAAAAGCGACGCATATCAACTTCCCGGTGTGTCTATATAGTTACGCTTTCGATAGATAATGTTTGCAGGGAATTGTCAAAACAATACACATATACAAAAGTTTGTTTGGGTGTGTGCATATGTATTTTGGAAATTACTTCAAAAACAATGTTTTTTGTAAAATTGTTTTGTTTTAATAGTAATTTTACATTAAAAAAAAAAATATATTTTTTATAAAAAAGTGCAAATTTCTTAAATACGAGGGCGGATCAATAAGTCTGTGACTTTTCGAACTTCCCTCGTAGTTATATGACTATTTTCAAATTTTGAGCAAGTGTCGTCATTTACTTTGCGTTTAACAGCTGTTCAAAACAAACAACCACGCGTATTTATCTAAAAATGGAAAAAAGTGAATTTCGAGTGCTCATTAAACATTATTTTTTGCGAAAAAAAACCCGTCAATCAAACCAAGGAAAAGCTCGATAAATACTATGGGGACTCTGTACCATCGATTTTTCAATGGTAAAAAAGTGGTTTACTGACTTTAGTTGTGGTCGCACAAGTACAAACGACGCTGAACGTTCTGGACAGCCAATTGAGGTGTTGGCCGACCGAAGAGTAAAAGTGCGTAAGATTGTTGATGCCATAGGCATTTCATATGGCAGTGTGGTTTCGATTTTAAATGATCAGCTGGGTTTAAGAAAGTTCGGTGCCGCGTTTGTTCTCAATTGACCATAAACGTAAACGTGTGATAACTTCAAAGGATTGTTTGGAGTTGTTTAACCGCAATCCGAATAAGTTTTTGCGGCGTTTTGTAAATGTGAATGAAACATGGATCCATTACTATACTCCGGAGACCAAGCAGCATTCTGAACAATGGGTTTCTCCAGGTGAACCTGCTCCGCAGAAGGCCAAGGTAAGTTTGTCGGCCAATAAGTTGATGGCAACATTTTTTTGGGATGTACGCAAGATAATCCACATCGATTAACTTCAAAAGGGAAAAACAATAAACGGCGAATATTATGCCAACATATTACGCCGATTTAATGAGGATTTAAAAAGAACACGACCCCATATGACCAAGAAAAAAGTTCTTTTTCATCAAGATAACGCACGGATGCACACGTTTGCAGTCCCAATGGCAAAACTCTATGAATTGGACTACAAATTGGTATCTCATCCGCCATATTCTAAGGATTTAGCCCCTAGTGACTACTACCTATTTCCAAACCTAAAGAAATGGCTCGGTGGAAAGAGATTCAGCTCCAACGATGAAATTATTGATCAAACAAATGCCTATTTTAAGGACCTCGAAAAAACCTATTTTTTACGCAAAGTAAATGACGACACTTGCTCAAAATTTGACAGTAGTCTATTAACAGGTGGTACTTGATGGGAATAGTGTTGCATTTCATATAACTACGAGAGTAGTTCGAAAAGTCACGGACTTATTGATCCGCCCTTGTAAAAAGGATATGTTTACTCTTTGACTGATTGAAAATAATGATATCTTATAGGATTTATTAGAATATTTGTACCCCTTATTTAAGATTTAATATAATATAAACGAAATGGTTACTCTCTTTTGCCGGCGTTATCTCACATACGAGTATTATATCAGTTGTAGACCTTGGGATAACTGTGTGCTAAATTTTGTTGTAATCGTAGAAATGGATGTTGCCTAGGGCGATCGATAATTCGACTTTTTGGAGAAACCGGTTTTCGAATAGTTGGCATTTTGAAAAAACCGGTTTAACTTTTTGAAATTCAGAAAAAACCGATTAACCGGTTTTTTTTAAGAAAAAAAGCAACCATTATACGTGTTTTACTTTTTTTAAACCAACAATTTAATCAACTTTCTTCTCAAGAATTACAATAAAATAATATTGTAATTAATTTCAAACTTAAAAGATTTATTTCAACAAAAATAAATAAATAAATAAATAAAAGTATATAAATAGGATAATAACCTATATTGCTTATAGGATGTAAAATGATCTCAATTTAAATTCTTTGGAGAGTATCTGTTCTTTTCTTTAGTTTTTATAAAACTACACAGAGAAAATGATATTTCGCTTTAAGTCCTAGTTGGACATACAATAATTAAAGCATTATATAATTTCTGCTATGTTACACTCTAGGATAGCTTCGGTCCTAGAGAGCGTAACAGCTTGGCAGGTATATATAGGTGCACCATTGCCTGGACTTGTCTGGGGTCTATAATGGGAGAAAAGGATCTTCGGGGCCTGACCAGAGACTTAACACAATCTGGTAACACGGGAGCCAGTAGCCCCTGGCACGGCAGCACTGACTCGTCGGTGTTGTCGTGCTGGACTGGCTGTTGGAGAGGCCCTTCGGGGAGTTACGTGGTGGTTGTGGTTTTGACCTAAACTGCAGGAAGGGGTTTATAGTCCCGATGTTGTGTTGCATAGCAACAGAAGTCGCCAATAGTGCGGCAGGAGGTTAGATAGCGCCAACTCCTAAGCAAGGGGGAGTGGGCTTATCCAGGCAATGAGTCTCTCAAATTGCCACCTGTGTGTTCTTAACAGGCACATGGAGGCGTTGGTTGGCGCATTGTATCTCACCCGGTGGCAAAACCACCGTGGGATTAGGCCGTCATGGCAGGTGCCCACGTTAATCTTGACCACATCTTCTTCTTCATCGGAATAACAATTCTCTTCACCTTGGTTTTGGTTACAGAAGAGTATTTGAGAAAATGATCGCTTTTGGGTAGCTTTCTTGTATTTAAATTTAAAACTTTTATGTGACGTGCGTTAATCCGCTTTTTTAAACGTTCAAATAAATCTTCCGCCAATAGGTTTTAAATTTTTGAAAGGCTTTTAAAGAGAAATATAAAAATCCTTTCAGTTTCTAGAAGGGTAGCTGAATTCTTAGATAACTTTTGAAATGCAATTTCTAAAGGCTTCCGAATATTATTTAATTCTTTCAATATTTAAATTTCCTTTTCATTAAAAGGTAACTGTCCCAAGTCTAAAAGTGCATGATTTATATACTTATAAATTCTTAAGAATTGAGAAATAATTTTCGTCATGGAATTCCAACGGTGCCTCATATCATAAATTAGTTTAAGTTCCCTATTTTCCTTTACTTTAACGTAAGCCTGTAGCTTTTTCTGTTTTTCGGGCGATTTATTAAAGGTTTTAACACATGATCCAAGTCGGTCTATAAGTGTTTTTTAAACAAATATTATCGCCCAAATCAAAAATATTGTTTTAATCGTCATCTTCAAAATTATTAAATAAAATGAAATGGGATTATAAGAAAAAATACTGAAAATTAAATAAATCGAAAAACCGATTTTTGGGTTAAAAAAAGCCGGATTATTCGACATTCGAAAAAACGACATTTTGAAAAAACCGACGGCATCTAGCCAGGAAAAACCGGTTTTAAAACTGGTTGAAAACCCGCATCGATGATTTGACAATATAACATAACAAAGAAACATACGCAAATGAGTGTCGTCAGAAAAAATTATTTCCTATTGCTAGAATTCTAATTTTTTTGGACTCATCTTTCTCCTCATTCTTACAAAAAAAAAAAAAAAAAAGTACGGAGTGGTATCAAACAAATGGTGCTGCTATGTACCAAATCCAATAAATTATCCAGAACTCAGTTCATTTGAAATGTATTAATTCATATTAAAAAAAAATATATATATATATTAAAAAGCACTTAATACTGAGTAAAACATTAAATAGAGTTTAAAAAGAAGTGGACCCTTTCCAACAAAAAAGGGAACCGAAAACACAATAAAATTCTTATTTTGGGAATTTCAGAAAATAATAAATATTTTATTAAAACTAAAATGTAACAGCAAATTCAAAAATATTAACTCATTGTTTTCTATTTTGTAAACTGAATTGTATGCACTAACTTTTTTCGTGCGCAGTCCTTATTAGAGCAATTTTTAGCGCTTTATTAAACGTGAAATCTATGCTCTGTTTAGAGCTTTATTATATCCTATTCTGGAACAAAGGCTTAATATTTCTTCATGGGCTACTTTTACATACAGTGTGTAGCATAAGTCTTGATACCCCAACATTTTATAAATTTTAACAAAAAATATTTTCAAAACAAGCGTTTATTTATAAACTACAAAGAAACACAAAAAAAAGTATTCAATTTTTTAACAAAATAAAAGATAATAGCCCAACTTTTATAAAAACTGAATAAAGTTAAGCAGCAAAAGTCTTGGTATCTCGTTAAAGGCTTGAATATTATATAAGAATTTAACGAATTATTTTAGCTTTTAGGTGTTATTTACGATTTTGTAGGACATTTTTTTAACACATTTTTATTTCCAATAAAAGAGCATAGAGTGGTCATATATATATTTTTTTTTCTCTTGTAATCTCCAATTTTTCCCTCCATTCTCCGGAAAGTAATTTCTTAGGAAATTTTTACTGGAAAATTGATGATTTCATAATTGCTTTTCTAAATAATTCTACATGATTTAATCATGTTCATAACGTCGATATTTCGGTAAATAAGCGTTTAATTGAGAAAGTAAGCTTCATCTGTGATAACTTCAATATCTGACCAAAAATCCTAGTTTTTTTTATTAAATCATTATTTGACTTTCGAAAAAAAAAAACAAAAGTCTATAGGAAGAGTTGTGCACATAATTTGAAGACTCCCGGAGATAAATAAAATTAAATTTAGAAGATGCAGTAACAATATACATAACTTTAAAACTGGCTTGATCACAATATTGGTTTTCCGATCTTTTCTCATTAAAAAAAGGTAATGGTGGAACTGGAACTTGCGCAACAGTAGCTGCACATTGATCAGGTCAATAAACTCTTAATATTAGTTTAGCCAATAAAGGTGGATGTTCTTTACGATATAGGCACAATATATATATATATATATATATATATATATATATGTATATATATATATATATATATATATATATGTATATATATATATACACATATATATATATATATATACTGCCTGCCACTTGAATAAGGAATCACATTTTTTTTAACTTTAATTAAGTAATCTCCTAAACTAAAGTTCAGAAAAAAATAATTTTTTGCGCAACCCAATTTCAAAGTGTTGGCTTTAGTTTCCTGAAGAAATAAAAAATATTGTACATATTTTGTTATACTAAAATTATGCATTTATTTAAAGACATGTTTTTCTGTGGTACTGTGTGGAATATTTTAAAACTAAGCAAACTGTAATTTATTTTTAAATTTTAGGTTATAAAAATGAAAGTTATTATCTTCTAGCATTCAATTAGTAATGAGTACTGCCAACATTTTTAGAAATAACCTCAAAAATGCGATTTGACATCGACTTGTATGATGACTCTAAGTAATTTAGCGAAATTGAACTCTATGCTTTCGTTATTGCATCCTTTAAGGATTCTCTCGTCTCAAATTGTTTTCTTCCTTCATAAACTTTTCTTGCAAGTCAACCCCAGACATTTTTCATTGGATTCAGGTCTGGTGAATATGGGGGCCAATGCAAAAGTTCAACACCTTGTTGATTAATCCATTGTTTTACTGCTCTAGCGGTATGAATCGGAGTGTTGTCGTGTTGGTACGTCCAAGGTATGGGTCCAAATAAATCATTAAATTTTGGAAATGTTTCCTCCAGAATGTTTTTATAAGTCGTTGCAGTCATTTTGTTGGATACAGAAACCAATTCTATGATACCATAATACGAAATGGCACCCCATACCATTATTCCGCCCTCTCGGCTGTGTGTGTGGCTCAAAAATAATTCCTCCTTGTTTAGGTCATGGAAGTAATAGTTATACCCGTCGGGACCATCAATATTAAACTTTTTTCCATCGGAAAATACAACTTCAAACCATTTGTCGGACCATGTCATTGTATTTTTGGCAAACTGTAGACGTTGTGATTTGCGTTTTTCATTAAGTGGTGGTTTTCTTGCAGTTTTCGTCGGACTATGTATGGGCACGACTTTCAAATACGTTGCACTGTTTTTAGATTGGCACTGACTCCACTTTTTTTCACGTATTTTTGATACCAACATGGCAGAATTTGATGCAATTCTAAGAATTTTTCGTTTTTCTTTTGGAGTTTTTTGCCATTTTCTTACGCCCTTTCATGTTTTTTCCATATCTTTCCACGTTCTTTAAATAATTGTACACAACTGTCTTTTCTCTATTAATGTTTTTGGCTATTTAGACCGGAAATCAGAATTTTTTCCTTTTCATAGTTATTAATAAAAACTATTTAAAAACTAACAAATTAAAAATTCTCTAGCCGTTTATATTGAAAGAAATTCAAATCATAGCCTTCCTGATTAATATTAAAAGAATTCCTTATTCAAGTGACACACGAAATAGTACCACAGAAATACATGTCTTTAAATAAATGAATAATTTTAGTATAACAAAATATTTACAATATTTTTTATTTCTTCAGGAAACTAAAGCCAATACTTTGAATTTTGGTTGCGCAAAAAATTATTTTTTTCTGAAATTTAGTTTAGGAGATGTATTTAATTAAAGTTAAAAAAATGTGATTCCTTATTCAAGTGGCAGGCAGTGTATAAATTTTGTTTACTGTTTTTATTAAAAAAAAAATTGAATTTTTTATAATTTTCAAACATTTTAATAACAAAAATTGTTATTTTATTATCCTTTTTTTTCAATAACTCATTTACAAATTTAAATATTTGGTTTTACTAATTTCGTGATAGGTGCGATTTCAATAAAAATATTTGAATTTATAAATTTAGTAATAGAATACAAAATTTTATTTTTTCTGTATGCGGTGTGTTGCAGTTTATTGTCCTGTTGAATGTAATAAACCCCCAGGAATTTGAAAATTTTCCGCACTTTTATTAAGATTTTCTTTGAAAAAATTCAGGTACACAGATTTATCTAATAGTACTAAATTTCGAACACCCCCTGCCGACATACAGCCCTACATTATGCCACTGCCACCACCATGCTTAATAGTTTTAAGTTTATGCTTGCGATTTAACTCTTAAACCTTTATTTCTATATACTAAAAGTTGCCCTTCTGGTCTGAAAATAATTATTTCAGAACACATTTGGTTTCGATACGTAGCCATTGGTGAGTTCTTGCCGTTTCTATCTACACAGAAATTCATTACAAATTCATAAAACCAATTATATTTTTTACTGAAATCGGACCTATCACTGAATTAGTGAAATCAAATATTAATTTTTTTTTTCTTATTAAAACATTTTTATTATTTATAAATTTGAATATTTGAAAATTCTTAAGAAATTCAATAATATGATTTATAAAAATCAATAAAAATAATATTAAATTTTTTGCAGATTTTTAAATAATTTTAATTTTTTATTTAATATTTATTTTTTAAACATTTTCTATAATATATACAATAATTCGGATAGAATGTTGGTATTGTATTTTATCATGTAACTAACTAATTAATGGATACGTTTTTTTAGATGAAATATACTCTTAGTTTAACGGTAATATACAGTGCTGGTGAAAAATAATGGTACCATAATTAATAGTTTATGTATTTATGTATAGTAGTATATAAAATATAAATATATGAACAAAAATATGTATATGAAATAAAAGAATACACGACACTAATTCCAAATTTCATTAGTGGCCAAAACCATCTAAAACAGAAACGCAATCGTTATCAATTGAAGCATTTTCTAAATGAATTCAACTTACATACCTTTTAACGGAGTGAAATATCTAAAGCAAGATTTAAACGATTGAAGGCATTTTGAAGTCTTATCAAAATTTTTAAAATTTATTTTGATGTTCTATTTACACATTTCAAAAATTTGATCAAAATATTCTTTCAATATATTTCAAAATCTTTTGATAAAAATTTGATCAAAATTTGTTGAAGCTAATTTACACTATTGGTAAATTGAAAATATTGACTTTGATCAGCTGTTTTGATTCTTTTGTGAAATAATTTATTATTATAAAATAAACGACACAATTTGAATATTGGAGGAAGAATCCAGCAAAAACTTTTTGGTTTTCAGTAATGACAACTACTTATTAAAGTAGTTTCTTGGTAATGAGGCGTCATTATTATTTGCCTACTCTGTATTACATTAATAAGTACTCAATAGTGTAATAGCGTAATAATACTGCACTCACGTGGATGAGTTGGCTAGAGCGCTGGAATAACAACCAGAAGGTTGTTGGTTCAACCCTAAAAAGATATTTTAAACTAAATAGAGTTTTGTTGCTTAGGCTGCTATGTGCGAGATGGTGCAATGAGTAAGACGTTAGTCATTAAAAACGAATGGTAAGTTTGTGTCCAAGTTCGAGTCTCACTGAACAAAATTTTTTTGTTTTTTTTTATTTTTATTTTTGTTTAGGTACATATTTTTGAATACCCCTAGAGTCAAAAAATAACTACATGAATTTGTGGACAACTCGAACAAAAATAACTAGTTATTCTGGCAAAAAATAAGTAGTTTATTTTTGTTTCCAATTATACCTGGTAGCTTACCAGGAAAGCAAAGTTTTTGCTGGGAAGTAGCTGATAATAAGGCAAAAAAAAAGAAGAAAACAAAAGGAACATTGGGTTCGACCTTTTCTTTTGGAAGATAATGGTATGTATGTCTCTTTTAGGGAGCGATTGAAAATGAATTATCCCGACCTATACAAAAACTTTACGCGAATGTCACCAGACGATTTTGAATAGAAAAGGCTAATATGCGGGAATCTATATGCCCCGGAGAATGCCTGGCAATTACTTTGAGATTTTTAGCGACAGTTACGCAAGTCTGATATTCTTGTTTAAAAGATCAAGATCATCGATATCATCATCAATATTGTGCCTGAAGTATGCGCTGCATTATATAAAGTATTAAAAGACGAATTTTTAAAGGTAAAACCTAATTTATTAAATAAAAAAACATATCAAAAATAATATCTATTGGTACAGACGCCAGTAACAGAAGAGGAATGGGAGAGTATTTCCCAAAATATAAATAAAACGTGGAATTTTCCCAATTCAATTGGGGCACTAGATGGAAAACACATTGATATTATAGCACCAGCACACTGTGGAACCGCATAATGCAATTATAAAAAGAAAAACAGCATTGTTTTGATTGGCGCTTGTGGACGTGAACTACAATTTTGTTTACATCGACGTTGGTGCAAAGGGTAGAGAGTCCGATGTATTGAATCAAAAGAATGAACATGCTGTCCAATTATTTATAGTTATCAATATTACCAGATGCGATCTTGATGCTTATATACACGGCATCAATAAAATCTTCAAAAGTTTTGTTCAATATATTTTTGATCAATAAATTTTGAAGAAATTTTGCTGTTTACACCAGTTTAAAGCATTTTGAAGAAAATTTCAATCGTGTAAATCTAGCTTAAGTTTCAATGAAAGCAAAATGCGCAAACAAACTCTGCTTTGATTGGTACCGCCAAAACTGTACAACAGAGGAATTTACGATTGCAAACACTGTATCATTTTATTAAGGACCACTTCCGCTAAAGACCATTTTCGCAAAATACTTTTAAATGATTTGAAATACAAAAATTAAAATACATTAAATTATCTTCAAGAAGTCCAATTACTTTCGCATAATTATACCACGAGAGGGAGCTAAATGTTCAGGTACACAATTGAAAGGACATAGTTTAATCGACTTGGGGATTATACAGAAATTTATGCGAATGTACATAAATATTTCATATGCTTTTGATTTATCTAAAAGAAACACAAAAATAAATCATTATATATATTTAGTAATGAAATATATACGGAAATTAAGGTAACTTACTTCTGGAATCCTGCAAATGATGGATTTTATATATTTTTTTTTTTGTATCAACATTTTTATAATTTTATTTATTTTTATATTTTTAATTGTCAAAAAACAAGAAATTGTTATTGTTTTTCGTATTAGTTTAGAATTTACAAGCAATAAAATAATATATTATTTTTATAAAATTTTATTTAGTTAAATACTCGTAATGATTTATTTAAAAAATTCTAGTCATAATTTTTTTCTGTGCTATAAAATAGAATATAAAAAAAATAATATTTTTTATTAAATTCAAATTAAATCCAATGATTTATTTAGAAAAATTTTAACCATAATTTTTTCTGTTTATAAAAGTCATTGACAAATGGTTTCTTTCGTGCTATACTTACTCTTTTTATAGATCTGCGTATAATATCTGCAGAAACGCTCCTTTAACTAATCAGCTATTTTGGACTCACTTTTACGGACCATCTACTTTTTTTTCTTTCCTCTCGTTACGGAGAGCTTCCTATTCACAGTTTATTTTCAATTATTGTTTTAAATAAACAGTGATCCATTTCGAGGTTCCCTACTTTTTTAAAGAAAAAAAAAAAAAAAAAAAAAAAAAAAAACAGAAAATTCAAGTTTAATGGGGAATGTTTATTATCATTTGAAAGAACATTCTTTGGCATTTATTTTTTGAAGATTATGTCTATCAAATGTTGGCCGTTGCTACGTTGCAGATGGTCCATCCGTTGAGTCCAATTTTCGATGACTCATTCGAGCATTTCGACTGTTAACTGGCGAATGACACGCGTGATGTTTTCCTCCAAGGCTTGAATCGAAGCCGGTTTACATATCCCCACAGGAAAAAGTCTAACAGTGTGATATCACACGATCTTGGTGGCCAATCGACCGGCCCAAAACGTGAAATTATGTGCTCACCGAAGTGTTCTCTCAATAAATCCATTGATTGATGCGATGTGTGGGAAGTGGCGCCGTCTTGCTGAAATGTCGCCGAGATCACGAGCTTCAATTTTAGGCATCAAATAGTCGGTTATCATGGCACGATAACGGTCGCCACCGGTATCATTTTTAAAGAAAAATACACCGATGATTCCACCGGCCTACAAACCACACCAAACCGTTGTTTTTTCTGGATGGAGTGGCAGTTCTTGAATCTCTTCAGGTTGCTCTTCGTCGCAAATGTGGCAATTTTGTTTATTTACATACCCATTGAGCCAGAAATGGGCCTCATCGCTGAACAAAATTTACCTGGAAAACGTTGGATCTTCTTGGAACTTTTAAAGAGCCCATAGAGCGAAGCGATGTCGCTTGGGAAGCTCGAGCGGCTTCAGTTGTTGCACAAGCTGTATTTAGTACGTTTTCAATTTAAGATCTCGACGTAAAATACGCCAAGTCGTTCCATACGTCAGTCCGAGTTGCTGCGAACGGCGCCGAATCAACTCTCCACGGTCTTCGTGTACACTCTCAGCTACGGCCGATATATTTTCTTCACAGCGTGCTGGACGTGGTCTATTCGGTCGAATATTATCCAATAATGAATGCTGGGTCTCAAAATGGGTGATGGTGTTGCGAATAATACGCTTAGTAGGCCGATTATGTTGACCATAAGTTGAGCGAAGTGCACGAAACACATTCCTTGAAGAACGTTAGTTTTCGTAATAAAGTTGAACGATTTGTAAACATTGTTCAGGCATAAGTTTTTCCATTATGAAATGCCAAACAATACTAAACAAAAATAACAAGACAGCATGATACGACTCACACGTGATCTGTCACAAAAAGGCTATTGAAAAAAGTATCTCTACTTGAATCACCCTTTATATTTGTAACTTTTTGTACTATGGCACCATTTTCATTGCACATTTTTCCTATTTTGTGGGAATTTATTAGTCCCCAATCGTTAGTTTTCGTCCGTCAGTTTTTGTAAGCTTATGAAACACTCGCTCAAAAAAAAAAAAAAAACTAACTTTAAACCAGTTTTCAGTGTAAAAATATTTGAAATGTCCTGTTGTGCTTTTGCTATAGCGAGTCAATACCAACAATTTTTTAGACTTCTGCCACAAAAATTCGTAATAAAAAATTTTGTTTTGTTGGATATATGGAATTTTTTGTTTATTTATTTTTTATTTTATTTTATTTAATTATTATTATTTTTTTTTTACTTTAGGAACAAATACAGCTGCGGCCAATAAAATAGCACCACATCATATATTTTAATTTAAACAGGAGTAATTCCATTTTAAATTTAAAAAATGTTGACCCTTGGTTATCGATTTAGATAAAATTTAGTGCATGTGGATAAAGAGGCAGGTAAAATGAATTTTTCTCATTTTTATTTTGAGAACTGTGGCAACTCTATAGCTTTGTAGGTGATCAACATATTTATTTAAATGGTCATAACTTTTGTTATATAAAAGCTATCATGGAGTGGATTTGTCTAGGCTTGTATTTTAAGATGCCATATAAAAATGTTGAAAATATTTTTATTAACGTATTTCTTTTTTTTTTTTTTTTTTTTTTTTTTTTGTAAGAATTTTCTTTAGTGACGTGTATCTAAAAAAGTCCATTTTTATTTTTTTTTATATTTTTTTTAGTAGGAAGCCTTATCGGTCGAAATTTTTAAATTTAAAATTGAATTACTCTCAGGTATTATACAAAATCTGTTAAATTTCTTTTGGATATTTTTTTACGAAAATATACTCAAATTAATAAAATATACTAAATTAATAATCAGTAAAATAATAAATTAAAATTTCACATAACTTTTGTGAAAAGGTTATAGAAAAAAAAATAGCCCCTATATTAAATATGTTGAAATAAATCTTAAATTAGCAAGAAAAAATATTAAATTGATTAATGTTATTAAGTTTGATGACTAAGTTAATATTTTAGTTTTGAAAGAAAATAATTATCTCTTATTAGCATTAATGCTTGATTATCATATATCGCAGAATTTTGCAATTTTTAGAATTCTTAGCTTAAAATCGTATACTTTTCTTTTCATATTTGCATTTTTGCATTTTGCAAATTTTACCTTTGTAGAGGCATGTCGTATTTTAAAGGTGGTCACTTTTTTGGACTTTAAGCATAAATATTTCTCTCTCGGAATTGTAAATAAATAAACACAACACCACTTGTCACTTTCTGGAATGGCATACTAAGACAGTAACCATAAAAGTTGAACACCAACGAGATTCTACTTTTTTTTTTTTGGAATGCAATATCATTTCTGATCAATAGGTCACTAAAATTTCTAATTTCAGCATAAAAATTTTATTCAGAAATATTTTTATATAAAGATAAAGTCCTACCAATCCTTCCTATGTTTTATCCGACCTATTTCAGGAAATAAATATGAATGTGATTCTTTATTGTAGTATCTGATTTTACTAGAAAAGAAACCCAAATATTATTAAATTTTATTTAATTATTACTAACGACGGTGATATTATGTTGACTGCATTATATCGAGTTTTTTTTTTCAAAAAACAACTAAAACTTCAAAAAATGTGAATATTTCTCAGAAAAAATACTTATATAGTGAAACAGTGCTTCAAATAATAATTCTATAAAATATTTGATGAGAAACTATCTACAAATAAAAACAAAATAGCTTGCGTTAAGTGAAGATAGGTCTTGTGAAGCTATTATTTTGACCAGCACTGTAAAATAAAAATAAATTTCATAATTTAGTTAAAATATATATTTAACTATATAAATATTTAACTAATATAGTAATGAGACTTATGCAACACACTGTATGTATATTTACTTGAAGTGTAGTTAGTTTTGATACTATGTAAGGTTCCTCTTCCAGAAATAGTCTATATTCTAGGCTATAGTGTAGTCCAGTCTAGGCTGTAGTGTTTGGTGTGCAGTATGGTCTATAATCTAGTATACAGTTTAATCTATAAACTACAATCTAATCTGTATTATAATCTATACTCTAGTAAATACTTTAGTCTACCGCCTAGTCTATTGTCCAGTCTAGACTTTAGTTTGTTAGTTTAGTTTATAGTCTATAATCCAGTCTATGTACAAGTCTATAGTCTGGTCTATAATCTCACAAAACATGGTTACACTTTACCTTTAAGGTGTTGCACAGTTTTTTTTTTTTTTTATTTATTTTACACATCATGTTATTAAAAACAGTAGCTAAAAAACACTCTTTCTCATTTAATTCAATTTTTTTTTGCTCTCTCAATATCTTTCTCTTTCTCTTCCTGGGTTTATACTCTTTTTTCGATTTATTCCTAATACTGAGATTTCTTTTTTTGTTACCAAAATAACAAAACAAAAAAAATGAATGAAATTTATTCGGTTGGTTTTGTTGTTGGTGTTTGTGCATATTTATATTGTTGTTGTACTCGTATTATACCCAAAATCTTTGTTGTTGATGTTTGCTGCAATAAAATTATGTTGTGTGTTTCTGTTGATGATAATGAAGATTGTGTGTGTTTATATTTTTTTTTTGTTGTTATTGTTTTTATATTTTCTGGTCAAATTCAAATTCATTGAGTTATGAATAGTGTTAAGAGAGCACAACTATTTAGTATTTAATGGGGGGTTTTTGAGAACACACACAAATCTCATCTATAATTTATTTGGTGTTTTTGCAAGAGTGTGCGATTAAACGTGAGTGTATGATTTTGTGTGTGTATGTGTGCGATATTTTACGTTATATGCTTTACGTTTATTTCAGTTTAATTTTGTAAGTCGTGCGTGTTAGTTGTGTTAAACGGAAAGTTTATTAATAAAAAAAATAATTGTTCTCGTTCTTAAGTTACTAAAATAAATGAAATAAAAAACTAAATTATTTAGTTTGTTTGCGTGTTTAAGCAAAAAATAGTTATAAATAATTGAAATAAAAATCACTTTAAAGTTATTAAAATTTATGTTGTATAATTTCCCTTAATGGTCTTAACACAAACTTGTGCTGGTGGTCAACATAGCGGTTTTATTTCCGTTTTATTTGGCTGTAAGTTCTTTAAGACGTGTTTAAATATTAAAACAAGTTCTAAATAGTATTTAATAAAAATTTCACCAAAAGAAGAAAGTGTTATTGTGTCTTTAGAAAACTTTGTCAAATTTAAGAAAATAACCAAAAAATATAATTAGTGTGGGTTTTTGTTTGCTAGAGAAATTTCATAAATAATAAATACCCAAAATTAATCATAATTTTAAATTTAAATAAAAATATTTTATATTTTCTTTAATTTTTCAAAACTTATCAAAAAAATTAAAAATAAAAATATTTAATTGAGAAATAATTTATAATGTTGAGGAACAAACAAAATAATAAAAAATAAAACGTAAGAAAGAATTTGTTTATTATTAAATAGACAAAAAATATAATAATATAATAAGAACTGTATTTACGAAATTGAACAGACAACTAAAAACAACAAAAAAATTAAAAAAAAAATAACCTCGAAACCAAACAAAAAAAAGTGATTAAAAAAGACAAAAGAATTTATAAAAAACATTTTGTTAAAGAAAAAATAAAAAAAAAAAAACATAAAAAATAATTTTCTAAATGTGTTATTTATTAATAGTGTGAGGAAATTCTTTTCAATTATATACACCGTACGCTATCTTTTGAAGTTCTTTTTTGACTCTTCTAGTAAATTAACTCGCCCTCAGCTGTTTGTTGATGATCGTCTTTTGAAATTACAACAACAACTGCATATACTGTGAAATCAACACTCACCTAAACATTAAGAACGAGATAAAAAAAGAAGAGCACCAGACAACGTGGTCAAAGAACTTTTAATGGGAAAATATATTGTTAAAAGAAAATCCTCAATAAATCAAATATTACAACATTATACGACTGAGAGAATGCGGCACAACTACAAAAATATACATTTGTTGTAATTTAATTGTTTTTTTTTTTTTTTTAATTTTAAATTAAATTTCTTAAGAAACAATTTAGTTTATGATATGAAAACTAAATGGCCAACGGTTATAAAAACTAAGGACTTGTGAGAAATTCTTTGTTGAGTTAATAGCACAATAAGCTTAAAATAGCTTAAATTTGGAATACAAATTAAGCTAAATGTTTTAGTGATGACTTATAAATACTTAAACGCGATTATGTTCATTGTGCTTTAAGCCCTTTGACTCGAATATCCCAGCAAACACAAATTTTTGATATTAAATTGAGTGTGATTTGAAATCAAGTCCTTTCTCAAACGTGTCAAACCTTCGAGAATTATTTGAAAATAACTTCAAAATAATAGCTTACTCAACAAAAAGGGATAATAATTATTAAATCGAGAGCTATTATTATCCAAACATTGTTAAATGTAATTCTCAAACTTTTTTCAAATGTAGATTGTGGCCACATGTGGAATATATATAAAAGTATTTTTTATTATTATTTATTTATTTATTTATTTATTTTCAAAATTAATTTCAAAATCAATACAATGTTAATATAAATAAATTTTTAAGAGATCTAGTTAAATCTACTTTACATCTATAATTATAATTTACGATTTATTTTAACACGCAAGAATTAAATAATTGTAAAAGCGAAGAAAATTTAATTATAAAAAGATTATTAAGTAGAATTACTTAATAGAAAATACTAATAAACTTAAATAAAATAAGTAAAATAAGAGAAATTTATCAGAAAGTTTGTAAATACATGTAGAGATATATTCTACATTACATGAAGTATGTAATCTCCTAGTGGGGTAATGTCCAGGGTAATCTCATAATCATTTTGAGTAATTTATTCTGGCTGATTTGTATTATTTTAAAATGTGTTTTAGCACATATGCCCCAAACAGGACAAACGTATAACTTGGAGGTTCTAAGACACAATTCCACCAAACATGATATGCCATCTGTTAATGCTAAAATTTCTCTCCAGCATTGCAAATTCTAATAATTGAGCTTATCATTGATCCTTCGAACCGGATCCGATAAAGAAATCACAACTCTTTGACCGCAATGCTACGTCAAAATACTCTTATTCCTTTGAAAAACAGTTGTTATGAAAATATCGACCACAACATCACATGCAAGGTGTTTACTCAACTCCGGGCCACCTGTTAATCGCGCATGCAGGAAATTAGTTGGAAATTTAGATTTAACAACGTTCACTTTGCACGACGAAACCGTTTTATCC
This sequence comes from Protocalliphora azurea, assembly GCA_932274085.1. NCBI lineage: Eukaryota > Metazoa > Arthropoda > Insecta > Diptera > Calliphoridae > Protocalliphora > Protocalliphora azurea. Next base: position 65,805,416 of record OW026519.1, read on the forward strand.
AATCATTTTAAAATTCAGATTTTATTCTTCATTAAAGGCTGAGGGTATCGTTCGAGTAGACAATCGCATCTCTGTCCGAACTCCTTGGGAATCCTTACCAGAATCGTATAAGAAAAAAAAAATCGGTATCTCTTTCTTGTGGATTCTAAATTCTATAAATCGGCTTCCATTGTCATTATAATCGGAGTGGATATTTGTCCAAAAATTGTACTAGAAGGAGTTTTTTTTTTCTAGAACTGGGTTTCCAACAGCTCAAAGCACTTTATTTTTTGGTTAAGCTATTTGTGGTACTTGTAGTTTATAAAAATGAAAAATTAAATGCACTTCTTACTTTTATATTTCGGGTGTCCCGATGGCCTAGTTTGTAGTGAGCTAGTCTGTCAATCAAGGGGTTGTGGGTTCGATTCCCACTAGAGACTCTGATCTGTTTCACTACAATGAGCAATAGTCTTCGTTACTCCGTTCGGTTAGAATTAGAATATAATTTGTAATTGTATTGTAATTATTCAATAAATAAATAGATAAATAAATACTTTTACATTTTATATCTATATTTGGAATTAAAAATAAATATATTTGTAATATAAATTTTTTGTGATTTATTTATTGTAATTTATATTGAAGTCTTAATATGTTTTGAAATAATTTATATTAATTATAATATATTCTCATTTATCAAAGCAGTATTCGTGATATGATCAATATGACACTATTCAGTTTTCCTTTTTCATTGCACATATCCTGCAAGGCGGGCAGCATTGTTAATGCCAAAAAGTTTTAAGAACTATTTGTCACGAATTCCGTGAGTTAGTTCGTGGTTAACTATTTTTATTTATTTTTTCCTCCTATATTAAAGCTGCATAATATATAACGCCCAAACCGAAATGTCAAATGTTTCAATATGGCTTGAATACTGCTTCCGTTTTTCATTACAAAATTCTAGTTTCTTAGCTTTCCTACAGCGATACAAAGAGATAACATTTTCCTTAAATAAAGATTTCCAATACATCAAATCCTAATACTTTTGGTTTTTTTTTTATTTCTTTTTTTCTATATTCGTTTATTGGGTTTCATCTATTTGCTGAGTATACAAAATAAAATTAATTATTATTTGCTTAAGGGTTTAGATTCTACGGTTTTCCAAAATTTCTCTCCAGCATTGCAACTTCTAATAATTGAGCTTATCATCATCTTATTATCTATATTTAAAAACCTAAAACACAATTACGGTTAAGTGATAATATTTTAAGAAAAAACATCTCACTTCACGAAAAAGAAAGATATAGTCGGTCAAGATCGACTATATGATACCCTACGCCATTGCGAACGAGCATAAAAATTCGGGAAGGAGACTTATATTACACTTGTGGCCAATTTTACTAAATGTAAAAAAAAAAACAAATACAGAATAATGCGTTCATACTAACATCTAGATAATTTTATGCGCTTTAGGACGTCGGTTTATATGGGAGCTATGATAAATTATGGAACAATTATCGTAAAATTTGACAATATTGTTTCTACATAAAACTTGTTTGTGTCGAATATTAAGTTGATACTAACATTCACATGAGATTTATGCACGTTAAAGTGATTTTCGGAATAGGGGATTATGTGGGAGATATGGCCAATTATAAACCGATTTTCATAAAATTTGGTACAAAGATTGATCCTTATACAGAACTTCTTTGCACCAAATTTCATTAGAAATTCTTATTTTTAAGGTATTTTTGAATGTTTAAACTCTATTCCGGAAGGACATTTTTATGGGGCTAGATGAAATAAATAATAATGGGTGAAATGTATTATAGGAGTCTTACGTAACAAATTTTATTGAATTATTTTTAAAATTGCGACCTGTACTTTGAGCACAAGGTTTACATGGACAGCCAACCAGACAGACGGACATCGTTAGATCGATTTCAAAAGTGATTCTGAGTCGATTGGTCTACTTTAAGGTTGGATAACATTTCTATGCGTTATAAACATCAGCACAAATGCATTATATCCCAACCACCTATGGTGGTGTAGGTTATAAATATGCCCATATTAAAACAAAATTCAAATGAATTCCTCTTGGAAACGAACCATGGCTTGAAGATTTGTAAACTTGAACACTTCCACTATCTATACCCATTGAAATTTTGTTGAAAAACAGTTATATGTACTCCTGATATACGTGAACATCAGTGTTGCCGAGAAGTGATAAAAAGAGGCTAAATTGTATTTAAAAAAAAGTCAGAAAAGGCTAAATGCCCCAAAAAATAACTCCAGAAAAAGCTAATATTTTTTAATTTCTTTTATTCTTATTAGTTGTTGATATTTTTTATTTTTTTAATTATAATGTAATAAATTTATAAATAAAACGTAGAGCCGCCGTTAACAAAATTACCCAATAAAAAATTGACCACAAAATTCCCATACAAATTTGGGTTATATTTCATATGAATAATAATAGCCCAATGTTTTGAAGTGATTTTCTGAATTATAATTTCTTTTTTGATTAATAATTTCGAAATTTTTGGATAATTTTTAGCTTTCATAAGATTTTTTTTAATTATATTTACAAATAGTTTTTATGATTTTATGATTATAATAACTGATTAAGTAAGTCGATATAATGAGTTAAGTTATATTTGATTTGAAGAATGATGCGCCATTTCGATTCGATTTTTTGTGCGAATTATTACACAAAAATTCCTTAAATGTATGATTTTGTAAAAATAAATTTAGTAAAAGCAAATAAGAAATTATTTTCATCTCTGTTGAAATACTAAAACTTTAGTCTTCTTAAGGTAATTTTGGTAGTTAAAAAAGGCTAGAAAAAAACTAAAAGCTAAAACAAAAATTTTAAGGATAAATGCAAAATAAAATGGTTAAAAAAATGGTCTTAAAAAGGCTAAACTGGCAACACTGGTGAACATTACTATATGTTAAATATATTTAAAATTCAACAATGTTGAAAAATTATTATTATTCTTTTTACACATATTAAAGTAAAACTACCTGATACCTGAATACCTGATAGAAAGGTATGGTCCGGCACTGAGAGGGTTATACAAAGGTTGTGCAGTATTTATAGACGGATCAAAGATGGACATTGGTACTGGCGCGGGAGTCTACATTATGGGCACGGATAAAAAAGGCTCATTTAGACTTCCTGATGAATGTAACGTTTTTCAGGCTGAGATTCTCGGCATCTTAAAGGCCGCGGAATTGATCAGATTGAACGTTGCGAGGGGTTCTTAGGTTATTATTTACGTAGACAGTCAGTTGGCTCTGAAGGCCTTGGAGACACATCTGGTAAAATTCAGGCTAGTTGCCAAGGAAGTCACTGAGAGAGCTGTTGGAAAATTACGTGGTGAGACTTTGCTGGGTACCTAGTTATTGCAATATATCTGGCAATGAATTTGCCGATGATTTGGCAAGGCAATGAGCAGTCAATTTCTCGTCGGGCTATGTGACGTTCGGAACAGGGGCTTGTAGACGTCATAGGCTTCGTCATGGGAATTGGTTGGCAAAGGGGGAGTTGGGGGTATATCCCTAATAACTTTTACATTTAGTCTTTTACCCTCACTAACTTATTGTTACTATATTTTTTCTTCTATTCTATCTAGTGTAATTGAAGGGGCTCACAATGGACCGATATTGGTCTCTGAGTGGAGATGTGATACAATTCTATCTATCTAAAGTGAAACTACTTTTTGAATTCTGAATTTCAAAATGCCACGTGGGCTAAGAGTTTTAAAGTTTTCTTATGGGTTCGAATCCTAGCGTATAGAAATGTAATTTTAATTTAAAAAGAAACATTTGTAAATAATTGGAAATATATTTGACAGTTCCTTAATCTGACGTTTCAAAATTTTAATTTTTGTGTGAGGATAAATTATAAAATAATTTTTTTAAGTCTTGACAGGGGATCCAACTCAGGACCTAAAGTTTTTCAGCCACAAATACTATTCAATCTCACAGCTTTCCTATAGAAAAACATTTATATATTATTGTATGTAAAATCGTAAATATTATTAAAATTGGGCGAAGAAAATTTTAAAAAAATGGATTATGAACCATTTCAATATACAGACGGATATATATATATCCAGACGGACGGACATATACTTTCAAAAGTTATTTTTAATCATTACAATTACGAATATTTTTCAATTTGATGCCCTGGATATATATTTAAAGACTTTCGTATAAAATAACAAACTTGTATATAACCTTCATTTTATGTGAAGGCTATAATAATCAATAAAAATAAAGTGAATTTCAAATAGTGTTTTAAATAAAAAAAAAAAAAAAAAATAAAATATAACACAAAATTAATCATTGGCCAAATATAACTCCACCCATAGTTTTTGCCGACGGTTAAAAGATTTTGAAAAAGAATAAATGAAAAATAAAATTTAGCAAAATAACTACCAATAAGGTGCAATGTTTAATCTCCACAATCCCCTTTATATATGTATGTACATAATCATGAAACTAAAAATTTAACAAATAAAATAAAATAAAATCAACAACTAATGCTCTTGATTTTATTTAACAGATATTTAGTTTGCCGACGGCTGATGATTTTAAAGAACTCTATCAGGTTTATAATAAAATAACATAAATAATAAATAACAATAAATAGTTAAAAGTGATGCCATCATATTTATTTTAATTAATGTTTACATTAAAGCAGAGGTGTATTTAAAATTCACCTACATAAAAAAATTCACCTACTTTTTTTTTTTTTTTTTTTACTGTGTTAACTTTACGTCTACACAAAGACATTTTTATTTCTTAATATTAGAAATAACGTCGGCAGAATAGCTGGGAAACAATTTTATTTACAACTTAAATTGTTAAATTGTCTTTTTTATTGAAAATTTTAATTAATTTCGCATTTTTATTCTTAATTTGTCTTTTCAAAACAAAATTAATTATTTTGAACTTTTCTTTTTGTTAGAAAGTGCAACATTTTAAAAGAGAACAATAAATTTGACAGCTTATTTTAAAAACATTATTGCTCAGCTTTGTGTTTAAACATTTATTGCGAAATAAATTACGCAATAGATTTCTTATTGGTCCACACGTAACATTTTAAAGAGAGAGATAGAATTTGACAATTGTCAACATAAAAATGTCTATGTGTAGACTAGGGGTAAAGAAGCTTTATTATTGCTGGCAGAATTCAATCACTAAATCATTGTTAATTTATTTATTTGTGAAAGTTATTTAAATTTTAATAAAGCAAAAAAATGTTTACTTTGGCAAATGTTTAAGAAATACATTTCAAGTTAAATAATGTGAATACATATTTTTAAACACTAATTTGTCTTTAAGTCGGTCAGGTTTTTGACCTTTAAAAAACATTTTTTTGCAATAAATATTTAGTTCCATTTTTTTTTTTTTTAGTTTATTTTTAAGTAAAATGAAAGTTGATTATATAAACTAAAAAAATAATATACTGCATTTATTGTTCAAATAAAAAAGGGGCTTATAAAACAATAATTAAAAAAAAAGCCAGACATGTTAAAAAAGCAAATAATCACGGTGACATATAAAAAAAAAAAAAAAAACAAATTCTTGAATCACGCTAAATAAACAAATATTTATAACTTCATATTTCATAAAATTGATTAAAATGTAAACGAATCTTATCAATTAATGTTTTTAACTAATAGTTTTTTTTCAAGTTTTTGTTTTATTGGGTGAGGGTTACGTGGGTTATTAAAGCGATAACCGGTGATGACATTTTGTAAATAAAAAAAATAATAATAAAAAAATTAAAAAAAAAACACTAGTGTATTTTAAGTCATTTGATTTTTTTTATAAACCTTATACAGATAACTTTTATTAAAAAGTTTTTGTACGCGGCATTAACTTATAATTATCAATAGCTCCGTCGGCTTAAAACCTTATCGGCGCTGTTCTCTGGCCGACGTCAGAGGATAAAAAAAAACTGATTATTGTATTGGAAAAACTTAACGTGAACCGCACTCTTTGGGTTTAGTGACACCTGCCCCAGCTTTCAACAATTCCGCCGAAATTTTAAAATGTGGCTTCATGTCATAAATGACAGGCTGTGCCACAGTTCTCTAGCCAATGTCAAAGGCTACGAAAAAAGCTGATGACTGCCTCGGAAAACCATAGCGCAAACTGCACCCTTCCTTAATAAGCAAAAACAGATGTTTTAAATGATAACCCCAAATACCCGAAATTTTTCAGCCATTCCAGAGCAGAACTCTCTCACCGACTTTACATGTTCAGGGAAGCTATGAAAAACCACAATATCTAACATCATTTTACCGCCGGCTTTCTAACATTTCGGCTCCGATTTCTGACCGACGGTAGAAATAAATAATAAAAATATCAAGATCTAACTTTCTTAACCCCCAGTCTACACGTACACATTTTTATGGCGTTAAAATTTTACATGTAGACCAATAAGAAATCTATTGCTCAATCTATTTTGCAATAAATATTTAAACACAAAGCTGAGCAATAATGTTTAACATAAACTGTAAAATTTATTGTTCTTTTTTAAAATCTATCCTTGGAAATAAAATTGTTTTCCCGTTATTCTGCCGACGTTATTTCTAATGTTAAGGAATAAAAATGTCTTCCTGTAGACGTAAGTAACACAACACTGAAAGAAAATCGTAGCATTATAGCGCCTTTCAGCCATTACAGTGCGGTTCTTTAGTCGGTGGTAGCTGTTCATGAACGCTACAAAAAAAGATAAAAACTCAAAGAACTGGCAACTATCCTTCATAATACAGCTACGCGCCAAAAATCGCACCACAATAGTTAACATGCTTGCATTGCAATTAAGCAAAAGTTTTAGACACAAGCGTCATGTAATAAATTTGAAAGGCTTCTTTGAATTTAAAAAAATTCCAGAACCGATATGTGGCCTCCGCCAGCAACAACAGTGCATCATCGTTTTAGCGTCCTTAAGTCATTACGACGCGGTTTATAACCGATCGTAGCTGCTCTCTTAGACGTTAAGAAAAAATCTGGAAATACAAATACCCCGCAAATTAACTTTTCCAATATAACACAGCGCCAAAATTCGCACCGCTGTACCTAACATCGTTTCATTAAATTGCAATTAAGAATAAGTTTTAGGCGAAGACTTTCAAAACGAATAAAAATACCAAGATCTCGTTAACTTTCTTAACACAACATGGCGACACGGAAAGTCGCTCCGTTTTAAAGGCTTTCAGACATTCCGGCGCAGTTGTTTGGTAGCTAATCATAAATTTTAAGGGCTCCTCCGGCTTTCAATTGTTTCAGATTTTGGGCATACTTTAGCTGTTGATAAAAGCTACAAAAAGTGATGGATTTTCAAAAAAACAAAAAAACTAGCTTTTGCACTGTAGTCGGAAAACCACAATACCACGTACACTTTTGTTGTATTAAAATTTCAGTGTAGAGCGGCTTCAGACATTCCCTGATTAAAGGCTACTGGAGGAGATTAAATATTACTAGACAATAATCTAAAATACTACAAATACTAAGCTGAAAAATGAACTGCAACACTTTTCGTAATATATTTCCACAACAAAATAAAAAATTTACTTTACCCCACTCTCTCCTTTGTTTTTTTAACCATTTTGTTATTTAAATTTCATTCCTCCTTTAAAGATTATTTTCCCCTTAATTAATTAAAAATAACTTTATTTAACAAATATCGAAAAAAAAAACTCTAAATACCTAGTTAAACAAAACTTAAATAATAAACCACCAACGGACATTTAGCAAATTTCGTCAACAGGTTGAGCGTTGTTTTGATAACTTAAGAACAAGTGTTTAATATTTATTTTACTAGCATTTTTTTAAGAGACAAAAGAATAAAACTTTAGCCAACCCTGTAATTTATAAGAAAAACAAACTATTGCACATGTTTCATTTTCCCTAAAGACTTTGATATTGTTGTTATCTGTGGCAAAATATTTATCTATGTATTTGAGAAAATACTTGAGAGTAAAAATTACCGCTGTTGGAGGGTTAAGTCCCCAGTGTAAACAAAACACATACACACACTGTGTTCAAAAGAATATAATTTTAATTTAATTCCCCACTCTTGTTCACAAAAATAACACACCACACTCTCTGCCACACACATAAACACATACCATAAAGAAATTAACCGTTAAATATACTGTGAGAATAAGTCATAAATTTCTCCATTTAATAATAAGGATTTTATTTGATTCGTTTCTTAACATTTTTTAAATAGTATTGTTAAAATAATTTTAAAGAAAACTTTCGTTGTTTTCTTGTTATTTATTTATTTTTTGTAAATATAAGAAACATTTTTGTTTAATTTAAGAAATCACAAAAAAAAATTTAATTTAATTTTCCTAAAAAAAAAACTGTTTTATACACTCCCTGACATATTTAGCATTCATTTACGTATTCTTCTTTAAGAAAAAAATGTGAAAAAATTTACAAAAAATCCACATCAAATTCTTGTTCTTGCACTAAATTATGCAAACATTCATTATTCATTTTCTGACGAGAAAAACGCCAACAGAAAATATAAAATGAAACAAATTTCAAGTTTATGAGAGCAAACCAAAAACAAAAAAGAACCTGCAAAATTAAAAAAAAAAGAAAACAAAAGAAATAAACTACAATAATGTTGAATAAAAAAAGTTCCATGTGATGTCATACATAACAAAAAGATGATTTTAAATGAAGGAGGAGGTGATGGTGGTGAAAAATAAAAAGAAGAACAACAAAATAAGAACAATAAGATTACTTTCTTGGGAAAGTGTTTTATTTATTTTTTTATACGATTTAACAAAAAAACTACATAAAAAAGCAAGGAATCAGATAAATGTTAAAATAAAATCAACAATTCCTTGACAAGATACTCCTCCAGTTAATGTTTAAAGCAATGAAGTTTGAAGGCTTGTAAATATCTAGATAGAAATCTAAATGGTAACATAAGGAATGTAAGTACTAACGAAAGTGATGTCAACACTAAAAAAAAACACAAAACGCCTAAAGGGAGGAAATTAAAGGAGAAGATTTGGATTTTTTATAGGAAAAAATTAAAGTGAAACTTATTTATTTAAATTAAATAAGAATAATAATAATATAATAAAAGTGGATTAAATGGGGATAAAGAAAAATTTTAACAGAAATGGTTTAAAGTGAGTTGTCCTAAAATAGTTTAAAATCAGCTAGAAAGAGGGAATCATTAAAAATGTCACCAAAATTTAAAATCCAATATTTTTCTTAACACAGATAATCCGTACCACAATACTTAATATACTTTAATTGCAATTAAGCAGCACTTTTAGTTGAAACCACCAACTAATTAATTTTAAAGACTTCGTCGGCTTTCAACAATTCTCGCTACTTTCAGACATTCTGGAGCGGTTCTTTGGCCAACTTTTACCAAGCAAAATGAAAAAAAAAAAATGCAAGTATCTAGATTTCCTATTTTTCATAACACAAATTAGCATAGGAAAATTTCATCGCAATACCTAACATGCTTATATTACAATTAATCAAAAGTTTTAGGCGAAGCCGTCTACTAATAAATTTTAAAGACTCCTTCAACTTTAAAAAATTCTGGAGGAGATGGACACTACAAAAAGAAACTAAAGATACCAAGACCTCGTCAGCCTTCTTAACACAACACTGCAATTCCGACAATCACATCGCTCGAGTAATTTTTAGACATTCTGAAGCGTCTCTTTGACCAGCTGCAATATATGAAAAATCTAGAAATTCAAAGATTTGGCAGCTATAATACAACACTAATGCCATGTCTAGACAAGCAAATATTTATCAAGACTAACGTGAAATTTTTGTCGTTATTACAAAAAAAAAAATATCTTTATCATTAATAGGGAAAAATTTATGTCATAATAAGCCATGTAAAATGTACCAGCAACAAACAAAATGGCGTCTTTTTTCAAGCAAAGTCAAGACAAATTTGTCAGCACTCGAACTCTGACAACTTTGTCTTGACACTGCAATAATACTCACAAATTCAGTATATACTAGACAAATTTTTATCCTGATAAAATTTTGAAATTTGTCTTGTTAGAGATTTATCTAGTAACATGCTTTTACATAGTGTCAAGACTAGCTATTTTTTTTTATCAAGACAAATGTCAAATTTTTTGTCTGAATTACAGATTTTTTTTTTATCTTTATCAACTATTGAGAAAGACGTAAGAATTAATAAACCATGTTGTAATAAATGCCAACAACAACAAAAGTGGGGTCTTTTATTAAGAAAAAAGTTTACATAGCTCGTGTGATAACAATTTTGTCTTGACATTGCAATAACAGTAACAAATTCTGATTGCCTTAGACAAATTTTTAATCTGATAAAATTTTGATTTCTTGTTTTTTTTTTTTTTTAATTCGGCTCTATTGCTTCCTTTTCGATCAGAGAACACATAGTTTCAATATTAAAACATATTTTAACAATTTTTAATAAATTATTTATTGCAATAATTTCATAAGCAAAACAAATAATTTCTATAAAGTTGACGTTTTATTTTTCTCTTTATATATAAAAGTTTACTGTTCTAAAATTTGCTAAAAAGGCTATATCATAATAAATAGTTATTTTATTGGTTTTTACTTGATTTTCAATAAAAACTAGTTGAAAATATGTCTAAGTTCACAAACAGCAATTTTTCTTTCCGAAACTTTTCTTATTTTTTTCTTTTGAACGTGCTTTTACGTTTACACAGAAAATTTTATTTAATTGTCTTGATTTGTTTTTGTTTTAAAAATGAAGTACAGGCAAGTTTATATCCATTCATATTCCCTTTCGCTCGCTCTCACACAAAATCAGAATTTCAGCAAGAAAAATTGCCTTGTGTGAACTCAGACTAAAAAAACAAAAAAATGTATGTAGTTTTTTATTCAAAAACCGAATAAAGCCAAAAACTACTAGTTTTTGTTTGGCGTAAATGGCGTATTATCCTGCAAAAAAATTGTCTAGCGAGGACACTCTGTTATTGCAATATAGAAAAATTTCAGTCGCAGGCGTTTCTTTTTTTATTTTTCTTTTTTTTCTGAATTTGCTTAAAATCCTTAAAATTTCAAATCTTTTTAAAAGTTCTAGCCAAAATTCAGTGTTACCTATGCAATGAAAGCTCTATAATTTCTTTAAATTTGAATAGTTATTGTCTAGTAATTTATGTGAACACTAAGAAAAATAATAGAGAAAAATTAAAACTTAATAAATAATGTAAAAGTTTTTTTAAGATGTTACTATCAATGCCAACATATTTGAACCTAAAATGCATATAAAATTGAAAGGTTTTGTAAAATTATAAATCTAATAAAATTACTTTTAAAAATTCTAAAGATAACAATATTTTCCATTAATTAATAAATCGTTTCTTAAGTATAAGTAAAATAAACATTAATTGTGGTCAGACTAGATCCATATTAGACGGAAATGACAAGTGGTTTTGTCATTTCCGTCTAATATTAAGATATAGCTTAATTTCTCTTTTATTTGAGAAATATTTTTTACTTAGCACTCATAAAAGCTGCCATTTAATTAAATTTTGTTTGATGGTGTATGATTTTGCAAAAAAATAAATAAAATTAAAAATGATTTTATATACATTTAAATAACATTATCCGGTTCGAAGGACCAAAAACAAATTACAATCGGCCACGTAAGGCCGTCTGTGCTTCAATTACTTCCTCCACAAAACAATATTATGAAAGCCTAACTCCTTCTCTATAGTTTTTCAAAGTTTCATGAAGATCGCTTGAGAAGATCCAGATTTATTACCATTTATTTTTCGATTGTCCCTACTGTGCATTGTTTACTGCGACAAAAAATAATTCTGGTAATCTGGCAATTTACAAATTAAAAAAAATCAAAGTAAACTTAAACAAAAATTAAATTTAAACCATAAATAATAAAATTTTCAAAGATTTTTTTTAATTATATTTTTATTAATATTCCTTAGCAAAATAGGAAATTTTGCATTGCAAAATAAAATAAACAAATTGACAGCATTATCTTTTGTTATTGTTTTATGGTATTGCACATAGTGCAATAAGAAAGTGACCCCGTAAGCCCAGTTGATTTACAATTTTTTCATATACATACCGGCCGAAACTGTCAAATTGTTTTTGTATTCGTATGTAATACTTTTTGACGCGTTTTTTACTCTTCTTTATTTTTTCATTTTTTGTTCACATCATTTTGACATTATGTGCAATTGTTGTTTTTGTAGATATGAGGTCACACTATAATTACATTATGATATTGCCAAGAAAATAATTAATGTCAAAGCTGGAAACTTTGTTAAATAAAGGAAAATAAAGTAAGAAAAAGAAATATTTTTTAAATATTTTTAATAATGAATATTTAAAAAAAATTTGATTAAAATAATTTTCTTTTTTTATAGTTATCATCTTCTTAATAAAAACATTATTAAATCGACCACATTAATTATAATTATTTAATTTCCTTATATCTTTTAACAAATTTTATTAATTTCATTTAGATATTTATTTTAATACAAAATATACATCCCCCAAAAAAATGTTCAAGAACTTGAAACTTAAACCTCCCACGCTGAAAAAAAAATATATTGACACAATTTTCTCTTTTTTTTTTAACAAAAAAAGTATTATTGACACATAAATAAATGAAGTAGCAAACTCTTAAACATATCGAAAAAAAGCTTTTGAATTATGAATATAATCTGTATAAAAAGAACTTGAAAACAGCTGGCGCATTTATTTTGTTTGGTAAAAAATACCTTACAAATCCTAAATTTCACTAAATAAAATCAAATGTATTTCTCTTTTAGTCATCAGATTTCCTTCCATTTTTTTAGACATCTTGATTAAACAATAAAAAATAAAATGCCATTTTATATATTTTTTTAGGACAGTTCGTACTTAAAAAGTTAATCAGCTGTTTCTTAAGTGCATGTACGATGACGAATATTGACCTTAAACCAAAAAAGCCGGGTACTTGATTGAGAAAAAAAAAGCGCGCCCTAGGGTTGTATTTTTTTTTTTTTTTTTTTTTTTTTAAATCAACAGTTATTTGTTAAGTTAAGGCTGTTGGTTGTCGCCGTTGGTTTTAGTATTTTTTTTTAATCCCCCTTAGGGCTGCTTGATAAATTAGTGCAGATTTTTATTTTATTTGATTTCAATTCGTTTTGGATTTTTTTTTCAAGGGGTGGTGGGTTTTATGATATTTCCTGGAAAATTTATTACGCTTGACTAGTTGAGTGAGATGTTATTGAGAGAGCAAGAGCTACTAATTTGTTTTTTTATTAATGATGATGGTTGGTGGGAATATTTTTTAGTTTTATTTTTTTTATTTTTGGTAGGCTCAAATTTTTTTCTTTTAATAATTTACCTGTTTAGAAGACAATTTACTTTTTTTTTACAAATATTTGTTTATAATTTTATTTAAGTTTCTATTAAAATAAATAAAGTTTAACTTAACATTTTATTTTAAAAGCGCAATAATTTAGTTTAATTTTTGTTTTAATACTCACCATGAATTCAATCAATTAATAATGAATTTTTAGGGAGAAATAATAAAAAAAAAACAATTTTTGTATTATTAAAAAAAAATAAACAAATTCACAACAATAATGTTTGTTTACTTTTTGTTAATTGAGTTGCCATATTAATGTTTCAAGTTAAACCTCTGGAAAAAAGACAAATATGGCAATAGTGCAGAATTAATCAAATTTTACTTAATTTATAAATAATGAATTTATTATGAAAAAATAATAATAATTTCATATAAAATAAACAAATAAATAATTACATATGATTTTGTTTATAATAAATTATTATACATGATTTTATTAATATTAATAAAAACAAAAACAAAAAAAAGTGAACTTTCTCTGCTTAATGTGTAAATATAAAACAGTTATCTTTGGTTTTCAATATCAAAATTTTGTTGCTTTCATAGCAAAATTTTTATTTCTTTTCAATTTTTCTTATTTTTTATTTTGGTAAAAAAAATAATAATAAAATTTTAATGACTATTTTATTTTAAACATAGCAACGAATTTATCTCAATATATGTACCATTTCTAGTTTTCTTTTTTTTTTTCAAAAACAACATGATGACAGAATGCTACGACCCACACAGTTTTTTTTTTTTTTTTACGAAAGTATACAATTGTAGTCAATGAAATATAACAAACAATATTAAAAATCTACCTTAAAAAATCTTCTAAAAGATCATTAACAAAAAAAAAAAAAAAAAAAACTATTTTGAATAAATATCACAAAAAAATCTTTAAGAAAAGAAAAATTATATAGCAAAAGTTACAAATCATTGTGATTCCCGTTAAAATTGGATTTATTTTAAATGACTTTAAAAATGAATGTATTCTTTTGTGTTTTTATGAAATAAATCAATTCAAGTGGTTTAAAGTTCGTTAATAATGGGATTTTTTTTTTATATTTAAATAAGAGTTTTAATTAATTTTTGAGAATTTTAAGAAAAAAAAAAAAAATGAAAAGTAAATATTTTTGTTAAACATTTTCATTTGACATTTTCAAGAGTTTAAAAATTATGATGATTTGTGCTGAAGTTTTAAGAAATGTTTGTTTACACTTGAAAATGACAATTGAAAGTTATATTAGACAAGTTTTTAAAAATTTTAAGGTTATAATAAAAAATAAATCAGTTAAAAATTATAATGAATAACAACAGGTTTTTAGTATGAATTATAAAAAAAAGTAAATTATGATCAAACCCAACAAACCAAATGATCGTAGCGATATCATTTCGGTGATAAACGAGCCCGAGAATATCATTTAATAATTTCCCCTTAAAATCCAAGCTGCTATTGATTTCTTCATCTTATTTATCATCTTTTATTTTTTTGCAACTCTACTATGCTGTAAAAATATAATTTTCGTATAATACATAACATAAAGTATTTTTTTTTTTTTTTACAAAAATGTTTAATTTATTTTTTTTTTTTTTTTTTTTTTTGAAAATGTTTGAGGTTTTTTTTTACTAAGGAAAAAATAATTTCTTTTTTTATCATATAATTTTAAACTTATGATATCATTAATGATACTGTATTGTTTCTTGGTTTGTTGGGAAGCCTGTAAATCTAATCAAAAGTGGCAAACAAAGAATTTTTTAAGGTAAAGGAGCATAAAAGATTTGAAAGCCTTAAAAATCGTTTAATAACAATAGAATATTGAATAAATTTAAATACACTTTGGACAATTTAATTTTTTCTATTAATTTTTTGTAAATTCTAAATTTTCTTTTCTGTTGATCAATTTTGTTATTTTTATTTATTTATTTTTAATTGTATTTGCATTTGCTTTTTAATTTTTAAAAATTCATTGAATATTTGTTATTAAATTTATTTATTTTTCCTTTAAGTGATAAATATTTAAGCAACACATGTCATTTATATAAAGAAAAAACAGTCAACCATAAACCTTTTATCAGCTAAACGAAGTGTAATCAAATACATATTTCCATAATAAACAATTCAAATTAAACAATATTTAAAATTTAAACAAATAAATTAACAAACAATTAGTTAAACATCAATAAAAACAATATTTAAACATGAAAACACTTTAATTGAAAATAAAACAAGCGTTTTTTCCAAACAAATATTTGGCAACACTAATCAATAATGTTTACTCCTAGTTGTTGTGTTTTTAACTCCATTTAACCAACAATAAAAACTGTTGTTTTAATGTAAAAAATTCCTTTATTCTTCTTATTATTACAGATTCTCTTTAATAACTCTTTGAAGTTAATGTTGTTGTTATTGGTTTTTTAATCACAAGGAAAAAAAAAGCAGACACAATAATGCCAAAATAAACAAAACAAAAAGACATCATTGTTTGTTATTATTATTGTTGTATTTAATGATACAAATGCAACTACTACAACTACTACTGCCGTAGACAAAAGTTTTGATTGTGTTTTTTTGTTACAGAAAACCAAACGCATACACATTTAAAGCGGTGGCGACAACACTACCATGCCGGATTCCAAAAACAAATAAAAAAAAGCATTTAAAGAAAAAATAAAATTCAAGAAAACAACAAAGCAAAAATAAAATTTTAATGTTAAAAGCCCATCAAAAAAAAAAGAGGAAATGTTGAAATAAATGCACGTTTTTACTACAGATTGCTATAAAAAATCCACCACATCAAAGTAAAAAGAAAATGAAAAAATCTTAAAAAGAGTTTATAAATAAGAAAAAGAAGCAAAAAAAATAATAAAATAAAAACAAGTGTTAAAAATAAAAGGACTTGAGTTAAAAAATGCTATAAAAGTTTTAAATTATATTTAGATTTAAAAGCAAAAAAGCTACAATTTATCATCACCTGCCTTAAAGCCAGACAAATCTTAAAAAAAAAACTTAACTTTGAAAAATAAAAAAACAGACAATATGGCAGCCTCTAAGGCGTCACCATCAATAACTACTACAGTCAGCGTTTCTTCTTCCACCTCATCAACATCAATTACTAACAACACATCATTAACAACAACAACAACGATCTTAGCAGCTACACCAGATATTTGCCATAATTTCCATGAATTATGTCGTAGTTGTGGCAAAACAAATGACCAACTTTATGATCTCTTTCAAAGCCCGCAATCTTCTTCATCACCATTTAATACGTCATCAACTACCTGTTATACTCACTTAAATAATTCCTGCTCCTCGTCCTCATCTTTAGTGACGGCTACAAATAAAACTTCCACAACAGCCGTCGGCAGTTGTACAAAGACCGCAGCTACTTTGGATACAATTGCGGCTACGGCAAAAGCCAGTGCCAAGGGACAAAGTAATATGGATAATATTTTGCAAGAAATGCAAATATGGCAGCTAATGGTAAGTAAAAAAAGTAAAAATTCTGATAATTTAAGAAGCTTCCTTACATTTAATAAATTTGCTATTTCTGGATAGAAAAATTCTTATTCTTTTATTATTAAAAAAAACCTAACGAAACGATATTCTAAGCCAAAAATATTTAACATAAAATTTTGTTATATTCTTTAAGTTTAATTAATTTAATAATTATAGCTAGAAAAAAATTATTATTTTCGGACATTTAAAAATATTAACGAAAATTTATTTTTTAAACGAAAAGCATTTCAAAGGAAAATTTGTTATATTCGTTAATTTTTTTTTAATTACTATTTATATCCACAAAAAAGATCTTCTTTTTGGACATTTAAAAAACTTAACGAAACTTTATTTTTTAAACCAAAAGCGTTTTAATAAAAATTGTTCTGTGTCCTTATAATACAATTAAAATACTATTTATATATGAAAAAATTAAAAAATTTTGAACATTTAAAAACCTTATCGAAACTTTATTTTCTAAATCTAATTTTTTTTAAAAGAAAGTTTGTCATATTTTTCAAATTTAATAAATTTTCGATTTATAGCTAAAAAACATTTTTATTTTTAGCTATTTGAAAAAACTTAACGAAACTTTATTTTCTAAACTAAAAGCATTTTTTTAGAAAATTCTGTTATATTGCTTTAATATAGCTTAAATACTTTGCGTATCTACAAAAAATCTTATCTTTAGCCATTAAAAAAAACTTAACGAAACTTTATTTTTAATACGGATTTTTTTACAGGAAGTTTTTTGTATTCATTTAGTTAACCTTTAATATAAATGTGGAAAATTTTCTAATTTTAGCTATTTAAAAGCTTAACGAAACTTAATTTTTACTACCGAAAACCTTTTACAAAATTTCTTGATATTCCTTTTATAAAGCTTAAAAACTACTTAAATTTAAGAAGAAGGTGTTTTGGGCCATTTAAAAAACCTAACGAATCTTGATTTTTTACAAAGACAACTTTTTTAATTTTAAGTGTATTAATTTACTTATTAAAGAAAACTTAACGAAACTTTAATTTTCACATAAAAACCATTTAAAATCTTTATACTGAATAATTTTATATCAAATATCGTTAAAATATCCTCAATTTATGAAATCTGACAGCTTTATTTTCTAACAATTCTCTTAGAGGGTTACCAGATTATTGAAAACTGCCAGACACAAATTTAAAAATCTATTATTTTATTTTTAAATCAAAATATCGTTATTTGAAGAAATTTGTGGGTTAAATCATTGTTAATTTCTTCGCTTTAATGTCGTTTATTTTTTTGTTTTATTTTATTTTATAAAATCTAATCAAATTCTAAAGAATTTGTATGTCAATAAATTTTCGTAATATAAAACTGTTGTTAACAAGCTATAAGGCACAATAGAACAAATTCTTCTTCAGCATTGTCAATATTAACAATAATAATTTGAAATCAATCTGGAAATTCCCCAAACGCCATAAACTTGTCATAAGTAAAGTCGATGACGAAACATGTCAGAAACAACCATCCGTTACAAATGTCATATAATAAAAAATAAAAAAAAAAAAAAATGGGGGCAAAAGTTTTTTTGTTTTAAATAAAATTCTTGTATTCTTAATCCTACCTAGAAACACTTGATTTGATACATGTTACTAACGGTTACTTATTAAAAATAAAATTTATATTTTTTTTTTATAGATTTGTTTTATATTATTTACCTAGAAAATTTAACTAAAACAATAAAAACACTCCCTAGTTTTTCCTAAGGGTGGTAGTTTATCCTTCTCTTGTCACTTTTATTATGAATGATTTTGTATTGTGTTTTTGTTTTCGTAATTCCTTGTTGATAGCTCTCAGGTATTTAATATTAATCACTTGTAAATATTTTCTGTTATATTTTGGGTGTGTAGGGCGTGCCAAATTATAGCTGATTTTATTTTAATCTTATTCAAGTTGCTGTTGGTAACTTTGTGAAATTATTTCGAGTACACACACACGTGATAAGGCTCATGATAATTGCACAATGCTGATTTGACTGAATGAATGGCTGGCTGGCAGGCTGGTATGCTGTTTGTCTGGTAGTTTGTTGTCTCTTGCAAATAAAATAAACATTGAATAAATTATATTCATTTTAAAATTCCCCTCTCTTAAATGCTCAATTACATTGTGTTTTTTTTTTTTTTTTTTTTTTTTTTTTTGTTGTTTTCATTATTTAAGGATTTAATTTGTATCAATCTCTGTTCTATCTGACCTTTGTTTACAAATATTTAAAAATTTATTGTTGGGTGAAAAAAAAAACAACTCAGGTGTTGTGTATGTGTGTAGTTTTAGAGGGGTAGACAAAATTAGGGAGAACTGAGAAAAATACAGGAAATGATTAGTTAAGGATTTAATTTAAAGGGATTAAAACTTTATTGAAAATAGAAATGTTTTATTGAAAAAAAAAATCGTTTAAATGATTGAGAAATACTTTAATTTTTTTTTTTTTAAATGTTGAAAGAAAAAAGAGAATTCGCATAGATTTTAAGCTGTTGTTCGGAACTAATTAGTTGCAGAATTTTAAGCAGAAATTTTAAATTTATAAAAACTGAAACAAAATCTTATTGCTTTCATTGAAGATTTTTCTAATACACTTTTTTAAAATAAAACTTTATAATATAGTTTAATTTCCTTTATGTGGTTTAATTTTTGTTTTACTTTATTTTATTTTTATTTATTATTAAATTGTTTAATTATCTAATTATATATTATTATATTATTTATTATAAAAGTTTAACATTTAAATCGATTAAATAATGATCTGATATTTGGCAGCCAGCGTTGCCAAGAGATGAGAAAAAAAGAAGCTTAAAGTATTAAAAAATAAAGCCAGAAAAAAACAAATTTTTTGTTTTTTTTTTTTTTTAGTTTCAAAACTTATTTTTTCACGTTTTCATTAGTTTTTGAATTTTTTTTAGATATTGTAA
Source organism: Protocalliphora azurea (assembly GCA_932274085.1). Lineage (NCBI taxonomy): Eukaryota > Metazoa > Arthropoda > Insecta > Diptera > Calliphoridae > Protocalliphora > Protocalliphora azurea. The sequence goes on from OW026519.1 coordinate 65,825,239, forward strand.
TAAATTTATAAATAAAACATAGAATGGCTGCCAGCAAAATGACCCAATGAAAAATCGTTAAAAAAAATTCATATATAAATTTGGGTTCCATATAAAAAAATTACTCAATTTTTTTTTAACTAATTTGTCGTCTTTTTAGAATTATAATTCCTATAATTCCTTTTTTATTAAGCATTTCCAAGTTTTTAGGTGATTTTTCGCTTTTGTGAGAATTTTTTTTTTAAATTATATTCATAATTAGTTCTATTGTTATTGAATTATATTAAAAAATAATTATAATAATAACTCAATAAAATTATTTACGTTATTATTGATTTGTAGAATGAAGCGCCGCAGGCGAAAATTTTTGTTCAATATAATTAATCTCGTTTTCTTTTTTTTTGCGAATAAATACACAAAAGTGCTTAAATGGATAAATCTCTAAAATTAAAATTAATAATAGCAAATAAGAAACTATTTTCTTCGTTGTTGAAATACTAACATTTTAGCCTTTTTAAGGCAATTTTAAGAATGAAAAAAGCTAGAAACTAAAATGAAAATTTTAAGGCTAAAAGCAAAATAAAAAGGCTAGATTTAGCCTTAAAAAACCAAATTGGCAACACTGGTGGCAGCTTTATTTTACCATGTTTGTTCTTTCTATTGTTACCAGTCATAGAGTATAACTAGAAGTTTATGTGAGAAGCACTAAATAAATATTAAATAAATATTCAAAAATATTGCTAATTTTTCTCAAAACACAAAAACAAAATATATGTGTCTTTAAAAATTGAATCAGTTTTTTTTTCTCTCACATAAATATCTAGTTATTAATCTATGTTACCAGCCATATGACGAAAGTTTTTAGGCTTTCCTTGATATGGCCATAATGGTAGGTAACGCAATAAATTAAGCAAATTTCAAATATTTAATTGATTTTTTCTTAAATATAAACAAATTTGTATAAATTTATTTTGATATAATTGACAAATATTGAACTTGGATATATCTCTTTATTTTATTAATAAAAAAAAGTCTATTATTTTAAAAGACAATATTTTGATTTTAGCTTTAAAGGCATAAATTAGAAAACAAATCTCCACAAACTTTAAAACAGAAGCGGAAAAACAACCAGTTAACTTAACAAATTAACTTGGCGCTCCCTTTGACCGTAAAATTTCTTTCACATAAATGATTTGTTTATTTAACCTTTAACACGCGTCTTGCATTGTTTTTATGCAAACTTTCGTGTGAACACGTTTTTAATAGTTCCCTTTAAATGTCAAACATATTTTGACATGTAAATAAAATATGAAAATTTCCATATTTTTTTTTTTTTATATATTCCCACATCGATTATAAAGGACTTAGAGGTTTTTGTGTTGTTAAGGATTTAAAACTCAATTCAATTCAATGTTATATTGAAGAGAGACATACACGTTTTCATTTGACATTTATACTACTGAATAGGCGTTAAAAACATAATGTTATACAGCATCACCATTATCGCTACCACCACCCCTTCTTTTTCAGGTCCTGCCGTTTTCTATACAAAAACATTGTTAAAAACTAGTGATGCATTTGATTTGTGCCAGCCATAAAGGATTTATTTTTCAATTTTCTTTTTAACAAAGGAAAAAACAATTTTGTTTTATAATATTAAACAACAACAAAAGGTTTTATAGAAAAACCCATTTAAAAAGCAATTTACAATTATTTTTCATATTTGTTTATTTGTTGACCAATATTTTCTTTTATTAAATAAACGTAAAGCCTTCTAGTAAATATATACTTAGAAACAGAAAAAAAGTTTTAGTTTTATTTTATTTGGAATTTTATATTTATATTTACGTTTACAGTTTTGTTTGTGTTTTGATAAAAATGTAAACAAAAGTGTTTAAACGAAAGCAAACCAAATCAGCTATAACAACGGAATACGTTAATGGCAAGAAAATTTTATGAAGTAAACAACAGTAGAGACCTTCACACCCATTCTTATATACACACGTTCAATCATATATTAAATCATATAAAAAATATATATACACACTCACACCTATTTATAAAGTGTTAAACATGTCAACAACACTTAAAAGGAATAATAACAATATATGAAAAAAAAAAAATATGTATGTATACTCTCTTAACTAGAGTTAATATAAATAAACATTCTCCTCTCCTTATGTTATTAAAATGGGTGTCCATTTTATATACATATATCCTGACAAACACACACTTATTTTACAGTGGCCGTTGTGTTTAAGAGGGGTGCCAGGTTTTTCCTTTTTATTTTTATTTTTTTGTTTTTTTTTTTTTTTTTTTTGGTTTGGTTGATTGTTTTGATATAATTAATTGTAGGTTTAAATTGCTATACATTGTTGTTAAGGGCTATTTAAGTGAAATTGATAAGAATAATAATATAATTAAGTTTAAATGTATATTCATTGTTATTTTAGTGTTATCAATAGCGTTTAGGAATATAAATTTTAATTGAATTACTTTGTAAAGTTAAATATAAAATATTATTAAGAAACAAAATTTTCTTATTGTATTACGTTATTTTCTTTTTTAAGTCTTAAACAATACATACATTTTCCACAATTGACAATTGCAACTAAAGCAATTTTCTCAGAAATATTCCACCCAAATGATTTTAATATTTTTAATTTAGTTTTCTTAATTCCCTATATTCCCATACAATTTCCACAGGACTTAACAATTATTAAAAAATCATACTTAATTTCCTTCTTCGATTTTATCTTAACTATTTTTTCCCAACAATTCTTTTCCTTACATTTAAAATGCAAAAAAGAAATGTTCTCAGGCTTTCCCAAAGTGAACAGCAATCTTAATAAATGGCTCTTTTAAATGTCTCGCCAGGATAATTTTAAAAGAAATCAATATAAAATACTTTAGTCCTGTTACTCTGGCTCCCCAGGAGGTGTTATAACAATATGTACATTCTATAACTATTAAAGAAACCATGACGATTGCTCTCTTGAATAATTTTACAATAAAAAAAATGTCGCAAATTTAATACACACCACTGATTTTTATTACAATGTTTTCAGTTTTTTTATATATAAAAATACTTTTCTCAGTTTACAGCGATTTTTTAAAGAAAAATAACTTAAAAGAAAAGACATTATAATTTAAAAAAATAAAATAAAATAAAAAAATAAGAAACCCTTATTTTTTTTTTAGTTTATTTATGAGATCTAAAAGCAATTAAAACATTTTTTTAATTTATTTTAAAATTACAAAGAAAAATCAATGAATTTTGTATTAAAGAAAAACAGTGGGATGACAAATTGTTTTGCAAAAAAAACAAAGACCTTAACATGAGGGTTTTTTTTTAACTTTATTGACAACCCATCATGTGGCGGCCATAATGGTAATGATGTGCATATTTTATTTATTCTAAAATATATACATTTCCTTTTTCTTTTATTTACATTATTTTTTCTTTAGTACCGTTGCAAATAAACCTAGTTAATGACAGTTGATTTTTAATACATATCAAAAACATACAAAAATTATGGCATTTCATTTTCTCTCTCTCTCCTGCTCCTTCTATGTTTGCCCCATAACATTTACTCTTAGAGTAAAAAAAAAAAAAATATTTTTATTCCCGTTATTTTTTTCTCTCCCTGTTTTAGGGGGAGTGGGGTAGACAAAAAAATTAATGAGTTTCTTACTGAAATCCGTTTGCCAAACAATAGGTAAAAAAGTTTCTTCCTGTTTTTCCAAGGTTGCTGAAAACAGAAGTATGAGTGTTAACGTTTGTATGTGTGCTTTTAAGTGTTTGTAAATAAGAATTGAACGTGTGTCATGTACAATAAAAATAAAATCAAATACAATAAAAACGAAATAAATGCATATTAAGTAGAAAATACGCGTGTCTCTATTGTATTGTTAAGTGTTTGCACAAATACAAATATAAAAATGTTATATATACAAACAAACATATATACATACACATGCATAGCTACTAAGTAATAGCGATTAACAAACATTATTTACAAGTCCAGGTTAAGGTTTCTTTTATTATAACTTTATTTTTCAAATATGACATGGATTGGATGTAAAGTTTATGATAAAAATAATCTTTAATAGCAGATTTTAATACAGTTTAAAAATTTATTGAATATTTAATTTACTGATATATAGTTTTTGAGAAGAATCGTCTTGAGTGAGCTTTAAATGTCCGTATTTATACTGACTTTGAACTCTTTGAAAAGTTTGAATTATGGGTTTTTATATAGATTTTGAAAAGCTGCGATTAAAGTCTGCAAAAATCATCAATAGTTTCTCTTTATGTAATTTTTGAAAAAAAAAACTTCAATAGTGAGTCTTTATAAAGTCCTTAAACAACTTTAATCCTAGACTTTTATACTGTTCCATATTAACTTCAATCATAGGTTATGATCAGGACAACCAAAAATATGTTCTAAAAAAGTAAAAATGATCCTAAAATTAAAAAATATGCTTTAAAAATATTATTTTTTAGCTAAATTTTAAATTACCTACTATTCATACTAAAAATAACTTGATTTTTATTAGTAATGGCTAAAAAAAAAAAAAATAATTTCTTTTAGCACATAAAAACATTTAAAGCTAATACATTCTATTGGATGCAAAATATGTAAATTTTTCTTTTATGTGTATTTTATAGTAAAATATATGCAAAAATATCTATAAAATATATAAAAATATTCCATTAAAATTTATAAAATATACTCTAAAGTAAGCATTTTCTATGAAAATATGACAAACTTTGCTGCTATATAGAATCAATGCCAAAAATCCTAAAACTGACTGAAATGAATAAATAACCAACAGTTTGGTTCATTTGAAGCCAAAGATAAAATACGATTTTGAATATTTTTGGTTGCCCCGGTTATGATAATTCAGCTTCCACTTTAGTTCTTCAAATAGCTTCAAATTTAAAACACTTTTCAATTAACTTCGTACATATTTTAAATTTTATTATTTATATTGCTGTTGTGGTTTTCAATTTAGTACAAATTTTTGGTGGTGGATTTTTATACAGAAATTTTTGTATTTATTTTTCCTTCTGTTATTTATGTTTATTTGCCCGCCTAAAATTTGTTCTGCTTATGACCAATTCTAAAAAAAAAATTGGTACGGATTTACCTAAGTTTACTGGTAGAAAAAAAAAATGTCAAATTAATTCTTTTATATTAAATTTTTGTATGTTTTTAATATGTGTAACATACATATTTTTGAAACAATCATGAAAAAACAAGCAAAAAAAGTGAAACTAATCAAACATCTTGAAAGTCCAGGAAATGAACACTCAAATTTATGTAGTAGACAATAACAGCTATAAATACACACACACACACGACATATTTGTTACACTTCACAAGCAGAAGTTGGCTATTGTTTTATTAGATTTTTGTTACTTCTTTCTTTCGTCATTGAAAGCTTAAATCTTAATCAGCCCCCCCAAAAATATGTCCTTATTTTTAAACAAAAACTTAATAAAGCTAATGCAAATAACAGAAATAAGTTTTTAGACTTTATGCTCAAAGTTTAATTAGTAATTCAGCTTTTTTGGTTTAGTTTATGATAATTAAAAGAAACTTTGTTTACGATATAGAGTAATTACAACCAAAGAACTAAATATGCATATGTAATATAAAATTTTCTTTTCCTTTAGTTAAGGATTAAAGAAATTATTAAAGTTTAACCAAATAATCAAATGAAAATTGCTTGTATTTTTGGTTTTTGTTAAAAGTAAACAAAAATTCTTGTTTACGCAAACAACTCTGCCTTTAAGTACTCTTTTTTGCAACTGCGAAAGAGCAAGGTGAAATTGTTTGTTTACCAAGGTAACATAGTGTCTACATTAGAAAATTTTTTATCAAGACAAACGTCATACTTAACGCGACTTTTTGGAAGGTGGCAATAGTTGTACAAAAACAACAATATAGCGTATTCATTATTGTTTTTTATATATGCAGTTTGACAACTGTAACAACCAAAATAATAATTTGCTGTTTAACTAAGGTTACCTTGTATATATTCGCACTGATTTTGACGTTTGTTTTGATAAAAATTTGCCTAATGTAGACACTAGGTAAGAATCAATAAAACATACCATTTTTATAGTACTATTTAAATCTACGTCTACACGAAGATATTTTTATTTCTTAACATTACATCAGGTCTACAACTGAGATTAACGCTGATATAATATGTGAGCTAATGCCGGTAGAAGAGAGCAAACATTTTGTTTTATTATATTATATTAATTTCTAATCAATCCTATAAAATATCATTATTTCCAGTCAGTCGCAGAGTAAACATGTTCTTTTTATTTTAGAAATTCACAATTTTGTGGTATAATTTTTATAAAAATTGTTTTTTAAAATGTAAAACAATCATTAAAAGGAAACAATTTTACAAAAAAACATTGTTTTTTTATAATTTTCAAAATACACATACACACACAAACAAACTTTCGTATATGTGTATTTTTTTGACAGTTCATCTTATACACAGAAAAAAGTTTGTGTATAAATATAAGAATTTACATTCATTGATTTTAGTTCATAATATTTAAGAATAATGTCTTAAATATTAACACTTTTTTTTTTTTTTTTTTTTTTTTTGAAATGAATCAAAAGTCAGAAAGACGTAAAATAAATTGTTTAAATTTTCATTTATATTTTCAATTTGTAAAAAAATGTTTGAAATTTTCTTCGAAAAATTTTAAGTTTTTAATGATTTTTAGCTATGTACTTTATAGGAACAGAATACCAAACCAAAGATTTAACAAAATTTTTGCAAAATTACTAAAGTTTACGTTATGAACAACTTAATAATATCTATGAAGAAAATTTTATTTTTTATGGAAAAAGTTTGCGAAAAAAAGTGGGGACGCGTCCGGTGGGAGTCAACAAGTAAAGACTCCGCACGGAGTCATTGGAAAGTAGTGGTTTAAAAATAAAAGAACAAACATATTTTTCAATTTCATTAAAAGTTATTGAATATAATTTCAAATTGTTGAAATTGAAATTTTCTTAGAAATTATTAACCTTGTTTCCTGTTTTTGAAAGTAGTTGTTAATAACTTGCACAAAGTCATTATTATTCCTATTTTCTTCGGAAATTTTTATATATTTCTTCTGACAAAAAAAAAGGGTCTAACATTTTTTCAAAAAATGGAAATATTTTGAACAAACCAACCAAACTAACAAACCTCCGAAGATTAAAATAAATCTACCAATTTTGGTCCAATCGAACCAAAACGGCAACACTGCTCATAATACTTCTTAAACTATGTTCTAATTAATATATGAATCTACACGTGAGATAATTCTCTCAGAGAGCGAATTTATTATATGTTAAATTGTCTTTTTTTTATCAAAAATTTAAATTTATTTCCCATTTTTTATTCTTTGTTTTTTAAAATAAAATTAATTATTTTGCCCTTTTTTTGTTAAAAAGGGCAACATTTTAAAAGAGAACAATAAATTTGACTGCTTATATTAAAAGTTATTGCACAGCTTTGTGTTTAAACATTTATTGCGAAATAGATTGCGCAATAGATTTCTTATTGGTCCACGCGTAACATTTTAAAGAGAGAGAGAGAGTTAGAATTTGACAATTGTCAAGATAAAAATGTCTACGTGTAGACTAGAGGTAAAGAAATAGTGAATAAAGTTAAAAATAATTTGAAAAAACAATTCTTATATAATTTAATGTATTTTTATTTATTTCTTTCCATTAAATGTTTCTTATTAGCAAACATATAACAATGAAGCACCCACCTTACAGGAAATTGTTATAATTAAGTTTTATGAATTTTTGTTTGTTTTTCATTTCAGTTTATTTATTTTTTTTTTATAATAAATTTAAATATTAATAAAAATTTCACGGTAATTTGCACAATTTTCGTTTGTTCTTTTTTTATTTATTTTTTTTTTATTTAAACTAAAATAATTAACAAACTAATTTACTCTTCCACATGGAAAAGAAAAAACAACCAATTATCATTATTATCAAATATATATAAACAATTATCATTTACACGTGACATTCCATGTTAGGCAGATGTTGAAACATTAACATTAACATTTTTTTTTTTGTATTTAAATAAAATTAATTTCAAATTTAAGTTTATAAATCATAAAAAATTATTATTTGTGTTAGTTGTTTTTTAGGCGGCATACTAATTTTAAAAGTTTATTGATCTTTTAAAATAAGCCACATATTTTTACCAAAAACGAGTTTCAAATACACACGCTACATCTTTTTAAAGAGATATAATTAGTTGTAGATTTTTATTTGAAACGATAAAAGTTTTAAGCATTTATTAAGCGAATATTTTAGTTTAAAACTCTGGCTTTTATATACTATATATTAAGCTTTAATCGTGGGTCTTTATATGGTCACATCAAAGCTTTATTCGTAGGTCTTCATATAGTATCTTTAAAACTTTAACCGTAGGTCTTTTGGAGTCTCTACAAACCATTAATTGTAGAACTTTATATAGCTTTTCTAAGTCTGTAGTTGTAAGTCTTTATATATAGTCTCTTTCGAAGCTATCAGATGTGGCGATTTTTCACCAAGCGTGGCTATTTATACTTCACAACCACCATAGGTGGTTGGGGTATTATGCGTTTGTGCTGATGTTTGTAACGCACAGAAAAAATCATCCAACACCTACCTTAAAGTATACCAATCGACTCAGAATCACTTTTTGAGTCGATCTAACGATGTCCGTCCACCTGTCTGGCTGGCTGAACGGCTGGCTGTCCATGTAAACCTTTTTCACAAAGTGCGTATCGTAATTTTGAAGATAATTCAATTGAAATTTGTCACGGACTTTCATGACACAAGAACAAAGCCTATTAAAATTGGTTGTGATCGATCCATTATTTTGCCTAGCCCCCATACGAATGTCCTCCCGGAACAGGGGTTTAACGATCATAAATGTCTTAAATATAGCAAAATTTTAATAAAATTCGGTGTAAGTAAGTTTTGTATAAGTATCAATCTTTGTGCCAAATTTCATGAATCGGTCCATAATTGATCATAGCTCCCATATAAAACCCTCTTAACGTGCATAAATCATATACACGTGTTAGTAACAGGTTTACATTCGACACAAATAAGTTTTATATAAGTAGAAATCATAGTGATAAATTTTATGAGCATCGGTCCATAATTTACCATAGCTCCTATATAAGCCCACTTTCAGGAATCAACCTAAATGATGGACATGCACAATAGTGTGGGGTATCATATAGATCTTTCTTCCTTGTTTTAATTATTTTTGGCGTTTTATAAACAATTGGCTGATTTTTAAAATTTTTATAAAAATGACATTTGTGGAGAAAAATTATTACGTATTCCTACTAGCAATCGACTATTTTATAAATAACTTCAACATAGATTGGAAAATTCCTACCGAAAAAAAAATATACTTTACCATATTTATATAATAAATGTTTGATAATTTGTTTTCCATCATCTTTCAAAAATATTTAGGAACTCATTTTATAAAACGAAACGAAAATTCGTTTCGAAATTTTTAATTTATTTGTTGTTTTCAATACAAAATATCGAAATGAATTTTCGTTTCCGTTTTATAAAGATTATTAATGATTTTATCAAAATGTTCAAGAATAAATTAATCCATTAAAACAATTTTTAAGTTTAATAGGACCAATGTTATTGTATAATAGCTCCCTTCTAGTACTTCTTAAATTTACCGGCTTTAGTCAGAAAAATAACAAAATGCCAGAAAATTCTGAGTACGGGAACGCTTTGCTGTAAATTCTTATTAATACTGGAACAGAGCTAGTGTTAGAATTATTATTTTAAAAAATAATTTTTTAAAGATGTTGCCCTAAGATGAAGCTATCGGGCATGTTCTAGAAATCGAAATGAAGTTGATTTGAAATTAAACAAATTTTAAAAACGACCCTGTAATGAAAGTTTAGAAAAATATAATATTTTATATACTTCATTCTTTGAGTACTAGTTATTTCTACAAGAACATATCTTAAAACCATTAAAAATTACGATCATTTTGTAAAAAATTGAACTAAAAATCTCATTCGATTTCAAGTTTACTTCATTTCAATTTCTAGAACATGCCTGTATATATCAGAAAAAAATGTTTTAAATTATAATTTTATATTTTATTCTACTACTATTAGCTACTGCAATCATAATTGAATTTGTTGAAGCTGAATTTACATTTATAAATTATACAAAATGTGAAGCACTAAAAATTGTTCGACACTTAACATTTTTGTTAAATTTTTATTTTTTTCTTTAAAAAAAAAGTAAAACAAAATTTAAATTTGGCGATTTCTGATTAACCATTTGGCGACAGAGGCTCAAAAAAATCTTGCAACCCTGGTCTCTTTTAAACTTTGTTTATTTTTTGTTTATTTATTTATTTGTTTGTTGATTTAATTACTTTCATAGTATATATTATATAGTTATTCTAAAGCTTTAATCGTTAGTATTTCGTCTCTTATAAGCTTTTATAACTTATAAATATTCTCTTTTAAACTTTAATCGTAGCTCTTTATAAAGTATCAAAGCTTTAATCGTAGGACTTTATATAGTCTCTTCCAAGCTTTAATTGTAGAACTTCTTATCTTTTAGGGTATTTTAAATTCGTTTCGTTTTGCTTCTGTTTTTCTAGTGTTTCAACACATTAAAATTAATGACTGCTAATAAGGCCTACTAGTTCCATTAGCTAAAGAAATGTCTGCTTCTTTGTTTTTACTTTTGGTATGTGCGTTAAACTTGTTTAACATTTAAATTTTCAATAGAAACATAACGGTATCTAGTTTTAACAAAAAAAAAAAAAAAAGATAAAAAATAAAAAATAAACATTTTATTTTAAATTGTTTACTTTTAAAATTTCTTCATAACAGCTATTATGTATTTTTGTATTTGTTTATTTTTATCATTTGTTTTGGCCAACAAAATAAATTTTATTAAACTGTAAATATGTTTATAAAAAATTTTGAAGGTTTAAATTAAACAAATGGCAATATATAGCAACAACAACAAATTATTTCAAATGTAAACACATTCCACATAAATACATTCAATATGTAGCTGCTCTAGTTTTATTTTATTTGTTAATAATTTTATTAAGATCTTAATCTAATATTTTCGGGCATTTTTTTTTTTTTTTTTTTTTTTTTTTTGTTTAATTGTCACTATGGGATATCATCTTATAGTGATTACTTCACATAATCTGTTGTTATACTCACCACTTATGGAGTTTGTGTGGTTAATATGTATTTGTATGTTGTATTTAATTCAAAGAATAGGGCAACGGAAATCATATTAAATTAATTTTGCTTTGAATTAAGTTGATTTAATTTAATTTTTATTTTTTTCCTCCATATGGGAAAATTAAATTGAAATCAAAATAAAATAATTTAAAATGTAACAAATTTAAATGTTTATTTAAACTCAAGCGCACGCACGCTTTATTTATGTTAAATATAATGATTTTTTTGTATGTGTGTGTGTGTGTGTGTGTGTGTGTGTGTGTGTGTGTGTGTGAAAAACTATACATTTAAATGAATTTTTAAAATCAAATAGTCTAGTTAAAGTCTAAGCTTAATTCAATTAAATTTTAACGTTTTGTTGATAGATTTTGTTAATATTTTGTTATCATTTATTAAGGGTCACCATGAAAACGCTCGCAAACTGTATAAGTTTTTTGTAGACTCGCAAATGAGCTATCAAAAATTGTATAGAAATTCATTTGCACAACCCTTATAAGTTTGCGCAATTATTTAGTGCTGTCTTTTGTAAATTTGTATATTTAAAAATTTTTAATAACTGCAATGTTAAATATTATAGTTACGTTAGTTATAATAAAATCATTGCTTGTATAATTGATTTCAACAAATTTTTTCAATTATTTTCAATGATTTCTTATCCTTAATATTGCACAACATTTGAAAAGGGGCTTTATGAAACATGTCGCGCAAATATGCACAATTGTCCTTATTGATTTTGTAATAAAAAATAGTAATCAAAATTGTAAATTAACAAAGAATTTAAGTTCTCTATATATAAAGGAATACCTTCACATTGTTTTAATTCAAAAAGTATTTTTTTTTTTTTTTTATATGATACAAAAAAAGAAGTTAGTTCCAATCAATTATTTGTTTAAAAAAATAAGGATTTTTGAAGTTTTATTTTTGTAAACATTTTTAACGAACATTGCCAGATTTTTTAAAATGAGTTTTTAATTTCAAGGATTTTTTTAATAAAATTGTGTAATTATATTATATGATAATTAATTTTAAATATATTGAAATTATTGCAAAAAAGAAAGATTTTAACCATCTTATACAAAAATAAGTCATAAATATCACGTACATTTTCGGCCATATATTCTATACAATCCATAGAGCCTCGATTGTAAATAAATTAAATTTTCATTTCATTACCCCACAAGTCGAGTTAGCTAAATCTTTTGGTAGGGTCAGGCCCAAGGGATTCAATATTATCCAAAATGTGTGCGGTAATGGCATTGAGCATGGAAACTAATAGCAAAGAGTTGCGCTCGCTATTTACCTTAATTCTTTTTTCAAGGGCACCATAAGAAATGACTTTAATATTTATTGCTTCAACAAAAAGGCTCTACGTTTACTCTCATAGTCTAGGATGCTTATACCAATGTGACGTAGATTAGGATGACAATTGATGTCAATGATATTTCAAGGTTATTGTTAATAACTTCGATAATATTTTTCAATTTCTTAAAATCAATTGCTTTCTCATGGGTAACATACATACATATATATTTAGTACAATAATGGCTAACTTAAAAACATTTCCTTTGCATTCTTTAAGTATTTGGTGTACAATTTTTCAAATACTATTTCTATACAATTCTAAATATTTTTTAAATTTAGTTGTAAAAAGTCTAGTTGTAAAAAGTCTAAAATATAAGTATGATAGCATTATTTTAACAAATTGTCATAATCCTTAAACATGAGAGAAAGTGATTTTAAATTAATACAAACAGAATGAAACTACCTTCTTCTTTATATCATGTTTTTTTTTTTTGAAACTATTTAAAAGAAAATTATTACTTTGGCCTAAAATTGCTTCCCATTAGTAAGTAAATTTAGCTAATTCCCAATTACAGTAGCAATTGTTTTTTTTTTTTATTATTATTATTATTATTATTAAAGCTTTTTTTAATGCCAATTAATTCTTATGATATCTAAAATGTCAAACAAATGTACCCACACATTTATTGTAAAATATTTTCTCACTGTAATTGATATTTTTTGTGGGCTAAGGCAATTAATAATAAAGGGTATTCACAGACTTTTTAGTTTTATATAATAGACTTTTTTTTTTTTTTTTTTTTTTTTTTTGTTCGGAAGGTCTTTGTATAATCTAATTTTAGTTTCAAACGTAGGTCTTTATGTATATTGTAACCTAGAGTCTACATTAGGCAAATTTATATCAAAACAAACGTCAAAATCAGTGTGAATATATACAAGGTAATCTTAGTTAAACAGTTGATTATTATTTTGGTTGTTACAGTTGTCAAACTGCATATATAAAAAACAATAATGAATACGCCATATTGTTGTTTTTGTGCAACTATTGCCACCTTCCACAAATTCGCGTTAAGTTTGACGTTTGTCTTGACAAAAAAATCTCTAATGTAGACACTATGTTAAGCTTCAATTGTAACTCTTTCAATAGTCTCATTCACTGTTGCCAGATGTTTTTAAAATCGTCAAAAAGTCGGGAAAACTAACATGCATATCTTTTTAACTATTTATGTTCATATTAAAAAAAAAAAATGATATTAAGTTTTGAAACTCTTTGTTTGTTAAATAAACTTTCAGCATTGTAAATGATTTATTTTTAACGTTAATTAATAAAGTTTTTCCGTGTAGCCGGTCTTTGGCCGTACTCAGGGACTTTCTCCTATATGTATTCACCGAATAAACTTTTTTTAGAAATAACAAAATTTTGTAGGTTCAGATATATCAATAAAAATTAAAATTGCATTGATCATTTCAAGGATTTAATAAATATGGTTATATTATATATCATTTAAAAGGTATTTGTACTTTTAAACAGCATTAATATAATTTAAATCGCATATGTATTAATATAGATATTGAGAAAAAATTATCAAAACTAGAGAGATCCATAACTCGTAAACTAAAAGGGAGCAGCTAAAATTTTTTACAATCACAAACGTACTACTGCACCATTATAAAAAAAAATGTTTAAAAATCAAGTGAGCCGGTGATCCTAATTTACGGCAAAATAAACTCAATTGAAAAAATTACTCAAAAAATCATATGAATTTGTTTTATTTTTAATTAAATATTTTACTACTTAACATATTCTTAAACTTATTTATCTATGATCAAAACTATTTTACTTACATATGTACATATGTATATAAAATAGCATTTTTCTTTTCACACAAAAATTATACTTCACCAATACTTTTAAAATTAAATTGCAAACGAATATCAAATTTCTCTGTATATACTACAATATATCATCAGATTTAAATAAAAAAAATTGACGTCTTTGAACATTTCGTGAAATCATCATTTTTTGAACAAAAATCATCAAATCGAACTTTGGAATTTTTTCAATAAAAAATCATCAAAATGCAGATAAATCGGCAAATCTGGCAACAGTTTTCTCATTAAGTTTTATTCGTGGGCACTGTTGCCAGATTTGATGATTTCTCGTGATTTTGACGATTTTTAGTTCTAAAAAATCTAAGTATTTAAAAGCATTTTTGATGGATTCGTTAAAAATTAAATTTCGTATATCGTCGATGGGCTTACAAAAAAGCCTATGTATTTTTTTTTTATAACTTTTCAAGAGGCAAGGTTATTAAACTTAATTTATTTACAAGGTTTTTTACTTATTTTTTGTTTGAAAGTAATGCAAAATAACATATTCATCATTTTTATGCACTTTCATAATACTTTTATAATAGACAGCTTGTTATTTTTGTTTTAATATTTTACCATAACTGAAATAAAATCTTCATCATCAAAAAAAAAAAAACATAGAAAATGTACATTAACACATATAAAGCTTAAATTTTGATATTGACGATTTTTTGCCGATTTTAAATAATCGATTTGTCGATTTTTTTTTCTCAAAATTGGACAATTTTGCACCAAATTTATCTGGCAACTATGTTCGTAGGTCTTTAAATAGTCCTTCTTGAGCTTCGTTTGCAAATCAATATATTGCCTCAATAATCTAAAGCCTTTATATATGTACTTCTTCCTTCGATTCCAAGCCAGTCTTTAGTCTTTCTTAAGCTTTAATGCTAGGTCTTAATTTAGATTGTCTTAAGGTCTTTATATAGTCCCTGTCCAGCTTCAAATCTTATGCTTATATAGAGCTTCATAAGCTTTAAATATTGGTCTTTATACAGTCCCTTTTCAGCTTTAATCGTGGATCTGTATGTAGTCACTTCAGATTTAAATATAGGTCTTTATGTAATTCTTTTTAATCTTCAATTCTAGGTCATTCCTAAGTCTTTCTTTAGCTTCAATATTTATTAAGACAAATTTTTATTTTTTAACTTCAACCTTAGGTCATTTAATAGTCTTCCTTAAACATTAATACTAGGTCTTACTTTAGATGCTCTTGAAATCTTCATATAGTCCCTCCTTAGCTTTAATCCCAGATCATTCTTTAGTTTTTCTTAAAGTTCAATCCTAAATCTTCATATATTCCTTGTTCAACTTAAATTCTACTTTTTAAATATAGATCCCTTTAAACTTCAAACAGTCAATTTTCTAACTACCTTTAATCTAAACAATCGCTTAACATTGTTAGACATATCTTTTGTGCAATGTTTTCGCTTTAACGCCCATTCTATTTAGAATCAATCATTGTAATTGTTATTGCCTTTTTTATGCTCTTTCTCGTGTAGTCGTATCATAATAAATAAAAAAACAATTGTCTAAATATTTTGTGAACTTGTTAATAATAGTTGACGACTGCTGTCAGCACAATTAATTTTGTTGGAGCAACCAAACAAGTTCTTCAAAAGTCAATAGACAATAGAATTACAAAATAAAAGATAATTCAATTAAAATTTTATTGATGCCTACGCCAACGACAAATACAATATATTTGTCTAGAATATTAATAATATTTATAGAAATTGAAAGAAGTTTAAATAATATAAATTTGTTCAATGGAGGAACAACTAAGAAAATAATACTTGATAAAAATTCTTCAATAAAAATAATAGTTCATTATTTTTAAATTGTTAAATTAGCGAAATAAATAAAAAAAAGAACAAGAACAAGTCTGGCAGCTTTGAAATTACTTCTTTTTTTAATAAGTCGGGGTTCACACACAGCAATCTTTCTTGCTGCAATTCTTTACCTCTCTTGCTTATGAAGTCAAACTTGCAGCAAGAAAAATTGTTGTGTGTGTTATGCAACTCTATATTAATTTCTTTACAGTTTTTATTTTAATTTTTATTTTTATTTAAATATGTGTAATAAATTGCAAAATCAATTTATTTAAATTATCAAAACAACATGCAATGTTTTTTTTTTTTTTTTTTTTTTTTTTTGTAATGCAAATATAACGTATAAATCATAAAACCAATTAAGTGTAAAGAACTTCCAAATAAAAAAAGTTGTTTATTTATTTGTTGTTGCTGTTTTGTTACTTTTAAAAATGTAGCCATAAAACAAAGTAATAAATTGCTTTTAATGACTTTTCCCCAAAAAATACGTTTTTTTTTTTTTTTTTCTTTTTGGTGTAAACCAAACATTAAATGTTAAATAAAACACGTTTGTCATGAATAATCACGTATAATTTGATCAAATCAAACATAAGGTTCCTCCTTATTATCATTTAACAGGAAAAATCATCTCATCATCGCTGTCATTGTGGTTGACACAAACTCATTAACAAATACAATGGCCACATATAGAGTTGCCTGATTGCCAGGATTTAACGAAGGCAGATGTTTGGGGAAAAAGTGGTGTAAACAAAGTGAATTATGTTGCTTTACAATTTATAGTTAAAAACGTAAGAAAGAAATGTTATATTTATTAAAAAGAAAAATATTATTAAAAAAAGTAAAGAAAACCATCGTTTGCAATTTTTTTAGTTATTGCTATTTGCTACTGTGAATATTTTCGATTTTCTTCTTTTATTAATATAATCATGTGGCATCTTTGCTTTTAAGCCTAAAAGGATTTGTATGTTTGTGTGTTAATCGTTAAACCATGAATATTATTAAAAATCAACAACAACAATAGTATAACAAAAACAAGTTAAGAAATAAAATTTGAATTATAAAAAGGAAAACATGTTTATTTCTTAACAAGGCTAAATACACAGACAACAACACCAAAAGCTAATGGTTGAATATAATAAAGCACGAAAGTGATGATGATTTTACGAAACAATAAACATTAACAACAACAAAATGTAAGAAGACTATGCCAAAAAACATACCGCAACAACACAACAACAAATGCTAACGACCTAAACGGCACACGACTATTTGATCGGGTTTTTTTTATTATTAAATACAACAATCACATAAATAAAATACCAGAAGAACAGGAAAGAGAAATAAACCTTGTTTTTGTGAAAGCATAAGGAAAATCAAAAAGTAAAAAAAAAGCAAAAAACTTTTAGGGTAAGCAACCAAGCAAGGCACATGCATGACAACAACAGCAATAGCATCACAGTTTAATAGCAATGGTTAAAAACAGGGATTTATTTATTAAGGGGAAAGGGAAATGACAAATCGACTTAATTGCCAGAGACAAAAAATTGCCAACAAATATAAATTCTGAAAACAAATTACAACAATACAATAAAATAAAAAACTGTTAGTTGATGATGGTTATTATTGTTGTTGTTCTTATACAAGGGTGGACATATGAAAAATCAACATCACCACCAACCAACCAAACGCACCACAAATATACTCAATACAAATTGACTCAGAGAATGATAAAGTTATGCACACTCACTTAAACTAGAATAGCTTTAGGCACAACTCATCAGTGTTGCCGTTTGGCTCCACGTGACATGTATAATTTTTTTGTGTTTAAATTTATTTTCGTTACTTTTCAATAAAATTAAGTACTATGTGTAAAAATTATATCTAGAAGTCAATTTTTAGGTCCCAGAATAAAAATAATGTGTTCTTGAATAGGTTAAAAACTAAATTTATGGCAATAGGAAAAATCTTGGGGTTTTCGTCTTATATAAAAAAAAAATATCCAGATATGTTTATGTCATAAAAGTAACCCTGAAGAGGTCCAATATTTTAGTTAGAAGAGCATAACTGATTAATAAAATAATTTTCTATTTTTATTCACGCCGCATTCACTCCCCTATAACAAGACAAAAAGATTAACTGCCTGTTTTTTTAACACGAGTGCAAAAATGACTCGTTTAACTAACATTTAAAACAAAAACAAATTTTGAAATTTTGTTTTTGTTTTAAATGTAAGTTAAACAGTCATTAAGTGTCGGCGATTATTGCAAAAATGTTTTCGATCTGAAGAATGCTAAAGAAGTGTCATTATCTAACATTATAAAAGAGCAATATGTATTTTCAAATGCATATGTCGAGAGAATATTTAGTCAACTTAACTTATAAGATCATCGTGACCGTTTCAATACGAATTGATGTTGACCGGGGCAAACAAAAATATGCTATAAAAAGTTTTTATTCGCATAAAAATTATATTAAAATCGGAAAATATACCCTTAAAATTAAAAATTCTAAATTATCTAATATTCGTGCTAAAAATGACATGATTATTATTAGCAATTCATTCAAAGCTAAATTTCTATCAATTTATGGATATTAGGCAATCGGATCTGAAAAACGTATAATAATATGTGACAATAAAAAAAATTCACTAATGGGAAATTATGTAAAATTCTATCGGATGCAAAAAAAGTAAATATACCATTTAATTTGCTAAAATATGCTCTAGAATAAGGATTTTCTATGAAAATATGATATCCTGCTAAGCCCTAAATAAGCAAAATTATGCTGTTAGGACCAAAATATGCTGTAACAAATCGATGCCAAATTTAATAAAATTGTTCGGTTCATTTGAAGCACAGGAAAAATATGATTTTGTATATTTTTGGTTGCCCTGATGATGGCTTAAGTAAAATATCGTCCAAAACTATGAATTTTCTAAAACATATTTTTGCATTATTTTATTCTTCGAAATTTTGAATCGCAAATAAATAAATATTGACAATTTATTTTTAAAAATTCTTAAACGTAACTTTTTAGGCAAAATTGTAACATTTTCGATAAAAAAATTTAACTTTTTGCAAGCTGACCCTGGCAACACTGATACTCACCTACTCTTGGTAAACAACACATATTCACACAAACACTTTATAAACATACAAAAAAAAAAAAAAAAAAAACAAACAATTCTACATTTTCGGAAATTTTTCTACATTTTTTACTTAATTTGATTGGAATTTCTGTCTAGGTCAGGGAAGTTATAAATTTAGGATGATTTTTATTTTAAAGGTGAGATGTGTGTGTGTGTAAATAATTTTGGAATTTCATAACATTTCATAGCAAAAAATTGCCCTCCTTGGCAAAATATATTAAGGCATTAACATTATTTTATTGTTATTATTGTTGTTTTACCAGCCAAAAACCAAACTCGTAACTTTTTATGTGAATGGATGGATAAAGGTGTATATTTGGGAAAATATTGTTATTTTTGTTGTTATTGTATTGAAACAATAAAATATTAATAAATAAAATATACGCACACAGTGGGATATCTAGACTATTAGGAAAACAATTTCCTTTATTTTAGAATTTATTTTCAACAATTTTATCGTTTTTTTTTGGGTGTTTTGAAATTTCAATTAAATATTTATACGAGGGCAATTTGTAAAGTGTGATTTTCAAAAGAAAATTAAGGAAAATGTATTAAGTTTTTCAATAGTTATGTTTAGATGTAAGATTAAACAAATATTTTTAGGAGAATTTTTGAAAAGCAATAAATAAATTATTTAATTAATTATTTAATGGATTGTTTACATGGATTGTTTAGAGAAACATACTATATTTTATTGTTATGGTTGCGGTTTGAGAAACATTTACAAACCGCAATATCCGAAATGTCGAAGAAAAACGGAAACTCCCACAGGGATGTTCAGATTCACAACCAGATTTGACTTTTCTAAATTCAGAATTAAATAAAAAGATTAGTTTGGAAAACTATGGCCGAAATAAAAATGTTGAAGAGTGACAAGAGACAATAAAAGTCAATTGACGTCGCCCGCAAGGATTCGTGAATATTATTAAAAAAGAAAATCTTTAAAAAAAAGTGTTATTTCTTCCATAATAAATAAAGATAAAATTAATTAATTACAATTAATAGATTAATAAATAAATATGTAAATACACAAGTAAATAAAAAATTAAATTAGTGACAAGAATTTTTTTCTTCATTTTTATTATTTTTTTTTAACCTTTAAACGGGAACTACTATATTTATGTAATCAACTCGGTCGTACATTTAAAAAAGAACAAGCAAACTTAATTTGTTAATTTTTAATTATTATTTTTAGTAAAATGGTATTTAAATTATACTAATAATGGCAACACTGCAATTAGTAATTTTCGCACATATGGGAACATTAATTTGTCTTGAAGTTTTAACGTGGGGTCTACACGAGAGATTTATCTATCATAACAAGTAACAATACGGCGGCAGAGCTACTGTAATTTTTTTATTTATATCAACATATATGGGAACACGTAGATAAAATTTTATTATAATAAATCACTTTTTTCGTTTTTCATGGAGGTATGTTGTCAAAACTTAATAGTAATTTTTGTTTAATTTCATTGTATTTTGTGCTCCAAATAATTAATTAATTGAAATTGCCATGAAGAATTGCGTTTCTTCTTAAAACAAAAAAAAAAAAAAAAAAAAAATAAAAATAAAAAAAATAAAAAAATAAACGTAAAAACCAACAAAATGACGTTTGATAGCAAAACAAATTTATTTTCGCTTGAGCTCTAATAATTATATCATAACGCTGCAATAATATAAATAAATTGAGTCTATACGTGATAAATTCTTATCGTAATAA
Organism: Protocalliphora azurea; assembly: GCA_932274085.1. Classification (NCBI taxonomy): domain Eukaryota; kingdom Metazoa; phylum Arthropoda; class Insecta; order Diptera; family Calliphoridae; genus Protocalliphora; species Protocalliphora azurea. The sequence goes on from OW026519.1 coordinate 65,846,388, forward strand.
GAATTTTGGAACCTCGAGTCTATATTAGAGAAATTTGTATTTGTAAGATAAACGTCAAAATTGATTTTTGTTGGTACTTTTTACATGGTTTATTATGACATACGTTTTCCCCTATAATTGATAAAGATAAAAAATTATCTGTAATTCATTTTTTTTTTTTTTTTTTTTTTAATTTATGAAAGGCATTTTTATAATACTTTGGTTTATTAATAACAATTGCAGGAATCTCCAAAGCTTATTTTTCGTCCTAAAATAAAAGATTTTTTAAAGCTTTTAAAAGTAAAAAAGAAAAAAAATGTTTTTAACCCTAAATTAACTTCTTAATGTATTTATAAATATAAAATCATAATTACTGAATAAAGCTTTATAAAGAAATTTATCAGATTTCAGTCTTAATAATTATCTTAAATACACTTTCATGAGTTTCTTTTAAAAAATGTTTCAAAAACTTTGAAACTAATTGATTTCTAATGCATATTTTTAACCTTAATTTCTATGGTATTAAACAAAAACAAATAACTCCTTAATCGGCTTTAAAACTAAAATCATAATACCGTAACGCGTTAACAAGTATTTCATAGTTACCAGCAGAGCAACGAAAAAAAACTTATTAAAAAAATAAGCTGTTAAAGAGAATAATTCTCCAAATACCAAGGATTCCAAAACACTTGGCCACTGTGCTCATAGAGAAGATATACAGAGAGAAGATAGATAATATTAAGAAAAGAGAAAGAAACCGTAAAACGTAACATGTCAAGTGTCAAAAAAGTTAAGTTCTTGCAAAATAACATTTTGTTGCTGTGGCAAAAAAAAAAAAAAACACATCTGACAAACACAACGACAGGACAACAGACTGACATTTTGAACACAACAGCAAGGACAAATAATAAAAACATTTTGAACAATAAAACTCTAATTCTAATTCCATAGAACTTATTTTGGCGTTTACATCTTTTGTTGTTCTCATTGACTGTGCAACTGTCTGTTTGCTTTTGTGTTGTGTTTGCAACTTGAAAAAATTATTTACTTTGATGTAAAACATTAATTTTATATGTTGTACAACAACAAATAAAACTTTTCATATATATGTACATCTTAATGTTGGAGAAATAAGCCAGTCAGCCACCCATGGTAATAGCTATTGTTTTATGGTTTCATCCATTCATCCATCCACCCTGGCTAAACAATAGATATGAATGTACAATAAATATCCTTAAACAGAATATTAAATTCAATTTTATTGTATTTGTTGCTGTTGTTATTGTTGTTGTTGCTGTACGAACACATTACATCCCCAAAATTGTTTTAAAAAAATATCTTTATGGAAAATTTATGAGTCTAAAAAAAAGAAGTATTAAGTTAAAAATGAAAAAATAAGTTTCCTTTTGTTTGGGGAGCATTTTTCTATAGGTCTCTAATTAATTGTTATTTAAAAGCAAAATAAAACCTTATTGGGGAATAATATTTTATCTTAAAAGAAGATTAAATAAAATATAAGAAATATATATGTATGTCGGTATAAATAAAATATGTAGAGAATTGTTGAGGGAAAAACGTGTTAAAAAGAAATAAGAAAAGGTCAAGATGATTTTTTAAGAAAGTGTAATTTAGTTAACAACATTTGTAAATAAATAATAAAGAAAATTGGAGATATATTTCTATTAAATAAATCTAAAATATTAAAAGAGAATGGATTTGTTTGTTTGTTTTGATTTGATTTGATTTGTTAACAATTTAAAACGGGATTAAAAACGCTATTAAATTTTACTAAATGTAGCGAATAGGATTGTTAATTTGTTATTCCAAAAGAAAATAATTTTAAATCTTAACTCTTCCTTTATTAATAGCCCAATATTAAGATAGATCAAAACAAAATTTTTTGTTTGGTTGAGTTTACACAAGGCAATTTTTCTTACTGAAATTCTGATTTCATGTGAGAGAGAGTGAGAGAGGGAATATCAAAGGGAACAAATTTGCCTGTACTTTTATTTTTCATTTTCGTATTTAAAAACAAAAACAAATTAGGTCAATTAAAGCAAGAATTGCTGAAGTAAAATTTTGTGAAGTAATGCCAACATAGACCTTTTCGGGTTGAATGTAGGCCAAAACGCGAAAAATATTTTTTAGCCCGAAACTAAAAAATGCACAAATATAGCGCTTTTAACAATTTTCGTTTAGCACTTTTAGCCCTTATCTTCGATATTACGATCTCTTTTTGTTTGTTTTTTTTTAATTTTTTGATTTTGCTCAGTATTTAATTAATTTATTTTGACAATTTAAATTTCATTTCACGTCTTAATGTTTGCACTAAGTTCTAAAATATTTTTTCCAACATACAAAAATAAAAAGTCTAGTCCCAATTTTTTAAGAGATCTTAACAACTTGTAAGCAAATCGAATTTACATAGTGTCTACATTAGATAATTTTTTTATCAAGACAAACGTCAAACTTAACGCGAATTTATGGAAGGTGGCAACATTTGCACAAAAACAACAATATGGCGTATTCCTTATTGTTTTTTTATATATGCAATTTGACAACTGTAACAAATAATAATCAGCTGTTTAACTAAGGTTACCTTTTATATATTCGCACTGATTTTGACGTTTGCTTTGATAAAAATTTGCCTAATGTAGACACTAGGTTAAACAAATGAAATTGTTTGAGTTGCAAATTATTGAAACAACTGAAAAATTTTGAATCGAGTTTTCATAATAGCAAAAACTCTATAACCAGTAATTTAATTTTCCAGTTTGCTATAAATATTTTGAGATGTAGAGTTAATTTTAGCTTTTTTTTGCGCTTTTTCACAAAACATGTCTTGATTGTACCACAAAACCGTTGTGTTTTTAATTTAACCCTTTTTAGCACTTTTTTTTCAATAATTTCTGCGCGTTTGTGTTTCCAACCGTTGGCATCACTGATTTTATGCAAGTTTAAAAGAAAAAAAATAGAAAAATTGCTATGTGTTAACTCAGACTTTTTTGTTTTAATTTGATGTTGGGAAAAACTACATTTATTTATTTATAAAAAAAACCCTTTTTAAAATTAGTAAATTAAATTTTCTTGGTAATTCACCAACATTTAAGCTTTAGAGATTCCTGTAATTGTTATTAATAATCCAAAGTACATAACATAAAAGTGGACTTTATAAATTAAAACTCAATCAGATAATTTTTTGATAGAAATTGTATTTTAACTTAGATCTAAAGAAAATTATACTTATAAGACCGATTATGTTGCCTACAATCATATGGCAGCCCCGTTTAAAGGTCCTAGAAGAAATAGTGATGCCATATGTGTTTTAGAGTTTCCATAATTAATATAATTTAACGGCTGTTTTACAGGAAAAAACTTATTCCTTTTGATAAATATTAATAAATTAATCTTTGCTTGATAGTCTCTTTTGTATATTTATTTATTTGTTTATTTATTTAGTTATCTATTTATATATTGAAAAATGCTCAAAGATTTTTTTTCAAGTTACATCTTCAGATTAATAGAAGTTTTTAACGGTATGATTTATTTTATATAATATATATTTTTATGATTCTTGCTGCAATATTATTTTGAATTATTTGTAAGGAATCCAGTGAATATTTTTACAAAGTTTAAAAAACTAAAACAAGATGAAGCCAAAAATGGGAGAAAAATATGTCAAATATCTCTTAAAACAGATGATTGTTTCAGAACCATTGTGTAACATTAAATAATCAAAAAGTCTCAATCAAAATTTTTGTTATCATTTGTTTATCAAAATTTTGTTTATTTTGATTTGGAAAAAAAGTTTTTTACATTTGTTTTTTTTTTATATATACAAACAACAAGCGCATAATTAATAAATTAAAAAAATTTAAAAAAAAAAATTTGCACCAAAAAACCATAATTTTTTTATAAATTATAATAAACAGAACTAATTTAAACTGTTTATATTTTGAGATTGCTTTTTGCTTACATTTATAATCAATAATTTCTTTCTTTGAGCTTAAACAAAAATTAGTGTTTCTTTTGTTTTAAAAAAATATTTAAACACATCTTGATTAATGCCCCAAGTCTTTTTTTTTTTTTTTTTTTTTTTTGATCAAATTTCACTCCACAGAAATTTAGAGAAATTTCTTACTAAAATTCCCAAGACTTTTACTTTTTATCTTGGTGAAAAAAAAATACAAACAGGTTTCGATTTCAAATATCTACACTTTAAGAATGTTAATAATAATTCTAATTTTCAATAAAACTAAAATACAAACCTAAAAAAGGAAAAGAGATAAAAATTAAAAAAAAAAAATACTTAATGAGTTTTTAATCTAGAAATTATAATTAGGTCGAAGAATTTTTTTTTTTTTTCAAAAGAGGAATAATAGAAAGCTTTCTAAATAGTTTCTTAAAATAAATTGTATTCTTTTGTTTTAAATTTAAAAGAAATCAATTTAAATTAATACTGAAAAATATTTTTTAAGAAACCGACCTTTTTTTCTTTGAAATTTAAGTAACGGCAAATTGCTGTTAGAGAATTATTGTACCTTTGAGCACTTCCTTTTTAATGTCTTTTTTTATCAATTGACTTTAAATCGAGTTTGAATTTCAAATATTGTTTTTTAACTTTAGAAGAGTTAAGCGTATGTATACAACAAGTTGTCAATTTGTAATGAATTCATAAAATTTGAATTTTATTACACATACAAATTAAAATTCAACGTAAAATGTAAACAAAAAATAAACAAACAAATGGCTAGACAAAATTGCATAAATACCTCATACATAGAAACAAATAAAGTTTTTTTTTACGCATATTTTTTTTAAACTTCTAAGGATTAGCATTTACCTAGAGTTTATCAGTTTTGATACCTATGTAAATAAAGCTTTTTTAATGATCAATACATGAAATGCTAATTGTAGATTGCGTAAAGGTTTAACCCCCGTAATCACAAACCAATTTTAAATTTAGAATACTTTTTGTACTACGTTTACACCGAACAAAAACTAGTAGTTTTGATTAAAAACCATTTTCATCTAGTTTTTATTGAAAATCAAATAAAAACTATTAAAATAATTATTTATGATACAGTCTGTTCAGTTGATTTTATAGCATTGAGCTTTTGTATATAATGAACAAAATGAAATTCTCAAATTTATTGAATAGTTTTATTAGTTTTGTATATTTTGTGAAGAAATTATATTTAAATTGTTATAAAAAAAGCATTACTAACCATAAAAATAAATCAAATTGTGTTTCAATAAAAATTAAAAAAAAAATAATAATAATAATAAGTTTGTCAACAAAAACCACATCGTATCAGATATGTAAACTGTATAGTTTTTGAAATTTAGTTTTCACAAAAACCAATTAGTTTTTATTTGTTGTAAATGGTATATTAAAGACAAATTCTGTATGAAAATTTTATTTTAAAGAGCATTTTAAATTAAAAAATTATTTGTGAATATAAATATTTTAAATTTCAACTATTTATTTTTTTTTTATATAAAAATTGTTTACTTTAGTAACTAAAAATTCATGTTGACAAATAAATTGTAAAAGCTCAGCATTTTTATTTTTAAAATATTACCTGTAATTTTATCCTCTAAATTTAGTTTTTTTTTTTTTTAAATCCACCAACATTTTTTTCTTTTTAAATCAAAATGCCCGTTTATTAATTGCTATAAAGAATTTTTTTGTTGCTTAATCATTTATTTGGAAAATAAGTCATTATCAAAAAAAAAAAAAAAATGTATTTGTTAGCAACACGTGAATTCTTATCGTCAGCAAATAAACATTTTATTTAACAAAGTAGCAAATGCAATTAAAAATAATAATAATGAAAAATACTTTAATCTCAACAATAAAAAATTAGCTTATTCATTGAAAAACGAGTAAGACGGGCCCATAATAAAAACAATAAAATCGTTATTTTTATAAATATTTAAAAATGAAAAATAAATAATAATTAATTAAAAATAATTATAAACAAAGTCCATTTTATTTTTAAACATTTTAATCGAAAGAAGTGAAGATTGTACCTTTTAAACTCTACAAATCTGCAGGGTTAGATGGCATATTTGCATAGTTAGATACCTAGAAACTGGACATGGTACAAGGGGGCCAATGCGTCACCTCTTCTTCAAACTGCTCTCTTTTCATAACCCTAAACGATATTTGTAAAATTTTTATTACACTAAAGGTTTAGATATATTGGCTTTTGGACTTCATCAAGTCTCTTTTTTGTTATTATTTTTTTTTATGAATTTTTGAAGTAATCAAAACGGCGAATTTAATATGGGACAGAATCGCCAAGGGCAGAATGAAAATAAAATAATTGAAATAAACCATATACATTTATTGATATGTGGTACCTATATTGTGTGGAAAATTATGTATGATTGCAAAATATGCAAAATTATGCTCTGAAGTATATGCCATTTAAATAGCTAAAATGTGCAAAAATATGCTTTAACAAATCGATGCCAAAATTCTTAAAATTGTCTGAAACCGGTAAATATTTGACAGTTTGATTCACTATATATATGTATATATATATATATATATATATATATATATATATATATTTTTTTTTTTTTTTTTTTGATCCCAAAAAAATTGTTTCGCCTGTATCGAATCGTATCGTCACCTAAAATGAAAAAAGGCGTAAGCACATTTTTTAATTTCTTACAGAAGAAGCAAAAAACTATAGATTAACAAGATATGAAGCTTTAAAAAAAACTCAATTGAAAAAAAAAATCTCAAAAAAGCACACGTACTAGAATTGTTTTTGTTTTCAATGAAGTTTTTTACTAACACATTCTTAGACTTTGGTTTTTTTGACAACCAACTTATGTTTTTGACAACGGAGCTTCGTATTTATATTAATCTATGCAAAAACGATATGAAAATATCCCAATTTTTATTTTTTTTTTTTTTTGCTTTAAAATTAAGCAATTAAGTAACGTTTTTTAATCATAAAATAAAAAACTCTTCAAAATATTTTTTAAATGAAACAAATTTTACAACTGTTTCGTTTATGAAGTTGATGTTACGGCCTTTTGACTTTTGTTAATATTGATGTAATTTTTGAATATATGAATATGAAATTTGTTGGGTAAAAGTATGAGTAGTTTGGGTCAGTACATTATGATGCATCAAAAAAAAAAAACAACATTTGATTTTTCAGTGGTTACGGTCTTTTCCATTTTAGGTGACGATATCAAAATCGCAAAAGGTCAAAGTTTGATGGAAGAGAGAATATCGATAAAAGAATAGAAAAACGATTAGTTTCACAAAACTGATTATTTCCCCCCTTGGTGAATGGTCGTCTCCCCTTTTACGCTAAAAAATTAGAGCAGAGGTATTTATATCCAAAGCGAAAAAATAGACATTGGAAATATGTCATAAATATTTTTTGAATGCATAAATTTTCGATATTTCTTACCTCAAAGTCTACAACTGCACAGAAAAAAGTTTGTTCATATATATAAGAATTTACTTTCATTGATTTTGGTTCATAATATTTAGGAATAATGTCTTAAATATTAACACTGTTTTACATTTTTTGTAATAAATCAAAAGTCAAGAATACTTAAAATACATAAATTGTTCCAATTTTCAATTTGTAAAAAAATGTTTGAAATTTTCTTCGAAAAATTTTAGGTTTTTAATGATTTTTAGTTACAAGGTAACCTTAGTTAAACAGCTGATTATTATTTTGGTTGTTACAGTTGTCAAACTGCATATATAAAAAACAATAATGAATACGCCATATTGTTGTCTTTGTGCAGCTGTTGCCACCGTCCACAAACTCGTCTTAAGTTTGACGTTTGTCTTGATATAAAAATGTCTAATGTAGACACTATGTTACTTGTAGATATGCTGTTAGACTGCCTAATATAAACATAGTATCCCAGTCAGAGATATTTATACGTGATAATTGTGATCGCTAGACGCATTGGGAAACTTACTGTCAGGCAGCGTTCAAGGCCATAAATTCATATGTGATAAATTCGATAAATTAAATCAAATCTTCATACAAAAAATAAACGGTGTGTTTTTGTTTTGACACTTTTGTGGCAAAAATCGCTAATTTTCTGTCGTAATCATATGGCAGCTCGGGATGCCATACTTGTTTGTGTAGTAAACAAGGCTGCCAGATATGACTGTTTTATCGGTATTTTAATGATTTTTTCGTATTACATTAATAAAAAGGTAATTAATTAACAAAAAATCTTAATTTTAACATAAAAATTTCTACAAATTTAATTATATGCCGTTTATACCAAACAAAAACTAGTAGTTTTTGGCCTCATTTGGTTTTTGATTGAAAAAGTGCAAACAATTTTCTAGTTTTTCCATATAAATCAAAAACCATTTTTAACTAGTTTTCATTAAAAACTATATAAAAACAACTAAAATAGTTATTTATGAAACATGCTGTTCAATTAATTTCACAGCAGTAAGCTTTTATATAAAACAAAAAATAAAAGTTTCGTTATTTTTTGAAGGATTTCATTTGTTACATAAATTTTTTAAATAAATTACAAAAAGAAAAAAAAACAATTTTCTACATTTTATTATTTATTATTTGATTGTTTTTCCTTATCAACTTCCTAAAACTACTCGTATATCTTAATTAGGGAAATCAATGATTAACTAGTGGTTGTAGCATTTATTTATTGCGCTTTAGGTTTTTACGCTAGAACTGCTAAATAAACATTAAAATATTGTTTATTATATAGTATGAGCCATAGTGATGTCATAAATATCCTCTAATAGATATCATCAATATTAAATACTTAATCAATTTAATAGAATTTTCAACAAAAACTTTTTGTTTTAACTATAACTACCTACACTTGTCTTTCTAATCACATTTATTCCTCATTACCCCCATCACTACACCTACTAGTGGTGGATTGTTTTTATTATGGCTAGATTACCCAAGCGTTGATTAACGCTACAAAAAAATGTGTCCCCATAACATTAAAAAGAAAAATTGTATATTTTGTACAAATATTTATACATATTAAATGAAAGCGGGAAATTTTGCCACCTCTAAACATGTTTATTATGTCTGTATGTTTTTTTTTTTTTTTTTTTTATATGTGTTTTAATTTAATTAATTAAATAGATTATCATCTGTACTAGAAGTTAAATGTAGCCATTATGTGCAGTGTTATGAACGAACGGTTTTACAACCATAAATAATTATTATTTTTTATTTGTTATTAACGTTATTTGAAATTAGTGTCATTATCAATGGCAAAAAATGTTTATGGTTGTTTGTAGATTTCTAAAAATAGCATTGTGGAATACTCATAAAATTTATTATTAAAACAATTGTACAATTGTTAATAGGAAAATTAGGTAACATATGTTTGAAAATGTCAGCAGAGTTGCAGACTAGTAAATTTTTTTTTATCAAGATAAACGTTAAATTTTTGTCTGAATTACAGAAAATTTTCTGTCTTTATCAACTATAGAAAAAAAACGTACATAACGTGTCATAACATTATGTCTTCACGAAGAAATTTTTATTTCCTAACATAAGAAATAACGTCGGCACAATAACCTGAACAAATGTTTATTTCCAACTTTATGTTAAGAGGTGGAGAGCACGTACATGAAAAATTAAAATTTAAAAATACCTTTTTTACCGAAAATTTTAATTTCTTACGTCTTTATTTTTTATTTGTCTTTTTAAAGCAATATTAATTAATTTTGCACTTTTTTGTAAAAAAAAAATCAACAATAAATTTGACATAATAATGTAATAACTGAACTTTATATTGCCAAAATAAAAATGTCTACGTGTAGACCAGGAATAATAAACCAAATAAAAAGTACCAGCAACAAACAAAATGTCGTCTTTTATTAAGCAAAAGTTATTAGAATTTCGAGAATAACTGCTATCTATACTAGAGAAATTTTAATCCTTATTTACTGTCAACATAAGAAATAAATTGGTGTTTAAATCATCTTAAAGCATCGTTTTTAAAACATTTGTATGGGCAACCATGTTTAAACATTAAACATAAACGTTCTACATTTACCGTTAGTCAAATAAAAAATTGTCTAGTATGAACTCCCAGTTAAGAAATGCACTATAAAATAAGTGATGCAAAATAAAAAGTATTATTAAAACTCTTCTTAAAATGCTAGTAATGCAAAATTTTATTATTAATGAAAAAATAAATTTTTATTATAGAAGTGATGGAAAGCTGTAGAACAATTTTTTCAGTTTTCTTTCCGAAAAATTTTAATAACAATTAAACTTCTGAAACTTTATAAAAAAATTACCAAAGAGTAAAAAAATAATTTATACAAAAAAAAAAAAAAAAAAAAAAAAAAATACTAAAAAAATTTTAATACCCCATTTACATTTGCACAAAATCTAGTTTAAATTATTGTTAAAAAATCTACACAATTTTATTAGATTTTAAATAGATTTTCCATACAAATCAATATCTAGTTTCTAATGAGATTTTACCAAAATCTCATAAAATTTAACAAAATTTTGTTTTTCTTTCAGTATGTTAATGAAATAAAACAATGTATTAAATAAAAATGACATATAAATGTAAATATATATTTTTCAAATTAAAATAAAACAACGAATAAATAAAATTTGTTATAAAATTAAAACTAAATTAGTAAAAAAAGTAAGGGCCTTATTCAGTACAAAAAGAAAATTGTTTACTATTCTAAAAATATTTTTTGTTGTCAAACAAAAAGTTTGAAAGTTTGAATGTAAATCGGGTAGATTTTGTTTTTTCGTGATCTTATTCAAACGAGATTTCAAGTGCAAATGTAAATTGGGTATGTTTATCTGACTGCTTTAAATTAATAACATTAATTGTAGATAATTATTTCACACAAAAAAATTTCACTTATAAATCTCAGTAATTAATAAATTATATATTTAACAAAATGATAAATGTTTTAACAAAAATTTTAAACAGTAAAAGTATTTAATTAAAAAAAAAATTACTTATTTTAATATGAATCATAGACAAAACAAATATAAAATGTTTTTAACAATTTATTAATATTAAAAAGTACACTGGTGCATATTCTTATAAATGCACAAGAATTTATTTTAATCAACTTACCAGAAATGGAGCTAAAAGATAATTTATTATAATTTTTTTAATTATTTATTGACTTCTTATAAAATTAATAACAAAAAACTTAAAATGTACATTAAATGTTTTTTTTTTCATTGTAATTTTAGTAGTTCAATGTAATTTTAGTAGTTAATTGTATGACATTTTTCTATGTACGCACGCAAACTAATGAACCAATTTAGCATTATTAATAATGTGTTGATGAACCTTTGTTTTGATAACTTCAAAAATTCGGTCTGGCATTGATACGACTAATTTTTAAAGAAAATCACTGTCAATTTCAATTATTACTTCCATTTTATGTTCCCATCTGTTCGCAAAATGTATGCAACATGTTTGGAAGCGATAGGAGGTCAAGTTTATTTTTTATTTGTATAGCATTTAATTTACTGCGGGTGGCTGGTTTCATCTTTTATTTTATTATTTGACTTTTTGTTAATTTTTGATTACCTCTTGTTGGTTTCCGCACTCTGTATTTCTGCCTTTTCTTAAGAAAGCCTCGAATATCTCCTTCCGAATGGCTAATTTTTCGTCCAATTTCTTTGTTAGAACAGCCTTGATCACAAAAAAATTTAATTTGAATTTTTTCCTGGTCTGAAAGAAAAGTTTCTATGGACATCCTTTAAGCTGATGAAATTTCCCTATTAAAACAAAAATATTTCTAGTAAACAGAGATGTTGTCATCAGGAACTCACATTAAGTGAAACAAACAACTAAAACTGTTAACATTTTTTAATATTTTTTTTGCAATAATGATCAGAAATATGTACTGATTGCTAAATAAAAAAAAAACAACAAGTATTTTTTACATAAAAAGGTACCGTTATATTATGAGTTATTGTAACAACACAACATAGTTTTTGGTTAAGAAAACGAATATACCTCAAAAAAAAAAAAAGATTTACATGCGCTTATAGGAATATGCACCAGTGTATAATAAAGTTTAAAATTTAAACTGAAACTGTATTAATAATAGAGTTTAAAAAGCTAAAATGACAAAGATAAATTAATTTTATATACCGATCAGTTGAACTGTAATTTATAAAACTAAATAATAACAATAGATTATTTGAAACGTTCAAATTAAATATTTAAATTTAATTTTTGGTTAACAAATATTTAATATTTCATAAGACGTCGAATTAAAACGTATTAATTAAACGTTTTAATCCGGCGTTTGGAAAAAATATAATAAACTTTTGCTTAACTTGTGATTAATATTTCATAAACTGTTCGATTTAAGGTTAAAATGGTTTAAATTTCATTTAGACTTTTTTCATTACCAAATTTATTTTTTAACAAGTAAAATTCACTAACTTTTTCTTTAGAAACATATGACAGCCCCGTTTTTGGTTATTTGATTAGTCAAATTTTAAATTTTATTTAGGAAAATTTTTATTTGCATATTTTCTTCACCCCCTAGTCCACACGCAAACATTTTTATGTTGGCAAATTGTCAAATTCTATCTCTCTCTCTCTTTAAAATGCTACGTGTGGACCAATAAAAAATCTATTGCGCAATATATTTCGCAATAAATGTTTAAACACAAAATTGAACAGTAATAATGTTTAACATAATTTTGCCCTTTCTAACAAAAATAAAAGTGCAAAATAATTAATTTTGTTTTGAAGACAAATAAAACATAAAAATACGAAATAATAAATTAAAAATTTCTATAAAAAAGACAACTTAACATATGAATTGCTCATGTTCATTTTATCCACCCCTTAACACAAAGTTGGAAATATAATTGTTTTCCTGATATTCTGTCCACGTTATATCTAATGTTAAAAAATAAAAATATCTTCGTGAAGACGTAGACTTAATAAATTGATTTTATTTCATTCACATTTTTTACCATTTTCAAAATTACGTATTTATGAAAAATTAAGAGATTCTCTAGAAGAAAATGTTATAAAAAAATCCTTTATTTTTAATAAAAAGTTTAATTATTGACTTGTAACTTTATTTCTAGCATTTAATTTAATTTTTTTGTTGTTTTATTTTAGAAACCTTTAAATTTGCCATTATTTTTTTAATTTTAAACATCTGGCAGCTCTTCATGCACCACTACATTTAATAACATAACCCATTTAATACTTTAAGCGTCAAATGAGATAAAATATCGTTTATTTAGTGGAAATTTAAGCAATAATAAGTTAAGAAAGAAAATGAAAAACTTAATTCTCAACAAAAAGAAAATTATCAATATTTCTTATTTTAGGCAAACGATTTCTTATAAATTAAGTATAAAATTTCAAAGAAATAATTGTAATTATTTTTTTGAAATATACTTTTTCTATAATTTTGATAAAAAAAATGCAATAAATTATAAATTTATTGATATGTTTAAATGTATTTAAAGTTAAAAAGTTAATGGCCTAACATTTTTTTTACAAATTTCCTGTGTCTTAATTTTGTCTTTTTTAAATATTTATTAATTTCCTGTTTTGACAATAAACCGTAGTGGATTTTTTTTTTATTAAAATCAATTTAAATATACACGTATTTTCTAATAATTTAAAGACAACAGCCAAATACAGTGGAATGAAGGATAAAAAAATAGTAAGTAAATTAATTAATAACACTGTGCTAGTCGCAAATTTTAATAAGCTGGGCACGACACTAGTAAAGCTAATTTAAGTACGTTGACTTCAGTGGTGGCAGCCGTATTCGTGATATTTGGGTTTAAACTTTATTATGGAAGTATACAAATAAATAGTAAATTAGAAATAAAATTGATATTATTTATGTAAAACAAGCAATAAATCGATTAAATATATAGTCCAATCATAAGTTGAATCAATTTCAGCCCGATTTTTAATGCTTTTACATTTTTGTTTGAAAATTTTTCACTGGTAACACTAGTTAGCTTACTTACGGAATTGTATTAAGATATTTTGTTAGTTTAAACTTTTGTAACTTAGAGTTTAAAATATGTTTGATAATAAGCATTCATGATCCTATACTTCAATAAGTAAAACAAATTTTTATAAATTGATTTATAAATTAACAAATAAATAAATAAAATTATTGCTTTATATTTCAAACCAAAAAAAAATCTATATATTTTCAGATTTATTATCATTTTAATTAAAATACTTAATAACGGTTACGCAAAAAAAAATCCCTAAAGAAACAATCTAATTTTCATTAGATTTTCTCTAAAATATAATATAATAAATAATATATAATAATAATTAAAATCCACTTTTTTGCTATGACAAATTGTTTAACATTTCAATTACTTTTCACTTTATTATTAACCGTTTTTACGTGAAAATTGTGCATTTAAATTGTATTTCCCGGATGCACAAAGTAATAGCAAAATAATAGACAACAAAAAAAAAAAAAAAAAACTGTGTAAAATAAATTATTTGGAACCACTAAAATCCAAACGCACATTATTTGTATTCTAACATTAAAAGTGTAAAGTCATAATTTAATGGACAGACAACAAAGTATAAAAAGTAAATGAAAAAAAAAAGAAAGAAATGTTTGTATATTAATTTACCCCGGCATAAATTTGTCGTTTGCTTTTTTTTTTTAAAAAGAAAAGAGAATAAACGTTAAAAAAGAAATACCCCAACATTAACTTTAAAATGTTGAACATTTTTCAAGTTTTTACTTCATTTGCTTTTGGCTTGATTAAAGTGTCAAAACTTATGGCTCTTTTTTTTTTTTTTTTTTTTTTTTTTTTTGCAGAGAGCAATGAGTAAGGTTATGAAAAATAAAATACCGTTAACATTAAAATCTCAAAAAAGTTAATAAAATTAAATGTCTTCTTTTGGTTTTTTGCATTGTTGTTATTCATGATGATAATGATAGTGTGGTTGTTGGTGGTATGGTTGAGTGATTCTTTGACTGTGTGTCTGACTAAAACATCAAGTTATTCATTAAATTTGTAAACAAGCTGCCCGTGTAGAAGCTTTAATATAGTGGGCATGAGTAGGAAACATCATGTTTAACTAATTAACACATCTGGGTGTATGTGTGTGTGTGTGTATACAAGAAATGGAAAAAGTATAGCAAGAATAAAAACAAACAAAATGCTGAAATAATATAACAGGCAGCGCGCAGTGGTTTCAAAATAATTCTGCAACTTGAAAACCATTAGAAATATCTCAATAAAATTTTACCAGAGGAGGTGTATTCGAGTTGATTTGAAAGTGCAGCGATTCCTAGCGGATCAAGGTGGAGTGGGTAGACCTCCAAAGTTGGTCATCTCGGGTATGGATTTTTTTTTAATCGCCCAAAAATCATTTATGATTTGACAGAAAAATATCAGAAAAAAATTACAATCCTTGTAAATCTCTACAAAAAATACACTTATATGTTTAGGTTATCTCTTTGCATTTAAGAGATTTATGTCGAAATAAATCCGATGATAAAAAAATTTAGGGCCAATACTGAGCCCGCCAAGTTAAAAAAAAAATTGAGTGAAAAATTGATTTTGATCTAAAAATCTCTTAAACTAAAAGGGATAACCTACACATGTAAGGGTATTTTTGTAGAGATTTTCAAGGATTGTAATTTTTTTCTGTCAAATCATAAATGATTTTTGGGCGATTAAAAAAAATCCATACACGAGATTTACAAAGACTATAAAGGAATGTAATTTTTTTCTGTCAAATCATAAATGAATTTTTTTGCGATTTTCTAAAAAAAAATTCGTACCCTAGATAACTAAATTTGGAGGCCACTCTCCCTGACCCGCTGGGAATCTGTGATCCTTCAAATCAACTCGAAAACACCTCGTCTCTGGCTAGGTGAAATTTTATTGAGATGTTTCCAAAGGTTCACAAGTTACAGAATGATTTAAAAAAAAAGTGTTTTGAAACCACTGTTCAGCGGCTTTGAAAGAGTGTTTTAATGGATTTTTAAATTTTTTATTAATAAATTTTATTTATAGGTATGCTTTTCATTTACATTTCATTATATTTCTTTATAATTTGTCGAAATTTCCCAATTAAGCTTTTCATTGTAAAAATAACGATTTTTTCGTAAAACAAATGCTGCCTTAAATTGGCGTCACTGTTTACATAAAAAACAAGGACATTTATATTGCCTTATAGCTTAGAGCGTGTGCCAAACGGTAGCAAAGTAAGTGATGAAACAGAATCAACGATGTCAACGGCTGTTCCATACAAATTTGACTTTTCATTGCCGTTGAACAGCTTATTTTATTTTCTTGACGATATTCTGTTCTAAGAAGATTGCCATCATTTATAAAAATAAGATTATAAAAAAAGAAAACTAAACAAAGCGAGAAAATTGAAATTCTTTAAAGAAACTAAATTAAACAATTGAAATATGTATAATAATATCTATATATTAAAAGTGATAATTATTACAAATAATAAAAATAATATTAATAATTTATATTTTACCAGAAACTTTGGCAATCATATTGCCGTCCCGTTGTCGTTGTTATTATGTTTAATTTTTCTCAGTAGGAGGCAAACGATCCTGTTACCGACGTTGCAGTGTTTCTACACTAAAATTAAAATTTTCCTGTGTTGAAAAAATTTTATAATTTCGGTGTGCCAAACGAAAATTTTTTGGTATGATAAAATTTTGACAAAACCATCAACAATTTTAGTAAATATTTTACTGTCTTAAAGACTTCTAATATTAGTCTTCATTAAAAAAAAAAAAAAACAAAACTAAATACAAATAAATTAAACATTAAAATTCCCGAATAATACTAAAATGTTTTACATGTTTTTATTTTATTATTTATTTTTTTATTGTCAACATTTTCTAATCATTTGTCAAGCTAGTGAAATTTTATTCACTCATACATATTTGTTAAAATTTTACAAAACAAAGTGGACAAAAATAAATGAATTTTAAAATAATAACAAAAAATTAATTAAATCTGCCCAATTATTGCAATTATTCCCAATATTAACATTTACATCTTTTCCTTATCACTTTCACTCTCTCTCACTTGTTTTCGTAAATTCCTTTTAAACAACTTATTCTTTGAATTTTCTGTTGATAAGTGAAATGTTTTTTAATTTTCTTTTTTTTTGTTATTTGCTGCTGCTGTTGTTGTTGTTGATGGCTTGATGTATATCTTTTTTGGATAAAATTTATATAGAACATAAAATCCACAACACACAGATATGAAAACATAAAAGAGGAACATTTTATTTATTTACATTTTATCATTCATGTTTCTTTTTTTACTTTTGAGTATGCATGAATATGTGCGTCTTCATTTTCTCTGTTTACTTTTTGCCTATAGACAAAAGGGAGACTAAAGTAAATAATGTTTTTCTTTTACTGTTGTTTCATAATATAAACACAACAAAAATATACATAACTAAATGTGTGATATTTCCTAAAAAAGGAAATAAAATACTTTAATTTATTTTAATTTCTGTTTCCCTTCAAAAGAGAATAAGTAAAAAAAAGGAAATTAAAATATTTTCTTACACTTAAAAACAAAAACTTTGTAGTTTGTTTAACTAAAAACTGTTGACAATTAAGTACTGTTGACTTAAGCAGCAGGTTACTTAAAGAAACAATAACAATAACAACAACAATAAAAATAAATAAAAATTGAAATGAAATTCAATACTATTAAAATGAATGTTTTAGACGAATCCAAAAGATGAGATATGTACATTAACAAAGATTTTTTTTATGTAATGTGGCGGTTGCTACTCTAATAATGATGACATTGTTAAAGTAAAAAAAGTGACAAACGGGCTCCACCCCTTCAAAAACCAATCATGCTTTCAAGTGCCACTTGTCACACTCAAATAAGTAGTATCTTATTTTTGTCTGTGAGACGCTTAAGTGCCTCTTACTACAAAAACTCGAAAAGCATAACTTAATAGTCTCTTAAGTAACACTTATACACATACACTCTAGTATTCAAAAGAGAGTTTAAATGACAAATTTGATTACTATTTAACATACAGATAAGATAAATAGAAGTACATACATATAACATACATGTAAACATTTAAACGAATATAAATATTTGTATATGTCTGTAGCTATGGCTTTTTTATCTACTTGAAATTCCATTTTTTTACATATTTATTTTTATTCTCTTCTAAATGATTGTGTAAATTGTTTATTGATTTATTCCAATTACATTCTAACAGGCATCTTGATAGAAATTAATAAAATATGTGCTATATTTATTTTGCTACTGTAAATGTTGTATAAATAAATTTAAATTTAACGGTTTTGTAATAGAAAAGTTGATAGAAATAGTTTTAGTAATTGGTTTACAAATTCCTAAATAATTTATATTCTGAACTATGGACTACAGATTACAACACACTAGACTATAGTCAAGATTAAGATGAATTGAATGGATAGACTCGACTGCAATTAGGAATATAGACTATATTATAGTCAGTACTATGGATTAGACCATAGGGGAGACTATAGTCAAAAATATATATATATATCATATGTAGTTTAGTCTATCATCAATACTATGGACAAGAATATAATCAAGACTTTAGAGTAAATTGTTGTCTAGACTACAGAATAGAATGTAGTCAATATTAAAGACTAAACTATAGTAAATACTATGACAATACTCAAACTATAATCGTGAATATAGACCAAACAATAGTCAAGACTATACCCCAATCTTAAAAACAAATTTAGAGTCGTGAAGGAAACGTAGCCTACATACAGCAAAAAACGCTAAACACAACTCATAACCTACAAACGCAAAGACATCACAAGACTAATAATATTGTTTACAGGTCACTCGGGGAACGTGCGAGTAGACTTGGCCTCCCATATAACGGATACTGTCGTTGTTGTTGCAATCATGAGAAGGAGGAGACGGTATATTATCTCCCACCCGAAAGTCTAGCTTGGAAGATAGCAATTGGACAACCTCTGTGAGATAGCAGACACCAGACTCAGTGACATCATTATATATCTCAATTCTATTAGCTGGATCTTATTAATTTATGTTCTCATTTTTCTTCCTTACACTTTCATCTCATTAAAGACTTAAACCAACTCATTCGCCTAGCGAGTAGTGTGGTCTTATAAAAACGGAATCTAACGAATTTAAACCAACCAACCAAGGCTATAGATCAAATTAAAGTCTGACTATAGACTAAATTAAAATCAATACTATAGCTCAAACTGTGTCTATAGTCTATAAACTATGCTATAGGAGAGACTATAGACTAGGCCATAGTCAAGAATATGGGCTAGACTGTAGTCATCACAATAAACCAAACTATAGTTAAGAATATAGTCTATAGTCGTGCCTATAAATGTATTAAACTATAGTCAGAACTATAGAATATTATAGTCAACACTATAGACTATGAAACTTTTCTTAACAAAAGTGTATGTTCAGTTTAACTCAGCATATAATTAAGAAAAATCTGGTTTAATTAAACCTTGTTTTACTAAACAAAATCTGAACAAATTACACATACTATGTATTTAAAATCGCTATAATTTTCATAACCCAAAATCACACCCAGAAACAATATAAACTCTTTGTTACGAGTAGGTCTATTAAAATGCCAATTAGATTGTTGTCTTAAACAATAAACTCCGCAATATCACCCTGACAACATCTAAATACCATTTCATCTTAAAACATTTAAAAAACAAAACCATTTTTATTAGATAAACCTCATTAAATTCCTATCTAGTTGCTGTGATGGGCTCATAAAAAAAACTATGTTAACCAACCATAAATTAAATCTAAATATTCATACGTATAATAAAAACCACAAGTACAAACAAATTGAAATTTTATACCCTAACTAACGTGCCATTGTTTTCTTTTCTTTCTTTTTTTTTCATGTGCGTGTGCCTTCCTCACGAATGTTGCGAACTACACAGATAAAATGTAATGATGGTCTACCACAGCGTATATGTGCCAAATGTACGGCACAATTCTATATGATACATAAATTCCGGCGGAAATGTCTTAAAGTTCAAACACAATTGAGAGCGCTAAACGAGGAACAAAAAATCTATGAAAGACAGCAAGAAAGTAAAGAAAAAAATGAAACTGAAACTGGAAGAAGCGAAACAGAAGCTATTGCAGTTGCAATTGAACAACCTGAACCCACATTACTAGCTGAAGCTGTTAAACCTTGTGAATTGCTTAAAAACCAAGATTTTGTTAACGATAAACCTAGTGAACAAGAACAACAACAACAAGAAGCCGCCTTAATTCAGACAAAGTCTTCGTCATCGGTTTCGTTTGAAACAATAGCAGGGAATACCAACAAGGTTTGTAAAGTAGCTACATTGCTGGACAATAATGCTGTTGAGACAATGCCGAAACAAAAAACACCAACGTCATCTGCCCTAGCGGTCAACGATAAAACATTTGAAACGCATGACCAAGGTACGCTTACTCATCTTAAGCTTAAGGATGAAAAGAAACCGCTATTGAAGGCGGCTGTGTTAAATTCTATAAGACCCTCGGGCTTAACCTTACAACAGCCCTTGGAACAAATATGTGATAATGAGGCAACAGAAGGAGGAGATGCTTTAGCAAATGTTAGTAAAAAACTATGTTTAGATCAAGAGGATTTACTAGCAGCTCATGTAATATTTAAAACATCATCCCCCACTAAAATAAATGACTTGAAACAATGTACGGAAAGTGATAAAGAAAAGCCTAATATTTCTTCTACTGAATTAAAACGAAAAACACCAGAATTAAAATTAACACAAAACTCGGCTTTTAGTAAGGCTCACACTGAAAGTTTATTTATAACCAAAGCCGCTTTAAAAGCCTACACAATACCAACCACACGAACAACAGAAAGTAGCCTTCAAAATGTTACAAATTCTGAAGCTAAATCAAACAATGATAATAATAACAATGCTCATCTTTGTGATAATCATAGTGAACTTAACGATAATACTTGCAGTTCAACTTCAAGCTCCTCAACACCCTCATCCTCCTCATCCTGTAATAGCAAATCTTCTAGTAGCTCAACGAACCCATTTAGAACGAAAATTTTAAGACATAAAATTGTTAAATATGCTGCTTATAGTAGCAGAAGATCTGGTTATTGTTTTAAATCAAAAAAGCCATCGCTAAACCAGTCGGGAATTATTGATGGTAAGAGAAAACAAAGATCATGGCAAAATAAACATAAATTAAAACGTCTAAATGCTATGAGAACTTGTGCATCTTCTGCGTCCCAAGCAGCACAAAAACTTAGGCAGCAAGAGAAAGAGCATAAGCAAAAAGTTAAAAACCTACAAATGGAAGACGAAACATCATCTACTGTCCCAACAATATCATCCACTACGTCATCGTCATCAAGTCTAACAACAACGACAGCAATAGCAACAACACCTGCTGTTTCAAATCTAGTTGGTGGAAATCATGAAAACATACAATCTTCTTTATATTATAAAAATGCCATCGAAACAGGCTGTCCATCTATAGAGGGTATATCCTCAAACAAGTCTTGTCTCATGTGGAAGACTAAAGCAGCTATGAAAGCAAATGCCAATGACATGCCTCAGGATATTGTACGTGTACAAGATAATGTTAAAGCTTTTGGCAATATAACAGAAATATCTTTGCCACATACAGCAACAGAAACACCAATAACCGGCTCAGCATGTTTGGCTACAGAAACAGACACAAGTTCAAAGACCCTTAATGAAAACCAGAGCGGCATAAGTAGTATCAGCAATAATATTTTAATAGAGGAATATTGTTTAACAAATAAGGCATTAAATTCAACAGATAATCAAGTCAAGGACACTGAAGATGAAAGCACTCCAAATCTGAACAACAATTTATGGTCGGAAGAGGCTGACCAAAAACAAATTAAGGCCAACAAACCAAATGAAAATGCCATAAATGAAAAATCACCAAAAGAATTTATTAACTGTAATACAAGTGAAGAAGATGAAGAAAAACCAAAAGAATTGGAAGAGAACCATGAAGAGCCACAAAAGGCTGCAGTAGTATTAACGCCCCCAGCTAAAGTAGGTTGTATGAAATTAATAATACAACGTAAACGAGGAGCACGTTTCAAATGTCGTCGTAAAGTAGATGATGACGAAATTTCCAATACACAAGACAACTTGGAACCTACAACACCCAAAAGAAGAAAAAAAACTTCTAATGCGAATTTAAAGACTAAATTGGAAATGGAATCTATTTTTTCTTCACAACACAAAGAAAATGATGAATTGAAAATTACCAATGAGGATACAGTAAAAGAGGAAGAAGTAAGAGAAAGTAATATAATCAGTAATAAAAACAGAAAAGTTCCTGAATTTAATAGTGAAGAGGATGAGAATAAAGAAAATCCTATAGACCTAGATAATCATCATGATTTTGATAGTGATAGTAATGTTAGTGTATATAGAGATCCTTTGCTGACACGTAATGAAATTGTAGAAGATGATACCCATCTAACAGATTTTCCTAAACCTCAGCTCTCATTACAAACCGAATGTAGCAAGGAGATGTATAAATTATACAAAGAAAAGGCTAATTTGGAGAGTCCAAAAAAACTAATAGTAAGAGTACCCTTGACTTCTTTAACACAAGATTTTAAGAGAATGCATTTAACTATGGATCAAGAAGATCAAGAAGATCAAGAAAACGAAATGGAAAATGGTAATCCACAACAGGAACATCCTAACCAATCTCAACAAGAATTAAATGAACAGGAAACTAAAGAGCCAACATTTAGTTTACAAAACTTTACAGAAAATGAAGATGAACTAAGTTGTAATCAGCTAAACAGTACACAAACAAACATTTCCAGCGGTCAAAGCGATTTATTGGGTTTTTCCCAAAATACCGAAGCCTCTTCTAGCACTGTAGATTCCTCGCAAAAATCTATGGAAATGGTAAAATATGTTGAGCCTCCCTTATGTTCGGCTTCTTCAAAAATTAACGATTTCATTAATGACTTTCAAAACAACTGCATAGATTCCTCGGAAATAGATGAATCCTGTGATATGGTACCACATTTGGGACCTCAAATTAATCAAGAGTTGAGTGATGAAATACGCGATGTGGAAGATACTTTAAATGGCATTTTGAGCGAAATGCATGACAAAGATATGTATAACCACAGATCGGGAGAAACTGATGAATTTTTTGCCCAGTCCGTGTATTCACCTCTGACCGACTCACCCACCACGCCCACACATAGTTTTTATGCCGAAAGCCCTTGCACTATTAATAGCAATCCCATGTCGGTGAGCCCTTTTATACATCAAAATATGGACTATAATGCCATGACGCCCCAAAGTAATCACAGCAGCATGGGTCACAGTTCTCACATGGGAAGTGGTAGCGGCGGGAGTACAAGTTCTCATGCGGGAGTATTCAGCGAACATTTTCCCACCTATAATGAGTGTTTTGAGGAGACTACTCAATCGGAGTTGATAGGTTTCCAAAATGATATACCCTGTTTTGAAAATATTGAAAATAACAATCCTGGAAATAACAATGAGTTTTTAGGTAATCAAGAGGAATTTAATGAGCAAGAAGAAGTCAATCACTTACCGACGGCCAGAAATGCTAACACTTCTCAAAATAATGTTACAGGCAATGTTGAAGTTCAAGCTGGCGAGGAAATTGTAGATTACATAGATTTAAGTGACTACAAAGAAAATTCTCAGGATTACGTAGCTACTCATGCTACTCAAGTGCCAGTAGAAACGGGCTCTCAACAGCAAGCTAGTAGCACAGAAGTGTTTCCAAATCAAGTTACTTATCAAGCAGCTACTTATCAGCCTTCCACACAAATGCAAAATACCAACAATAACATGACCACTCAACCTCACTATATAGTTACCAATACCAACCAGGGACCCATACTAATAGCCAATCCTCATTTGAATCAAACAGCTGAACAAATGGAACCTTCTTTTAAACCTCACAGCAATAATTTACAATTTGTTACTTTGGGCCAGGCCATGGAGGCACCGAATCGAACGCCCTCAAATCATTTAACGGAAATTAATTGGCCTCCAACTGTTAATACACCCAGTAACTACAACCAACAACCGGTAATTTCCACCTCAAACAGTGGCACCACAACCTATTTCATTAATGCCAATGGTGAACTGTATCAAGCTAGTATACCCACTACAACTTTACAAAATCCCACCATCATTGTGCCGACAGCCAACACCAATCAGACCTTTAACAAAGCCAACATGGATAATAATGACAATTATATGCAACAGCAGCAACAGCCACAACATCAAAATAATGGACAATACATAATGTTAGTCAACAATTTGGGAGGTACTCCCCAATACTACGCCACCACTCATGCAAGTCTTAATCAAACCGTGCAAACTCCTACAACATCAACAGTATTATTTCATCCCAATCAAACGCGCCAATTGCAAAATGGACCCAACTATCTTACCAATGCGCCAAAACAAAATCATAATACCACCACCGAAACAAACTCTACAAAAACTACACTTGTACCTATAACACCGAACTTAGAACCGTCAACACAAACCATGCATCAACGGATCAATCAACAATTACAACGTCAAATCAAACAACGACAACTTCAACTCTTACAACCTCGTTCACCAAATGTTACTCAAAAAATTACCCTCATCTGTCGCTTTTGTCACAAACGTCCTAAATTCACTAACAATGTCGACTACAGTAATCACATTATTAATACACATCCTGCCGAAAAACCCTACAATTGTCCACACTGCCCAATGCATTTTACACGTCGTTTTGAACGTCAACAGCACGTAGCCCAAGTTCATGGTTCTCGTTATCAATGTGCTCAATGTGGTTTGAGTTTTTGTGCTCAACGTACTTTAGATTTTCATTTACAAAAGTATCATGCAAACTTGGGAAGATCTCATCAGCAGCAGCATTTACAACAAAACTCCACCTCTACAACAACAACACCAGCAGCAGCTACCTATCAATTGTTGCAACACAATCAGCAACAACGATTGGTTCGTGTGGAGGATGTTCATGTGCAAGTAACTGGGGAAAATAAGAATAAACGTTGTAAGTATAAAATTTGTTTTATTCTTTCTTTTTTTATTTTATAATTTGTTTTGTGTTTTATGTTGTGTGTGTGTGTGTGTGTGTTAAACAGAGTTGTAAAAGCATGAAATTTTTGTTGTAAATTTAGTTAATCCTTTATTAAATATTTGTATCTTTTTTATTTTTCTAACAGCCATTGATCTGACTTTGGATAGTGATGCTGATATACAAACTTCTCAATCTATACCAGAAATTGATTTATTATCAGCCTCACCTGGCATACAACAACAGCAGCAGCAACAAGCTCTTAAATTAGGTTGTCCGGATTGTAATGGTGGTAAGTTTTAAAAGGTTTTGTAAATAAGAAATTTATTAGTTAATTTTTCAATGAAACCATTTATAGGAATTTAACAGTTTTTAAGAATTATTTGAAATATTGAAATTCGAAAATCTTTAGATATACATATCTTTAAACGTTTGAAATTACTTGCAAAGTCCTGTTCATCTTTTTGGCATTTTAAAATAAATTTTTTAGTTCATTTAGAGCAAACTGCAAACAACAGGAAATCTAAATATAAATTGACACATATGTGAAATACTTCCGCAATTTTAATTTAAAATTTAAATTCTCTTTCTAAGAACTGCACAAAAAAGGGAATAAACCCTACAGTTCTAAAATACACCTTGTTGACAGTATACTTTAGTAATAGTTTTATAAGGCAAAGGGAAGTTTATGAACTATCTTGCTGTGCTTAAGTAAACAAGAGAGTGTAGTGAGTTTAAAGTTTAGGATGGCCCTAAAGGCAATCTCTTTGTGAACTGTAAAAGGGAAATTTATTTTCACCTAGAACAATTTTGTGTCAAACTGAATAGTCCAATACTACCCAAAATGTCTACTGAAATTTTTAGTTTATGGAAAATATTCAGAACTGTTGGTAAAACACTGCATACAGAAATGGAAAATTCAATGAAATTGTACTTTTCTGTAGTAAAGAAGAATTTTTCCTTATTAAAAATGCTGTTCTTTTATAATTTCGAAACTTCTGAATTAAATTGTTTTGTTTCCTAAAATACTTTCGAAATTTAATCTTTTTTTGAGTTTTTTATTAAGTTTGAATTTTTCTAACTATTTTTTTTTTTTCGTGGTATTCGAAATAATTATAATTTTTAAATATGACCTAAAATCATTAAAAATAAATGTTTTAAAATTAATTATTTTTTTTTTATAAAATTCCTTCGAATTTTTTATTATTTTTATTTTAATTTTACATTCTTTTGAAATTTTAATAATTTTTTTATTAATTTTACATTCTTTTGAAATTTTAAACTATTTTTGATTTTTCTAATATTTTAAATTCAATTTAGAATTTTCGAAAATAATTGGAAAAAAATCGAAATTATGTTTTAATAGCAATATTTTAAATATTTTACTAGCAATAAATTTAAACATTTTTGAAATGTTCGAAAACTAAATTTTGTTAAAATTTAAAATTCATATATAATCAAATTATAATTTCCGAATCTGGTTGAAATTATTAAAAATAATTAATGTTTTATTTAGATTCTACAATTTTTGTAATATTTACAATTTTAAACTAGTTTTAACTTAGTTTTTTTCGAACTTTCGTGTCATTGGAAATTAAAAAAAACATATTTTGTTTATAATTTAAATTATTTTAACAAGGTTTTTTGGAATTTTATATTATTTTGAGTTTTTTAAAAATTTTAAATAAAATTGGTTTTCAAAAATGTTAAAAATTGAGATTTTAGTTAATTTATATTAGAAGCATTTTTATAATGTTATATTCAAATATATTTATTTATTATTTGTTTTTTTTATTTCTCCGAAAAGTTTTTAACTAGTTCGAATTGTCAAATATAGCTTAAAATTGAAAAATATAAATTTTTTATTTATTTACATATTGTTTTTTTTTTTCGAAATTTAAGGCTGTTTTTGATATCTAACATTTTAAGTTCAACAAGTCTAAAAATTATCAAAATCAAAATTTTAAATAAATAAAAATATCATGAATTTTTGAAATTTCGAAATTTACATTTTTTAATGTGACTATTTATTATAAAAAATTTATATATTTTTTTATTAATTTACATTTTTTTAATATTTTTCTTAAAATTTTATAGTTTTTTCTTGTTGTTTAAAAATTTAAAATCATGTTAGAATTTTCGAATATGTTGAAAAATTATAAAAATGCAATGTTTTATTTGAATTAAGACATTTTTATAAAAATTTTTCTAATTTTAAGTTATTTTCATAGGGTAAGAACGTTTTAAAGCAAACTAAAACTATAAAAAATCATTTATTTAAATTATTTCTATACTAATCATTTGAAATTTATGACTTTTTTTAGTATATTCGAATATGTTTAATAAAGTTCGAATTTTGAAATAAGAACCCAAATGTTGTAGAATTAAGGTTTTTTTTGTAATTTATATTATTTCCTTAACGATATTGAAATATTTAAGCCTTCTTCTTCGGTTGTAAATTATTAATCAAGTTCGAATTTTCGAAGATGACCAAAAAATCATAGAAATCTATATTTTTTTAATTTTTATCAAGCATTTTTAAAATTTAAATTTTTTTTGAGATGTTCGAAAATTCAAAATTGTCTTCGAGTTTTTCGAACATAACCAAATTTGCTCATAATAATAATTTTAAGTAATTTAAAATTTCAAACATTTTTCAAACATTTTTCCAAATCAAGCTCAAATTTTCCAACCTATATATAAAAACTATATAAAAAATCAGTATTTTTTAATTATATTGTTTTTATTAATTTGTTGGAAATTTTTGCAGAATATTCGAAAATTTAAAATTAAATTAGAATTTTCGAACATGATTGAAAATATAAAAACTATAAGAAAAAATAAAAATATTTTCTTTTTAACGTTAATAAAAGTTTTTCCATGTAGCCGGCCTTCGTTCGGACACAGGGGCTTTCCAGCTTCGTTTAATAAACTTTTCTTGAATATAAGAAAAATGTATAAGTTTAATTTTTCGTCTCAAGGATTTAATAAATATGATCATATTATATGTGTATCATTAGAAAGTACTTTTAAGTGGTATTCATATAATTAATATCGCACGTATATTAATAAAGATATTCAGAAAAATATATTAAAACTTTAGAATATATTAAAACATTATTTTAATCACTTGTAAAGATACTATTGAATCATTATAAAATTGTTTCAAAATCAAGTGGGCCGGTGATCTTAGTTTAAGCCGATAAATTATTTAATTATGTTTTTTTTTAATTTATTGAAAACTAAGCTTATGCAGAATATTCGAAAATTTTAAATTAAATAAACATTTTAAATTATTTCGATTTCAACTAATTTGTATAGTTTTCAAAAATGTTTATTAAGTTTTTAAATTGATTTACATATTTTCAAAATCTTCGAAATTAAAATTTTTAAGAATCTAAAAACATTTCAAATTATGTTCGAATATTATTAAACCTATTTTCATTCGAAATTTAGGATTTCAAGGAATTTTTAAAAATGTCTAATCAACTTCAAATTCAAATGTTGTTAATATCTATTTTGCACCCCTGACCCTATTAGAATTATTATTAAGATTTCTAGTGATAGAACAAACAATTTAAACTAATGTCAAATAACTTATTTAAGAAAATATATTGGTTTTTTAAAGTTTTTTTTTTATTTTTCTCATTTACCAATAGTGTTTTCTACACAATGTCCCTCTCCCCTTCAAGAAATCATAGATTTTTAAAGTAAAATCTCATAATTTTACATGTCAGCTAATAAATATTTATTTTTTGTTTTATTTACTTTCAGATAATGATGATTGCTGTGGTTCAAACAAAAATCATGATCAACAACACAACAACAGCAATATACAACAAGAAGTCAATCTGCAGCAGCAACAACAACAGCAATATGCAGGAAATGAAAGTGTTAATAATCATCAGCAACATCCTCAACATATTACAATACCATCGCCAGAACAAACTGAACCAGATTCAACCACAACATTACGACACTTTCGTAAACGCCAATTATCCGACTTAACACCACACTTTGCAACCTCGCCATCATCATCGTCGTCGTCTTCTCTTAACAATAACATCATCAGCAACAATCATGCCGCCACAAATAATAACGACAACCTAAACCACAATAGTCCGGACGATGATTTAGCTGACGATTTTGGATCAGGAGTAAGAAGAGACAATGGCGGTGAACAAATTATGGTTGAGCGTTCATTACGCTGTACTCATAATTGTCTGTTGTGTGAGGAATCATTTACAAATGAAATAGCTTTGCGTAAACATCATCACTTGGCACATGGTGCCACACAATCGACAGTAAACATGACTGCCACATCATCGGCATTAGTGTGTACAATTTGCAAACGTAGTTTTCGTATGCGCAATGCATTACAACGGCACATGGAAACGCACGATGCTGAGGGTCGACCATATGAGTGCAACATATGCCAAGTACGTTTTCCGAGACCCTCCCAGTTAACGTTGCACAAATTGACGGTACACAAATTCGAAAAACCAATTTCGTGTGAAGAGTGCGGCAAACAATTTGGCACAGAGAGTGCTATGAAAGCTCATGCTAAAGAACATGAAGAAGGTAGGTTTAGGGGAGGGAAAGGGAAGAGAAAGTTCATTATGATTATGACTTTTTTGTTATATTTATTGTTAAACGTATAAAAATGGAGGAATACTTTTTCGCTTTGGAAGGTAAAGAAATTATGAAAAAAGAACAAACATTTACTTTATGGAAAATAAATTTTTTCCTTTTTTAAAAATGTCACTTTTTATAATTGCTTTTTTAATGTTTTACTTTTTTTATTAAAATCTTTTTATTCATAAAAACAATTTGAAATTAATCAAAGATTTATAAAATAAATTTAAGGACTTTCGACAAAATATTTTAAGTTGAGATAAGATCATTTGAAATTTTTTTTAACAATAAAATATAGATTTTTAAGAAGCTATCAATAACTTTTCTTCAGTTTTAGATCTTGTGAAAAATTTGAAAATAAGATCAAAGTAGTTTTGTCCAGCCTATAGAAATTTTGCCTATAAATTTCGTTTTAAAAAGTTTAGATAAATTTAAAATTGTATTATGAATGAGGCAGTTAATAATCATTTTCATAATAGCCCAAAATCTAAGAAATATTTTCATAAATCGACATAATCTAAGAGCATCTAAGTACAATGTATAAATGAAATGAAAAACAAACATAAACTAATAATCATATTTTTGTTATTTCTATTTTAGCTGCCAGTTTAATAACTGCATCATCAGCATCAGATACATCAACATTATCGTCATCATCATCCTCATCACCACCATCAGAAATATCTTCCCGCATATATTTAGAAGCAATATCTACATCAAACTCATCCTCAACAACAATAACAAATGAACAAAATATAAATTTACAATCTACAACATCCGGTGAAGTGTGTTCTTCGGTATCAAACGCCATAACCACCAATGACAACAATACTGTCGCTGTATATAATGTTGCTACGCAAAATACTATTGTCTCAGGACTAAGCATATAGAATTTGTTGATTTTTTTCATTTAAAATTTATATTTTTAGTTTGTAATATAACACAAGCATTATTTTTGCAAAGAAACGCACAAAGAAGAAGGTGTATTTTAAAAGTGTAAAACATTTTTTTAATATATAGTATTTAAGAGAAACTTTGTAAAAAAAAAACAAAAAATACACAAACAATTAACTACACAAGGCAGCGGAAATAGGTTTACGTGATAATAAAATTTCAATATATAATAATTGTTGGTATACATTAATTTTTTTTAATAAACTAAATTTTAAATTTTAAGTAATATAAACAGATTTAAATATTTATCTTGATTTGTAAGTAAAAGCAATCAATGATCATTTAAACAAATTCTGTTTTTATTTTATTTTTTGTAATTGATTTCGGTTTTTTATTTATTTTTTATTTTTTTTTTTTTACAGAGTGTGCAGGCTATACTTGAAATATTAAATATATTTTTTTATTTGTTTTTTAAATAAAATTAGTAAATTTTAAGGATTTTAGATTAAACAAACATTAAAAAAAAATTATGGAAGAAAACATGTTTAATTTTCTTTTTAAATCTTTAAAAAAATAATAATAAAATTGATAAAACTCTTAAATATTGCAAAAATATTTCAGAAATCTCTATTATTTTATCTCAATTTTAATCACTGTTATATTTTAAATAAGGTTTAATCTTAATTATGCTGGGTTTAAAGTGAAGATTTAAAATTTTAAACGAAATATTTAATCGTTTTACAAAGTAAATCTCTAAAGATTTTTTTAATTTTGTTAGCTATTTCTAGATGCTTGTTCTTCTTTTGTTAATTTAGTTTTTGTTTTCACTCAAAACTATAAAAACTCAAAATAATTTTTCAACATTTAAATATAACATTTAAATATATATTTTTAACATTTAAATATATATATATATATATATATATATATATATATATATATATATATATATATATATAATGTATATAAATGAATAAATATTATTGTAATAGATTTTTCTCTATTAAACAAAACAATAAACACAAAAATATAAGTTATTTAAAATTCAATTAAAAATAATTTGTTTTGCCAGGAAATCAAAGGAAAAGTAAGTAGAATGGTATATAAAACGCAATAATCATAAAAGAATTTTATAAAAATCAAAATTAGTAGGTAGAATTTAATTTAACAAAGAATAGTAAAAATAAACTATATTAATTAGTTTTAAACATATTTTTTAAATCATTTATTATTTTTTATATTCAACAAATAAATTCTTTAATGAAATAAAAAAATCCCTTAAAAATCCCAATTTTATACAAAATTCCTCATACTGTATATTAAAAACACAAAAACAAAAACTAATTTCAAATTTTGATCAAAATACTAGGCGAGCAGAAATGCTAAACATTCATTAATTAAACATCCTTAAAGTATGCTTTAAAATTCTGCACTATAACTTACATGTACAACAGAGTAATTCACATAAAAATTAAAACAATAACTGGCAGCCCCAAAGTAGGCTATACTTTTAAGTAAAACATATCCCCCAAACAAACACGACAAATTTTTCCAATTCTTTTAAATTTTAAACCTTAGTGGGCATATATTTTTTATTGCATTTCGTTATATTTTTATGTAAATTTTTTTTTTTTTTTATTTTTCTATATAAAAAGGAATATTTCAAATCAATATAATATAATTATAATTCTGATTTATGCACTTGTACTTAAAGCTAAAGCAGTATCAAAAACGAAAAAGAAAACACACATATAACTGCGTTAAAAGTTATGCTCACACAGACATTAAATTGCAATTACCATTATTATTATTGTTATTATTGAAAACTATACAATGCGTATGCAATATTTAGATTCCCCTAATCATAGTACCAATCTAAAAACAGCAAGGCAAAAGACATAACCAATAGGAAGAATAAAGACCAAACCCTTAGACCAGCATTACGTTGTATGGCCTGCTTGATTTGTTCGTTAGCGTCTTTAACGTTTTCAGTAGATCCCACGACAGCATTAACAATTCGATCGATATTGTGTTGTTGTAAAGTAACCTGATAAAAGGGAAAGAAACATTTATATTTGAATTACAATATTTAAATTCAAGAGTGAAATTTATTTATTTATTTTTTTTAATAAATATTTTATTTTGTAGCGATATGAATATATTAAATATAACTTATAAAGCTATAATCATCTATACCGAATCTTAAAGGTGTTCAAATGTACAATCTCAGGCAGAAAAATACAACCGGGCCAACTTTTTCAAAACGTAAGACGTTGTTCTATTACAACGTTATGTCGACGTTGTTGTTTTTTGTATCGACTGCTAAGAGTTCTGAAAATTAAACATTTAATTCTCTTTCAATATATGTAATTTTATTTTATTTTTTTTTTTTTCAACTCTTAAAGTCTTTATGAAATATGGCACATAATAATTTACCTTGGAATCAGTATATAAAAAATTAGTTTTAAAAAATTCTTGCTGGTATATTTCTCAGGCAAATGTAGTAAAACTTTCACACAAACTTCTAATTACATACATCCAAAAATATACCCTTTGAAAATCATTCGATTTAATGGATTTAGCTAACTGGAATTGACAACAATATTGTCTTTTTGCTATGTGGAAGCTGTTCTGTATCAGCAAAAATGTTATGAAAAAGAAGTAGTAAATACATGATTTCAGGCATTATGCATTGGTTAATTTTTAGGTGAAACATGCATGATTTTAACATTGGCGTGTCATTGGAGTTTATGGGTTCCCTTTAGAGAAACAATTCGTCATTAAAATGAGTTCTTAAAACCAATGAAAATTTGATGATCCATCTACGTTTGTCCATTATTAATGATGAGCATATTAATATATGCATATTTATATACCCAAAAAAATTATTTCGGACATAATTTAAACTGCAGATTTTATCAACAAATTTATAAGCAAATATAAATAGCACTCATTTGAAAAGTTTATTTTTAACTTAAATATAAAAAAATCATAATCATACATAATTTACAAGTACAATCGAGTTAAAGTCAAATACTGCAATTTTTCCGGGAAATTTAAAAAAAAATCATAAGGGTAGATAGATAGATAGAGAAGGTAGATGTGATACCACATAGTACCCCAACTCCACCCAGAGACCGATCCCGGTCCATTGTGAGTCCCTTCAATAGAATAGATGCGAAATAAAAAGTGTAGAATACAGAAAATAGAAAATACAGAGAGTACAGAAAAAGTAGAGTAAAAGATAAAAAATCATAAGGGTATTTTGACGGAAAATCTTGGAAATTCCAGGGCCCCAAACCCTACTGCTGGCATTATTTTTTTCCGAAAAAAACTATTTGCTCTTGAGACGATGTACTGTTAAGATAATGTTAAAGAATATTATTTTTTTATATGATTATAATTCAATGTTTTCGCAATGATTTGGCACTTAAAGATTTATTGTTTTGCATAAAATTTTGTCGAAAACTCAAAATATGTAAAAAAAATATTTGAACCTATTTTTTGTCCGTAAGTGTATATACCCTTGCCACCTTTGGTGAAGGATATAGAAATCTTTAACAAACACTTTTAAAAATTATTTTCATCTCAAAGTGGATTAGATTTCGCAAAACGTATATAAAAAATTCAACAATCTCAGTCTTACCTTTTCCGTAAAAATATCCTGTAATGTAGCAATGTCAACAACATTCTTTTCTATAGCCTCTACCTCCTCCGACAGACCCTGTAGTTCATGATATAATTGCACATTTTCTTCTTCAAACATTTGCACATCTTCGGGACTCAATGATTTCTCTGCTTCATCTACCTGCTGTTGCGATTTTTGTATATCTTCATCCAAAGCTACTTGAGCCTTAGAATCTGTTATGACTGCAGTAGATGAACTGTTGCGAATTGTAAAAGACTCGTCGGCCTTTAACTTACTACCACTGGGAGCTGTTATATCATCTTCATCTAAATCCCAACCCTCTGTTACTTCGTTACTTGAAGAGTTCTCCTGATCCAATTGCAAATCCCGGCTTGAGCTATTCGACATCGTTGAAGTCTTACGTGACCTTTGCTCCCCTACCGGTCTAACTGGAATTTTCTTTTTGTCTGAGGCCAACTTTAGCAAACGATATGTTTCCAATTCATGTTGTACACGATACTTTTTCTGTTCCAAATAAATATTTTGCACAGCCTTTAAGTAGGAGGATAACAACTCTATGACAGCTTCTATGTGTTCTCGCTGTTGGGGCTTTCTTTTTACCTTTTTCCAATCGTTTCGCATTTGCCCCAGATATTGCGTATAGAAGGTGACGAACTTTTCCGATTCCCGGTCTATAAGATCCCTCTGTTCGTCGGTCATTTGCGCAGCACTTTTCAAATGTTGACCAATTTTCATGTAAGCCGAACGGTTTTCTATTAGGACATTGCGCAAAGTAGTGATTTTATTGCACACCTCCTTGGCCTGTTTGGCAAATTCATCCCGCTGACCATTTGAGTTTGACGAAGACTTAGGCAATATTCGTTTGGGATTCAATTCTCCTTTGCATTGAAGTTTTACAGTCATTACCCCAGCCTTAAACAAATGAGTTATGTCCATTTTGCAAGCAGTGTTTTATTTAGTATTAAAAGCAGATTTCAATGTTGGAATTTATTAAAAATCCTTTAAATGTAAAGGAATTTTTTAAAGGAAACTATAAACTTTTGTTGAATTGTTGACACATCACTAAAAAATAAGATTTTCAAAAAATGTTAGCAGCTGTCTAAAACAGCTGGCAGAAAAGTGCAGTGTTGGAAACTGTCATAAATGATTATATAGTCAATTCAAAATTGTTTTAACACTTATTGTTGTGATGATGAGATTTCTCTACATAACATAGTATCTACATTAGAGAATTTTTTATCAAGAATTCACTTAACGTGAATTTATGGAAGCCGGCAACAGTTGCACAAAAACAACAATATGGCATATATGCAGTTTGACTACTGTAAGGTTACCTTGTATATATTCGCACTAATTCTGACGTTTGTTTTGATAAAAATTTGCCTAATGTAGACACTAGGTAACAAACAAGATGAACTGTCAAAAAATACATATATATATATGTATATATATATATATATATATATATATATATATATATATATATATAATTCAAAATTGTTTTAACCCTTATTGTTGTGATGAGATTTCTCTACATAACAACTGAAATACATATATATATATATATATATATATATATATATATATATATATATAAATATAAAGGTATGTGAATGATTGAAAGTAATAATATTTTATGGGATTTATTAGAATACGTGTAACCTTTATTTTAGATTTAACATAATAAAAACAATAATTTAAGATAAATAACATAATAATTTGCCGCCGATATCTCAGATATTATATCAGCGTTAATATCAGTTGTAGACCAGGGATTAATAACTATAAAAAAAATAATAACAGACTGTTTACGTTTCTTCTCCTTCTTCTTCTCTGTCACTAACATTTACTGATGAATAATAACACTAATTAGACAACCCGCGTTTTATTTTGCTAAACAAATTTCTTGAATTTGCGAATAAAAAAATTGAATTGGTATTAAATTTAAATAATATTTAAAATATGCAAGCGTTCCTTAAAACTGGTAAAACTACTACAAGCGATAAAAGTCAAGCTAGCACTTCTACAGGGCAACAATCAGGAGAACGCAGAAAACCTCCAGCTCCCTGGGTAGAAAAATAGTAAGTTTGAGATTGACATGTTTTTTCTCAAGCCGTATCGTTAATTAATATTTCTAATTTGTTTACAGCCGTCCGAAAAGTGTG
The DNA here is from genome assembly GCA_932274085.1 of Protocalliphora azurea. Lineage (NCBI taxonomy): Eukaryota > Metazoa > Arthropoda > Insecta > Diptera > Calliphoridae > Protocalliphora > Protocalliphora azurea. Next base: position 65,882,873 of record OW026519.1, read on the forward strand.
GAAGATGTAGTGGAACAAGGAGAAGTGGTGGCAGTGCTGCGTAAATGTGTAGACGGCGCTGATTTGCCTAACATGTTGCTGTATGGACCTCCTGGTACCGGCAAAACTAGTACTATTTTGGCTGCCGCCCGCCAAATTTTTGGCGACATGTTTCGTGAAAGAATTTTAGAATTAAACGCTTCCGATGAAAGAGGCATTAATGTGGTGAGATCTAAAATTAAAAATTTTGCTCAACTAACTGCCGGTGGTACCAGACCCGATGGTCGTCCTTGTCCACCCTTCAAAATTATTATACTCGATGAGGCGGACTCTATGACCCACGCGGCTCAGGCAGCTTTAAGAAGAACCATGGAGAAAGAAAGTCGTAGTACAAGATTTTGTTTGGTTTGTAACTATGTTTCGCGCATTATAGAACCCATTACCTCTAGATGTACCAAATTTAGATTTAAACCTTTGAGTGAAGCACAAATTATAGAACGATTGAGGCATATTTGCCAACTAGAGGATGTGAGCATAGACGAAGATGCTTACAAATCTATAGTGGATATATCAGGAGGTGATATGAGACGTGCCATTACTACATTACAGTCTTGTTATCGTTTAAAGGGAGCTCAACATACCATTAAAACTTCTGATTTAATGGAAATGTCTGGTATTATCCCTCAGTCTTATTTGAAGGAGTATTTAGAGGTTTGTCGTTCGGGTAATTATACAAAATTGGAGGATTATGTGCGTAATATAGCATATGATGCATATAGCATTGGTCAAATGCTGGAACAATTTAATGAGTATATATTGAGAAGTGATTCTTTGACTGATATGCAAAAGGCCCATATATGCGATAAATTGGGAGTAAGCTTTTGGATTTATTTTGTAATAGGAATAAAATTGTTTTATTGATATATTTTTTGTTTTAGGAGTGTTCCTTCCGTTTGCAAGATGGTGGCTCGGAATATTTACAAATTATGGACTTAGGCTGTTCCATTATATTGGCTTTGCAAAGAAAATAATCAACAAGGATATGGCTTCAGAAAGTCTTTTATTATAAACATAAGTTTTTAACTTAAGGTTATATGTACTTGAATTTCAAATTAAATTTTAAATATCTTTCCTACATTTTGATCATATTGTTTAAACTGTGCTAAAATTAATGTATTGTCACATTTTAATTGTTAAGATTTTGTAATAAAAAAATGAATACTTAAAAGAGTTTGGAACAATTTAATGAAAACAATCGATCAATTAAAAAAATCGAGACTTTTATTTTGGCTTTTACGGCAGTATATTTCTGAATTTAAATAAAATGAATACTTAAGTTACGTTTTTCTTGTAATTTGGCGTTTTTTTTCTTGTGTTTTAGCGGATTTCAATTTAGTTTTCTTGCATTTAAGCGAATTTGAAAAACAGCTGTTTCAAAAAAAGTAAAATTGCAAAAATATTACGAATTTATAAGAAATTATTTTTATTTTATTTTTTTGATAGTTTGGCCATTTTCTGTATTCAAGCTGTTTTTTAAATATTTTTCTTCGGAATTTTTAAAATTTTTTCTAATTTATATTTTTGCGAATTTTTAGTTCTGCGATTTTACGCTTTTTGCAATTTATATATTTTTTTTATTTAACAATTTTTCAACAAAAAAATTATTTGCGAAAAAAAGTATAAACCATAAAATAAGTTTTTTATAAAAAAAAGTCATACCAGTAATATTCATACAAATTCGTCTAAAATTTTCTAGTTAGATTTTAGAAAAACATATTTAATAACTTATATTTTTTTATTTAAGAAGAAATATTGACAAATGTACTAAATTTAAGGAACCACTTCAAATTCATCTTCATCACGTTCTCGCTTAACGCCGCCACCTCCGCTACTACCGCCAGAAGCACCAGTCAAACCTGATGAAGCAGCCGGTATTATACCAGAATCACCATCAACTTCCATTTTAACATCACCACCACTACTGGAATCTTGACTAGTGACCATAGCCGTAAGACCTTGTTTACTATCGACAGATACAGTTTTGGCAGTGGTGGTAAATTTAATAACGGGTTTGGGTATAGTAACTACTTGAGTTTTGGGCGTCATAACAGTCTGGCGTTTGGGAGCGCCGCCGGAACCAACACCACCAGCCGTTTTAATCTGAGTTTTTATTGTAGATCTAGAGTCCAAAGCTGATTTGGTCATTTTTTTAGATTGCATAGCGGCACGTAACTTATAATTACAGGCAGAAAGACAATAACGGTCGGGGGGTAGACGCAAGCCGCAATGGGGCTTAATGGGTGGCAAGGGCATTGCATTGCGTACTTCAGCTAGTTTGGAAATAATCTTTAAATGCAAAATGAAAATTATGCCATTAACTCTATTAACATAAAATATTAAACTTACATGTCTGGGCGGTGGGCAGGTGAAAGCCTTGTCCAACACCACTTCAGTGGCCAATTTAACATCATCTAAATCTATGGTTTTCTTGCGGGCATGATTAGCAAACACTTTAGCATCGTCCAATATACAAGTCACATAACCTTTTTTGTTTTGATTTTAAAAGACGCTTATTTAAAAAATGTTCTTTTATTTAAATTATTTCTTCAAACTTACGGTAGGTAAACTCCAATAACTGATTGATTACCCTGGGTTCATATTCTTGTATGCCCAAGTCCTTTAAAATGGACATTATAACCTGAGCATCTTTGGGCACATGTTTAACTTGTGTATTTATTTTAGTCTTTTCTAATTTTTCTTTTTCCGTGGACATTTTGCGCTTTATTAAGTTTATCCAAAAAAAAAGTAAAAATTTATTCTTTTTCTACAGCGTAAACAAAAAATAATGAAATTGTGTATGCTTGTTCTTGTTTCTGTTTTTTCTTTTGACAATAATAATAAGCAGAGCTTCTTCAACTGATGTTAAATAACATATATAAAAGTTAAACGTTGTGAAACTCCCTATTAATGTTTTAATTGTCAAAATTATAGCGGGATTTATTAGTTGGAAATCAAAACTGCCCCTTTGTAATTAAAAAATACAAAATATAATTTAATAAAAAAAGCTATTGAAAAGTATATAATAAAACACACCTTATACATCATTATTTTGCGCGGTACAACTATATTTTCTTTGATTAAAAAAATTATTTGTTTGGTTTTCTTGCGAAAAAAACTGTATTTTTTTTGCAAATTTATTTAGTTAAATATTTTTTTCTTTTTGGGATATAATTTCCAAAGCATTTAAATTTTTTTTGTGATATATGTATATTAAAGACAATTGCAATAAATACAATTGTAACGGTAAAAAAAATAATAATAATAAATAATTTTATTGTATAGAAACCTGAGATAAAAAAAATTATTAAAAAAATGTAAACAACAGTAAATAAAAAATGGGAATAAAGTGGGTAAGGTAAGTTTTTAAAATTTTGTGATATATATTACACAAAAAAATCTAGTAACAAGAATTACAAGCCAAATTACAAAAAATGTCAAATATCCCTAAAATCCAAAAAATTCAAAAAATTTGCAAAATACAAAAAAAAAAAATCGCTAAAATACAAAAAAGTCTCTAAATTGCAGAAAAATTGTCGTATTATAAAGAACCACCAAATAACAAAAAAATTAAAAAGTACAATATTGCGGAGGAAAAAATTACTATAAAAAATCTATCAAATAAAAACGCCAATTTATAAAAAAAATCTTAAAATTATAAAAAAGCTAAACTGCAAAAAAAAAAAAAATGAGACACAATACAAAAAAAAAAATCTCCAAAATACTAAAAATGTATGGGCCAAAAAAGGCTGCAAATTCGAAAAAATACTAATAAAAAGGAACTTCAAACATTTTCGAAACTTTGAAATGACTTTATGTGTCTTGTTGCTCCAAATACTCCCGGATTTGCTTCATATGCATTCATTGTCCTCGGAAACATGAAAAAGCTGCATGATGTGGAGGAAAAAAATTTTGTTTTTAGAAAAATTTTAGGACTCAAGATAAAAAAAAACATGCCTTAAAATAAGTCAAAATTTTGCTTCGCTCTAAATATTAATAACTTCTAAACTAAATGAGTGTCCAGCTTGAAATTTATATACAGAAGATTATAAGATTTAAGATTTTCAAAAATACCGTTTTTTGAGATATAATGGTTTGATTTTTATATGTATACGGTGGTAAATTACATTTTATACTAATTTCGAATTAATATTAATTTAATAATTTTAAATTGGATAACCGGTATAAAAAATTATAAAATATTTAAAGAAATTTTAAATCCGCGAAGTCCAAAAAATTTTTTTTTTTTTAAATAATTCCCGAATTTGTGAATATATAGAACATTATAAGTATGGCGTAATAATCTACTCACTAAAACGTACAAACTGTAGCACCGTGTAATTAATATTTAAAAGGAATTACATATATAAAATTAAAAAAGACCTATATATATAAATATCTACCGATGAAACTTAATTAGGACTCCATAAAAGCTTTAAATGGATTATACCCAGTAAAAAAAAAGAACTGAAAAAGAGCCGAAAAGTCATGGTTTCAAAATTGTGTTGTCTTTGGACGGAAGTATTTAGTGCTGAAGAAGTTATTTTTTAAGCCATAGTTGTCATTGATATAATGTTCTTCTTCTTTTTGTTCATTGCTTTTGAAATACTTCTCATAAAACTATATTTATAAAATTTTTGAATAAAAATATAGATTTAGCTTTATTTGTTTGGGAAATTTTTATTTTCTTAGACATTATTCACCTTTTTTCCTATTAAAAATCCATTTCATATTGAAGTGGTGAAAAAGTTATTTATTGGAAGCAGTTGCTTTTTTTTGCTGGGTATTAAAACCTAAATTGTAAGCATAAGTGGGTGGAACTATATGAATCACCTAGAATTAATTTTTAAATGCGATTATTTAAAAAACTTCTATTGAAACTTTATTATGTGCAAAACTTTTAAATTTCCGATTAAAGTTATAATCAACACTAATAGTTCGTACACCCCTGCAAAATATTTATATTTGAACTTTAAATGGTTGTGTTTCTTACAAAAATTTTTCGATTTTAGCAATTAACCTCTTAGTGGAAAGATAATTTAATGTGATAAAAATTTAGTTAATTATTTTCTAAAATTTTGCGTAAAAAGGAAAAAAATTTTAACTACCTAAAATTAACTATTTTTAAATTTGGCCACTTAAAGTTCGTACAGAATACCAAAAATTTGCTAACTTTAAGTTACTTAACATTTGACTATTACCTTAGCATAAATTGTTCAAAAATACACTTCATGATTATCGTATTTTTTTTTTAATCGGAAATTGTTTATTAAGGTCATTCGTTGTCTACAATTTAACTTCTGTCTCTGCAGACTTGATTGGAATTAGGTCCGCATTGGAAGTTAGGATTATCCAGATGCTAGAATGATCACTTTTAGGTTTTTTTTTTCTTATTCTTATCCGTAGATATAAAATAAAAAATCTGGGCAGTACCATTCAATTTTATTCTACGTCTAAGGTAAGTTTTATGATACAATCCATTTTGTATGAATAACACTTATATAAAAATTCTCTTTAAACGGTGAAAATTTGGATTGATTAGCAATAAAATTTTATGTTCAGTCCCCGATTGCCCATTTTATTTCATATTTATCCATTAGAATCATTATACACCACCATAGGTGGTTATCCAACACCCATCTTAAATTATACCAATCGACTCAGAATCACTTGTTAAATCGAACTAACGTCCGTCCGTCTGGCTGGCTGTCCATGTAAACTTTGTGCACAAAGTACGTGTCGCGATTTTAAGGATAATTCTATGAAATTTGGCACGTGGGACTTTTATGATGCAAGGACGAAGCCTATTGAAATTGGTTGTGATCGGTCCATTATTTCACCTAGCCCCCATACAAATGTCCCCCCGGAATAGAGTTTAAACACTCAAAAATGCCTTAAAAATAAGAATTTTAATGAAATTCGGTGCAAAGAAGTTCTGTACAAGTATCAATCTTTGTACCAAATTTTATGAAGATCGGTCCACAATTGACCATAGCTCCCATATAAACCCCTCTATCGAAAATCACTTTAAGATGCATAAATTCCATACGAATGTTAGTATCAAGTTAATATTTGACACAAATAAATTTTATATAAGTAGAAATAACATTGCTGAATTTTATGAGAATCGGTCCATAATTTACTATAGCTCCCATATAAACCCACTTCCGTCAAACTTAACACGAATTTGTGGAAGGTGGCAACAGTTGCACAAAAATAACAATATGGCGTATTCATTATTGTTTTTTATATATGCAGTTTGACAACTATAACAACCAAAGTAATAATCAGCTGTTTAACTAAGGTTACCTTGTATATATTCGCACTGATTCTGACGTTTGTTTTGATAAAAATTTGCCTAATGTAGACACTAGATAATGTCTAATTAAGATCTAAATTCAATCCAGATTGGAGGAGCAATAACTACACAAATTATAAAAAAATGATACCCAAAGTTCATATAACGGTTTTAATATAAAAATGCTCAAAATATCGGATTTCATGATACATTATAAGTGGTTTTCATTAAGATTTTTTACTAAATAAAGTAATTATAATAATAAAACACTACAAACCAATTAAAGCGTCAGATTTATATTAAACAACACTTTATAGAGGGTACGAATTTTTAACGTTCAAAATTATGAATATATAAATTTAGATTGGTAAACAATTTTCGTTTTATAAGTGAAAGGTTTCAAAATAATTTACTAGTTTTTTTATTGAGTTTGAAAACAGCAAAATTATTTTTCATATAAGTGATCAATTGTTAAAACAGCTTTTCAAATTTCAAATATAAATATTTTGTATAGTTTACGAACTTTTAGTAGTTAGGGTAGTATAACCTACTATTTTTTTATTTAAAATTTTTATTTGCGATCTATTTTCCAGAGCAACATTAAGTAAATTTTTTTTCAAAAATTACAAAATAACTTAGGTTTTTAAGTTCCAATTAACCAAAAAATTGTAATTTAAATATGTTAACTTAAATTAACTTGTATATGAATCACAATAAATATAATTTCTATTTTATTTTCTAAAAGGAAGTTAAAGTACATGATATCTTTTTAATCTTTTTATTTCATCGCCATCATTCAGAAGGTTAATAGCTAAAATATTTGAATGATTGCTTAGTCTATGTCACTGAATTTATTTATTTCGAACTTAATTGTAGGTGTACCAAGATCACGGCGTATATTTTCATTGTTTATAAACTAAGGACTAATCTCAAAGTTTTGAACTGGTATTTTTGCAAAATTTCAATATTTGAGTTACTAGCTGTATACCATAAGTCCAAACTGGTTTAATTTTTTAAATTTATTTTTTAACTTTATTTTCTAATGTAAGTGAAGATTTTAGTGCTAAAAGCCAGTACAACTTTTTTATCTTATTGTTTAGTTGTTTCCGTTTCATTCTAAAGTACTCTCCCCATGTTAAACTGCTATCTAGACAAAGTCCTAGATATTTATGTGTGTGAAGATAAATTTTAAAATTTATAACCCCAGACGCAAACCACGTTAGTTAACAGAGGTCTGTTAACTCGTTAACATAGCTCTGTTAAGCATGGAAAAACTGATATATTCAATAAAAATGGAATTAGGAACACATTTTTGGACCAAATGGGTCCAGAAAACCGTTACCATTACGAAATACGCTCACATATCTTAAATTCAGGCAACTTTCTCAGAATTGGCTTTAAAACATGAATTTCACGATCATTCAAAATTTGGGATTCTGAGTGGGATCAATCCAGATTCCAGGGAAACAAGGCAACGTGGGCGGACAAAACTTTTTGGAGATGATAGATAAGGTATCCCACTATGTCCTCCACTTTTCAGATCCTTTAACAGTGTGAGTTGGAAGGAGTTATACAAATTTTTCAAAAATTTAAAATTTGGGATTCTGAGTGGGATGAATCCAGATTCCAGGGAAACAAGGCAACGTGGGCGGACAAAACTTTTTGGAGATGATAGATAAGGTATCCCACTATGTCCTCCACTTTTCAGATCCTTTAACAGTGTGAGTTGGAAGGAGTTATACAAATTTTTCAAAAATTTAAAATTTGGGATTCTGAGTGGGATGAATCCAGATTCCAGGGAAACAAGGCAACGTGGGCGGACAAAACTTTTTGGAGATGATAGATAAGGTATCCCACTATGTCCTCCACTTTTCAGATCCTTTAACAGTGTGAGTTGGAAGGAGTTATACAAATTTTTCAAAAATTTAAAATTTGGGATTCTGAGTGGGATGAATCCAGATTCCAGGGAAACAAGGCAACGTGGGCGGACAAAACTTTTTGGAGATGATAGATAAGGTATCCCACTATGTCCTCCACTTTTAAGATCCTTTAACAGTGTGAGTTGGAAGGAGTTATACAAATTTTTTAATTGTAATAACGTATTTGTTTATAAAGATATCTTAATGAAATTTGCAGGAAATGTGGATCTTATTAATGTAAATAAAAGCGCGTTGACGAAATTTTATTCAGGGGTACAGTTTTCCTGAATTCTCAAAAAAACTAATAAAAATTCACAAAAATGGGCTTTTTACATTTTTAGCTATAGAATCCATATTTTTCCGAAGTCCCGTAGATTTTGGTTTAAAACTTTTAACAACATATTGAAGATTCTTAAAATATATTCTGCAAATCGACATTGCGCTTTGGGATTTGAGAAAATATGGTCTAAAATCAAAACTTTCATATAAAATGGGTCGAATTCGGGAGGGTGTGTACCATGACCAATTGAGTTATTGGGCTTGTTTTTTATCTTAAAGTCATCTCTGTGAAGTTACCTTTCAGAAAAGTGCAAAATTATTATATGTTGCTAAAGAAAATTTTATTTTAGATAAAAAAGAGTGTAGATACTTTTTCGGCTAAAAAAATACAAAAAGTTGTCTTTTTGCAGTTTTCAAATTCAAAATCGTTTATTTTTGGACTCGGTAAAGATATCTACTTAAATTTTTTTTATTCAATAGATAATTTTGTTCTTTAACTAGTTAAGAAAAAAAACTAATAAATCGTTCGGAAATACTTGGATATATATGAAAAAACTGGACCAAGAACATGCAAAATTATGGTGCTTAAAAACTCAAACACAAATAACTCGAAAACAATATATAAAAATATTTGAAATCGGACGAGAAACAAAAATTTGGCAAGCGTTTAAAAATTTTTTATGTCAGAGGTAAATTTGAGCCCCTTAGCTCCGCCCTTGAGGGGTTTTTTGTGCCGCCCTTCCAAACTTAACATTGTATACTCCTCTGCTACGCCTGTACCAAATTTCATGAAAATCCAACCAGCTGATCAGAAGTTACAGATTTATTTCCAAAAAATTTCGATTCTGCCCTACTGTGCATAATGGGAAAGTTCGTAGACAAAACCAACACAAGAGTTTCCAACAGACCTGTGGAGAGCTACTTTAATATAACAAAAAATGTAACCTTACAAGGGAAAAGTTTGGTTGGTGCCTACAAAATACGTCCGAAAAAGCTATACATATGTCAAAGAAAAAATATCTGATGCCGAAAATACGTATGCTTGTATTCAAAGTACCAAAAAACAAAGTAAGACTGTTCAAAAGCCAATTATATTAGAGGAAGACCAATGGAAGAGGACTCAAAAAAAAAAAAAAAAAAAAAAAAAAACGGAAAATTAACCGAAAAATAATATTCGATAAAGTATTATTTCAAATCTCCTCGTGGCCAAGGGATATGCACGAAAAACGCTAGATATTGCTGTCATATAATAAGGTATACAAAAATTAGATTGCTCCTTATCCCTTAACAATCGATTTGACACAATATTTCAACATTTTTGGATAATGTAAATGATAAATCGTGGAATTATATTGAAATTGAACATGACTATCAAAATGATAGCTACAACTGGGGTGTTTTTATTGAAGTTTTACTCCATGACAAGCCCCTAACGAATTTACCAAACCCTAACATTTATAGGGAAACAATTAAAAAGTGTCTAATAGAATATGCCGATAACATGAGTGAAATTTGTGTCCATTGCGGTGATAAAGTTCTAAACCCTACATTTCAATGTTCTGAGTGCAATCGCCCTGCATGTTTCGACTGCATTAAATACCATTACATGTGTAATGAAAAAGAAAAGCTATGAATATTTTGTAAAAAATAAAATATAATAATGTCACAGGATGGCAAAGAATTTTGTTTCCCTTTATAAGTCATTTTAAATACACGTAATCATGGAGGACGACACACGTAGATCACCGCTTTGAAATGACAAGTAAAGTACTAAATTTTTTTGTAAATCGTTTCACTTCGATTTGAAAATTTGTCCGCAAAAATTTTTGAAAAACAAAAACGTATGAAAAAGTTTTCAAAGTGAAGTGTTTTACAAAATATGCCTCGTAATTTCACAAAAGTAAGCACAGACTTAGTACTCCCTGATCACGTGTATTAAAATTCGCAACCCAGAATCAGCGTCCTCTATTTTCATTAATCCTATATTAAACAAATGATATCCATGCGCTTTAAGAATGTACAAATTTTTTTTATTAACAACTCGGTGCTACAGAATAAAAATAAAAAAAATAAATACACTTAACATAGTGTAATAAATATTTAATATTTAATATTTAAATATTTAAACATTTGATTTTACCTTTTATTTTTAAGCTTAAGAATAATGTTATGAACAATAATAAACTATTATTAAATTATCAATTAAATTAAATTTTAAACTCTTTATTTCGCATGAAAGTTAATTAATTTGATCGTTTTGCAAAATATGGATGCATATGTATGTGATAATATAATTTAAGGATTTTGTTTTTATTCAAGTCGAAATTAAATTAAATATAATGAACTTTTTTTAATAATAAAAATGTAGCTCTTTTTTACTTCTTATTTACAATTACTTTCCTGGAAATAGAATTTTGGATTCATCCCACTCAGAATCCCAAATTTGTATAGCTCCTTCCAACTCACACTGTTAAAGGATCTGAAAAGTGGAGGTCATAGTGGGATACCTTATCTATTATCTCCAAAAAGTTTTGTCCGCCCACGTTGCCTTGTTTCCCTGGAATCTGGATTCATCCCACTCAGAATCCCAAATTTTAAATTTTTAAAAAAATTGTATAACTCCTTCCAACTCACACTGTTAAAGGATCTGAAAAGTGGAGGTCATAGTGGGATACCTTATCTATTATCTCCAAAAAGTTTTGTCCGCCCACGTTGCCTTGTTTCCCTGGAATCTGGATTCATCCCACTCAGAATCCCAAATTTTAAATTTTTGAAAAATTTGTATAACTCCTTCCAACTCACACTGTTAAAGGATCTGAAAAGTGGAGGACATAGTGGGATACCTTATCTATCATCTCCAAAAAGTTTTGTCCGCCCACGTTGCCTTGTTTCCCTGGAATCTGGATTCATCCCACTCAGAATCCCAAATTTTAAATTTTTGAAAAATTTGTATAACTCCTTCCAACTCACACTGTTAAAGGATCTGAAAAGTGGAGGACATAGTGGGATACCTTATCTATCATCTCCAAAAAGTTTTGTCCGCCCACGTTGCCTTGTTTCCCTGGAATCTGGATTCATCCCACTCAGAATCCCAAATTTTAAATTTTTGAAAAATTTTTATAACTCCTTCCAACTCACACTGTTAAAGGATCTGAAAAGTGGAGGACATAGTGGGATATCTTATTTATCATCTCCAAAAAGTTTTGTCCGCCCACGTTGCCTTGTTTCCCTGGAATCTGGATTCATCCCACTCAGAATCCCAAATTTTAAATTTTTAAAAAAATTGTATAACTCCTTCCAACTCACACTGTTAAAGGATCTGAAAAGTGGAGGTCATAGTGGGATACCTTATCTATTATCTCCAAAAAGTTTTGTCCGCCCACGTTGCCTTGTTTCCCTGGAATCTGGATTCATCCCACTCAGAATCCCAAATTTTAAATTTTTGAAAAATTTGTATAACTCCTTCCAACTCACACTGTTAAAGGATCTAAAAAGTGGAGGACATCTCCAAAAAGTTTTGTCCGCCCACGTTGCCTTGTTTCCCTGGAATCTGGATTCATCCCACTCAGAATCCCAAATTTTAAATTTTTGAAAAATTTGTATAACTCCTTCCAACTCACACTGTTAAAGGATCTGAAAAGTGGAGGACATAGTGGGATACCTTATCTATCATCTCCAAAAAGTTTTGTCCGCCCACGTTGCCTTGTTTCCCTGGAATCTGGATTCATCCCACTCAGAATCCCAAATTTTAAATTTTTGAAAAATTTGTATAACTCCTTCCAACTCACACTGTTAAAGGATCTAAAAAGTGGAGGACATAGTGGGATACCTTATCTATCATCTCCAAAAAGTTTTGTCCGCCCACGTTGCCTTGTTTCCCTGGAATCTGGATTCATCCCACTCAGAATCCCAAATTTTAAATTTTTGAAAAATTTGTATAACTCCTTCCAACTCACACTGTTAAAGGATCTGAAAAGTGGAGGACATAGTGGGATATCTTATTTATCATCTCCAAAAAGTTTTGTCCGCCCACGTTGCCTTGTTTCCCTGGAATCTGGATTCATCCCACTCAGAATCCCAAATTTTAAATTTTTAAAAAATTTGTATAACTCCTTCCAACTCACACTATTAAAGGATCTGAAAAGTGGAGGTCATAGTGGGATACCTTATCTATTATCTCCAAAAAGTTTTGTCCGCCCACGTTGAATTGTTTCCCTGGAATCTGGATTCATCCCACTCAGAATCCCAAATTTTAAATTTTTGAAAAATTTGTATAACTCCTTCCAACTCACACTGTTAAAGGATCTAAAAAGTGGAGGACATAGTGGGATACCTTATCTATCATCTCCAAAAAGTTTTGTCCGCCCACGTTGCCTTGTTTCCCTGGAATCTGGATTCATCCCACTCAGAATCCCAAATTTTAAATTTTTGAAAAATTTGTATAACTCCTTCCAACTCACACTGTTAAAGGATCTGAAAAGTGTAGGACATAGTGGGATACCTTATCTATCATCTCCAAAAAGTTTTGTCCGCCCACGTTGCCTTGTTTCCCTGGAATCTGGATTCATCCCACTCAGAATCCCAAATTTTAAATTTTTGAAAAATTTGTATAACTCCTTCCAACTCACACTGTTAAAGGATCTGAAAAGTGGAGGACATAGTGGGATACCTTATCTATCATCTCCAAAAAGTTTTGTCCGCCCACGTTGCCTTGTTTCCCTGGAATCTGGATTCATCCCACTCAGAATCCCAAATTTTAAATTTTTGAAAAATTTGTATAACTCCTTCCAACTCACACTGTTAAAGGATCTGAAAAGTGGAGGACATAGTGGGATACCTTATCTATCATCTCCAAAAAGTTCTGTCCGCCCACGTTGCCTTGTTTCCCTGGAATCTGGATTCATCCCACTCAGAATCCCAAATTTTAAATTTTTGAAAAATTTGTATAACTCCTTCCAACTCACACTGTTAAAGGATCTGAAAAGTGTAGGACATAGTGGGATACCTTATCTATCATCTCCAAAAAGTTTTGTCCGCCCACGTTGCCTTGTTTCCCTGGAATCTGGATTCATCCCACTCAGAATCCCAAATTTTAAATTTTTGAAAAATTTGTATAACTCCTTCCAACTCACACTGTTAAAGGATCTGAAAAGTGGAGGACATAGTGGGATACCTTATCTATCATCTCCAAAAAGTTTTGTCCGCCCACGTTGCCTTGTTTCCCTGGAATCTGGATTCATCCCACTCAGAATCCCAAATTTTAAATTTTTGAAAAATTTGTATAACTCCTTCCAACTCACACTGTTAAAGGATCTAAAAAGTGGAGGACATAGTGGGATACCTTATCTATCATCTCCAAAAAGTTTTGTCCGCCCACGTTGCCTTGTTTCCCTGGAATCTGGATTCATCCCACTCAGAATCCCAAATTTTAAATTTTTGAAAAATTTGTATAACTCCTTCCAACTCACACTGTTAAAGGATCTGAAAAGTGGAGGACATAGTGGGATATCTTATTTATCATCTCCAAAAAGTTTTGTCCGCCCACGTTGCCTTGTTTCCCTGGAATCTGGATTCATCCCACTCAGAATCCCAAATTTTAAATTTTTAAAAAATTTGTATAACTCCTTCCAACTCACACTATTAAAGGATCTGAAAAGTGGAGGTCATAGTGGGATACCTTATCTATTATCTCCAAAAAGTTTTGTCCGCCCACGTTGAATTGTTTCCCTGGAATCTGGATTCATCCCACTCAGAATCCCAAATTTTAAATTTTTGAAAAATTTGTATAACTCCTTCCAACTCACACTGTTAAAGGATCTAAAAAGTGGAGGACATAGTGGGATACCTTATCTATCATCTCCAAAAAGTTTTGTCCGCCCACGTTGCCTTGTTTCCCTGGAATCTGGATTCATCCCACTCAGAATCCCAAATTTTAAATTTTTGAAAAATTTGTATAACTCCTTCCAACTCACACTGTTAAAGGATCTGAAAAGTGTAGGACATAGTGGGATACCTTATCTATCATCTCCAAAAAGTTTTGTCCGCCCACGTTGCCTTGTTTCCCTGGAATCTGGATTCATCCCACTCAGAATCCCAAATTTTAAATTTTTGAAAAATTTGTATAACTCCTTCCAACTCACACTGTTAAAGGATCTGAAAAGTGGAGGACATAGTGGGATACCTTATCTATCATCTCCAAAAAGTTTTGTCCGCCCACGTTGCCTTGTTTCCCTGGAATCTGGATTCATCCCACTCAGAATCCCAAATTTTAAATTTTTGAAAAATTTGTATAACTCCTTCCAACTCACACTGTTAAAGGATCTGAAAAGTGGAGGACATAGTGGGATACCTTATCTATCATCTCCAAAAAGTTCTGTCCGCCCACGTTGCCTTGTTTCCCTGGAATCTGGATTCATCCCACTCAGAATCCCAAATTTTAAATTTTTGAAAAATTTGTATAACTCCTTCCAACTCACACTGTTAAAGGATCTGAAAAGTGTAGGACATAGTGGGATACCTTATCTATCATCTCCAAAAAGTTTTGTCCGCCCACGTTGCCTTGTTTCCCTGGAATCTGGATTCATCCCACTCAGAATCCCAAATTTTAAATTTTTGAAAAATTTGTATAACTCCTTCCAACTCACACTGTTAAAGGATCTGAAAAGTGGAGGACATAGTGGGATACCTTATCTATCATCTCCAAAAAGTTTTGTCCGCCCACGTTGCCTTGTTTCCCTGGAATCTGGATTCATCCCACTCAGAATCCCAAATTTTAAATTTTTGAAAAATTTGTATAACTCCTTCCAACTCACACTGTTAAAGGATCTAAAAAGTGGAGGACATAGTGGGATACCTTATCTATCATCTCCAAAAAGTTTTGTCCGCCCACGTTGCCTTGTTTCCCTGGAATCTGGATTCATCCCACTCAGAATCCCAAATTTTAAATTTTTGAAAAATTTGTATAACTCCTTCCAACTCACACTGTTAAAGGATCTGAAAAGTGGAGGACATAGTGGGATACCTTATCTATCATCTCCAAAAAGTTTTGTCCGCCCACGTTGCCTTGTTTCCCTGGAATCTGGATTCATCCCACTCAGAATGCCAAATTTTAAATTTTTGAAAAATTTGTATAACTCTTTCCAACTCACACTGTTAAAGGATCTGAAAAGTGGAGGACATAGTGGGATACCTTATCTATCATCTCCAAAAAGTTTTGTCCGCCCACGTTGCCTTGTTTCCCTGGAATCTGGATTCATCCCACTCAGAATCCCAAATTTTAAATTTTTGAAAATTTTGTATAACTCCTTCCAACTCACACTGTTAAAGGATTTGAAAAGTGGAGGACATAGTGGGATACCTTATCTATCATCTCCAAAAAGTTTTGTCCGCCCACGTTGCCTTGTTTCCCTGGAATCTGGATTCATCCCACTCAGAATCCCAAATTTTAAATTTTTGAAAAATTTGTATAACTCCCTCCAACTCACACTGTTAAAGGATCTGAAAAGTGGAGGACATAGTGGGATACCTTATCTATCATCTTCAAAAAGTTTTGTCCGCCCACGTTGCCTTGTTTCCCTGGAATCTGGATTCATCCCACTCAGAATCCCAAATTTTAAATTTTTGAAAAATTTGTATAACTCTTTCCAACTCACACTGTTAAAGGATCTGAAAAGTGGAGGACATAGTGGGATACCTTATCTATCATCTCCAAAAAGTTTTGTCCGCCCACGTTGCCTTGTTTCCCTGGAATCTGGATTCATCCCACTCAGAATCCCAAATTTTAAATTTTTGAAAATTTTGTATAACTCCTTCCAACTCACACTGTTAAAGGATCTAAAAAGTGGAGGACATAGTGGGATACCTTATCTATCATCTCCAAAAAGTTTTGTCCGCCCACGTTGCCTTGTTTCCCTGGAATCTGGATTCATCCCACTCAGAATCCCAAATTTTGAATGATCGTAAAATTCATGTTTTAAAGCCAATTCTGAGAAAGTTGCCTGAATTTAAGATATGTGAGTGTATTTCGTAATGGTAACGGTTTTCTGGACCCATTTGGTCCAAAAATGTGTTCCTAATTCCATTTTTATTGAATATATCAGTTTTTCCATGCTTAACAGAGCTATGTTAACAAGTTAACAGACCTCTGTTAACTAACGTGGTTTGCGGCTGGGGTTATAAATTTTAAAATTTATCTTCACACACATAGATATTTTACATTAGCTGAGTGTGGAAGATTTATACCGTTTAGAGATATAGGGGAACAATTGTTAATACTTAATATAAAGGTTATATGAACTGATTTATCTGTGTTCACTTTTATGTTCCATTTGTTTAGCCATTCTTTTATCAATCAGATTTAGTTCAATTTGTAATATATTAAAAGCTTCAGAGGGAGAATCAATGGAAGCCATTATAACAGTATAATCTGCATATGTTGCAATGGTGAGATCATTTGTTATAGTCATATCCGATGTAAAAATAGTATATAATACTGGTCCCAGAACACTTCCTTCTGGAACACCAGAGTGAATTAAGCCAAATGTTGATTTTTGATTATTTACTTTAACATAAAATGTTCTCTCGTGTACTCGTAAATACGATTTCAGAAAAATGTAAAAAGTAGCCGGAAGTATTTTTTTCAGTTTATACTCTTTACGGCTTGCTGTATATCTATAAATACAGTAGAGCAGTAACGTTTACGTTCTAAAGCATTAGAAATTTCATCAATAATTCGTTGACACTGTTCGGGTGTACCGTGTTTATGCTTAAACCCAAATTGATGTTCTGGTATTACATATTGCATTTCTAATAGAGGCAACATTATTTTTTTCAGTAATATTTTTTCAAACAATTTCGAAATTATTGGTAGTAAACTTATTGGTCTATACGAACGAATTAAATGTTTCTGTTTATTTGTTTTTGGAATTATAACAATTTCTGCGTACTTCCATTGAGACGGAAAGTAATTCAATCTTAAAATAAAACTAAACAATGTGGTTAGAAAGATCATACCTTTTCTAGGTAAAGACTTAATCATTTCGGAACAAATGCTGTCATAACCATTACTTTTTGTATTGTTAAGTTTTATAACCATTTTCAGAACTTCTGACAGTGTAACGTGTTTTATTGGAAAACTCATTTGGTACGCAACGTCGAGGAAATTTTCTATTTCAATCTTTTGTGCTTGTTGATTTAGATTAAATGGATGAAAAACTTCTTCCAAGTGATTTTTTAATGCATTTGCTTTGGATTGGTCTGATTTACACCAGGTTCCATTTGCATCTTTAATAGAAATATGTTTTTTTTTTTTTGGATGTTTGAGGTATTCTGTCGCCTTCCACAGATTGAAGTCATAATTTCGATTTGGAACTAAGTTCAAGAAATCTTTAACAGAATCATTTTTAAATTCCTTTAACCGCCTTTTTAAATGATTTGATGCATTATTTAGATTATTTTTATTTAAAGGATTTCTATTTCTTTGGTATATTATGAGATTGCCGATTTCTTACAATATTTCCGTTTTGAGGGGTAGTTATTGGTGTGGTTACAAAAGCCGCTTAACATGGGAGACTAGGAACAGATTCAACAGCATCCTCCAACTCATACCCGTTTTTAATTGGTATAAACTGAAGAATATCAGTTTTATTGGTAAATAGATTTTGATTTGCTGCCTCAAGGTCAACATGATTATTAAAATAAGCGATAATTGCAATGTGATTCGAAATTAATTCATTACTGTCTACAATATCTAAAAGCGATCTAAAAATACCTTTAAAAATAACAAAATCTAAAAGATCTGGTATTTTAGTAGGGTCGCTTGGTCAATATATGGGTTTTCCTGTAGAAAGTGTTGAATAATTATTTTTCTTTTCCTTTTGAGTTGGCTAAACGTGAACCCCACCACCTACTATTGAAAACTGATCTTCTCTAATAACAATAATTCTTGTATTGAATATTTTAAAACTTTAAGCTTTTCCTTGAGAAACAATCAATAAATTTCTAAATTTTAATTTGACTTAAATATAATTCAAAACACTATTTATTTTTGTTTACATATGACTAGTTTATTAAATATTATAATTACATATATCATATAGTACATATGTTTGTATGTTGTATATTATATTAAATATACATAAATAAAAATTAATTACTTATTAAATACATAATTATATATTTATTTTGATGCTATTATGGATTTTTTTTTATTTTATACAAAAATTATTAAATAAATTATTAATAAACTCTTGTTTAAACAAAAAAAAAAAAAAAAAAAAAAAAAAAACAAACTAAAAATAAAATGCACATCTAAATATGAACATAAAAAAACAAAAACTTTGGTCAAATCATGATAGAAAAAAAAAAAATAAAATAGAAAAAATTAAATTGAAAAGAAAAATTAAAGTTAAATCTCATTTTCATACATAAAATAAAAGTTTATTCCATACACATAAGATTTAAAAAAGAAAAAATCGTAATACAAATAATTAATAACACTTAAACACTTAAATTAAGAAATTTTATCAAAATTCTAAAAATAATAAACAATTTATAAGAAACTTAAAGTTTCTTTTTAAAAGATGTTAAAATTTAAAAAAAAAAAAGAAATTTATATAAAAATAATTACATTTATAAATTTTAGAGTCACATATATAGATAATTATTTTAGATTAACACTAAAGTATTGAAATAAATACTTTTAACAACGTTCAAAAAAAAATATGTTTTATAAGCTTAAAACATATTTTTTATTTAGTACCAAATGACTAAAATATTATAATGTTCATTTCACTATAGAATTCTACATTGCGGTTTACTTTTAGGTTTCTTTTCAAC
This sequence comes from Protocalliphora azurea, assembly GCA_932274085.1. NCBI lineage: Eukaryota > Metazoa > Arthropoda > Insecta > Diptera > Calliphoridae > Protocalliphora > Protocalliphora azurea. Next base: position 65,902,241 of record OW026519.1, read on the forward strand.
AGCTCTGACAGCTTCTTCGAAAACATTTTGTAGATTAACCTTCTTCTTAGCCGAACATTCGACCAGTGAGTGGGCATGAATTTCTTTCTTTAAACGGCGTCCTTCGGCGGTGGTGACAAATTTTTCAGAATTAGCTATGCGTAAATCCAATTTAGTGCCAACTAAAACGACAGGTACATTGTTGGAATAATGACGAATTTCGGGCCACCATTTACTTTTGATATTTTCGAAGGAGGCGCGACTGCTGATGGAATAGCACAAGAGAAAACAACTCGTCTGTAATAGAAAGAAAAAAAATTAAATGAGCCTAGAGCTAGTACTGAGCTACAATTGAATCTAAAATTTTCCACAAATTTTGATTTTTATGAGAATTTTTCATAAAATTCTGATTTAACAGGAAATTTTTAGAAATTTTACTTTTTATAGTAACTTTTCCGAAAAGTTTTGTTTTTAGATTTTCCAAATTTTTAATTTTTTAAACAATTCTCAAAAATTTCTATATGAAGTTTTTCGAATATTTAATTTTTATGAGAAATTTAGCCTAAAATGTTGCTTTTATTTTAATTTTAATTTTATAGCAAATTTTGTTTTAAAAAAATTCATAAAATTTTAATTTCAACAAAATTTTTGGAATATTAGATTTTTTAAATAATTTTCCTTGATAGAAATTTTTAAATAAATTGCCCTTTTTTAAGAATTCTACGAAAATTTTAATTTAATAAATTTTCGTAGAAAGATTTCATAAAATTTTGATTTTAACAAAATAATCCGAATACTAAATTTGATAAAAAATTTTCCTTTAAAGAAAATTTTTCAAAATTTGCCCGTTTTAAGAATTTTTCCAATTTTTATAAAATTTATTTTTTGCAGGAAATTTTCCGAAAATTTTATTTTTGCAGGAAATTTGCTAAAAGTTTTAGTTTTATAAAAAATTTTCCAAAAATTTAATTTTTATAGACAATTCTCAAAAAATTTTATTTCAATAAGAAGTTTTTCGAATGGGAAATTTTCCTAAAATGTTACTTTTATAGGAAATTCTATGAAAATTTTAATTTTATAGCAAATTTTGTTTTTAAAAAAATTTTGATTTTATAGGAAATTTTCATAAAATTAGGATTTTAGAAAAATATTCCGAATAATACATTTTTTAAATAATTTTCCTTTATAATTTTTTTTTTTTTTAGATTTCCCTTTTTTAAAAATAACATGAAAATTTACTTTTTATAGGAACTATTTGTTTTTGCAGGAAATTTGCTAAAAATTTTGGTTTCGTAAAGAAAATTTTACAAAAATTTAATTTTTATGGACAATTATCAAAAAATTTAAATTCAATAAGAAATATCTCGAAATTTTACTTTTTATGGGAAATTTTCTTAAAATGTTGATTATATAGGAAATTTTCTGAAAATTTACATTTTGTTTTTAACAAAATTTTCATCATTTTACATGATTTTACAGGAAATTGTCTGAAAATTTGATTTGATAAATATTTCCAAAAATTAAATTCTTTAAATAATTTTCTTTTATAGAACATTTTCCAAAAATTCCCCTTTTTAAGAAATTTTCAAAAATGTTTCTTACCTTAAGAAATTTTTCAAAAATTTCCTTTTTACATGAAATTTTCAAACATTTTCACCTTTATAGGAATTTTTTTTTAAATTTTTAAAAATTTCCTTTTTTAACGGAAATTTTTCAAAAATTTCCCATAATTTCATTCTTAAAAGAATTTTTTTTTTAATTTCCTTTTTATTTAAATTTCCTTTTTATTTAAATTTCCTTTTATTTTATTTTATAAAAATGTTCTTTTTATTTAACCTTTTTTTAAATTTTATTTTTTATAGGAATTTTTCAAAAATTTCCCTTTTATAGGAATTTGTATAAAATTTCCTTTTTATAGGAATTTTAAAAAATTTTCTTTTAGGAATTTTTCAAATTTTTCCTTTTTTTATTTTTCAAAAATCTTTTTTTTTAAGAAAATTTCCCTTTTATAGGAAATTTTTCAAAATGTACCCTTTTGTAGGATATTTTTCAAAAATTGTTTAATAATTATTTTTTTTTTGTTGGAAATTTTTTTAAAAGTTTCTCTTATGGGCAAATTTTCAAAAATTTCATTCTTAAAAGAAATTTTCTTAAATTTCCTTCTTATATACAAATTTATTAAAAATTTCCTTTCTATGGGTAATTTAATAAAAAGTTTTTGAGATTTTTGAAATTTCCTTCTTATAGGAATTTGCATAAAATTTCATTTCTATAGGAATTCTTAAAAATTTTTTTAATTTCCTTTTAAAGACAATTTTCCAAAATTTCCTTTTCATTGTAATTTTATTAAAATATTTTATTTAATTTTTTAAAAATGTCCTTTTTATAGGAAATTTATGCAAAATTCACATTTATAGCTAATTTTCTAAAAGTATGCCCTTTAAAGGAATTTTCTTAAAAATTTCTTTTTTTTATAAGAAATTTAATTTTTATGAGAAATTTTATTTTTATAAGAAATTTTATTTTTATAAGAAATTTTATTTTAATAAGGAAATTTTCCAAAAAATTAACATTTATAAAAAAATTTCATAGATTCCCTTTTTATAAATAATTTTACAATAAATTCTCCTTTTAAAGAGAACTATGATTTTTTTTAAATTTAATTTTTATAGGAGATTTTTGCAAAATTCGTTTTTATAAAAAGCTAACTTTTTAAAAGTATCCCTTTTAAAGGATTTTTTTAAATTCCTTATTTTATAGGAAATATTTCTAAAATTTAATTTTTATAAGAAATTTTTCTAAAATAACTGGAGATAAAATTATAATATATGTATAAAGAGCTACGATTGAATCTAAAATTGGATTATATAAACGGCTGCAATTAAAACTAATTTTGAGTTATATAAAGACCTATGAATGATGCTGAATTTGGATTTTAAGGAATTACTATTAAAGCTACAAATAGATTATATAAAAACTACGAATGAGGCTAAATTAACTATACAAAGATATTCGAAATATTTTGAGCTATGATTGAAGCTAGACAGGAACTATATAGAGATCTATGCTCGAAGCAAAAATTTAAGCTAAACAAGGACTATATAATGCACTAAAATTAATGGTAAAATTGCATTATATAAAGAAAAATAAAACATGACTATATGAAAAGCTATATAAAAAGCTGCTATTGAAGTTAAACACGATCAGTATAAAGAAAACTGTTATATAATTATTATATACTTACATTTGGATAACTTAAAGGTCTCAAACGTTCATAATCCTCCTGACCCGCTGTATCCCATAAAGTCAAACTGTATTCTTTATCATCAACACTTATGGTGCAGGCATGATTATCAAAAACTGTAGGTATATATTCTTCAGGAAATTCATTTTGTGTATAGGTTATAAGTAAACAAGTCTTTCCCACCATGCCATCACCAACTATGGTGATCTTTAAAGGACGTACACTATTCGACATAATTTGTAACTAAATAAAGAACAAAATTAAACTGCAACGAAAAACAAAATAAGTAAAAAAAATATTAAAACACATGTTTAAAGAAAAATAAGATTAAAATAAAACAAATAAACTTCCATAAACGGAAATAGTGTCATTTAAATATTTTTTTTTTTTATTATTATTTTGTAAATATTTCCAAATTTGTATTTCAATGCTGAAATTTTGAGATTAATAACCTTTTGTTGTTGTTTTTTGTTTTCATGTTTATTTGTATTTAATACTTTCAACATAAATATTTTTATAATAATTGTGGTAAATGTGATAAAATTATGAAAAAAAAGAATTATTAAATTACTTAATGTTTGTTGTTTTTTCCAAGGAATTTCAAAAGTTTCACAAAGTTTTTATGAAAAAAAAAAATTATTTAAATAAATTTGTAAATATAGGGTGAGAATTAATTATTATAAATTTAATATTGTCTTAAAGTTTATCTTTAAGTAAAAATGACTTTTAAATAAAATAGAATTAAACAAGATTTTGCAAATAAATGATGACTATTTAGAATTACCCATATGAAAATGTCTATTCTATTAATCATTTAATTATAAAATAGTCATTTTTATAGTAAATTTCAAAACCGCAAACTTCTTCAATCGTCTAGAATAGAAATTAACCCTTTAATATGTAAAAGTATCCAAAGATGTTGTGGTAAAAAAATGTTAATTACTGAATAATAAAACTTAATTTTTAAATGTTTATTTAATATCTAATTATGCGAGGGATATGTCCCTGGACAGGGTATATATAAAGAATATAATTGAAACTAAACAGTTATTATATAGAAATCCACAGGGATTATATAAAAACCGAAAGGGATTACAAATAAACAAAAACTAACAGGTGCTTTCAGAAAACCTACGATTGAAGTTTAAACGGGTATATTTAAAGATTGAACTTAAAGGGGGACTTTCAAAAGACCTACGATATAGCTAAATAGGAATTGTATAAAGACCTGCCATATAAATTAAACTATAACTATGTAAATGCCTTCATTTGAAATTTGTGAGGAGTTTATAGAAAAGACTATAGAAATATTACTGTAGCTTAAGAAAGACTTTAATTAATATCTAAAAAGAACTACATAAAGGTCTAGATATATGTAAATGTCACAATTGAAGCTAAAATTGTATTATAAGAAGAGCTATGATTAAAGCTAAACATGGACTATATAAAGGCTTATTATTGAAGCTAAAAACGATTATATAAACTGCTATGATTAAGGCTTAAAAAGTATTAACGTCTAATAATGTAAAAAGTAACTACCATTAATGCTTAAAAATCACCTACAATTAATGCTAAACAAAGGCTATATATAGACCATGATTACAGTTTAAGAAGAATTATATAAAGGCTTAAGATTAAGATTTAAGGATGACTGTTACGACCTATGATAAAGGCCTACAGTTAATGCTTAAAAATTACTATATGAAGATCTAGGAAGGACTTTATAAAGACCTGTGATTATGTTTGAGAATGACTATTTAATGAGCTAAGACTAAGGCTTAACAAGGACTATAAAAAACCGCCGAATAATGCTTAAGAGGGACTATTTAAAGACCAATGCATAAAATAAACTACGATTATTTTTTAATGCCTAAAAAAAATACTAATATAAGCTTTTAAAAATGAAATCAATGGGTCAATATTTTTGAAGTTCAATTTTAAAATTTGATTAAAAGAAAAATTCTTTATTCGTTTTTAATAAAATATTTAATATTTTCTGCAATACCCTACATAAGTGCTTTATTGTGTTTTCGGTTACTTTTTTTGTTGGAATAGGTCCACGTCTTTTTAAGCTCTATTTTATTATTTACTCAGCTTTTTTAGTTATTTTTTACTAAGTTTAGTGGATTGTAGTCATTTGGTACAAAGCAGGAAGTCATCTTCTTTGAAAGCACTCATTTGCGTAAATTTCTCTGTTAAAAGTGTCTTTTGTTATAAACGAAGAGCTTTATTTCCCATGCGTAAATATATCTTGTCAGATCAAAAATTTGTTCGAATTTTTTTTACACGTTGTTTATTTTCTAAATTTGCCATATGAAATTCCCGACTGACTTCGTCGTGAGTACGCATTTTTAATGCTCCTTAGACAGCATTCAAATTATGAAAAAATATTCTAAATAATTTTCACCTTCTAATTAAGTCTTCACGCCAGCTTTTTTTAACTTTTCTCATAAAAACACAGCTTTCTTTTCACAAATGAAGGGATTTTCTCTTTAAATTTATATTTTGTCTGCGATCCTACAATCTGAAATCCACTTTTTCTGCGGCTATTGGGTTTCTTTTCAGTGATCATGAACTCTTTATATTTTTTTAAGGCCAAAAAATCGGTATTTCGCGACATGCCTATATTGTTAGCAATTGTTTTATATGGTCGACATAGCTTTCCATTATAAACTTTGTGTTTTCGTGTTTTTGCTAAATTTCTATTTAAAAAAATATAATTATGTTACTACAACAAAATTTAGCACATAGTTGCGGAGAATAATAGCAAAAGCAATCAAATTAACGATTTATGCGCAGTCCTAATGTATTAAGACCTGATACTAAAATTTAAGTGGATATATTAACAAGTTAGAGCGTTATGTACGGCTGTGCCAAATCTTTTATACCCTTCACCACCTTACCGACAAATAATAACATTTACGCCTTAAAGTATGCTTTCATATCTTTACATTTGTGCTTACAAAAATAATCTAAATTTTTTCAAAAATTCAAAAATGTAAACACAAAATTATAGCAAGCGTTGCTTCCTTAAAAAAAAAACAACAACACTGATGGCTTCTGATGACTACTAAATTTATATATGTACATAAGTTTGTATGTAGATACATGCTTACACAAAAGACAACAACACTGAGTCATTGCAGTGCTTCTATTTCCAAATAAAAAATGACCAAACATACATAAAAAATTATAGTGTGTATGTATATACAATAAACAACTACTGATTACTTATACAAAAAACAACAACACTGAAGTCATTGCAATACTTTTTATATATGTTTGTGTGTATATATTTTTTAATCATTTTTTCAGATTTTTGCCTATATCTCGGTTGTTTATGAATCGATATGGTAATTCAAAAAACCGAAATTTTAGAAAAATATTTACAAAAGATTTGTATAAAGACGAATTCCGAAGCTTATACATAAGCTTCACAAAGCCTAAAATGCGGTTTGGCCGATATCTTAGTTACTAATGAACCGATTTTGTTCATTTCTTCCGCAAAAATATTTCAAGAAAAGATTCGGAATTTTCTGTGCAAAAACGAAGTCGTTAGCTTATATAGGGGCTTAGAAAAGTCGGAAACAAATACGTTTTTAGTAGCCTTTTCGATTTTTGCCGATATCTCGGCTACTAATGGATCGATTTTGTTGATTTTTACTACTGTCATTCTAAGGAATATTCCCTATAATTTGATATGTAAAACATATATATCCGATAACTGGGACTTTCTAAAAAGTTGATTCAACAGACAGGCAGGCAGACGGAAATCGTTATATCGACTTCCCTATCGATAATGATCCAGAAAATATATACTTTTTGGGGTCTTACTGCAGAAATTACAAACGGAATATATAAACTTATATATACCCCTTACACCTGTGGTGAATGGTACTGGGCAAAGAAAACTTTCGCCAACATCTTTACCTTCGATCAAATAATTAAAATCAAGATTTCTAATACTTGTTCAATTACCAATCTTAATAATTAATTATGCAAGGAAATCTTTACTTGTCCAACACCCTGTAAAACAAATGAATGTCAATTAAAATTAAAACAAAACTTAAAATTATCAACTCGTTATTATCAAGACCCTGCTACTATCACAGCTCAGTAGACATTCCAATATACTTATTACAAACGAGGAATGACTACACTCTATAAACAACTTTATTAAATACGTATATGAACTTTTTATTTCCTATTGCGGAGCCTATAAAAAGGTAAATGAATCATTAGTTAGGTGGTTCATTATTTTATTTTACCCATCTTTAATATGACTACATGTACTTTAATATTTTGTAATGGAATTTATTTAATAATCGACTTTAAATATGAGTATAAAACATTTTTTCTTGTTGGTTTTTATTCGATATTAATAAATAAAAGCGAAATGATAAGATAATGTTGGACATGCATGTATTTTTTTATATATATATATATATATATATATATATATATATATATATATATAGAAAAAAGTATTTGCAATATTATACTTTTTTGCTTAACAAGCATAATACAACCTATAAAAAAAGTTTATTAAAATACTGGTAAAAGTGCAAAACAAAAAAAAAAAAAAACATAATCTTTCTCACATTTATGTTAAAGGAAAAAAAGCTTTATAGACTTTTTATTCAAGTTTAAACTTTAAACTTTTTTTTCAACATCATTTTTAATTATGTCAATAATATTCTAGTCTAACATATTAATAAAATCAATACACTGGTGCGAAATTCTATAAACGCACATAAAATTTTTTAATCAACTTACCAAAAATGGGGCTAAAAAATAATTAAGGTGCTACGAATAAATTAAAAAACTTAAAATGTACATTAAATTTTGTTCATTATAATTTTAGTAGCTTAATGCCATTTAATGTCAATTTCTTCTCAGACTTGCTTAATTTTTAGTTTTAACTCCGTTATTGTCATTATGGTTTCATTCTGTGCATTCTTGCGTAAACTTCACGAGCCATGTACCCTCACAGATTCTCCATTGGATTTAAATCCGAACTGCAGGCAGGCCAGTCCAATAGTAGAATACTATATTCATTAAACCATGATTTAGATTGGTTCGAGATATGGATTCCAGTGTTATCCTGTTGGAATATGCAATCTTCATCCATTTTTTCATCCATAAATGAGAGATGAGTATTTTCCAACAGTTTATTATTAATTGAAATATTCATTTTTGATTTTCTTGCAGCAGAAAAGGCTGCCCAAACCATAACACTGCCTCCACCGAAATTGCGTTTCGACATATGAATTTCGTTCGACCTCAAATCATGCCAATAGCAAGAATATGAATCGGGGCGTTCAAATAGAATTTTTTTTTTTTTTCAACAGAAAAGATTACTTTATTTGCGCGCAAATTTTAAACGATTTTCCTTATGATGCTGTTTTAACATTGGCTTACATTTCGGCTTTTTCCATTTTATGTTACCATCTGTTCGCAAAATGTGTGCAACATGTTTAAAAGTGACATGAAGATCAAGTTTACTTTTTATTTTTGTAGCATTTAATTTATTGCGGTTGACTTCTTTTTTATTTTAATAATTTGCCTTTTTGTTAATTTTTTTTGGTTTCCGCACTCCGTATTCCTGTCCTTTCTTAAGAAAGCCTCTACTAATCCCTTCCGAACGGTTAATTTTTCCCCCAATTTCTCTGTTAGAAAACGAAAAATTTGAATTTTAATTTTTTCCTGGTCTGTAAGAGAAGTTCCTTTGGAGACATCATTTAAGCTGATGAAATTTCCCAATTAAAACAAAAATATTTCCAGTAAATCGAAGAAAACAACAAAATGTATCTCAAAGAAAAACAAAAATTTTAAATGCGTTTATAAGAATATGCATAAGTGTACACCACATCTGCCCATCAGCTAATAGATTTAAAATTTTGTTTGTTTGTTTAATTTTATCAATCCAATAATCGATTATCTTATAAATAATCATGGTTCATGTGATTAAATGTATCAAACTTATCATTACTAAAAATATCAATTGATACACTACAATTAATGGCAATAAAATGTTAAAGGACAAAAAAATAAAAAAATATAATGAGATGAATGCTAGATAGCAAATGACAAAAACAATAAAGATAATCTTTATTAAAAGGGGAAAATTTTTAATTAATATTTATAAATAGCTGCAGCAGAAGCAAAAGCAATGTGGTAATGGAAAATTATAATTTACAAATATAAAAAATTAAATTGAGCAAGAATTTGACTAGATTTACAGATTTCAATCGATTTATTAAACTTTTATTGTATAAAATGAAAGTTATCGAAATATTTTCTATAAAAAATAAATGTTATCGAAAACTTTACAAAGAAAATAAGATTAATCGATTGATCTTTCTAAATATAAGCTTTATTATAGAAAAATAAAGTTATCGACGATAACATTTATTATAGAAAAGTTTTTGTTTTATTTACTTTTCATTTATTTACTAAATCTGTCTTTAGTAGGCCTCACAGTAAGTGCTTAAATCTTAAAAACTAAAACTAAAGCTATTTACTCTCTACGGAGAGCTAAGATGATAAACAGGACTCTCATAAGCCGCGCGGTAAGTCGGATCTACGAAGTCTTGAGTAAGTTTTCACTTCAACAAGGAACCTAGCGAGTGGGTTTGGATAGCTTTGAATTTTCCGGTTTATATTTTCCACTAAATTTCCTAATTTCTTATTTTACCAATGATGTATCTAAATCCCTATGGATTAAGGCTTAGTCATGATTGACTGCTTATTAAATACTGAAGGCTGGAAGCTTTCAACTTCATATGAAGTCTCTTGGTTTCTATATGATGACGCCAAGTAAGTCGCCTATCCAAAATGAATACCAAGGTATGTGACATGATCTGACTGTGGTACATTTATACCATTAAGGATGACGGGTGGGCAATTTCCTCTTAGGCTGAACGTAACATGGTTACTTTTTAAATTAATTTAACCATATTCGCCAGTTTTCTAACCATGTCTCCACACGTCGGAGGTAATTATTTAGTTAACTAGATTCAATGTGTGGGTTTTCATGAAAACTGATTATTACTGTATCATCAGCAAATGTAGATATAGTCAGTGCATTGCAAGTAGGCAAGTCAGAGGTGTAAATTAATTAGAGTGTAGGTCCAGGAACACTTCCCTGTGGAGTAACTGCTTTTATCTCAAATTCTTCTGTAACAAAGTCATTATACTTTACTCTAAATAGACGGTCAGATAGATAAGTCTCCAGCAATTTGTGGGTACATTTTATATATTAAACCTTTGTGCGATACTTTGTAGAAAGCTTACGCGATATCCAAAAAAAAAAATAGCTAAACAATATTGCTTTAATTCAAAAGATTTCCTTATCTCTCCACTTAAACGATTTTCTTGTTCAATGGTTCCGTGTTTTTCACGAAAACCAAACTCCTGAACTGGGATGATATTTCTATCGTTTAAGAATGGCATGATTTTCTTTAGGAATACTTTCTCGAATACTTTCGACAAACAAGGAGGTAGGCTAATCTTCTGAAAAGTTTTCCAAAATTTTGGAAATACTCCTAGTTTCAAGATCGCATTTAATATTATAGATAGCACAATTATTGCCACGTTTGGTAGATTTTTGATCATTGATGGTTTTATTAAATCATGTACAGGTGATTTTTTTACATTTATATTTTCTTTTATGATTGCTTTAATATTCTCTGGGCTAACAATAATTAAGTCATCATAGTTAAATGTAGTGCTACATAGCACTACATTTAACTTTAATCTTTTTTAATCTTTCTTGAAAGATTGAGCTTAAATATCATGCAAACAAATTGGCTTTATCTTCAGCACTATGGGTCCATATACCGTCGGCATTCCTTAAAGGATTTTGTGCCTCTACCGGTAGCTTAATATCTTTCGCTATTCTCCATAGCGAAAAATTTGTTTGTTTATTATTCTTTAAACTTTCAATGTAATTTTTATTTTGGCTTTTTTTAGTTTTTTACTTGCTATGGACAGCCACAGCTTTGCAGCAGGTGATTTAGTTAGTTGCCATTGTCTTCTATATTTTCTTTTTTCAAAAAGAAGTTTTTCGATATCAGCGCTTGCAATATGCGTTTTGAATTTCTTAGGAATTTAACTCTTAGAACGTTCCAGAGCTGAAATAATTAATCACGTAAAGTCATTGACGCATTTATATCTTCCTCATATTCAAAAGAAGGGTCTGTGTGGATATGACTATTGATGTATTCTTTATATTTCAACCAATTTGTAGTATATGAAGTATTCATTAGAAATTTTGATATAGTAGTTCTTCCATAATAAGTTAATATTATTGGAGAATGATCAGAAGATAAATCATTTGAAATTTCCGTACTTATTGAATTTCGATTAATATTTTTAGATATGACAAAATCAATGAGAAAAGGAATCTTTCTAGGATCAGCCTGCAGTAAATTGGTTGTCCAGGGGACCCAAAATTCAACCCATTTTCTGGAACCAGGAAACGATCTCCTAGTGTATTAAAGAATTCTTCGAAATTTTCTTTGGTCATTGAAAATCGTGGTGGGCAATAAATTGAGCTTAGAGTTAAATACCCAGAAAAAGATTCAAGGTAAATGGATGTTGCCTGCATATAGTCTTTCAAGAATTCGTCAAGGGCGTAATGTCGTAACCGGTTTCTAATTCGAATTCAAGTGATTTCTACAATGGAATGAATAACCTGAAATATAAAAATTATATCTATTGGTGAGATGAGTCTCTGATACTAACATCACATCAATATTTTGTTTTAGCGTGAAGTATGATACGAGTACCTCATGCATTCCAGAAACATATTCTCAAATAACCCATTTTCTCTTAAAAGCCCTTGAATTGTGTTTTGCTTGAATGAAATAAAGTTTGTCATATTCTGGTTAAGAGATGTGGATTTGAAGTGTTATATTCAGATGATAATTCAACAACTCCAGCTCTTCCTTGCCTTTGTTTCTCTTTCAATCTCTTCAATAATCCTTTTATACCGCGATAATGGGTCGAATGATCGCCACCGCAGTCACCACATTTCCTTTTGAGACCTTTTTCTTTAATATCATATTGTGACGAAGCATGAACGTACACAAAGTACAATAACTCTATAGTTATCCAAACTCTATAGTTATCGATAACTTTTCTTTAGAAAATTGCCACATTGGGCAGGTCTATTTCTTTTAAGAGGTTCCTCTACAGTTACTCTCCGATTCAATAGATATCGCAGGGAGTACATAGGGTGTGTCTCATTCTTTTTTCAATTTCCGTTCATCCAGTTCTAACACAAGCCTAAACATGGACTGGGGAATTTTATCTCTATTACAAATGTTCACTACAACTCTATCTGATAGCCCAATACTTCCAGGGCCTCCTTGAATTCATTTGCTTCCACACTGGACTCTATACCTTTAATGACTATCACCAATCCTTTCCTACTTTTAAGTTGATAAGTATATACGTTTTTTTTTTATTATCATTTTTTATTATCATTAATGAGAGACTTTTCTATAACAATCCTTAGTATAAACTACTATTATTGTTTCTTGCACGCCATATTATCTTATAGGAATAATGTGAAAATTGTTTTCCCAATAAGGACAATAAATGACTTCACCAAGCTATTGGAGCTAGGTTCATGGAGGCATATTGGTGAAGGTTTTGATGAATTTTTAATAATAACACTTGTTGATTATTCACATCATCAACAATTTTTTGTTTTTTAGCTGTAGCTGCACCTTTTTAAGGACTAAAGTTTATCTTTTTAATACTAACATACCTGAGAATACCTGTAGGTATTTTGGAATACTTATCTTATTTCCCACTTTTGGCACAGCACCTGTGTACCATCATTGCCACTCAAACTTTTATTAGTGTTAACTCTAACTAGAGATTTTTGTTAGTGGATTACAAGCTTGTGTATTAACAGTAGTTGTTTGTGTTGTTTTTAATGCCGTTGTATTTGTTGTTGTAATTTGATTTTTCTTATTTTCTTTTGTACTTTGTTGTAAAAAAATTTTATTAGGTGATATTGTTCGTGTAATATTATTCTCATGTAATTGAATCACGGGAGAACAAGAGTGCGTTCTCTCAAGTGGTTTGTCGGTTATAGAAAATTAAAAGTAATCGACGATAATTTTTCATATAGAAAAGTAAAGTTATCGCCAATAACTTTTCTTATGTAAATAACTTTTCTTAAAGCAAAATATCGATAAATTATCTATACAAAACAAAAATTATCGATAAATTTGCTATAAGAAATGAAAGTTATCGATTTTTCTATAGAAAATGAAAACTATCGATCTTTTCTTTGGAAAATAATACATTTTCTATAGAAAACAAAATGTATCAATAATTTCTGTACAGAAAATAAAAGTTATCGATAACAATTCTATAGAGAAGTTAAGTTATCGGTAAGTTTTCTATATAAAACAAAAGTTACCAATAAAGTTTCTATATAAAACATAATTTTTTTGTTATCGATAATTTTTCTATAAAAAATAAAAGCTATCGATCAGTTTTCTATAGAATATAAAAATTATCGATCTTTTCTTTGGCCAATACAAGTTATAAATAAGTAAAAGTTATCGTTAACTTGTTTGCAGAAAATAAAAGTTATCGATTATCTTTCTATAAAAAATAAAAGAGCGATAATTTTTTTAAAGAAAAAAATATCGATAAATTTTCTACGGATACTGATACATTTTATCAATAAGTTTTAGAAAGTAAAAATTATCGATAGCTTTTAATACAAAATAAAAAATATCGATAAGTTTTCTAAAAAATATTTAAGTTATTGATAAGTTTAAAAAAATAACAATTATCGACGTATATAAAAAAATAAAAGTTTTCGATAACTCTTCTATAGAAAAGTCAGGTTATCGATAACTCTTCTATAGAAAAGTCAAGTTATTGATAACTTTTATATAAAAAATAAAGATATCAATAATTTTTTTTAAAGAAAATCAACAACGTTTCTATATAAAACAAAAGTTATCAACAAATTTTCTATACAAAACAAAAGTTATCAATAAATTTTATATAGAAAATAAAAGTTATCGATGAGTTTTCTCTAAAAAATTAAAGCAATCGATAAGATTTTTGTAGAAAATAAAAGATCGATAAAATTTCTATAGAGAATAAAAGTTATCGACAACTTTTCTATAGAATATAGAAATTATGGATAACCTTTCTTTGGAAAATAGATAATACCGATAACTTTTTCTAAAGAAAATAAAAGTTATCGATAATATTTCTTTAGAAAACAAAAGTTTTCGATAGATTTTTTTATAGAAAAGGAAACTTGTCGATAAGTTTTCTATAGAAAGTAAAAGTTATCGATAGCTTTTTATAGAAAATAAAATTTACCGGTTACGTTTCTATAGAAAATAAAAGTTGTTGATAATTTTTCTAAAGAAAATAGAAGTTATTTATAACGTTTCTATATAAAGTTATCGATAAATTTTCTGTACAAAATAAAAGATCTATTAGTTTTCTATATAAAACAAATGTTATCTATAGAAAATTAAAGTTATCGACCACTTTTTTATAGAAAATAGAAATTATCCATAACTTTTCTATAGAAAACTATAGTTATCGATAACTTTTCTTCGGAAAATAGAAGTTATTGCTATATTTTCTTTGGAAATATAAGATATTGATAACTTCTATAGAAAACGTATTGTTATAGACAACTTTTTTTCAGAGAATTGAGTCTAACGATAAAAATGAAAAAATTAGTTTTATTTTTATTTTCTTAAATTTGCAGTTATTATTATTACTATATATATATATATTTTTTTTTTTTTTATTAAAAATCGATGTTTTTTTATCTCAAGCTGTCTTTCAGTTAAGTAAATTTCCTGTAGACACTTTGACGACCTTTTAAATGTGTTTTGTTACAAATAAAATATGCTTGCTCGACAATGCATTGTTTGAAATGTCAATATTTAAATTGAACTACTTTACATTTGTTACGGGAAATTAAAATTAAACATTTGTTTAATAAAACTGTTTTTAAAAATATTTCAAAAATTCCTCTTAAAAAAAACAAAAAAAAAAAACGATAATTAAAAACGATTTATATTACACGTAGTATACATAACCAGCCTATTTGTTTTTATTTTTTTTTATTGAACAAACAAATTATATGACATTTGTTAGTGTGAAAATTTGACGTGTGTAAACGATGAATCATTCAAAAAATGTTGAATAAATAACAATACAAAACTTGAAAGCTGATGACTCTTTATAAGGCCTTTCTTTTTTTTTAATAAATTAGAAATAAAATGAAATAGAAAAAAGTGAATAGTTATTTCGCTTTTTGAAATCATTTTTTTCTATGTATGTGTGGCCTTTCTTTTGTATTTGTTGTTTTCTTAATTGTTTAAGATGATGTTTGTTGGTTTTGTGTGTGGAGCATCTTTTTTGTTTAACATAATTTTTTTTCTTTGAGTACCTTTATAGAGTTAGTAATGGAATGACTCATTTTGGTATGCTTTGTTTTGTTGACTGGCTGTTTATTTATTATTAAAGTTAGTAATTATAAAATGAGGAGAAATACCCCAATTTTCTGAGAATTTTTATGATTTTTTTTGGAAGCAATAAAATAAACTCTCAAACACACATATGCATACAAATGTATGTACTATATGTGAATTATTATTAATATGGATGCTGTGGATGATGTGTGTAAGAATTAAACGTGACCAATTTAGATGGCAAACACAAAGAGCAATGTTTGAGGAGCATTAAACACACAAACTCCTCGTTAATTTTAAAAACAATACAAATATTTACAAGAGTACCAATAACGGTTAATAACGAACATACACACATACATATTCCTACGTACATATATACACAGTGTTGCCAGATAAGGGGATTTCTCCCAAAATTTTAAACTTTCATTTGGGGACAGAATTTCGTGGGGAGAGATTTGGGGATTTTCGTGAAATATGGGGATTCTTTATCAAATAATACATTTATTCCATTTTCGATAAATTTTACTTTTTAAAGAAAAACTTCTATAAGTTTTAAATTTTGTAGACAATTTATTATTTGAACAATCTTCGTTATATGCATAATAATAATTGATTTCTATGTATAGAAAATATGAAATTATTATTTGACGTTTATATGCCGTTCACACGAAACGAAAACTACCCAGCAAAAACTTTAAAAGATTTGTTTGCAGGTCTCAGTTGTCTAGAGCATCTAACAGAAAAAAAATGAATGTTAAAATAATAAAACAGTTCAACTACCAACTGAGGCAAATACATTTTTTAAATAAATATGTTGGTTTATACCACTTTTTAACACATAAAAATATAAGTTGCAGTTAGTTAGACGGCAGACTATCTAACATAAATAATGTACTGCTGTGTAGTGACATGGGTTCAAATCTCAACCGTACCAAACATTTTTTCTTGTATGTAAAAAATAATCAGCATCCAAAACAACTGTTTTGTGGTACCCAAATAAAAACTGGTGAAATTTTGAACATCGCGAATAAAATTCATCAGTTATAGCACCAAAAGAGGAAGCTGTTTTTCATATTGTTTTCGCTTACAAAACGCGTTATTTAGTAGGTAGTTTTTGCTGGATAGTAGTTTTTGACTTCATTTTTCTTTTTTTTTATGAAAAACTACATTCATTTTTTTGGTTTTCCTTTACAAATCAAAAATTATTTTCAATTATTTTTTTCGAAAACCAAATAAAAGCTACCAAAATAGTTATTTATAAAAAAGTCTGTTTAATTCATTTCATAACATTAAGCTCTCATGGCTTTCGTTAAATTTTCAATTTATAGAAAAATTCAATACATTTTCTTTTTATACGAAATTTTTGATAAATTTTCTTTTAATGAAAAATATTTTTAACACTTTCTTTTTATAAAAATTTTTTGAAAAATTCTTTGATTAAAATTTCGATAAATGTTTTTATTATAGAAAATTTTCATTTTTAGGAATTTTTGACAAATTTCCTTTTTATATGAAATTATTGATAAATTTTCTTTTTATTAGAAATATTATATAATTTTTTAGGAAATTTTTAATAAATCTTTTAATAGGAAATTTATTTTAAAAATAATGTTCGTTAAATTTCTCTTTATAAAACATTTTTAATGATTATTAGCTATTTATAGAAATTTTTCAATACATTTTCAATTTATAGAACTTAATTTTCTATTAAAACATTTTGGGGATTTACATTTTAAAATGGGGATTTTTAGCTTCTGGTTTCGAAACATTAGGCAAAATTTTTCTGGCAACACTGTATATACATATTAAATGACCAAAACAAAACCTATGTGTATGGAATGCAACAGGTTTATTTTGATTTTCATTATTGTTGTTGTTATTATGTATTGAAAAATTAAAAACATGATTTTTTTGTTACAGTGTCGTGTTTTTTTTTTTTTTACACAAGTTTTTTTCTTTGGGATTTTTCTATATTTTACACGTTTTTTTGACGTGTGCTTTAATTTTCAATTCTTTTATTTTATTACACAAATCAGAGCTGATTTTATTTAATATTTTATGTGTAACTAATAATTTTATTAAATTATATTTTATATGAGTGATTCACTAATAAAATGGACAACACGTATTTATTTGTCATACAATTTTCAGACAATTGTTTTTTTTTTTGTGAAAAAAAAAAAACACATCTAGAAGTAAATTATTTATTTAAACTGCTAACAAGGGCTTAGAATAGATATAATACAAAAGTATTAGTTAAGGGTCAATGTAATTTCTTAATAGAAGAATAAAAGAAACCATACGACTACATCACTCTTGCCTGCTTGCTTAGCTAGCTATAATTTGTAAAGAAAAATTGATTTGTCTACTTTACTCTCCCTAAGTAGTGTAGAAAGTAGTTCTTAAATTTTCAAATAAAATCAACAGTTTGGCAATAGTTTTCAAAATTTTTGGGATTTTCTTAGCAAATAAAAAATTTTCCATCGATTTCTAAAATTATAAATTTAGAAAATTATTTAATTTGTAAGTAATTTTCAAATAATTTTTAAGGCTTTAATTTTGTCAAACTTTCCATAAACCAGATTAAATAAACAATAATTTTTTTTCTTAGGCCCCGTTTCATCATAATTTATTATTCAATATTACGTCTCAATACAAATAAAATTCATTCAAATATACTATATTTAAGCAACTCAAAAGAAGTTTTTATGTATATAGTTTGTGTCATATGAATATAAATTATTTTATAAAGAAAATCACTTGATAAACCATCATGCAAATGAACTAACAAAAGATTAAGAACAAATATAAAAGAAAAACTTATAAAAATTATTCATATATATATATTACAAATAAAAAGAAGGGAAAATTAATAAGGCAACCACAATACCAAAATGATAAGAAAATTTTATATTTGAATCTAAAGAACTAAATAAAAGCAGCTCATTCAGCTGCTCTATAAATCTGAAATGATTAAAATGGCAGACGACGTATTTAAAAAAATAAAACTTGAACAGAAAATAAAATAAAATTGAAAATAAATAAAAGAAAACAAAGTTCAAAACATTTGACATTTGGAGAACATAAAATAATAATTTATTATTTATTATTATTTTATTTACTCTACATTGTTCATATGTACTTAAAGTTTAACAATTGATTTTTAAATAAATTTATACAAATTATTATAAACAACATGAACCAAAGTTTATGGGTTTTTTGTACTCATACTTAAGCAAATGTGAAGAAAGATTAATGTTCCTTAAAACAGAATATAAAGTAGTTTAATCCAGGATAAGACTATAAACTTTAAACAATTATGGAAAACTTTCTAAATAAGTATAAAAAACAAATAAATTGATCGACAATTTTTATAAAGACCTGTTATTCTTTAGAAAAAAGTTATTGATAATTTTTCTATATAAAATTAAAAAAATAAATAAATAAATAAATAAAAAATTATAGAAAAGTCAAGTTTTCGATATATTTTCTATAGAAAAATAAAGTTATCAATAACTTGTCCATAGGTAAGCAATATTATTGATAACTTGACTATAGAAAAGTAAAGTTATCGATAACAATTCTGCAGAAAAGAAAAGTTATCGATGACTTTTTAACAAAGAGGTAAAGTTATTGATAACTTTTCTATAGAAGAGTAAATATACCGATAACTTTTCAATAGAAAAGCAAAATTATCGAACATTTTTTATAGAAAAGTAAAGTTATCGATAACTTCTCTAGAAAAATATAACTATCGATAAATTTTCTATAGAAGAGTGGTTTTCGATAAGTTTTCTCTAGAAAAATAAAGTTAAGGGTAACATTTCTATAAGTAATCGTTAGATTTTTTGCAGAAAAGTCTTGTCATCGATAACTTTTCTATAGAAAAGTCAAGTTATCGATAACTTTTCTATAGAAAAGTCAAGTTATCGATAACTTTTCTATAGAAAAGTCAAGTTATCGATAACTTTTCTATAGAAAAGTCAAGTTATCGATAACTTTTCTATAGAAAAGTCAAGTTATCGATAACTTTTCTATAGAAAAGTCAAGTTATCGATAACTTTTCTATAGAAAAGTAAAGTTATCTATAACTTTTCTATAGAAAAGTCAAGTTATCTATAACTTTTCTATAGAATAGTCAAGTTATCTATAACTTTTCCATAGAAAAGTCAAGTTATCTATAACTTTTCCATAGAAAAGTCAAGTTATCTATAACTCTCCTATAGAAAAGTCAAGTTATAGATAACTTTTCTATAGAAACGTCAAGTTATCGATTACTTTTCTATAGAAAAGTCAAGTTATCGATATCTTCTCCATATAATAGTAAGGTAATCGATAAGTTTTTTTAAGATAATTTAAAATAGCGGATATTCTAAACGACATTTATAATTTCGATTAGTTTTCCTTACAAACAGAAAATTTCTATTAAAGTATTAATTGATAAAATTCTTTAACAGTTCTGTTAATTGAGATGATGCTAAGAAATTAAAATAAAGTTTAATGAACATATTTATTACGCATTCATTTTTTAGTTATCTACAACATCGTCGAAGTGTAATATGATATAAATCCATATTCATATACAAATAGTGTAAATAAAATATTATCAAATCCACACCCTATAAAAAGGGGGACAAGAAAAAAACGAGCTTCTTCAAAAAAATAATAATAAAAATAAGACGAATTTAATTTTAAATAAACACTCTAAAACAAAAGCTTTATAATGTGTATTTGTTTTTATAAAAAAGTGAAATTCCACTCCTTCAGTAGTTTTTTAAGATTATTAGCTTAATATGTCATAAGCACAGTTTGATTCGGTTTGCTTTAAGCAGAGTTCATCTTAATCCTTTCTGACTAAATTTGGCACCCTGAATTTAATTTCTCTTTCATTCAAATTTTTATCTTTAATTTACGAGTAACGCCTTCTTTTTCTCATTCATTCAAGACTAAAAGATAAAAAAATAATAAACAAAACGCTATTTAACCGGGCGTTATTTACATCTTTTTTTTCAAGAAAATAAATGTATTAATTACAAAATAAAAACATTGAAAAAATTGTAAAAGAAGAAAAAATTTTAAATTTAAAAAAAACATGATAAAGTACTTCCGTTTGTATGTTGCTGACATGTTTGTTTTGTTTTTTGTTTTTATTAATTTTCCCTTGAAAAAGAGAGTGAGAGTTAATAAAAATACGATTTTCATTTAATAAATAATTTATTACTTCAAAATAAATTAACTTTCTAAACAATTGTCTTCAAACATTAATTATGTATTTATAATTTTTCTTAGAATTATTAAATTCAAGTACTCGTATTAAGTAGTTGCTTAATAATTTTGTTTTTATTAATTTAAAATGTAGTTAATCATTTTGTGTGGCATAAAAAATAAACAGTCTGCAAATTTTTAAACAAATGACGTCAAATCAAAAAATTCTATATGAAAAATACAAGATTTTATAATTTTTAGATTTCAAAACCGTCTACTCAAAATACAAAAAAAGTATTAAAACGGAAAGTTCTACTTTTTTTTGATTGTTAAAAAATTTTAACGATTAATTTTTACTCTCTCATATGTGTACTGAAATTTGTTTTCGGGTAAATAATTGTTAATCTTATCTTTGTTAAAAAGCAAAGATAGAAAAATTACCAATAACGTTACTCTTCTATAGAAAAGTTACGGATAATTTTACTTTTCTGCAGAAAAGTTACCGATAGCTATACTCTTCTATATAAAAGTTATCGATAACTTTACTCTTCTATATAAAAGTTATCGATAACTTTACTTTTCTATAGAAAAGTTATCGATAACTTTACTTTTCTATAGAAAAGTTATCGATAACTTTACTTTTCTATAGAAAAGTTATCGATAACTTTACTTTTCTATAGAAAAGTTATCGATAACTTTACTTTTCTATAGAAAAGTTATCGATAACTTTACTTTTCTATAGATAAGTTATCGATAACTTTACTTTTCTATAGAAAAGTTATCGATAACTTTACTTTTCTATAGAAAAGTTATCGATAACTTTACTTTTCTATAGAAAAGTTATCGATAACTTTACTTTTCTATAGAAAAGTTATCGATAACTTTACTTTTCTATAGAAAAGTTATCGATAACTTTACTTTTCTATAGAAAAGTTATCGATAACTTTACTTTTCTATAGAAAAGTTATCGATAACTTTACTTTTCTATAGAAAAGTTATCGATAACTTTACTTTTCTATAGAAAAGTTATCGATAACTTTACTTTTCTATAGAAAAGTTATCGATAACTTTACTTTTCTATAGAAAAGTTATCAATAACTTGACACTTCTATATAAAAGTTATCGATAACTTTACTTTTTCTATATCTTTAATATTTTTTACAAAATCTATCTACAACTGTAGTGCCCTATGAAACGTTTATCGATATTTAAATTTTTTCTAGAAAATTATTGATTAATTTACTTTTTCAAAAAAAAAAAAAAAAAAAAAAATTATTGATGACTTTATTTACTCTCGATTTTTTTCTTCGATAACATTAATTTTCTCTCAGAAATAATTCGATGAGTTTAATTTTCTTTATAAAGTTTATCGATCTTGAATTTTGTCAAGAAAAATTATCGATAACTTAAATTTTCTCTAGAGAATTTATTGATCGATAAAGTTTACCGATTCTATTATTTTGCTTTAGAAAATTCTGTATGTTTTAGTTATCGATATCTTTGTTTTTTAGTAAAATAAATCTTATCTTTCATTTTTATACAATATCTGCCTAATTTTATTAAATTTCTCTCAATTCCCCTAACTCTATAGTGCACCTGTCTCACTCTTGATCCCATTGACGTAAATACAAATCAAACACTTAGAAAGTTTTTAATTTATAATCTACTGGTAAAAATCTTAACATTTTGTTAAGAGGAAGAAAAATTTTGTTTTTATTTTTTCCCCAAAACACAAATAAGGTGAAATAATAAAATACAATTTATTCAAAAAACTTGACTCATAACACAAGAAAAGAATTCTCAAACACATATATAGCTAAACAGACACAGATATATATGAGATTTAATGTAATAATAAAAATGTTTATTTAGTGGTCGATTCGTTGGCTGGAGAAGATGAAGAAAATAAACTACTTTAGCAGCGATTCATTAGACATTCCAAATGGCGCATAAAACAACTTATATGTGAGTGTAATATTAATTAAAGAAAAGATATAAGAAATAAAACTATAAACTAAAAATTAGTAATGTTATCTAAAAAAAGATTTAAATTTAGATTTATATGATTTTATTTTTATTTGAATTTGTATTCTTGCATGCAAATTGTAAACATCGCAAAAAATCAAAGAGAGAATAAAAAAAGAGAAAGAGAAGATACGTTTTGAAGGGAGGCCCGATTCGAATATGAACATTTAATTAGTTTTTTTTTTCTATTAATACATTTTAAAAAGTTGAACTATTTTTATTTATCTATTATAATACAGGGTGTCAAAATTGAGCACATTGGAAGAGTTTTCTCAGTCTCGAAATAAACCGTTGAATAAAAATTCTATAAGGTTGCTCGACATATTGTAACATATCTCGAGAACGATTTGTCGGATTTGGTTTAGTAATATACCAAAAAATACTAATTCAAATTATCTCTAAGGGGTATATACATTATTTTTTAAACTGTTTAATAGTTTCGAGGTATTAAAAAAAATGTATAGAAAAAAAAAATACAATTTCTTTCAAAACTTAAAAAATTTTTCTTTTTCAAAGATCGTAAAAACTACAAAAAAAAACTTTTTTGTTCCGCTTTATCATAAAGCTGGATATGTTACAAATAAAACGAGATATGTTAAATTAAAATCGACGCTTAAATGTAGATTTTATTCAGAATTAAGTAAAGATGTTACAAAAGTAACGAAAACGTTTCAATATAATTTAGAAAAATCGCTTCATTTTTTGAATAAGAGAACATCACAAAATTGTGAATAAAGTTTACATTTATGCAACGATTTCAATAAAATATATCTCGTTTTATTTGTAGCATATCCAGCTTTATGATAAAAGAGGATAAATTGCAGTTTTTGTAGCTTTTGATTTTTTACGATTTATTGAAAAACCAAAATTTTTAAATTTTTAAAGGAATTTGATTTTTTTTCGCACAATTTTTGTTATATCTCCCAAACAGACAAAATATATATATATATGATGTAAGTATAAATTAAAGATAATTTTTTTTTTAATTTTTTTAAACCAAATCAGACAAATCATTCTCGACATGTATTGCAATATGGGGTGCAACATCATAAATTTTCTATATAACGGTTTATCTCAAAAACTGTAGTCAATTTAAAAAAAAATTGATTAATAGGCTTAGAACTCCATCATCAAGTGTATCTAAATTGATTGAGAAATCTGATGCTGCAAAAAGTCTATTTTTGTCGCCCTGTGCAATTTTATTATTTTTATAATTTTCAAATGGGATACTTTCACTTAATTGTGAATAAAGTCCACATTTAAGCATCGATTTTAATAAAATATAGCTCGTTTTAGATTGTTAGATTTTTTACAATTTTTTGAAAAACTAAAATTTTTTTAATTTTGTAAAAAAATTAATTTTTCTGACACATTTTTACTATTGAGCAGACTTAAAAAATGATGTAGATATAACTTCAACATAATTTGTATTAAAATTTTTTCATATTTTTTATATATATATACATACATACATTTTATTTTATTTTAAAATCCCCCCGAAAAAAATCTTTTAGCGCGAAAAATACGTTACAAAATTTTGAAATTTAGAAAAACAGCACACGTTTTCTTATTTTAAAATAAAATCATGTTTTTTTTTCTCCAAAAAAAAACTTTTATTCGTGTACAAACTAAATGACTAGTTTTTTATTATTGTTGATATTTTATTTATTTTTTATTATTATTATTATTTATTTTTTTTAGGCCAACGTTAAGGCAGTGTTTATATTAGACAATTTTTTTATCAAGACAAACGTCAAAATTAACCCGAATTTATGGAAGGTGGCAACAGTTGCACAAAAATAGTAGTAAGGCGAATTCATTTATATATGCAGTTTTACAGATGTAACAACCAAAAACAATAATCAGCTGTTTAACTAATATTTTCTTGCATAGATTCACACTGATTTTGATGTTTGTCTTGATAAAAATTTGTCTAGTATAGACACTACGTAATCAACAGGTAAAACAACCTCACAGATATGGGAGAGTTTATTTCAATACAAACAATTATACTTACAGATATTTTTTTATTTCTTCACTAAAATAAACTTTTTTATCATTAATTTAGCTGTTGTTGCTTGCTATTAAATAAACAATAAATACATAGACAAAAAACAACAACAGAAAACACAAGGTCACTCTCTTAATTTTAATTTTTTAATTGAATTTCAATTATGTTAATATGCATGTCGAACACAAAAAAATGGAAATTTTTTTTTATATTTTCTTTAAGAATACACACACTTTTTTATAAATAATTAGCTACTAAACTTTTTGCACTTAAATGAATATTTTTATTTCTTAAAAAAAAAAACAATTACATACATTTTCTTTAATTTCACCCAAAAAATGTAATAACAATTTTAATTTAGTTTTAACACGTTTTATGTTTTCGTTTTAATTTTGTTTTTTTTTTTTTTTTTTAGTAAAAATATACGTGTTTAAGATTTAATATCTTAACACTTGTATTTTCTTATTTACAATTTATTTTCTTCTAGGTTTTATCGTTAACCGTTCGTTTTTTTTTTATCTTATTGGCGTAAATACTACAACCGCTGATATATTGTTAAAACGTACCGATCACTGACGCAGTCACTTAACAACTCCCTAAACATTGACCAAGATTTGGTCATCATACTCATGCTAAGTGCTCTTAATAGTGTGAATTGAATTTTTTACTCTGTAAATAAAAATAATACTATTAATATATATTTGCTTGTATCTCTCAGATACTTAAAGTAAAATATCTTATTCATAAATTTTTTTGCTCTTCAGAGAGCTCTCTCTGCTCTCTCAATTTACAATTATTGAAATGAGGTTGCCAGAAATATGGGGAAATGCTATAGATATTAGGAATTTAGGTTTAAAATATTTAATTTTTGAATAATCAAATAAAAAAGTAAATATGTATCATTTGAGGAAATCGTTTAAAACAAAATCTGACAGAAAGAATTTGTGATATTTTGTATTTTTTTTTTTTTTTTATTTATTTTAGAACATTGAAAATTAGCGCCTTTTCATACTCTTCACCATAGGTGTAAAAGGTATAAGTTTGTTATTCCATTTGTAATTTCCACAATTTTCGTCGGAGAGCAAAAAGTTTATATTTTCTGGATTCTTATAAGAAACGATGTCAATAGGACAATGTCCTTCCGTTTGTCGGTTGAAATGGCGTTTATGAAGGCACTCGATATTGCAGATATATGATATATGTATCAAACTATTGGTAATTCTTTCGAGAATTTTGCTACTGAAGTTTAGCAAAATCGGTTCAAAAATGGTGGAGATAAATTTAAAAATTGAAATGGTTTTTTAAATGTTTTTCTATTTATACAAGCTATATAAGCTAAAAAATTCGTTCTTTCACAGAAAATTTGTAAACATTTTTCTGAATAATAATTCGAGATATGGGCTAAAACGAGTTTTTGTTCTTTTTGGAGCTTTTGTATAAGCTACGGACTTCGTTCTTATATAGATCGGCCACAAATATTCTAAAATTTCAGTTTTTTGAATTAACCAAATCGGTCTATAAAAGGAACTGAAAAAATAAACACACAAACACTTATATAAACTGAAGCATTGATTGTTTGTATATACAAATTTATTTATGTATTTTTGAACGCTGTTTAGTTGACAACAGAGGCATTGTAACATTGTAACATTGTAACTAACAGTGTTGTTGTTATTTTTTGTATATGCAAGCAGTGATTGCTTGGTTTGTAGCAGGGCACACTGAATAGGTCCGTCCAGCTGATTATTTTTTATGTACATATGTCAAACTCATACATAAGAAATCATGATACAACTAAACCAGATAGAATTATTAGGGAGAGTTGACATTTTCAAGTCTTGTAGTCAAATAATTAAGGCAATGAAAACAGAAAATAAATATAAAAATGTTTTCTTTACATTTCAAATGTGGAATAAGTATTTCTTGTAAGGCAGCATTTCCTTTTCGCGATATTTTGCAAAATCTAACATGTATGTTTTACTCTATACACAATTTATTAAAGGCATTATTAGTTTTCGTTGCAAAAAATCCGTTTTATTTTTTTTTTTTAATTTTTTATAATTTTAATTTGAAAATAGTTTTTTTTATTTATTTATTTTTTTTTTTTTGAAGTTTGCTTTCATTTTTTTCACATATTCTTTTGTTTTATATGTGACTGATTTTTCAGGTAAAATAAATTTGAGAACGTTCTTTTTAATAATTGTACCTTGTTGTTCTACCATGATAAGCAAATTTAATACTAGGTCTGTTCGTTTGCATGATATTTTTACTAGTTTTACTATTTACACATAAAAATAGTAAAAGAAGTAAACATTTTAAAAGAAAATAATTTTCCCTTTTGCTATATTTTACTTGAATATTTTGTACGAGCAAAAGCAGTAAAAAATTTTTATTCTTAATTTCCTATTGAATTTTATTTAGAAAAAGAATAATTAAAAAATATGATTATTTTTTCAACGTCTTATGTTGGAACCTGCGGTCAATTTTGAATGAAGTCGTGCAACTTTTCGCTTTAAGATTTATATTTTTATAAAACTTATGTGACAAAATTGTATTGTGATACTAATTTATGCACTCTTAAGTGATTTTCAGAAAGGGAGCCGTGATCAATTATGCACTGATATTAATATTTTTGCCTTAGAGAAAGTCCTTGAGGCTTATGGCCAATAAAGACCAATACTAAAAAAGTAATTAAACAAAGAAAAAACAAGTGAGAATGTTATATTCTTCTTGACCGAATCTATATATCTGCAACTTTTTGTTCCACTCTAAGTGGAGGTGGGCGGATCTCGCCCATTTATGGTTTACGAGTTTACATCGATCTATTTGTACAAAATTTCATTGGCGTACATGAGTTTTCATAAGAGATATCGGCGGAAAAGTATGAACTGGAGTTACGCCGAACACACTGTGTTTCTAATATTTGGTTCATAATATGAACCAATTATGAACTGATTTTGCCCATTTTCAAAAAAAGACTATTTCAGCAAAATATCGTTCCCCAAGGTGGTCCACCTCGAGACCTATCCTGCTTTCAACAGACGGACATAGCTGGATCGTCTTAGATTTTCACGAGAATATATGTATATAATTTATGGGGTCTTAGAAAGTTATTTCTACATGTTACACACGGAATGTCAAACTAAATATACACCTATCTTTTTTGATGGTGGGTATAAAAAGGTCCATTTTTTGGGGAAAAAAATATTTTTTTAAAGCAGTATTTTTCAAAGTAAAAAAAAAATATTTATATTAAAAGAAAAAAAAAAATAAATATTTATTAGAAAAAACTAATACCAACCATTTTCAAAAAAGAAAAAATAAGTACTATTTTCAGGAAAGAATAAATTAAAAAAAGTACAAGCTAACATAAAATAACAACTTATTAAAAAAAATCTATTTAAACAATGTTGAAGCATTTTTCTTAGTTATTTTACGCATAATGTAAATAGTTTTCGATACTAAAAATCATTTATGTACTGTTAAAATTTTGAAACTTGGTGGCACTGAAAAGCACCGAGCATTGTTCCAACATTTTTCCGCATCCAAAATTTCAAAAAACACTAAAAACAGTGTAAAAAGCACTGAGTTGACAACACTAGTACTTTGATGGAGTCTGGACAGTTTTAGCATTTTAAGTGACAAGTTGACTCTATTTTTGCTTGCTCTTAGTAAATATCACTGTTCGATATCTCGTAATACTAAATCCAACGCATGGCCGTTTCTATGACCATAATTTCGACCTGAATAATGCTAAACATCTGGCATCTTCATAAACCGTTATGAGGGTGTTCGAACAGTTGCATTATTAATAAAAACATATTATTATTTATTTTATTGTTCAATACAAATAGATGATCTTTCTCTCCCTCTTCTCTATTACTCTCTTTTGTTTATTTATTCTCATACTCTTGTAATATTATTGAGTATTATTATTGTGTGCAATTTTCTTTTCAATTTTTTTAGTACCTCTATCATCACCACTTGAATTGTTTTTGTTTTATTACCAGTATTTTCTTATTTCTACCATGATAAGACTTATAATATTTATTATATTTTTTTATTGTTTATAGTGTTGTTTTTTTCTGTTCAGATAAGAGCGTCTATTATGCTGAAGTTTGTCATTCAAAAGAGAGTCTTTGATAAATATTTTTTTTTTCAAATGGTTCGGATGGGTGTGAGTAACTCCGGATACCCGGAATGTGTGTTTGTATTTTTTTTTACATACCTAAAACAGTTGCATAAATCTTGTCGTTTATTTATTTGCCCAGTACAATTTGTTGTTAATTTTTTTAAAAATGATTAAATATTATGGGTTAGGTACTCTTATGTCTATAGATTAGGTAATTTTAATAACAATAGTTTGAATTTTAAGATAAGATATTGACTTTATGAGAAGTACGTTTATGGTGATAAGAGGTGTAAAAAAACAACAATATTTCTATAAGAGAAAAGTTCCCCTAATAAGTTTCATACATTCATTTAAAAATTTTTAAGGTTTGGAAATCTACCTTTACCCTATTCTTAACTGAAAAAACCTCTAAATCATTAGAAAGTTTTCATTTGTATTCTAATGATGACGTATTGTATATATTTTGTTAAATCACATAAGATAAACTCAATTTTATTTTTAATTTTTGATCTCTATTTCATAAGTTTAACCCTTGATTCATAGATATGTATTTTAATGCAAGCATGCATACATATGAGTATCATACCGCCTTTTGGTCTTTATTCTATTAACACTTTTGAACTCTTCATGTTTGTCAATTAATTAAGCTGAAATTTTTATTTATTTTTTTTCTTTTTTTACTAGTTGTACTATATATATATATAAGATATAGTGGACATTTTAATTTAAAGTTAAGAGAAATTATTAGCCATAATTAATAATGATTCTTCTAATTAAGTTATGCAATCGAAACTTTTTAACATGCAACTAAATATATATATAAATGACATTTATATATAGTCACGTATTTACAATAATGACCTGCAGTGTTGATGATATAGGGCAGACTATAGTCTAGTCTATAGGGCAGACTATAGTCTAGTCTATAGGGCAGACTATAGTCTAGTCTATAGGGCAGACTATAGTCTAGTCTATAGGGCAGACTATAGTCTAGTCTATAGGGCAGACTATAGTCTAGTCTATAGGGCAGACTATAGTCTAGTCTATAGGGCAGACTATAGTCTAGTCTATAGGGCAGACTATAGTCTAGTCTATAGGGCAGACTATAGTCTAGTCTATAGGGCAGACTATAGTCTAGTCTATAGGGCAGACTATAGTCTAGTCTATAGGGCAGACTATAGTCTAGTCTATAGGGCAGACTATAGTCTAGTCTATAGGGCAGACTATAGTCTAGTCTATAGGGCAGACTATAGTCTAGTCTATAGGGCAGACTATAGTCTAGTCTATAGGGCAGACTATAGTCTAGTCTATAGGGCAGACTATAGTCTAGTCTATAGGGCAGACTATAGTCTAGTCTATAGGGCAGACTATAGTCTAGTCTATAGGGCAGACTATAGTCTAGTCTATAGGGCAGACTATAGTCTAGTCTATAGGGCAGACTATAGTCTAGTCTATAGGACAGACTATAGTCTAGTCTATAGGGCAGACTATAGTCTAGTCTATAGGACAGACTATAGTCTAGTCTATAGGACAGACTATAGTCTAGTCTATAGGGCAGACTATAGTCTAGTCTATAGGACAGACTATAGTCTAGTCTATAGGACAGACTATAGTCTAGTCTATAGGACAGACTATAGTCTAGTCTATAGGACAGACTATAGTCTAGTCTATAGGACAGACTATAGTCTAGTCTATAGGACAGACTATAGTCTAGTCTATAGGACAGACTATAGTCTAGTCTATAGGACAGACTATAGTCTAGTATATAGGACAGACTATAGTCTAGTCTATAGGACAGACTATAGTCTAGTCTATAGGACAGACTATAGTCTAGTCTATAGGACAGACTATAGTCTAGTCTATAGGACAGACTATAGTCTAGTCTATAGGACAGACTATAGTCTAGTCTATAGGACAGACTATAGTCTAGTCTATAGGACAGACTATAGTCTAGTCTATAGGACAGACTATAGTCTAGTCTATAGGACAGACTATAGTCTAGTCTATAGGACAGACTATAGTCTAGTCTATAGGGCAGACTATAGTCTAGTCTATAGGGCAGACTATAGTCTAGTCTATAGGGCAGAGTATAGTCTAGTCTATTTGGCAGACTATAGTCTATAGTGCAGACTACGGTCCAGTCTATAGTTTAGACTAGGCTATAGTCCAGTCTATAGTTTAGACTAGGCTATAGTCCAGTCTATATTGCAGACTATAGTCTAGTATATTATATAGACTAGTTTCTGGTCTATTTTCCAGTGTAATCACTTGTTCGTTTAGAATTATCAGAACTGCAGTGGTAATGATTATTTCTTTTTTCGTATTTACAGTACTGGTGTGTATGTTCAGCAAGTAAATAGTTGTAATTATTAGTTGTAGAGTGTCATAATTCAAAGTCTCTAATTTATGAATGACATGCATAGAAATTATTATGTTTAACAAAAATTAAAAAAATTATATAAAGATTGTAGTTGTTTTTTTTTCTAAAGGAATTAATAGGGTCAAGAATTTAAAATAATAAACAAAATGATCTAATGAACTTATTTTTAGTTTTTTTTTTTTTCGTTTTTGAAATTAAGCGAAGAGTAGAAATAAAAGAATTATTTATACATTAAATTTGTGTATTCTAACATTTGCATAAGTAAGTTTAAGTTTAAATGAAAGAAAAGAGAAAGTTGATGATGGTTTAAGACTTATAAATGCTTAGAGATATTATATTTTGTGAATTATCTGGCCTAAAACAATACACGATGGGGCAGAAATGACATTTTTTTTTTAATAAATCTGTAGACACTCATCGGCGTTTATACGCATGATTATTGCAAAGAAAAACTATTTATACGCAAATTGCATAAAGAAATATATTATCCTTTTTGTTGCGCCAGATACAACTATTGTCATGGAAAATTCTATGAACATAAAAGGATGTGGCAACGCAGTGCGCATTATTTGCAATTAGTATCACTAACTTGCAAATAATTAATTGCGAGCAAGAGGTGCGTATAAACGTAATAATAGCTGTAGCATAGGAGTGTACAATTTAAAATTTCGAAGGAGGAACCCTTAGTAGCGGAGCTAAAAATAGGTTACTTCCGACAAAGAAAATTTTTAACCGCTTGCTAAATCCTATTTTTACATTTCGGCTCCTGAGGTGTCTCTAGATTCCTACTTTTTAAACTTAAAATTGTATATTACTTTGCTTTTTTTACATAGCCGTAAATGTTTATGTAGATTCAACCAGCAGATTAGAAGTTAACATTTCTATTCTGCCCCACTGTGCAGTATGGAGTTAAAGTATTTGTTGATTTGTGAAATAAGAAATTTGGTTTCAAATTCAATGTTTTATTTACGCTCAAGAACGTAATTATTTATTTATTTTTATTTGTTAAAAATTTAAAATACAAGTTACTTGTATATCAGAAAAAATATTTAAATTGCCTGGCAGCGGATATTTACAATAAACCATTAATAGTGTCTTAATTTGCACACTTTCATTCCAACGTAAATTCCTCCTAATTAAGAGGCAGAACAAAAATTCTATTGTATTTTAAATATTTTAAAATATGGAATCAAAATACTAATAAAACATGCCCATAAATATTGCTAAAAAATTTATACTTTTTTTTACACCCAGCAAACAAAAATATTAGTAAAAGATTAATAAAATTGTTTAAATTGTGTTTAAATAATTTAAGCATTAGCTCTAAATAAAGAATTTAAAATTTATTAAAAGGTTTAATTGTTTGCTGGTTTATTTCCTAAGCACAATGGTGTTAAATGATGACGTCATAATATTTATTATTATTTTTTTATTTTTAAATTAACGTTATAATAATCCACCTATTGTTAAAACCATTATTGTAATTTGTTTGAGTAAATACACGCAGAGAAAAAACATGATTACGGCATTGTCACTACAACAATATTATGTACTCATTGTTAATTTTTATTAATTTTAATAATACTGTTTCAGTTTTATCATTCAATGTTTACATTCAATAAAAATTTTAATATAGTTGCCTACAAAAATTGCATGTTTTTGAATATTTTTAACAGAAATAAAATTTAAATTAAAACGAAAAATTATCATTACTTCTACAATTATTTTATATTACAAATCCTTTTCCTTGTTCTTAAACCATAGCTTGTTTCCAAACCATATTAATACTAGCTGACCCGAGCCGCGTTGCTGGCCCTAAGCAAACATTAGTGTTGTATTACTGAACGATTTAAATTGATATTTTAACGAAATTTACGACCTTTAAATAAAAATCTAAGGAATACCTATTATAAAGTGTTTTTTACAGAAGAATTTAAATATGATGTAGATGTGGGCTCAATCAAAAAATATACGCATGTATTTAAGGCAAATTTGAATTTATATTTATTTATTACTTCATCTTAAGGTTAGCGGATAGACAATGTCTTTTTTTTGAACGGAATGATGAGAGCTGTAGTCGAAATTGCAGTTGTAATAGAACGCTGCTTGATTCAAATCAGAACTTGAAGCAATTCTTCTTATGAGTTGATTAAAAATTTTAAAGTTGTTGAATTGCTACATTTGCTCGACGATTTCTCATTGCTAACCGAGCCGTTTCATTTCTCGCCTGCCTTTCTTCCTGCGTTTGTGATGTACGAAGTCGGGCCAAACTAATACGGGGTTGTTCTCGTGCGATTTCTCGTTCATATATATTCAATTGATTGACGATATTACGATAAGTACTTGCATTACGTGTTCGACGCGAAATATTAGATCTCCGGGGTCGCGGCATTGTGAATAACACTTAATAACGAATGCCAAAAATACAACAAATGGTTTTAAATATCACAACCTCACTAAATGATGAGCTTTACTTGGAACTTACCGTTTGGAAATAGAATTCTACACCACCACCAGAAAACAAATTGCACAAAACAGTAAGCGTTTCGATAGAAACAGAAACAGTAATTGTTATAATTTGTATTAAAAAAAATATTTTTAATGATTATTAAGGCAAAGAAATTATGACAAAAAAGAGTTTTTTTTTTATCGCGGATTTTTCGCGAATTTTTTTTTCGTATTATCCTTTTCTGGCCGGTGACCGGTCCGAATTGGTGAGAATCATCAAAATCGGTCTAGTCGTTCTTGAGTTATAACAATAGTAACTAACATCACTTTCTTTTATATATATAGATTATTATACTCATAAAAATAAAATGTTACAATTAAATATGCTTTTTATAAATATGCCTGAAAAATTCATAACTTGTTTCTTTTAGAATATATTACGTTTGGTTTTCCACTTTCATTATAATTCTCATTTAGTTTATATATGAATTAATAATTTAAGTAGACAAGGTTTTGTTATATTTGGTGTAATTCAAGCAATATAAGATATTGATTAACTAATTAACATTAAAGGTTTTAGTTTATAAAAAAAAAAATATATATTGTAGTATCTTGCATAATATATGATGGTACAAATAAATAAAATTACTTAATGAACAAATAGTATGTAAATAACTTTTTATGATTAATAAGCTATTTCTCTATTATTTCGGAACAAATGTAATGGACTCAATAAATAATTTATAAAAGTCAGCATTGACAACTATTTGTAAACAAAATGCGCTAAAAAGCGCAAAATTAATCCAAAATTGTAGGAATTGGTTCCAACAACAACAACCATAGATGGTTGGGGTATAAAAATACCCACCTTAAAGTATACCACACTTTTTTATACACTTTTTGAGTCGATCTAACGATGTCCGTCCGTCTGGCTGTCCATGTAAACTTTTTGCGCAAAGTACAGGTCGCAATTTTGAAGATAATTCAATGAAATTTGACACGTACGACTTTTATGATACAAGGACAAAGCCTATGGAAATTGGTTATGATCGGTCCATTATTTCACCTAGCCCCCATACAAATGTCCTAACGGAATAGGGGTTTAAGGATCATAAATGCCTTAAATATAGCAATATTTTATTGAAATTCGGTGTGAGGAGGTTTTGTACAAGTATCAATCTTTGTACCAAATTTCATACTTGACCCTAGCTCCCATATAAAACCCTCTTCCGAAAATCACTTTAACGAGCATAAATCACATACACATGTTAGTTTCAAGTTTATATTCTACACAAATAAGTTTTATATATGAGTAGAAATCATAACGACAAATTTTATGAGGATCGGTCCATAATTTACCATGGCTCTCATATAAGCCCACTTTCGGAAGTCACCTTAAAGTGCATAAATTCATATGTTAGTATTAACGTAATATTCTGTATTCGTATATTTTATTTTACACTTAGTAAAAGTATCGGTCCACAATTGTCCATATGTCTAATATAAGACCCCTCCATGAATTTTGATGGACATGCACAATGGTGTGGGCTATCAAATGGTCGGGTTTGACCGATTATATCTTTCTTACTTGTTTTTTTTTTTTTTTTTTGTTTTTTGAATATTTCAACTTTAGCAGAAATAGTGAATTATATTTTGAATCAAATTTAAAATTGGTGTTTTTATTACAAAAGTAAGTGGTATAATCTTATGTACGTTTAAAATTCCTGATTCATAACAGTTTTTTCCACGAATTTAAATTTATAAAACTGTTATTTTCGGTTATTTTTTTTTTTTTTTAATTTTAGTTCAAAACCTTTGATTTATTCAGTCCAATTTTATTCTAAATAAGGCAATTCCTAAAATAAATAGGAACGTGTTTGGAAAATTGCTAATAAAAATTCAATGCGATTGGAAAAAAGGGATAGACACCTTAAATTACATTTCGAAATGAAATGAAAAAATTGTTCTAGTTTTTGGTGAACTCGAAAATTAATAAAAATAAAAATGTTCCTTGGTAGAAAATGTTTTTTCTCTGGTGAGAAAAATTCTTATTTTTGTTGTGTGAAATAACAACTTTATAAAATATTGACAAATTAAAATTTTATTATTAAAAAATTAAAAATGCATTAAAAAAAGTAAGAGGTATGAATGAATAAATTTTAATCTCAATTTCATTCAGAAAGCCACACTCTATTTTGAGAATTTACATTTAATAATGAATATGAAGTATTTCAAAGAATTTAATGTGATGTAGAGATAGATAGAGAAGGTTTACGTGAAACCAAATATACCACATCTCCACCGAGAGACCGATCTCGGTTCATTGTGAGTCCCTTCATTGAAAAGCTATAGAATGTAAAATACAGAAAATAGGTAAATAGGAATAAAAAAGAAAAGGATAGGAATAAAAAAGGAATCATAAGAGCATTAGCAGTGTTGCCAATCCCCCTAGGAGTGTACCCCTGATTCTCCCTTAAACAGTTAATTCCCATGTCGAAGCCTATGACGTCTACAAGCTCCACGTCCCGAACGTCACTTAGCCCGCCGAGGAATTGGCTGCCTAGCCATTTCATCCTACGATGCTGCAATCGTGGATAATGGCACATAATGTGCTCAATAGACTCGGTCTCGTCGACGTCTCCACACAGTCTACAAAAATCGGAATTGCTTAAATTATGTTTAGACCTCATCTTCCCTATCAAACAGTGATCCGTTATGGCCCCTATCATGATTCTTAAGCTCCTCCTACTCAAGCCCAGAATAGTGCTTGTGCCTGCCTTGTCCAGTACCGGCCATATCGCCCTCGACACCTTACAGTCCTCTCTACTCTCCCAAGCCGAATTGGTTCTGACCATGGTCCAATCATTGGAAGAAACTCAGCGGTGCTTTTAAATAGGTTTCCCCTCCCTAATGTGATGTAACCGTAAGTCATATAAAATTGAATGTTAATATTCTATGTAAATATTTGACATTGACGTTTCTTTTTATCAATTTTAAAACGTCAAAAATTTATATACTTTTGTCAAAAATTCTGGTAGTCTTATGAGTTAGTAAAATTTTGCTCAGCTTATATCTATCTGTAATTTTCTAAAAGCATTAATTTTCTAGCGTTAAACATAGGCGTTAAGGTACTTTTTTTTATTAGTTAATAGGGACGCAAAAACATGTTCCTAAGCGACATATCACTAAAGTAAAACGGGCCAATTTAGCGCATTTTTTGAAAAAAAGTGCTAACAGAAAAAATGCGTCAGTTGGATTCTTAAAAAGTGCTAAATCTAGTGTGAAAAGCGCTAAATTGTCAACGCTGATAAAAATAATTTTTAATTATTGTGGTTTTAATATATAATAAGATGGTATAATATGATTAAATGTAATTATAATGTGATAAGATTGAATAATAATATGAGAAGATGTGATAATAATATGACAAAATCAAACGATAATATTAAATCATATTCTGATAGAATGGGATAATAATTTAGTAAGATGATATAATAATATAAAAAGCTCGAATCATAACATGAAAAAACGAACCATAAAATAGGTCACGAATAAGATAAAATGAAATCATAACAATTATTATTTGTAAGCACAACTATTTTAAGCTGTGACCATACATTCCAATCATAATATGTGCTACAACTATATTTTTTCTCTGCGTGTACTTTTTTTACTCATACTTATCCAAAATATGATGAAGATTCTTTTCTTTTTCCCCACTTCCTTCCAGGTTTTTCCCCACTAAGTTGTTTAATTTAGTCATGTGTTGATTTTTATTTATTTATTTATTTATTTTTTTTTTTTTTTCATTTTGGAGGCAACTAAAAGAGTGTTAATAAAATCAAGGTCACTAAGCTTCTACTTTATATGCTAGTATTTTTTAGTATAAACATCTAATATCTAATAAAATCGTAGATGAATCTTGTAACTTAATTATAGTTTTATTTATTTTCTTTTCTTAAATTTATTTACTTTTTGGTTTGTTCCTACTTACACCTTCCCCAGTAAATAATTAATTATTCAAAATATTTTTATGCCAACACAATAAAAAATATCTGTGTGCTCGCTCATCTTGCGCCTTACTTCTTCATATAATGAGTGATCTCTACTTCCGGTTGTAAAAATCAAAAGTAAAGAGATTTGTTAAAGAGCAACAAATAATTTGAGATCATTTTACTTCTAAATACGATATCGATAAGTGATTGATAAGGTTAATTTATTTAAGTAGAAAATAATGTTTGGAAATAAAATAAAATTTTTATATGAGGAAAATTTCTCATATTTTCTATTATTAACCAGAAGAAGAAGGGTAAATCATTTGGATTAGTATTGTTGAAGTTTTGTGGTATAATGAGATTTTAAGTGTTATGGTGCTATAAAGGGGAGAATTGTGCTCTTATGCAGCAGCATAATGTAATTATGAACAAATTTTATAAATTACCAGAAGTTATTGGAAAATTTTAAATCATAAAATTGAAATAGTTTGTTATTGCCATTAAATCTAAAGAATATATGTATAGGAAATAATAACATGCTGTTAGAGTGAAAAATCACTCGAGAAATGACATAGTGTAGGTTATAGACCTTATAGACCTTCTTGAGGACATCATTATTCAGTTTTAAAAATTTGTAATACACCCTCAAAATTTCGAATTATCCGAAAAAAGAAAAACTGTTTAGTTTCTTGTATAAATATATTTCTAATTTTGTTATTATTTTGCGTATTTCCTTTTTTTAAACTTTTTTTTGGAAAGTATCAGAAACAAGCTCTTCAGCCATATGCATTTGGTTTGCTTTGTTCCAGAATAAATAAAATTTTTCTTCAATTTTTCGAGTGTAACTACGATTTTTTCTATAAAAGAAAATGCAACAATGCAATAATTTTTAAGGGCATTTTTGTTTTGAATTTCGATTGTGATTCGATTTTATCTGTAATAACTTACTAAAACTTTCCGTACATTTTAAATTTATCCTCAAAAAGTAAAAACCAAGTAAAAACGAAAAAGAAAGATATAGTAAGTCAAGACCGACTATATAATACCCTATACCATTGTGTACCTGCATAAAAATTCGGGAATTGGACTTATATAACACCTGTGGCCAATTTTACTAAATGTAAAATAAAATATACAAATATAGAACAATGTCTAGATGACTTTATGCACTTTAGAGCGATTCCGGTAAGTGGGTTTATATGGGAGCTATGGCTAATTATATGCCAATTCTCATAAAATTTGGCAATGTTGGTTTTACTTATATAAAACTTATTTATGGCGAATATTACTCGTAACTTGATACTAACATTCGTATGGGATTTATGCAAGTTAAAATGATTTTTGGAAGAGGGGTTTATATGGGAGCTATGGTCAATTGTGGACCGATATTCATAAAATTTAGTACAAAGATTAGTACTTGTACAGAACTTCTTTGCAACGAATTTCATTAAAATATTCTGATTTTTAAAGCATTTTTGAGTGTTTAAACTCCATGCCGGGGGGACATTTGCATGGGGGCGAGGTGAAATAATGGACCGATTACAACCAATTTCGTCCTTGTATTATAAAAGTCCCAAGTGCCAAATTTCAATGAATTATCTTTATCTTTAAAAATTGCGACCCGTACTTTGTACACAAGCTTTACATGGACAATCAGTCAGACGGACGGACGGACATCGTTAGATCGTTTTAAAAAGTGATTCTGATTGGTATAATTTAAGGTGGGTGTTAGATATATATATATACAGTGAGCAAAAAAAAAAGACCTAAAAATATCTGAGGTCGAAATTGCAAAAGATCTTAAAAATGCAGAAATAGTCGATGTGACTCCACAGACAATAAGAAACTTCCTCCATTCACAAGATTTGAAAGCCTATGCAGTTCGAAAGAAGCCTCTCCTTTCCAAAGCAAATATTAAAAAACGCTTAGAGTATGCAAATGAGTACTTACACAATGAGTACTTACTCATACTGAGAAAATGTGATCTTCACAGATGAATCAAAATTCAATATACATATTTGGAAGTGATGGACTTAAATCTGTCTGGAGAAAGGAAGGGGAAGCACTTAATAACTCTATGTTCAAGATAACAATGTTTTTGTTTAAATTTGTTAATTTTTTTGAATTTTAATAACTTTGTGTTTATGTTTTTATTTAAATTTTGTCATTTAATGTTTACGCTCAATAAAAATTTTAATATGATTGACTGCAAAATTATATGTTTTTAAATATTTAAACCAGAAACAAAATTTTATTAATATAAAAAATATAATTACTTCTACAACCACACAGTGGGGTCAAACGCAAATTTTTTGGTAATAAATCTGAATCTCCTAAACTACTGGTCGGATCAAATTGAAATGTATGGAAGAGTTGTAGAGGAGGACCTAAGCTTTCAGAAAAATCATTTTGTAGTCACCCTGTGATAACACGAGATAAGCTACAGGGTGTCAAAGTTGACTACCTCGAGTATGTAAAAGTTAAAAAAAATCGTAACTTGTACAAATGAAGTCCGATTTTAAAGATTTTTATATTTCTGGAAAGTGTTTGGCAAGATAAAGAAAAAATAAGCTTACTCATCTAAGTTATCTCTTACAGTTAAAAAGATATTTACGCTTGAATTTAGAATTTTTGATTTTTTGGCTCGACTTTCTTTCGTTTTTCGGGAATAAGTCCGGAGATATATGAGGTAAAAATTTTTTTAAAATATTCTGTAATTTGCTACATATTTCAAAATAATATGCTGAAAGAATTTTTGGATTATCTCAATTCGTCTAGACGTGAAAAATATTCAAAGTCAGCACTCTGAAATTGGCATGAAAAATGGCTATTTTTTTACAAAAATATAGTACAATTCATTCACTTTTTTCTCAAAGTTCCGTTAATAAAAAAATTTTTTCCTTATTAATTTCAAAAGATAAGGCTTCATAAATGGTTAATAAAGAAATTTTGAATTGATTTAAGTTTGCACCCTACATCCAGCATTGGCCGAAAATTGTCAATTTTAAAAAATAGTTTCATATTTATCGATTAATAAAAAAAATGTCACGCGAGCTTTTTTAAATTTGGTACCCATATTTTTTATAGAAATAGATTTAGAATGATTTAACACTAAACTGCTTCCCGCCCGGCCAAAAACGAATGCAGGAGTGGAGATTTTATGTTAAAAGTCAGTTTTTTTAACGACTATTTTTAAAAGCATATTAAAAGCATATTAGCATAATATTTTTAATATTATTTCTTATGTAATGTATAAAACACAGATCAAGCTTTCATTCTTAAAAAAATCAATAAAATAGCTCGAATAACCTATTTTTGGTAATTTTTCAAAAATAATTTTTTTTTTAAAAAATAGCTGAAAATCCAAAAAAATTTAATTTTTTTAATACAACTCCACTAATTTTGCAAATACTTTAAAAATTTTAAAAGAATATAAAAATAGACTTATTTTCCAATTCAACGATATATAAAATGTTGATATAGGTCATTTAATAATAGTAATATAATGGCCTCAAAACTACCAAGTCACGTCAAAAGTTGCAAAATTCACTATTTTGTTCCGTATTTCCATATGTGTGTATACGTAACATTTTAATTTTCTAATGTATTATGTAGGTATATATTTGTTATTATAAAGTAGTAAATTCTTTATTTGAGTAATGTTTATTTAATTTGTTCTACATATTTACATACTTATTATACATATATCCCCTATATTTATTTTATTAAGAATATATTATCGAAGATATTATTAGATATTTTCTTGAAAATAATCAGAAACATCAAACGTTAGCAAATTTTTAACTTCCTTAGCTTTTTCTATTTCAAGAGTGATTTTTGGTAGCCATCGTGTTCTTATAGAATATATAACTGGATCTGATGATATTAATAAATATTCCATTAAGTCCATATTTTGCGCTATTTTCGAACATTTTCGGGTATTGAAGAGTCGGAAATGTTTAACATCTTTATTTCGGGCTTACTGTGCTTCCTCTGTTAGCTCTCCCAATGGCAAAATACTATTTTCTATTATTTCTTTACCATGAGCCAATACTTTGTGAATTGTTGGAGTCATTGATTTCCAGGGGTATGTAATGTTAAGTAGTTCTTTAGTTTCGTAAGCAAAAATTTTAAATTTGTCCGCATTAATTTGTTTTTTGCTATTAATGGCTGCCAATATAATCTTAAAACGCTTCAAAATATTTAACTCAATGCCTGTGATTAAAAATGTGAGTTCCGGATTTTCAAAGAAACGTCTTGCTGTATTTCCATCAGAGGTTTATCAATTATTAATCCGAGTTGTTCTTTGAATTCTAATTGAATTCTTTTCTTCTCCTCTTTTCGTAATTCGTGAAGTTCCAAATTGTTTTTTACTGTAGCATTTTCCTGCCCGGGAATATTTCTGTACTTCATATCATATGCAAGATGTAAGCAGAACTCCAAAAATCTTATCCTTGCGTGGAGTAGTGATATTCAAAATTTTAAAGAATTTTTATTAACAAGGACTTCAGAATTATCCTGAAATTGTGAACTTTTTTTTCCACATATATTACATTTCCATGTAGATGTTGTATCTGTTATAGCGTTTGCAACTTTTCCATCAATCATCGTTAATTGTTGTTGAAATGTAACTTTAATAGTTCTGTTTGATACTTTTACATATATTGGGGCCAATGCTTTAATTTCTTCTTCCAATTGGTTGACAATGCTGTTTCTTTTGTTTCTTTTGTGTAATCAAAAAGGATTGGACGGCACAAAAATTTGGATCCTGGAGTCATATTCTATTTTTAAACCATATTAATATTATAATTCCCATGACATTAAAATGCTGCAAATGAATATAATACTTATCATTTTCACAAACTTAGTGGCAAAAATCATAACTTGTTTGTTTTTAAATATATTTTGTTTTTAATGTTTGTTTTCAAATTTCATTGTCAATCTAATTTAGTTTATATGTGAATAAATATAAATAGACAAGGTTTGGTTATACTCGGTGTGATTCAAATAACATAAGACATAAGGGTTTAGTTAAAAGAATATATCTTGCACTTGTACCACATATGGTGGTACAAGTGAATATAATTAATCCCTTATTATTTTCAGTTAATAAAAACAATTTTTTATTATTTTAATATATGAT
Organism: Protocalliphora azurea; assembly: GCA_932274085.1. Taxonomy (NCBI): domain Eukaryota; kingdom Metazoa; phylum Arthropoda; class Insecta; order Diptera; family Calliphoridae; genus Protocalliphora; species Protocalliphora azurea. The sequence goes on from OW026519.1 coordinate 65,945,285, forward strand.
AAGATGTAATAATAATATTAATATTAAATTAAATAATAATAATATAAAATAATAACATGATAAGATTGGATAACTATATGAGAACGTGGTGTAATAATATGATAAAATGGAATCGTAATATAACAATACGGTATAATAATATAATAAGATAGAATAATAATATAATAACATCAAATCATAACCTGATACAATGGGATAATGATGTAGTAAGATTGTTCAATTATATGTAAAATTAAAATCATAAAATAAAAAACAAACCATAAAATTCGACACGAAATGACAAAATGGAATCATAATAATTATTACTTATAAACATTTCTATTTTTCGCTGTGATCATATGTTCCAATCATAATATGATGCTCTTAGATTACGGTAACTACAATTATATTTTTTCTCTGCGTGTTGATTCAAGAAACCGAAATTATTTGTGATCGATATATATAAAAACCAAGTCCGTAGCTTATTTAGAACTTGGATATGAGTAATGAAAGGAAGTCCCTATATAGGGGCTTCAGAAAACATAGAATCCTTATTTTTGAACCGATTTTTCTGAATTCGAAGAAAAATTCTGACCTTCGAATATATATATATTCGTATATATATATATATATATATATATGTTATCGGGAGGCTTCACAAACACATTTAAGACATTCTTAGGTTGAAAAAACCAGGTTTTATGGTTAGACATATCTCCGACATTTATGAACCGATCTTGCTGAATTTCAATTTATTTAATTATCATTTAATTTAAAAAGTATCAATTATTAAGAAATTACAACTTTTCAAAAAAGTAACGTATTCATTTTCTTAAGTACCATTTTTCGAAAAAAGAAAAAAACATTGAAAAAACTATTTTCAAAATAATTATCAAATTTCCGAAAATTTTCGTAATTTACAAAAAAAACATACTTCCAAAATATTAAAATTTTTTTCAAAAAATGTACCATTTTTTAGAAAGAGTACAATTTATTACAAATACTCAGCAAAAACTTTGCTTTCCTGGTAAGCTAGCAGGTATAATTGGAAACAAAAATAAACTACTTATTTTTTGCCTGAATAACTAGTTATTTTTGTTCGACTTGTCCACAAATTCATGTAGTTATTTTTTGACTCTAGGGGTACTCTAAAATATGTACCTAAACGAAAACAAAAATAAAAAAAAAACAAAAAAAAATTTGCCGTCAGTGAGAATCGAACTTGGACACACACTAACCATTAGTTTTTACTGACTAACGTCTTACTCAGTACACCACCTCGCACATAGCATCGTAAGCGACAAAAAGTCTATTTAGTTTAAAATATCTTTTTAGATATTTTGTTATAAAAAACTAACAGCTTCAGAATGGGGTTGAACCAACAACCTTCTGGTTGTTAATCCGGCACTCTAGCCAACTCATCCACGTGATTGCGGTATTACTGTGCTATTATACTACTGAGTACTTATTAATGTAATACAGAGTAGGCAAATAATAATGACGCCTCATTACCAAGAAACTACTTTAATAACTAGTTGCCATTACCGATAACCAAAAAGTTTTTGCTGGGTAATTACTATTTTTCTAAAAAAAGCAAAATGTACTATTTTTTAAGAAAGAATAGCATTTGTTAAAAGGTACCAATATTCAAATAAAATTTTCCAATTTTAAAAAATATTACCTTTTCCATTTTTTCAAATTTTGGTATTTAATTTTTTTTTTTTTTTTTGACAAACACATCAGCTACATTAAGGTGCATTTTTATTATTTTCTTAAGCAAGTTTATTACAAAATGCCATTACGCTAATAAATTTCAGATGCATTTACTGCCCGCACAATTTCAAATCATTTCATATCGACAACTGCAGCAAACGTCATTAATTTTAAAATCGCTTTGAATTTTGTTTTTTTCATTTATTTTATTTTAACCAGTTCTTTTGTTGAAATTGACTTATTTTGGAAGAAGAGTTTAAAATGCCAAATGCGTGGTCGGTCATAAAACCACATTTTTGTTTTATTTAATAAATAATATTTGTATACAAATAAGATGAAGAAAAATATTGATATACATATATATATTATATATATATATATATATATATATATATATATATATATATATATATATTTTTTTTTTTTTTAACAAAAAATCTAGTATTACCACACGACTAGGGCGGCATAAAGTGAACGAACCCATTGAATATCTATCTCAGCTATATGTAGCTTTTTAGCCAGTCATTTAAACATCATTCGATTGCAGTTTATGGTGTTGTGTTGAACTATGTTATGGTATGGTATGGTATGGTGTGGTATGGTGATATTGAAAATGTGCAATGCATTGCAAATTAAACACTTTTAACCAAATGTGGCTGCATGTGCCAAATACAGTCAAGACAGCCAGCAAGCAAATATTATTTTTGTTTCTTTATATAATTGTCAATATTAAAATGAATAATAAGAAATCGTATATGACTTTGATGATGACTGTGGGAGAAAAAGGAAACAACCAGAGATGATGTCTACGCATACACAATGTTTCAGTCAGCAACCAACAAATGAAGCAATGCGACATTTATTATGATTATGATGCCTTTACTTTTCCTGGCTGTATGTATGCATCTATACTTGGACCTGTCTGTCAAGGGCTGCCTTGTATTATTCATAATGAACAACAGAGAGACAGCAGCAGAAGCAGGTTTCTAAAGGAAGTAGCAAAAGATAAAAATAGTTTTCACTTTCATTTCCACACTTGCTTCATTCAGACACTCAAAAGCAACAAATGTGTTCTTTTTTTTTTTCAAACGGTAGTTTTTTTTTACGGGGGGAATTTTTCTACATTTTGCTCATTTGATTCTATAGAATTAATAGCATGTTTTTGTTGTTGTGACATGCAGAGGATTTAGTACGTCAAGACATAAATTATGAATTGTTTCCTTTCAAGTACATTGTTTGGGATAACAATAGTTGGTTATGTGTAACAAGTACTTATAGTACATAATAATTAAATATTTCAAGGGTGGTTTTAAAGAAAATATAACTTATTACAACATTGTCATAATAATCTTAAAGGTCTAGATTTTTTTTACATATTTTTTGAAGCGTTTTTGGTAGATTAATATGAGAAAATGCATCCTGCAGGTGAATCACAAAAAAAAAAAAAAAAAAAAAATGTAACATTTTCCTTATAGAAAAGGATTTTGGAAAATTTCTCACGATATTTAGGAAAATATTTTGGTAATTTTTAAAACCCTAAAATAATGTTCTTTAAGATCTTTTGCACCATTTTTTAATCAAAATTTTTACTACAAAACAAAAAAAAAAAAAAAAAATGTCCAGCAATATTGAAAAATGTTCTGCAACACTTTTAAATGTTCGTCCATATATTTTCTATAGACAAAAGTTTAGCAAAACTTTTTCTATAAAAAAATGTCTAGTAAAACGTTTTCTAAAAAAATCTGCTGCTAAATTCTTCTATAAAAAAATGTTCAGCAAAATTTTTTCTATAAGAAATGTTCACCAAGATTTTGTCTATAAAAAATGTTCTCCATGATTTTTTATAAAATGTTCATCATAATTTTTTATATAAAAAATCATCAAAATTTTTTCCTATCAAAAAATGCTCACCAACATTTTTTTCTATTAAAAAATGCTCACCAACATTTTTTTCTATTAAAAAATGTTCACGAACATTATTTTATAAACAAATATTCACCAACATATTCTTTGAAAAAAATTAAAAATTGTTTTCTATAAAAAAAAATGTTCACTAAAATTTTTCTGTAAAATTTTTTTTAATATTTTTCTACAAAAAATATGGTGCTCAACGTTATTTCTATAAAAAAAATGCTCACCATTTTCTATAAAAATGCAACATTTTTTCAAATAAAAAATTTTCAGCAACATTTCTTCTAAAAAAAAATTTAATTTTTCTATAAAAAAATTTCATCATTTTTTCTATAAAAAAAATGTCCAGAATATTTTTCCTAAGAAAATGTTTGTTTGTCAACATTTTTTCCTATAAAAAAATGGTTATCAAACATTTTCCACAAAAATTGCATTAACAAGTTTCCATAAAAAAAAATTCAGCAAAACGTTTCTGTAAAGAAATGTACCAACTTTCAATAAAATGTTCAGCATCATTTTTTCCTATTAAAAATGTTCAACATTTTTTCCTATTAAAAAAGTTCAAAATTTTTTTCCTATTAAAAAATGTACACCAACATATTCTATGAAAAAATTTCACAATTTTTTTTTATAAAAAAATATTCAACAAGATTTTTTCTATAAAAAACATTTTACCAGTATTAAAAAATGTTCACCAACATTTTTTCCTATTAAGAAATGTTCACCAACATTTTTTTCTATTAAAAAATGTTCACCAACATTTTTTTCTTATTAAAAAATGTTTACCAACATTTTTCCTATTAAGAAATGTTCACCAACATTTTTTCCTATTAAAAAATGTTCAACATTTTTTCCATAAACAAGAGTTTATTTATTAACAATCTTTCTATAAAAGTTTACCAAATTTTTTTTTAAATGTTTATCAATAATTTATTTATAAGAAATTTGCGAACATTTGTTATGTAAAAAATGTTTTCAAAAAAATTTTCTATAAAAATGTTTATGTATTTATTTCACGGAAAATTGTTGACTAGGTATGATGAAAAAACCCAATTAATATAGTTACCCTGTTTTATTGATACTTAGTCAATGCATCAACCATTTTTTTAAAACAATTACAATAATCTTTGCTTTCAATCACAATAACCTGTTCTACTGTCAATTTACCAACAAAGCTACCACTTGTTTGTTTTTTTCTCTAAACCAAGTGGCCACAGTGCAACAAAACTGAACGAAAAAAACATAAATTAATAAATAAACAAATAAATAAGAAAAACAAAACCAATAAACCAAAAGAAATTAGTAAACTAATTTAACTAATTAATAATATTAAAAATAAATACTTTTGTTTAAATGAATTTGTTGATGTTGAGAGTTTGCGCGTCATTCGGTTGTTAGTTTAGCACCTTGTTGTATGTATTACTTATTAATTATTATATTTTTTATATGAATTTAGTAAAGGTATCAACCACAAAAGTATTTTTTTATTGTAATTTTTATAAGTCGCGTATTGTTTTTAACCCGGAGTTCGTTTTAATATAACACTCGACATCGTTCATCGTCTTCAATCGATCAAAAAGCCGGTAAGGAACGAGAGAGAGAGAGACGATGGAGAATGAGAAAAACGACAACTCCTGTATTTGAAAAGAAAAAAAAAAAAAGACGGGAGAAGAAAGGATGTTTTTTTATGAAACCTGTGTGTGGTGAATCAAACCGTTGTGTGGTGAATAAAAAAATTCACCACCAACTCCGTTATGTCAAATAAATTTTTCAAAATGCAAGACTGCACGATTATATTTTTTGCAACTTTTCATTTGTAAAAAAAAATAGTACCAAATATAGTTGACACGCCATCCAGCTATACAGGTGGCTGAGTCGAGTGCCGATTATTTTTACAAGCGGCCGCCGCCGCAAAAATTTTGGCTTAATATGACTTAAAAATATATCCGTTGATTTTCGTCTAGCTTTTATTAGTAAGTAAGTAAATTCAATATATAAAAAAGTAAATTCATTTACATTCTTGCAGTTAAAAACTTTAAATATTAGGTTTTTAAGAAATTTTTCATAATTTTCCTTATGACGTTAGGGATAATTTTAGAATCAGCTACCGTTAAGCTGCCGAAGGTGGCCATGGTTGCACAAAAACAATATGGCGTATTCATTATTGTTTTTTATATATGCAGTTTGACAACTGTATCAACTAAGATAATAATCAGCTGTTTAACTAAGGTTACCTTGTATATATTCGCACCGATTCTGACGTTTGCTTTAATAGAAATTTGCCAAATGTAGACACTAGGTAATGAATTTGCACGGCAAGAATTTGCTCTATGAACTTGTAGATGTGCTACTGCTAACAGATGTATGAAACGAATGTGATTCACTGCAGGGATGGGAAATAGCTTATTCTATATTGTACCAACGATAAAAATAAAATGTACTCTTTCGACTATGACGGTATCAACTTTGTCAATATATTTTATTTACAATCATTTATATAGAAATTTAATTTGTTACTCGTATAAACCAATTTTTTATTAAATAGTTTTAGTAAAATATTATACCTCCAATTTGAAAATTGAAGCAACAAATTTTGTTGAGTAGATAAATTCCAGTTCATCTGTTATAATAATATTTTAGTAGGTAATTTTCGCTAACGAATGTGAAATGAACAGAATTTCTAAAGTAACTCTCGATATGTCTGGACACAAAAACTTAATTAGTCCATTTCTCATCTGCGATACTTTGACCAGAAACAGTAAATTTTTGAGTCTTTGTTCGGTCTAGTGCTCTATATAATAAAATATTTATTAACTCAACATTTTTGTTTTCTTATTTGGAAAAATATTTTGAATAAGTTTTTCTCAAATATTTTCCGCAAATATACCTACCATTTCAAAATATTGCAAAATTCTTGTCAATTATTATGTTTCGAAAGGTTTATTTATAGTGATACATCATATTTATTATAACATTCTTGTTCAAGAAGTGGCGAATTTCATATTTACTTATAAAGGTGCGTTTAAAGTACTATTGAATATTTTAGATTCTGCCTCAAAACTACAGTTCTATAATAAAAAAAAAAAGATGTTGGTATTTAAATATAAATATATTTAAATAAGATCATATCAAATTGTACTAAATGAGTTATGGTAGTACCACGATACCAACAGATATAAAAATGTATCAAAAAAGAAGTACAATTATACCATGTTTGCCATCCATGAAGCACAGTTAACAACTTGACAAAAGCAAACAACAATAATTTGAAGTTTTCCAGCAGTGTTGCCAGAAGATGAAATTGGTAAAATACTAAATAGTCCAAAAAATTATGCTGAATTGTTCTTATTGCACCAATGCTAAATTGCTATATTGTTTTGTAAAGAAAAACTCCTATTTTCATTGCCTTTGTTTCATGTAAAGTATAGTTCAAATGGTAACTTATAAACAATTTTCCTTCAGAATTATTAGTAATATTGGGAAATAAAGTAAAAACAATATTTCATATATTTTCCCAATAAAAAATAGAACGATATGATGGCGAGAACGATATTATCTTAGATCTCGAATATAATATCATACTGTATTGCAGAAAACGATATTATTATGATATCGAAATTTCGAAAAATTTGTTTCCAGTAAAATGAAAACCATAAACATTTGAAAAAGCTTAAAAATAAAAATATTAAAAAAAATCTCAACAAACACACAAGTTAATTAACAAACGGAATTATAATAGTCCAGCCAAATTTTTTAGGTACGCAATTGAAAAAATATGTGCCTAACGTAGTGTCTACATTAGAGATTTTTTTTTATCAAGACAAACGTCAAACTTAACGCGAATTTGTGGAAGGTGGCAACAGTTGCACAAAAACAACAATGTGGCCTATTCGTTATTGTTTTTTATATATGCAGTTTGACAACTGTAACAATCAAAATAATAATCAACTGTTTAACTAAGGTTACCTTGTATATATTCGCACTGATTTTGACGTTTGTTTTGATATAAATTTGCCTAATGTAGACACTAGGTAAGGAATAATTAATAATATTTGTATAAAAATATTTCACGTACGATCATATGTGATAATGTAATATGTGCTAATTTCGATAGAACACCTAGATGATATCGTTTCGATATAATTACAATACCGTTTGGTTTATTGGATTAAAACCGACAACAAATACCGTTGAATTTACTAAAAAATCAAAAAGCATTGAATAAAAAAATTCCTAAAAGAAGTGCTAAAAAGAATTTAGCATTTTTTTTTAAAAATTGTAAATGCATTTTTAACCTTTTGAAATGCTAATTCTAGCACTGAAAGTACTTAAATGGCAACACTATTGGTCAATGTTATTATTATTGTTGTTGAGTTTGCGCGTCAATAAATAAACAAGTGCAACTATAATAACTTTCAAGTGCATATTAAGAAATGATTTGGAAAATATATAAGAATTTTATTATAAAAATAAATAATAGAGTGAAATGAAGATTATTATATATAAAATCAAATAAATAAATTTATAATAATAATAAAACAAGTTTGTGGAAAAGTGTATGAAAAAAATCTAATTAGAAGAAGAATTTATAAGAAGGAAAAAAAGTAAACAGACAAGAGAGTAACGTTATGTATGTTAAAAAAAGAGAGTGATTGAAGAGAGTGCTTAGTGAAGTGCGAATTTAAAAATCCTTTAGTAATTTCTGATTCTTTAGTGAAGACGGTTGTTGAGAACGCTCGAAAGGAATTATTTTAATGAAATTTTAAACTTCAAATATAAAAGTAAACTTTTTTAAAGAAATCAATAATTTTGATATAAAAATAAATCGATTTGTGTTTTCTAATAAGCCAAACAGTGTTAGTTTTTTGATTATAAATTAAGAGAAATTCCTTTAAATAAGAAAATAATGATTGTTACAAGCGAAACGTGTTAAGGGTATTTTTTTTTTTGACTAATTTTAAGGTGAAATATTGTTTTTGAGTAAGGGGTGGTTTTTGGGTGTTACAGACAGTGAAAAAATGTGTCTCGTCCTGTACGTCCTCTGAACCAAAAACAGTAAAAAAAAAAACTGAAACTAATAAGATTGTAAAAAAAAGCCATAAAAAAAAGTAAGCAAAGTTAAAGAAAAATCAATACATTTTTAATAAATTCTAACAAAAATAAAAAATATTAACCTCAATTTTAAACAAAAATAAAAGAAAAAAATAAATAAAAAGTTTAAAAATAAAAATAGCTTTTATCCCTTCAGTTGCGTGTCTTAATTTAATAACAAATTACTATAATCCCTCCATTTATTCATTCATTTTTTTAACTTTATCTCTGTAATCGTCAACATCATTAACGCTATTTTTGTAGTTTTGCCGTTGTCGTCGTTGTGTCGTCTTGTAGTCGTGGTCACTATTGCAATCGTTTTTGTGCTAAATTCCTTTACAGTGTGTGTGTGTGTCAGTGAGTTAAGTTAAAGAGCCGACACCCCCTATAAGAGAAGGAAGTAAAACATAATAATAAATAAAACAACAACAATTTAAATGACCTCCATTGGCTCCTTTGCAAACACGTTGCCATACTCTGATATTATTGTCCCTTCTGACTCATAAAACTTCATTAATTCCGTATTTTACGTGCGAAAAAACAAAACACCAAAAGAAAATAAAAAAAGAGTTGCATGTGTGAATTGTATTTCTATCTAACTAGAAAATCTATAATAAACATAAAAACAGAAAAAAGTAAAATTAATAATCAAAACGCGTCTTTTAGACGCCTGCTTTAAATATTGATTTAAAATAAATATTACTGAATTTAAAAAAAAAAAAAGAAAAATACTATAATATACTATAATTTTAAATATTTCAATAAAATTTAAGCAAATGTTAGTATCAACTCTTTGCCATGTTTTAGTTAGTGTTTAATTGACTTATTTGAATTTAGAACAAAATTTGTATCAGTATTTGACTTAGTTTTTATTTTGTAAAAAAGTGTTATTTAATTAAAATGAAAACCCGTTTGGTTTCGTTAACTTATCGCGGCAGTGCGTCGGTTGATCCACGCTATTCGGCCGCCATGTTGCCCTGGACTATTAATGATATAAGATCGACGGAGAGTTATTCAAAGGTAAGAATTAAATAACTTATTTTTATAAATTTTTGTACAAAAATTTCCAATTTTATGTAGAATAGAAGAGCGACCATTTACCACTTTTTTTTAACCTGTTTTCTTTTTATCGTAAATATGTTGGATATGTTGGCTTTAATTTAAGTCCATTTGGTTTTGACTATATCTCCTTATGATAATTTTTTATGAACTGCTTCATTGATCAAAAACTACTCCACCCACATGGTAAATTCGCCAAATGAGGAGGGTAGCGTCTATTTCTTCCGCAAGTGTATTTGGAAGTTGTAAAATATTAACTTTTCTCAGAATTAGTTAACTGTTTTTCTAATTCTATTTAAGAAAATATCATCATTAAGATACAAATTAGCAAAATTGGTGAAGCCTTAGGAAATCCTTATCAGTAACATATGAGCATTCATTTTAGTACAGCTACGAATCTTCTCTAATTGCTTTTAGTTTTCGAGATATTAACAAAATTATTTTTTTACTATATTGTAGATCTGATAAGAAATTTATTTAATACAAATTAATAAATCGGAACTAAAGATCTGTCAAATTTAATCGTTCATATTATTTGGTCTTTTTCATGTATTATAGTCCCACATAATGTCCTCGTCCCAAAATCTTTGGTATTATTTTTAGATATTCGTAAAATTTTATTGTATTTGCTCTCATTTTTCGTTACTCGTAACCAAATATCGAAAAAAGAAAGTTGAGGTTTTTGCAACAAACTCACCATTATTTGCTTAAAATCGAGAATGTTGGGAACAAGATTTTCTAATTACCCCTCTGTTGGCGATTTCTTGGGCAATGAATATTTTTAAAGATTCCGCCGATCATTATTTTTATCAATATATCTTCTTAGAATTTTGTCCCTTGCGGGTAAATAATTTGAATAAGTTCTTAATAAGCTCTGTGTGAAGCTATGCACAGTGGTCGAAATAATTGATCCAGTGGCATTTAATTTAAAATTTTAAAGCTTTAAATCGATAAAAATTTTAGGGTGTACATATTACCAATACTTCACGAATTCAATATTCGCACAACTGAAAGCGATCAAAAATAGCATATGTTGCATCAGCAGTGCATTGAAATAATATTGCGTCTATTTATTCAGTGTGTGTCCGTCCGTCCATCTGATGGCTGGCTGTTTATGTAAACCTTGTGCACAAAGTATGGGTCACAATTTTAAAAATAATTCAATGAAATTTGGCGCGTGAGAATTTTATGATACTAGGACGAAGTCTATTGAAATTGGTTGTGATCAGTCCATTACTTCAGCTAGCCCCCATGCAAATGTCCCCCGGAGTAGAGTTTAAATACTAAAAAATGCCTTAAAATTATGAATATCTTAATGAAATTTGATGCAAAGAATTTCTGTATCAATCTTTGTACCAATTTTTATGAAGATCGGTCCACAATTGACCATAGCTCTCATATGAATCCCTATTCCGAAAATCACTTTAACGTGCGTAAATTCCATACAAATGTTAGTACCAAGTTAATAATTGACACAAATAAATTATATGTAAGTAGAAACAACATTGCCAAATTTTATGAGAATTGGTCCATAATTTACCATAGCTTCCATATAAACCCACTTTCAGGAATCGCCCTAAAGTGCATAAAATAATCCAGATGTTAGTATCAACGCATTAGTCTGTAATTGTATATTTTATTTTACATTTAGTAAAATTGGCCACAGGTGTAATATAAGTCCCCTTTCCGAATTTTTATGCTCGTACATAATGGTGTGGCTATAATATAATCGGTCTTGACCGACTATATTTTTCTTTCTTGTTTACATTTGCTCAGGGAAACTTATTTATTCATTATAGCAATCAAATTGTTTGAAAATAAATTCGTTTGAAAATTAGGAATTTTATCAAGTGTTTTTTTTTTTTTTTTTTTTTTTTTTGAGTAGTTTCATTATAAATTTTATTTAAAAAATCGCTTTTTATACTGAGAAATGCTTTCAAATAATTTGGGTGCTAAATTATAGCTTAATATAGATATAAAGCTAAGAAAGTACTTAATTGAAAAAAGGTTACTAAAAAAGCACACGTATTAGCAATGTTTTTACTTTCAATGAAATTTTTTATAACACATTCTTACACTTAAGTTTTTTTATTTTTTATTTTTTTTGACAACCGAGTTTCATATCTATGTTAATCTATGTCTAAATTATTTGAAGGTATTTGTCATTTACATTATGATCTGATAAAACTTTAAGTTTTCTAATATGTGATTGTAGTAACACCAGACGTACTGAGAACTGAGATTTGTATATTTTATAAAATATTTTGTTTTTTAGTTTTGACGTTTGTTACAAGAAGTATTTCCCCACCCACAATAAGGTACATTTTTAGTAAATAATTCAAAAACTAAAAATTTTGAGCATAACCCTCAATCCACAGAAGACCGATATGACTTTTTATTTTTATATTACTTGTCATTACAAATGAATTGTTCCATGAGTGTATATCCTTTAGTAAAAATTGTTGAAAATTCCAAAAAATATTCCTATGTTTAATAAAAACCAGTTATACGGGTTTTTTTTAAGTAAAACCGTATTCGAAACCGATTTTTTAAAAAGTTATTTTTCGAATAATTCGAAAACCGGTTTTCTGAAAGTGTCGGTTTTTTGAATACACTAATTGAAATTTGTTACGATCGGTTCATTATTTCACCTAGCTCCCATATAAATGTCATCCCGGAATTGAGGTTTAACGTTCACAAATGCCTTTAATATACAAATATTTTAATGAACTTCCGTACAAATAAGTTTTATTTAATTATAACTATGTATGCTAAATTTAATAAAGGTCGCTCCATAATTGATCATAGTTCCATTATAATTATACTAGCTTATAAGCATGCTAATAGCTGGAAAAATTTTATAATAATAAAAAATGCATAAACAAATCCGAAAATTTAAAAAAAAAATATATACGAAGAACATTTTGACGCTTTTCCTTTCCCAAAGTTAAAAGATTTGAAGCTGTTAGAATTTGATGGGATAATAATGTTTAAAGTAATATAATAGTATACTTTTTAAAACCAAAAATAATAATAATAATCGGCGTAAATGCGCTCCCTGGTTAAAATCCAAATCAGTTGCCGATAGAATTTGGAGTGCCAACAGTAGTGTTGCCAATTTAGCTTTTTTGAGGCTAAACCTAGCGTTTTTAGTTCGCTTTTAGCCTCAAAATTTTCGTTTTACCTTCTAGCTTTTTTTCGCCCTTTTCGATTCTTAAAATTGCCTTAAAAAGGTTATAATATTAGTACCTCAACAAAGAAGAAAATAATTTCTTATTTGCTTTTACTATTTTACAGAATCATCCATTTAAGTATTGTTCTGTATTAATTCGCACAAAAAAATTATTTATATCGAATATAACTTGACTAATTTTAATTAATTAATTTAATTATATTAATTTAATTTAATTAATTATTTCATTAACCACAAAAAATATTTGTGAATATAATTAAAAAGAATCTTATAAAAACGAAAAATCACACAAAAATTTGGAAATGATAAATCAAAAATCATGAAAAACATTAGGTATAAAATAATAATCCAAATTTGTATGGAAATTTTGTAGGCGACATTTTACTTGATCATTTTGCTGGCTGCCGTTCTATGTTTTATTTATAAATTTATTACATCTTTAAAAAAATATCAAAAACTAATGAGAACAAAAAAAAAAAAAAAAAAAAAAAAAATTAATAAATAAATAAATAAATAATAATAAAATAAAAAAATAAGTTTTTAATAAAAAATTATTAGCTTTCTTGTAGCCTAATTTTTTGGGGCATTTAGCCTTTTCTGGCCTTTTTTAAACTCTAAAGTGGCAAACTCTTTTTACACCTCCTGGCAACACTGGCAAACAGTATATTGAATTTAAACTTCTTAAAAATAAAAAAAATTCTCGTAGCTCCGCTCTCTGACAGAAATTTCAAAGTCTGGCTTCGTTAGGATTTGTAGAACGTATAGTTTTATAAGTAAGCCGAATTTTAACTTTCTACATCGTCTGAGAGCTTCAGAAAGCTCTGGAAAGAGAAAATATGCTTAGTAAATTTTATATAAATCCATGTATCTCCGCTCCCTGATTGAAATTTAAAAATCTGGCTCCGTTAGGAGATTTATAGACGAGTAGTTTTATAAGTAAGCCGAATTTTCTACGTCGTCTGGAAGCTTCAGAAAGCTCTGGAAAGGGAAAAAGTGCTTAGGAAATTATATATATGGGGAATTATCTTTTTACGTTTACCTTTAAGAAACCGAGCTTAAACCTCAAATATTTTTTAATTTAGACTTTTTAAATTAACTTTTGATGCAATTATGTTAACAACACTTTGTGCAGTAAGACAACAAGCACTCCCAAAAAAAAAAAAAAAAAAAAAAATTGTGAAAATAATAAGTCTTTATTTCTTTCTTTTGATTTCTGTTATTGCATATTTTAGCATATCTTTGCTAATTCCTCTAATGTAAACTACAAACACTTGTAGAAATAGGCCAACTTGTGTTCAATCAATGTGTCGTTGACTAGTGTTAAATTATATTGTAGACAAGTGGTGAAATCAACATTTTCAAAATTTTCAAAATTTTAATTTTTTGCACTTTTTCGATTAGCAAATTTAAGTCGTTTCGATTATTGTAAAATAAAGTATGGAGGTTTATTGCTCTTGTTATTTTGAATCGTTTGAGATACATCTCGTTAATGTGTCCTCAATAGCATTGGTATAAGGGGCGCCCAAACTTGGGGAGAAAAAACGTGAATGGCTCTATGAGGTGCATTTTTCGTGGGGCACACACACAGCGTAATTTCAATGAAGCTAAAATATTGCGCTATCAAAAAAGGTTTCCAAATTACATTGGAAAAACGTCATAACTCTTTAAAATCGATCTATAATTTTGCATATTTTATATTAGCATTTTTTAAATTTTATGTGAAATTATATTTATCGGACAAAAAATAGGTTTTTTTTCCAAAAAAAAAAAATGCACAAAAAGTATTCATGACCTGAAATCGCGATGTCTTTAATATTTCATAAATCGTTGAGGTACACCTAAGGCGCTAATTGAATATTTTGATCTAATTTTTTGGCCACCTTAGTTTCAATATGTTTACTCGGAGTTAATAAAAAAATTGGACTTTTGGCCATTGAAATTAATTTCTGAGCCACCATTCACACGAACTGATTTGTGCCAGTTACTTTTGAAATGTAAACACAAGAATAAAATAAATGATACATTGACGTTTTATCGGTCGAGAGATGGATTACATCCATCTAGATTGGGGGCGAATTACATTCGCCTATGTAACTCTTTTAATTTCAAAGTGTTCCGGAGGTCGATGGGGTAAAGAATGGAACAAAGTGTTCCGGAGGTCGATGGGGTACACAGGAGGCAAATCATATAGATCAGGTGGTGGGTTTGATCTTAAATGGCCATGCTATCCATTTAAGAGTTAACTATGAGAAAACACAGCAGGCAGTAGTAGCAGTAGAAAGCAGCAGGGAGAAAAGCCGAGTGAAGACGTTAATGTCTACATCGTCACAACTTAGGAGGTGAGTAGCAGAACTGACAAATCACGGAGGTAGAAGCGAGAACACAACAGTAAAGAGAAGAAGCAGCAGGGAGAAATACACAGTATTGTAAGAGTAGCAAATAGCAGAGAAGCAGAGGAAAAATTCAAACATAGCAAGCAAAAGGAGACAAAATAAACAAACAAAAAGCCACATACACAGACACTCACACACAGATCAACGAAAACGTTACAGCAGCGAACATAAAGGAGACAAAAGAAAACCAGGTTCGATGCAACAACCGCTATCGGTTCGAACAAAGTGCAGGAAAACTACAATAATATTAGTTTTAAGAAACGTAAATAAAATACAGCAGAAAGTTAAAATGGCTCTCTCTTCTTTCTCTTTTGTGCTGGACAGTGAACAAGGCAGATGTGGTGAGTATCCGGTTAATAAAATAAATAAAAGAACTAACAGAGCAGTGTTAGGGTGGAAAAAAATATTAAAGTTGGTTGAATTGATTACAATAATTTAAATTGATTTACGCTCAGTAAGATTAAAAGCTTCAACAAGATTTACAATCTGGTTGATGTGGTAGGAGTTAAGCACTGCTCAGGGCCACGTGATAGAATATTTTCTTGCAAGTTTTTCACTAGGAAAATATAGGGTCTAAGAAATCTCGGATCACATCAAAGATTAAGTAATCAAGTAGGAGTTAGCAAAATAGGAGGTGTAGAACCGGCAAGACAACACGGAGGCTTCACGAAGCAGCACTGTCTCAACATAGAAGAAGTTTGTGAAAAAAAATATATATAGTGAAGGATAAGTAATAAAGAAACAAGGGTAAAAATTAAAATAATTAAGTAAATAATTAAAATAAAAGTGTGGTTATTTTATGCAAGAACCTTTGACACGACTGAGTTTACCCCAGCTGCCAATCCGGGTAACCGGAGGTTCCTTACAATATAATATTCATTATCATTATTGCAAATACAAATGGGAAATTTAAATTTGTTATGTGCAAATTTTTTTAATAAATACATTTTAATAATTTATGACATTTAAATCATGAATGTTATCATATTTTCTATTTAATCTATTCGGTAGAAACACGCAGGTAAAATACGCCTTGGAATTACCAATTCAATTTTACCAGATAGCTTAAGATATCTAATAGGTATTTACATCCGTAGTTAGATAGTTGTTGAAATTATGGACATAAGTGGAGGATTTTTTTTTTTTAATTGACGAGCTAAACTCGAATCTGTTTTCAAATTTTTTTATCAGGTATTGATTTTTTTTATGGGCGTGTCTAATATTTCTCCCTTAACAAGGCGATTACATGTGCATATTTTACTGTAGTTCGGGAACGGGTTGTCCAATTTAAACAATTGAAAGGTGCATACAAAAATGATCTTAACATTATTTTTTTTTATCCGATCAATATTTTCGGAGTTATTGACGACCAAAATTTTTCCAATTTTTCATTTCCCTATAACTCCGAAAAAATTGAGCGGGTAAGAAAATTATGCATATGCATCTATTGCATATCTATTGACTGCATAAAAATTGTGTCATATTAGTCATGCACATAAAAAAATTAATACGTGATAGAAAAAAATGAAAGCAGTGAAAGAAACTGTTGGACAGTTTCTAAAACGCAATACACAGAAAAGAGTTTGTACATAAATATAAAAATCTACTTTCATTGATTTCAGTTCGTAATATTTAAGTATAATTTCTTAGGCATTAAAACTTTTTTTATATTTTTTCAAATGAATCAAAAGTCAAGAAGACTGAAAAAATTGTTAAAATTTTCATTTATATTTTTAATTTCTAAAAAAATATTTGAAATTTTCTTCGGAAAATTCTAAACTTTTAATGATTTTTACATACATTTAGATACATTGGGAACAGAACAGAAGCGCTTTTTACCAAATGATGTGTTGCAGAATGGGAGCAAAATTATGCAAATTTCTAAACATTATTTTTTTAACAGATTTTGTTTGGAATTTTGCCATTTTAAGGCATTTGTTGTTAATATTTTCATGTATAACTGTTATCATTTCTCTTCTGCAATCAGATCTAATAAAACTAAATCAAAGATTTAACAAAATTTTTGCAAAATTTCTAAAATTTTCATTATGAACAATTTAATAATATCTATGAACAAAATTCTATATTTCATGGAAAAAGTTTGTAAAAAAAAGTCATGTTCGTTTTATATTATTTATGAAAAATAAATTCAAATATATGCATTTTTTTCTCTGTGTACAAGCGCTAGAAATTCTTAAATTTCTTTAAATTTCAATTTCTTAAGTATAAAAATTGAATTTTTTTCTTTTCTGTAACTGCACGTTCCACACATTAAAAATGGGAGTTATTTAATCTAATCCGTCTTTATTGATACCCTCATTGTGGTGGTGTTAAACTTAAATATTATATTTGTCAAAATATGTAGTCAGAATTTCTATTCTGAGTTTCTTTTGTACACATTTTCGTTTAAATCCTAAATTTACTACCCTTGTACTTTTGTCAAATAACACTCAAACTTAATATTTTCTAAGGACAATAGCATTGTTGAAAATGGTAAAAACTTTTTAGATTTGTTACTTCATATGTTTTATTAAGAAAAAAGAAAAAAAGCCTTACAAATAAAAGTACGAGGGTTGTAAGATGATAAGTATCTGAAATTTAGTTGTGTCATGAATATTAGTCTCTTTGAGTCATATGTTGGTGAAGAGAAAGTTTTTTGTTTTTGGTATCACTCTATTCAAAAAGAAGCTGGATGTTAGCATGTTGTCAAATTTGTTGTTATATTTCAAGATATTGTTATACCAACTTAAAAAATATATGAGGAATTTCAAAAAATTTAAAAACTTTGAAATGAAAATTTTAGGAATTTTGCAAAGATTTTGTTAAATTTATGATTTAGTCTTATTAGATTTGATTGCAAATGGTAAATGAAAATAATTATACATGAAAATATTTACAACAAATGTCGTAAAATGGCAAAATTAAAAGGAAAATCTGTTAAAAAATAATGTTTGGAAATTTGCATAATTTTGCTCGCATTCTGCAGCACATCATTTTAATAAAAAGCGCTTCTGTTCTGTTCCCAAAATGTAGCTAAAAGACATTAAAAACATAAAATTTTCCGAAGAAAATTTCAAACATTTCTTAAAATTGAAAACATAAATGAAAATTTAAACAATTTTGCAATTTTCTTGACTTGATTTATTTGAAAAAATATAAAAAAGTTTTAATGCTTAAGAAATTATACTTAAATATTATGAACTCAAATCAATGAAAGTCAATTTTTATATTTACGTACAAACTTTAATCTAAAACTTTAAGTGGTCCTAATGGGTGTTGGGAGCAGATATGAATAAGGTAAGCGGAAGAGTGGAAGTAGCCTAGGATTAGTAGATTGCAAAAATGTATGCTCTATGTCCAGATTCCATCTGGGATCAGAGAAATCAGAAAGTTTTAAACGCCTGTATTACCTTGAGATTTTAGGTGAATGATCTAAAATTTTGGATCTGTTAGATATCTTGTTAGGTCTACCAAAATGCTTCAACAGTTTTCCTGTTTTTAAAATAAACTATCTATAGAAATAAAGTCGGTTTCAAAGAGTTTCGAAAGTCGGTTTCAAAGTTTCGAAAATTTTTGAAATTTCTTATATAATATTTTGTAGTTTTACTGGAGCCTAAACTAAAGTTTACAATTTCAATTTTAAACTGATCCACCAATATATTAAAATTTATACGTCCTCTCTTTGTGTTGATCAAAGCTTTATATCTGTGCCCTGCAAAGTGGCTCACATGGAGTTAGTTTTTCAAACGTACATGCTTTTACCGATTAATAAAATCACTCAGTCTCTCTTAAACTTTCATTGTAAGGTTGTGCTGTCGCATAATTAAAAAAAAAAAAAAAACACTGAGTTATGAGAGATTGATTATATATTTTGTACTTTTTTTTTAAAGAAAATTGTTTTAATATTAATTTATAGCTTTCATTATAGAAAATAAATTATTTAAGAGCAATAGATTTCTTTCTAAATCCAAAATATTAAATTATAAATTTTGAAATTTTTTCCGTGTACAATGCAAAGGCGGGAGAGTTACATAGAACGTATACAAATACAAAATGTGAATGAAATGCGTTCTTAGAGCGCCGAGCACTGCTTTATATTATATTTTCTTTTATTTATTCCAAAATTCCTAAAAATCTCCTTTTTTAATGTTTCATAAACTATTCTTTAATGTTAAATAAATAATCACGTATTCCTGTCTCGAACATTAGTTTGATTCTCTTCCATAATTTACGTTTCATTTGAAAATTAATTCAGCTGCTCCAAATTAAATAAATTACAAAACATTACCGTAAACAGAAGAAAAAGATAATAAATAATAAATGTTTTTTTTTTTAATCTCAATGTATTTGGTAAAGAACATTTCATTTAATTTCAAGAAAGAGGAAATCCTCAAGAACAATAACAACAGGGTTTCCTAGATACTTTTTTTGGCCAATCCAAAACTTTTTAAAAAAATTTCTCCAAAAAATCCCCACTCAGAAAAAAAAGACGGTTGATCATTCAATATAATATTTTTTTTTTTTTTTTGGTTTTAATAAGTATTTGTGCTTTCTCTTTATAGAGATAAATTTTGGATGAATAGCTACATATGTAGTTCAAAAATAACTATGCACATGATATAGGTATTAAACTCCAAATTAATCATCTTGTAAATAAAAAGAATTGGTACTATCCATAACTTTAAAAATAAAATTATTCAACATGTCGGATAAAATTCTTGTCAACAGATTTTATTAATATATGACCAAGGTGATATTCAGGGGAGATATTTGTGCAAAACCTTAAGTGTTATGTGTTAATACTTGATGTACAGAAATGAAAAAAAATTGTTGAAAAAATATATATGTATTAGGTTCTCTTTATTACATTTAATATTAACATATTAATGGCCAACGTAATATTTGTGCCAACATTTGTTTTTTGTATTGGGGTATATATATATATATATATATATATATATATATAGCGCATACTGTGCGGACACATTTTCTATTTACCGTTTACATTGAAAACTTTTCCATACTTTGGGGACTGTCCCAAAAATTTTATATGCCTTGCGCATAGTTTGAGGACTACTTCGAAGATATTTTTTTTAGATTTTTTTTTTAACAATACCTCTATGTTAGTACTATTATCCTTAAACATCCTTTTTTCTATATATACATCCTTTGTACATAAATTTCTTATTTAAAGATAAAATTTTCGTTTTTGGTGCTGCCATACTTACAGTAGAAAATTTCCGTTACTAACGGCGTTAAAAAAATTGTCAACAGCAGGCTCTGACATATAGAAGTATTGGCGCCAAAGAACTGAGAAAATTACATTTTGCAAACAGCTGTGTCGTCGTACACACAAATGTCAAACTCCATATAAAAAAAACTAATACCTAAAAAAACTATTTGGGCGCGTTAAACTGCGCGCGCAAATAAAAACTGAACTATAAAACGTCACATTAAAAAAGTCGTAGGAGGTTTACACAGGCTATGGCCATTTCTTACATATTTAAAAATCAAACAATGTTTGTAAATGGAGTGTAATATATGTCGTTTATATCTTAACCTATTTTGTGGGAAAACTCTCACACTACATACACAGAATAGTTTTTATAAATAATTTGTCGCAAAGGTCCGGGGGATTTATAGTCAAAATACAAACCAAATATTTATTCTAGTTTGTCTCGAGAACTATTATAGAGCAGAACTTTATAATTTTCATAAATAAGTCTCTTAATAAATAGGTTCTTTTTGATAAAAAATTGAGCGGGTAGTTCCAGGGGAGGTGGTACCTTCCATACAAACCTAATATTAATTACTGCATATCACGAGAGCTATTCTAGTTGAGGACTTAACAATTTGCATGAATAAGTTTCTTACTTAACAGGTCCTTCTTAATAAAAAATTGGGTGGGTAGGTCCAGGGGAATTGGTACACCCCAATATTATTTATCAAATATTTTGATAACTGTTATAGTCTGGGACTTGAAAATTTCCGTGAATAAGTCTCTTACTAAATAGGTTTATTTTTTTGGTAAAAAATTTGGTGGGTAGGTTGGATCTGGGGAGGTTGTATCTCCCATACAAACCTAATATTAATTACTGTATATCTCGAGAGCTATTGTAGTTGAGGACTTAACAATTTGCGTGAATAAGTTTCTTACTTTACAGGTCCTCTTTAATAAAAAATAGGGCGGGTAAATCCAGGGGAAGTGGTACCCCCAATATTAATTATCAAATATCTCGAGAACTACTATAGTCTGGGACTTGAAAGTTTGCATGAATAAGTCTCTTACTAAATAGGTACTTTTTGATAAAAAAATTGGGCGGGTAGATCCAGGGGAGGTGGTACCCCCCATACAAACCTAATATAAAATACTGTATATCTCGAGAGTTATTATAGTTGAAGCCTTAACAATTTAAATAAGTTTGAATAAGTTTCTTACTTTATGGATCCTTCTTTATAAAAATTTGGGTGGGTAAGTCCTGGGAAGGTGGTACCCCCTATACAAAGCTTATATTAATTATCGTATATCTCGAGATCTATTCCAGTTGAGGACCTAACAATTTGCATGAATAAGTTTTTTACTTTACAGGTCCTTCTTAAAAAAAAAAAAAATTGGGTGGGTAGGTCCAGGGGAAGTGGTACACCGCAATATTAATTATCAAATATTATAGCCTGGGATATGAAAATTTGCCATGTGAATAAGTCTCTTACTAAATAGGTTCTTTTTGATAAAAAATTGGCGGGTAGGACCTGGGGAGGTGTACCCCCTATACAAACCTAATGTTAATTACTGCATATCTCAAAAGCTATTATAGTTGAGGACTTAACAATTTGCATGAATAAGTTTCTTACTTTACACGTCCTTCTTAATTAAGGGAGGTGGTACCCCCTATACAAACCAAATATATCGAGAACTATTACAGTGGATGGCTTGGCAATTTGCACGAATAAGTTTTTCGCTTAACAGGTCCTCCTTCATAAAAAATGGAGTGGGTATGTCTTGGAAAAGTGGTACCCCCATGCAAAGCAAATATTAATTATCAAATATTTTGAGAACTTTATTCTCCCTGGAGTAAACTGTAGAAAATTTATTAAATAAACATGAAATTAACTTTTTTTAACTTGTATTGCTCAAAACGGCTGGAGGACGGAGGACGAAAAGTTTAGTTTCTTTGAACATTAGATAATCGTGGAATGTACTTTATATACATATGTATTTTAGGGCTATATCTTTTATGCAATTTTAAAAATATCAATATACATTCCATATCAGAGACCTGTGCCGAATGGCTGAAATTCGGCTAAGCCGAGCCGCCGATTAAAATTTGGAAGCCGCCGCCGCCGTAAAATTTTCGTCTTAAATCGGCTTAAAAGAAGCCGCCGTTTTTAAATTCTTTTTGGAAAAATATGTTAAAAACGAAATTTTTTTATTACTTTAATGCAGCATTTGCCATTTATGTTGTATTAAAGATGAAAGAAAAATATATCATTGGAAGGAAGTATTTAGTGCTGAAAAAGAGCAGCAGATATCCTTTTTTTAACCCATAGTTGTCTTTTACGATTCTTGTTAATTGCTTTTATTTAACTTTTTCCTGCTGAAAATACATTTATTTTCACTTTTTTTAAGTAATTATTTATAGTGGTATTTTTAAGTGGTTGTTGGTTGGTTTACGTGTTAGCCCGTAACCTTACGGGCAATCAATTAGACTCGTTAGAATCCGTTTTGGTGGAACCACACTACTCGCCAGGTGAATGAGTTGTATTGAGTCTGTAATGAGATAGAAGTGTAGGGAAGAACAATGAGAACATAAATTAATTAGATCCAGCCTGTAGCATTGAGATATTTAATGATGTCACTGAGTCTAGTGTCAGATATCTCACAGAGGTTGCCTAATTGGTACCCTGCCAGAAATTTATGTCTGCTTGCGTTCAAGGCTGGGCATTCACACAGAAGATGAAATACTGTCTCCTCCTTCCCTCGATTGCCACAACTACGACAATATTCATTGTAAGGGAGACCAAGTCTGCTTGCATGTTTTCCGATCGTCCAGTGACCTGTAAACAATGCTATTAGTCTCGAGATATCTTTGCGTTTGTAGCCAATGAGTTGCATTGAGCGTTTTTCATTGTAGGTAGGCCACGTTTCTCTACTCTACACTTGTCCAGATTTCGCCATCTATTTTTTGCCTTTTCTAGAAAGTGTTTTTGGATTCTGCTTTTGACTGTTCCCAACGGGATTACGACAGAAACAGATAAGGACGCATTCATAGCAGAGCCTGCCCAGGCTAATATGCGCAGGAACCCAGACTATAGTAATGTCATACAGTCGACTTAATCCTAGCAGTTCCTCTTTACACTGTCTGACTAGAATAGAGGTAGTTTTAAGTGATTTGAGTGACAGTATTGCCACTTGACTGTCGACAAATAAACCAATATTCCCTTGAATATTTCTATCGCGAATTAATTTACACGCTTCCTTGACCGCTAGTATTTCCGCTTGCCTCGTCAGGGAGTCTACATGAGTGTCTAATTCCAAGTTCATTAGAGAAGACACCAGAGCCGACACCGCAGTTCATCTTTGAGCCGTCAGTGTATATCCTAGTTCCGAATTGTTCAAGAAGATTTCCCCTTCTCCATTTACTCCTGGTGGGGAATAGGACTTTAATAGTATTTCCGAAGTCCATCTGGGGAATCATATAGTCGGTAAATTGATTGAATTACGGGGGTATTAAACTTAATATCCTCGCGTGCCCATACGTTTTTGATCTCCAGCTTTCCGTTGCAGATAATCTTATCGCACTATTAACTGATGATTCAATTATTTATAGGTCTATAGGTGTAAGGTGCAATATAGTGTTCAGTGGTAATAATGTTAATTTTTTGATAGTTTTTTTTTTGCTGGGACATGAAAAACATCATATTTTTATGCAAATATTAGTTACATATAATATTTGTAAGCATGGTTATTCCTATATATTTTTAAATACGTACCTCAAAAAATTTGTTAGAAAATTAAAATCTGTTAATTAATGATTTATGTATTTCCATTTAATATAACTTGTTTATGTTGTTCAGAATTTTTTTAATTTTAATATTTTTTCCAAATGTTTATGTTTTTTATTTTATTAGAAACTAATTTTTTGAAATTTATATATCATGTCGAAAATGATACAACAGTTCAATATATTATAATTGGCACCTAAGGTGATATAGTTTTCGCTACTATATCTTCTATTGTTTATTGGATAAAGTTAAGTCAAAATTATAATCAGCCCTTTCTCTTTACACCAGTTTTAAAAATAATTCAATAAAATTTCAGAATAAACATTCCATTGTGCCACGAAAAACTTAGTTAGATATGTTTAAAATAAGTCCGTTTCTCACTATAGTTTAAAATTCAAACATTTTACCAAACTTTATAATTTTACAGAAATGAGTTTTATTTATAAAAGAGAACACACATAAAAAAATAGTCGAGGTAATACTTTCTAAGTCGGCTTAGGTATTTTTTTTTTTGTTTTTTTTTTTATGAAAATTAATTACTAAGTTTTGCTACCTAATTTAATTAGTAATTTCTAATTTATACTTTACCTAAAAGCTTAGTTAATTTCACTTATGATATTAGATATCTTCTTCGAAAAATTTGAAAACAGTTTATTTTAATGTCAACAGAAAATATTTTTTTGTGAAAAAGGTATGTACTGCAATTCAATTTAATAAACAAACATTTATAAAACCTTTATATTTTACAAAATATTAAAGAATAATAAAAAGGTCTCTCTTGGAAAATCGAAATTGTCCATTTGTGAGGAGCTTAATCAATTGCCTATGTACAATATGTCTACAAAGATTTCGAAGTAAGTTTTTTATTAACAGATTATTTTTTAATTGATATTAACATTTCTTTTATATTATATATAATTTTATATGTAGATCGTCTTGATGGATCTGAGGAGCCTTTATAAAACCGGAAACATCGAACCAGTTTTTCATCTTTACATCTACTTAATTTAGTACTTAAAAAGTATTTTATCAGGTATGTCACAGAACACAAATTCGTACGAAAGTGAAAATGAAATCGTATTTAGCTTCTTCAGCAAACGAAAAACGAAAAATTTTTTCGTTTTCAATCCACTCTAAAACGTTAAGGTGAAATTAATATTTTCACCGATTTACAGATAAAAAAAAAAAAAAAACACAAAAAGTTAATGAAAATAAACAATGAATTATTCATTTATTAATTTCACTTAAAAAAAAATCTAATTTTATCCAAAAATTAATAATTTTCTTAAATTTAATTTTAAGTGGCCAAAAAAAATGTGAAAATAAATAATTTCGTGCTACCAATAATTTTTTTTTTTTGCATAGTTACCATATGAATTTAAGAAAAATGTAAACAAATACGATTTGGTAACATCATTTAAGAATACAAACAAAAGAAAATTCGTAAAAAGTCAGTTTCTTTAAATTTAAACATTTTTTTTTTTCAAATTTAAATTTAATTATCATTTTACTCAAATATGTAAGTATTTATAAATTAGACCAAATGACATCACTTTAAAGTACTACTTTTCGTTAAAAGGGGTAAGAACAAAAGTTCCAAGCAGGATAAAATAGCCAAGGGATATGTAAAAGGCGATAAGGTTGTTGTAGATCGATGCATCCTATAACGCCCGGTATTTGGAATTTTTGAAAAAAAATGCTTTTTAGAATTCTTTATTTCTTCATTGGGCATTTTCAATTTAATCCAGTGCTTCGTCCAATACTTATGTTTACATCTCTTCCGATGACGCCTTGGTACGATCCCGTTGCCAAAAATTGAAGTGCTGTTGCTAATTGTATAATTGCCGGTTTTGAAGAACGTTTTGTTCTAATACCATAACAAAAGCTTCTTTGTTTAATCGGTACAAACTGATGAAACTAAAAATAAAAATTACTAAATACTATAATCTCTGTAAATACATAGTTTAAATTATTATACTTACATTGCACTTGGATAAGACAAAGGATCTGATGCGTCCCTTAATGATTATCGCCTCAGTTTTTCAAGGAAATGTTCATTTCTTAGTTCTTCTAATACAGTCACAATTGAAACACCAGGCATATTTAATATCCTATAAAACTATTTTGTTTACACTTTTGAAATTAACACAAATATCACTTTTAACTTCATTTGTTGATTCTCTTATTTTGTTTTTATTTTCTTTGTTTATTAATCAGCTGTTATGTAATGATGCCACATTTTCTTAAGGAAAAATGTGTTTTTAATTTCTTTCGGATTTGCAAAAACGTATTAAAGCTGAAGAAGCAAAACAAAAACATTACGAATTCGACTATACGAAAATTTTCACTTCTGAAAAATTTCTGTGACACATCTGTATATCTGTAATTATATGTATACTTTTATGTACTTTCCAATTAAAATATGTATAAAAAATGCAATTAATTGCGTATATTTAATTGAATTATATAGAAACAAATGTAGATTTTAGTAAATTCAAGAACCATTTATAAAAGCAGTCAATTTATCAAAAATTATTTTATAAATTTACTTTGCTATTATAGATAATTTTTAAAATTTTACCAAAAATTTTAAGTAATGTTTCGAACATAGAAATCACCTAAAAATATAGTCATATTACCTAAGAAACTTTGTAACTGCCATTCTACCCTTTTGCTTAGTTAATTTATAAATATATATATTTTAAGGAAATTTTACCTAAATTTGTTTTTGTGTGCATATAAACATTTCAAATTAATTCCTATTGTCAAAAACCTATGTTATGAAAAAGTATTACTAAAATTAAGTATTTGAAAATGCGTAGTTTTTTCTGTTTGTGCTCTTTTTAAGCATCTGCTTCAGTGTCTTTCTCAATGGGTGTAATTGTATAAGAATTGGCTAAAAATCCATCTTTACGTTGATTAAATTAAACACACTTTTATTATAAATGTTTGTTACAAAACGTATTGCTTTTAAAGCCTTTATGGAATTTAAATAAAAAAAAAAAAAAAAACAAATTAATTCATATAAATTTGTGCTTTCATTTTACACATTTAAATTATTTTGTAATTAAATTTAAAAATTTTTTATATTTATTTTTAATTGTTAAGTTAAATAAACGTATTATTCTATTATTGATTTTATTTATTTATTTTTTTTTTCATATACTCTTCTATGATCAGTTAAGATCAGCCAGTGACCAGAGACCTGCGCCGAACGGCTGAAATTCGGCTAAGCCGAGCCACCGAGAAAAATTTGGAAGCCGCCGCCGCCGTAAAATTTTCGGCTTTACTCGGCTTAAAAGCAGCCGCCGTTTTTAAATTCTTTTTGAAAAAATATGTTAAAAACGAAAATTTTTATTATTTTAATGCAGTATTTGCCATTTATGTCGTATTTAAATATGAAAGAAAAATATTTGCATCATTTTGAACTTCAAATAATTATAAATCAATCAAGTATTTTTGGTGACTTATAATTGATTATTTTTTATGCTAATATTGTAAAAAAATAATATTAACACTTGCTAATAAATTTTAATCAGCCTTAATCGACAATAATAATAATGCTAGATATCTAAGAAAAATCGTACACAAGACTTTGTCAGCTAATAAATTACTTATATTTACTAACGATATGTGGTTGGCAATTAACAAAATAATTGATATAAATTCCATTATTTATTGTACTTTTTTATTTCTTTAGCATATCTTAAGAATTGATATTTTTTCATATCGGAGGAGACCATTTCTTATTCTAATATGCAAACAATTATTCTAATATTTTATGTAAAAATCCAAAAATATCCTTAGCTCACTCGCATATTTTTTATATTTTTTCAATGAATTAATAATTCTGTTTATACTTTCGCTGGAAAAAACCTCGTCCTATTCTTATGAACAATGTTAATCGATGGGGCATGAAAATATAAAATTTGTAATTAGAAAAATATGTGTGTAATATCAGCCGGCTGACAGCCGATTTTAAGCCGCCGCCGAAGCTTTTTAACAAAAGCCGCCGCCGCCGATAAAATTCCTCGGCGCAGGTCTCTGCCAGTGACTTCATGTAGCTAAAAACCCCTTTTTATCGAAGTTCCTGAAAATAAAGAAAAAGTTTTGGCATGTTAATAACTCTAATGTATCCAAAATATTATAAATTTTATATGTATATTTACTTACTTTTTAGTACAATCATCAAATATAGAAATCAAATAAAATCAAAAAATACATTTTATTTTAATATTAAAAATATTTTCGTTTCTTGGTATTAGGTAATAAAAATTTGTGGTTTATCAAAGAAAAGTTCCTGAAAAATGAAAAAGATCATTAAGGACATGTTCAAATCTATGATTTTATCTAAAAAATTTAAAAATGTATCTATTAAAAAATGTTCAAAGTATAATATGTGTAAAATTTTTTCAGTTTTTTTATTTTTAATTCTATTGAAAAATGAATGTTATACAGCATAAAATTTAGATTTTGAAAATTCTTGGTGGACCTTTGAAATCCTACACTGAAGAAAATTTTGGTAAAAAAAATTCATATTTTCCTCAACTGCGTATAATCAAAATTTATAAATGCATATGTATATACAAATTTAGTAAATCACTTATTTTAAAAAATATTTTTTTATTAAATATCTAATATATTTTAAATCTTTTTGTGTTAAATTATTTTGATAGATAATTCAGAAAGGCAAATTAGACGGAATCATAGTCTATGTCTTATTATAGTTAATGAAGACTAATTAATAAAATAAATAAAATCATGGCCTTTTATTGGAAGCATTTTTAAAAAAACCACGACTGTTTTGATTAAAAGTCGTTCTCACAGACCGTGCGCGGATATAGGAAGGTTAAAATAAGATTTGTTGTTTATATCGTAACCAATCATGCATGGAAAAGTTGAACGGACTGCAGATTATCAAGGGTCCTATGGCCCAAACTTGATAGAGCAGATACAAATCTACTTTTGGGCATGAAAAGGGAAAACCTGAAGACTATGATAGGTATTCTGACAGGTCATTGTCCCATAGGGGGAATGATAGGGTATTGGGATAGAGGTTCCTCCGGTCTTCGCAGAATGTGCGTAGATAATGAGGAGCTAGAGACGGTGGAACATATCATATGTTACTGTCCATGTCTACAACTAAGTAGGCAGAAATGGTTAGGCAGTCGATTCCTTGACGAATTGGACAGTATATCGAGAATAGATCTCGATAGACTAATAGGATTCGTCATGGGAATAGGCTGGCTAAGAGGGGGTCGTTGGCTTAGAGCGAGCGATTTGGGGCGGTAGTACTTTTCCTTTCCTGATTCTTTCTATTCTTTTCTATACTTTTCTTGGTCTCAGCTTTTTCTCTGTCATTTTCCTTCCTGCTCTTTTCTATATCTCGTCTGTAGTTTCTTTCTATATTCTTTACGAAGGGGCTCACAATGGACTTTTTGGTCTCCCAGTGGATGCACAAGCACTCTTCTGAGTGCTGGGCAACCCTTCCCTACCTACCTACCTACCTTCTAAGTTTAATTCTTACTGTTTGGTCTATTTGTGATGTATCTGATTATCTATCCACGTCTTCAGTTGTTGTGGAGTTCTGGATTGCAGAGCAGGATTGTCATTTATTGCCTTGAAGTAATTCATTAGACTAGGAAATTTTTCCAATTTTTTCAAATTGCCAAAAATAGAGTAAATGGCATTTTTCTCACATTCAGACCATCTCCTTCTCGTTGTTTTGCCATACGGAGACATTTTAATAAATATAGTTTTATTAAAATGTTAAATATATAGAATACATAATTATTCGAATATTAAAAAAAAAAACGAATATGTAAATATATTTTAACTTAGAGCCAGCTTTCAACATTTCAAGAAATTTTAAATTGCTGATGTAAAAACATAAGTCAAATTTTTATGAAAATAATAACACAGGTCAACACTAAAAAAGTATCTTGAAAAATATGTTGCAGATATTATGGGTATAGTGACATTTAAAACCTTTTAAGGACCAAAGAAAACTTGCTTGCTTCAAGAGTTTTCAAGTCTCTAACTTGTCAGCTATAGCCTTTAGAAGTCTTGAAAGTAAAAATTAAGAATTTCTTAACTAACCATTATAAAATCATGGAAAACGAGGGGTAAAGACTACAGATCTCAAAAATGGTAACATTTTTAAAATCGCATTGACAGAAAATGTGTAGACATCGAAAGTATTTTAAATAACAAAATTAAAAAAAAAAAAAATATTATAAAGAATACATCGTGAATAATTCCGACAAATTTTAACTCCTTAAACTAAATATAGTGAGAAAGTTAAATAAAACATTTCCATTTAGAAGATATGTTTTTATTTTTAACTTCATTGAAAAATGTATGCATATTTTTCTTAAATTAAGATTTAAGAACATACTACTTTTAATTTTTCTCATTCTAAAAAGCAGCAATAGTGTATCACTAATGTAGATTCCATATGCTTTGATATATTTTTCATTAACAGTGTTTTGGTATAAAAGCTATTATTGTTCTCCGCTTTTTTCTCCTATATTTTCTAGGGGCTATGGAAAATGTTGTAGACATGGTATATTATACACTTTTGTTGCATTATTCCTTCTCTATAAAATACGCATCCCAGATTTGTTCTATCATTACCCTTTTATGGTCCTCAATGGGTTAAAAATGTTACATGGTGGAAAATTTTCATTTTATTTTATACACTATATCAAGCATAAGGAATAATAATTTTGCAAAATTATTCGCGATATATATTTTTTATTTTTTGACTGGTAAAAATTATAGAGACTTCTGAAAATATATTTCATTTTATCTAAAATTGTCCTATTTATTTTCATATTACAATCTCAACTGTCTTCTTCCTTTCTATGGAAAATCTGTGGTTTTAATAGTTTAAATTGTAACTCAAATACAAAAAAGACAATTAATATTAGACTACCTTTAATTTTATAAAAACTAATCAAATTAATAACTGACGTTTAATCTATAGGTCGAAAGCTGGCTCTTATTCCTAATAATAATAAACTAATTAGTAATAATTAACACTTACTACTTCGCTTTTTTCAGTTGGATTTTCATCAAAATCAAGCGGGATTTGCCCTTCTCTATTTGAATATCTCGTTGAATTTAGATCTGTTTCTGACTCGATATCAACATTGCGCGCACTTCGTTTTTTCCTAGTTATTGATCTGGTTGAATTTTGATCAGTTTCTGACTCGATATCATCAGGTGTACAAAGTTAAACATCGCCATTATCCTCACCCTCCTTATCGTCATCTTCTCCTATCGCCGACATCAGAAGCTTTGACACGCAAGTTATTTCAGTAACTGGAACCCTATAAACATTTTTATGGATGTCCTTATGATGCCCCATAAAATTTGCCAGGTGATCTACCGAAACCTCCTCTATATTTAATAACGATTTATACGTTGCGATATGTTTTTTAAGAGATGTTTGCGGAATTTCAGCACCGCACTCTTGTGCAAATTGTTTGAGTAAAGGACAAGCTCTATAATATTGTTTCGAAAATTTTGAATTTCCTCTCTTTGAAAAAATATATTCGTTATTATTAGTTATTCCTGCTTTGGTCCTGTGTTTAAGAATTATGTCAATAGCCTTTATACTTAGGGGACTTAAGAGCACACTTACTGTCCTTTCTAATTTTCCTCGCAATGTCAAACGAACAAATTGTTTTGCGAATGTCACCGACTCCTCCGATATTTTTTCCAAAATGTCTTTTTCAACATTGTCCGTGATTATCTCCTTGTTTAAATAATTATTTATTGTTAGCCGCTCGATTTCTCCTGCCAGTCTTCTGTTAAATATCTGTATAAATATTAACGTTGACTTTACAAGTTCATGCCAGTATATATCACTATATTTTTTCTTCAATACTGCAAGGGAATCAAGCATTTTATTTTTTAGAAATAAATACAATTTTCTTATGTCGTCCTTGGATGGCAAATAATACTTTTTTTTATCCGTTTCTGATTGCATTGATCATCGAAAGCTTTTTTGTTAATCAAAACCGGTACTTCCTTCTCCCATAGCAGCAAAAAATCTTCAAGATCCTTTTTTAGTACTTCCGATTGAGTTTTAATAAATGCTGTCCTTTGTTTAGATCCGCACTTTTTTATTATGGACGCAATACTTTGAGCAACTGCTGGCGTTCTGAACCACATTAATGTATTGTCCCAATTTGCAACAATTCGGAGAGCTTGTATACAGATGTCGAATAATCCGGGTTTAAAAATATCCTTCAGTTCTTTTATACTTCCTTCAAGTTTTTTTATCTCAATTATAAAGCGTCCCAATAATCTTAATTGTGATCTAATCATATCGTGTTGGTGGCTCAATGTATATTTTTCGGACAATTTATTTACATATTTAATAATCAGTTCATCATATCGAATGGCTTTTGTAACGTCATCGTTTCTTAAAACAGGAAAAATAAAATTTTCTGCCGTGTGAATATATTGAGTTATTTTCCTGCTGGATATTAAGTTGTGATTTCTTTTACCACATTTTTTTAAATGAATTCGAAATGTATTTTTTGAGTAAAATCCTTTGCAATTTTTATAGCAAGCATAGTCGTTTGCCTCATTTCGACGTTTGTCCTGTTGTTGTCTGGTTCTTAAGATGTATTATGAAGAAAATCCCCTTTCTTATTCAACACATCAATAAATTTTAATCGGTCTTTTGATCTGGATTGTAAATTAAGTATTTCATTAATTTGTTTTTCTGATTTGTGTTTAAAGAAGAAATGTCGCGCTAATTTTCTTTGTAATGTTTTGCATAATATGCAGAAGTGTTTTTTTGACTTTTATACAAGACAATTTTAGAGGATTTTTTATCAACTCTCCTGCACTCCTATTTTGTTCTTCTAAAGTGTTTTCACCTAAGAATTTCCCTGTTGAGTCCGGAAAATATTCTGAAATTGTATTGCAAGTCGATTTTGTATGGTTGGTACATACAAACGAACGAGTCATCGAAAATTGGACTCAAAGGATGGACCATCTGCGACGTAACAACGGCCAACATTTGATAGACATAATCTTCAAAAAATAAACGCCAAAGAATGTTCTTTCAAATGATAATAAACATTCCCCATTAAATTTGAATTTTCTGTGTTTTTTTTCTTTAAGAAAGTAGGGAACCTCGAAATGGATCACGCTTTATTTTATAGTAAGTTGTAGTAAATTTAAATGGGGCGGAGGGGTAGTATGTCCAATTTAAAACTAGATTTCACGGTTTTAAACAACGAAATATCTTTATAGTCAAAAAATATAACTTAAGCAACAATGTTTTGATTTAAAATAATTATAAATAATTATATAATTCATTATAGTTAAATAAAACTAAATTTTTGAAATGACTAAAATTTTTCTTAAAATCATGTTAACCAAACTCTTTGAACTGCACACAAACCCGCTTTAGTTTCCTTATATTAATGATTTATTTTAAACAATTTAGAGCGCTATATTCGGCTGTGCTGAATCTTATATACCCCTCACCCGTGATGTATATTAAAATAAAATATATTTTTAATATATTTAGTTAACGTTTTCTATATAACGCAGGCAAGATATAAATTAATCAAAAATATACAAATGTAAATAGGATACATTTACAAATATATTTATCTATACGCTAACACTAAAAACTAAATAATTTAATAAATAATAAATTGAATATTTTGAATGTTTAATAAATACAAGTCAATATTAAATTAAATGATAAAGAAAGATGTAGTCTGTCAAGACCGACTGTTATACCCTACACCATCGTGTACGAGCACGAAAATTCGGGAAGGAGACTTATATTACACCTGCGGCCAATTTTACTTAATGTAAAATAAATTATAAAAATACAGAATAATGCGTTGATACTAACATCTAGATGATTTTATGCACTTTAGGGCGACTCCTGGAAGTGGATTTATATGGGAGCTACGGTAAATTATGGACCGAATCGCATAAAATTTGGCAATGTTGTTTTTATTTGCATAAAATTTATTTGTGTCGAATATTAACTTGATACTAATATTCGTATGGGATTTACGTACCAAATTTCATTGAATTATCTTTAAAATTGCGACCCGTACTTTTGCACAAGGTTTACATGGATAGCCAGAGGGATATCGTTAGATCATTTTAAAAAGTGATTCTGAGTCGATTGGTATACTTTAAGATGGGTATTAGATAACTTATACTATGCGTTACAAACATCAGCACGCAAAGTACCCCAACCACCAATGATGGCGGTGTATGGTTTAAAAAGGGTATCGATTCAACTGATTTAAAAAACCAAAATTCGAAAAAAATATTTATGATAGATCCGTGTTAAGAACGTGCAAAAATCATTATAACGCGTTTTGGCTTATAACTCGGTTACTACTGGACCGAGTTAGTTCACTTTTTTTAACACAAATATTCTAAAGAAAATTAAATTTTCAGTGAAAAAACGAAGTCTCTAGCTTCCTAGAGTTCCTTCAAAAAGTTTAAAAAACCATTTACATACATATGTCATAATTCATTGTTGTTGTTTTTCAGTAGCTACGAAAACAACAACTATACGATTTTCCAATAACTCAGTTTGGCATAAATCAAGCTTACCAGTATACTTGATTTTTAAATAATTTTGATAAGGGTTCAGTAGCATTTTTATTCGCGATTAAAGTAATGTAAGAGATTTTGTCCCCTCGCTCTTAGTTTACGAGTTATGGGTACTTGAAGTTATAATATAAGAATGAAATTTTCTCCTTCCTCCTTTAATGAATATGAACAATATGGGTATTATTAGAAAGGTCTTGGAAAGGCCTTTGATTGATATATAAAATGTGCCAAATCATTAACCCATGGTGAGACAATATGATATTTTATTACTTTTTATTTTGCCTTTTTTTTACAAAAGTACCGTTATCTCAAAACTATATCGATTTTTGTCAAACTTTTTTTAACCAACCGACCGACGGACGGACAGACAGACATCATTTCTTATAAGGATCAAGAAAGTAGTCTACTGTCTAGCCAATAGAATAGTCTATAGTCTAGCCTATAGAATAGTCTAGTGTTCTGATTAAAAAGTTAAAAAAAAGCTGTACTTACCGGTGCACCGTGGTTCTGCTGCCAACCAGCTGAGTTGAAACTCCATCTACTATTATAAACAAGTCAATTTTAGTACCGAATATGGCCATCCTTCTAAACAGATTATAGAACCTGAAAAATAATAAAACATTTGTTTAAAATATAATATTTATTTAAAATATAACATTTATTTTAAAATATAAGATACTTACCGGTGGCTGAGGTTTTACAATTACTAATAAGAAAAAAAAAAAAAGTTACAACCATATACTGCTATCCTTTACCCAATAAATAATTAATAAGATATTTATTTTAAAATATAAAAAGAACGCGGGTTCTGTTTAAAATAATTTTAAAAAATTTACTTACCGGTGCACTGTACTTCTGCTGCCAACCACACTTCATGAAAACTTTTTCTGGAATGCGCGCCATTCCATTTTACCGTTATAATTAATGTTACCACACAAAACAAAATCAAAAGTGATGCCAAACTAGTGAATTAGGCTGGTTTATTTGTGACATATTTTTGTTACATTTTTTATTATTGACATAACAATAACATCAATGTTATGAGAGTGTAGTGTTAACGATATTTCATGAATTTTTATTAAATAAACATGAAATTTATTTATTTTTTATTACTTCAATTAAAATAATCATTAAAAATGTTAAATGTTAGCACTACGAGAGCAGTTCTCAAAGTAAGCAAATTTCTTTGTTATATATAAAAATAAAGATAATCCTTGTATATATTATGAAAATGAGGTGAATGTTTTTTTTTATTTATATGTTTGTGAATCAATCACGTCAAAACGTCTGAACCGATTTTATCGAAGTTTGACATATATATATATTACCAGTGCCGGATGCATTTATATATATGTTAGATCATTATTGGA
This sequence comes from Protocalliphora azurea, assembly GCA_932274085.1. Lineage (NCBI taxonomy): Eukaryota > Metazoa > Arthropoda > Insecta > Diptera > Calliphoridae > Protocalliphora > Protocalliphora azurea. The sequence goes on from OW026519.1 coordinate 65,981,611, forward strand.
TTTCACGTTCACTTTTTACGTCCACTTTAAAAAATTTTTATTATTTAAATTTTGTGCTTTTACGTGGAATTTAACGCACGGATAGTGCTTGCAATGGAGAATGTCATAAACTATGTTGGATCTTAATCGAACGTCGCGCCCATTTTTTTAAAATCAAATGACTGATCCGATTTTCACGAAGTTTGACACATAACATAGTACCAGTGCCGGAGGTGATCATAGGCTATGGTAAATCTCCCACTTTTTACGCCTACTTTTCAAAAAATATATTTTTTTCAATTTTTTACGCTATTAATGAGGCTAATTTCACAAATTGATTTTTAGAAGATTTTTATAAGCTACGATAAATCTTGATTGGATATCACGCCAACTTTTATAAAACTCAAATGGCTGAACCGATTTTTACGAAATTTAACATACAGATAGTATTATCACTGAAGAATTTTATGGGCTATGTTGGATCTTGGTTGGATTACACGACCATATTTTACGCCCACTTTTTTAAAACTCTGTAACGGCTAAAACGATTTGCATAAAATTTTCACATCATGATCATGTTTGATATTTTAATATAAGAATGTGTATATTTGATTTTCACATAGAAAAACTGAGCACTAACTAACACTGCGTTACATAAAGTTTTAATATATTTATATGTTAATATAGTGATTCAATTTATAATTAAAAACAAATTATATTAAATTTACTTTCTAAAATCCACTTTTTAAATCAATTTCGCTTATAAATATAAAAAGTAGAATTTGTTTATCAAACGACCACAAGAAAAGATTATCAGAATTAGAATGCTTTCCGAATAGATACCATAATTGTTTTTACTTTTATTGGTTGTTATACAAAATTTGTTAAAAAAATTATTTCAAGTTCACATATTTTACTTGTCGTATTTTAAACATAAATTTTACTCTAAAAATTTTTAACAAATGTAACAGTTTTACAAAGTACTACCTGTATAGACTGGGTTTTCTTCTTTTTTTAATCATTGTTGCACTTTTTGACAATTAATCATTTAACAAATTTTAATTAGCACAACATATATTAGTATTTTCGTATTCAGTTGTTATATTTTGAATTTAGGTAAAATTCACTTAGAATATTTAGTAGTTTAAAATTCAGTCTCCTTCGTAAAAAATATTATTTGTATTAAAACCTTTATACTGTTTTCTTATTTTAAATAATAAACAAAAATTATTGCTAATATTGTCTTCGACAGAATTTTTGATCGGAAAGAAAATGTTTTCCGAATATAGTTACTAAAATTTAAAACACAATAAAGTAAACAAAATAATCATTATAAAAATATATCATTTAATTATTTATGTAGAAATTTTTTGATTAACAAATTTATATTTAATCAATAGAAAAATTAATGTATATAATGTAATACTTTAGGTATTTAATTAGAATTGTTAATGTATATATTATTATACATGAAGCAAAGCATTTTTAGAAGTTTCGTACTAGTGTAGACAGGGCTTTATAAGGTTTTTAAAGTCTTTGTTCCATTTTTGCGATTTGGTACAAGTGGCGTAATAAAAACGTTGAGACGCATTTAGCATTACTGGTAGAATGACAGCAGTAGAGTTCGTAACCAGTTGTGAAAAGTGAACGGCGTTAGAAATTTATCAAAAAAAAAAAAGTAAACATTATGGCAACAATAATTGCTATATGTGCAACGTTTTCTTTCAAAACATGACTGCGAACTACACGCGCCATAAAAAGCTGTCCTCATAATATGGGTTGCATACTTAAAAGAGATTTTGACCTAGTTCCCGATATCCTAAGCCTAAAAAAATGAATCTATATCTCTAATTTGTTGCAAGGATTCAGAATAAATGATAAAAAGTGAAGAATTTTTCTGTCCCCAAAGTATCCGCAAGATATATATATATATATATATATATATATATATATATATATATATTTATATATATATTTATATATACCCAGCAAAAACGAACTTCAAAAGAACTAAGTGCATATTTTGGAAGTTATTAATAATTACTTCTGAAAAGTGAAAAACAATATATTTTTAGCAAGAAAAATGGTTAATAATTTCAAAGAAAATAAAATTTCACAAATTTAAAAGTATTTTTAATATCCTTAAATAAGCTTTAAACAGAATTTTTATTAAAAAATTTTACAAACATAGTTTTAAAAAAGTACTTCAAAAGCAATGAACAAGAAGTATTAAAGAAGAACATCATATATATATATATATATATATATATATATATATATATATATATATAACATAAATTTAGAATTCAGTGTCATATTAGATTTATATATATATATATATTAATCTAATATGATACTGAATTCTAAATTTATGTTTTTTACTTAATAAGAGTTAAACAAAATGAGTACATGCATGTTTTAAGCACCTAAACTACACTTTTTAAGTACATGAACTTCCTTTCCCTGCTCATAAGTAAACGAAATTTTTGACAGAAGTCCGTTAACAAACAATGGAAATGCATAATTTTTAAAATTGTGCTTCCAAAATAAATTTGTAGATCTTAAATACACAATGTTCTATAATTATAAGTATCAAACTGGTTTACTTTCCCCTTTTTAATTATCAAAAAACTTTATTTTTATTAGAAACATTTTTGAGTAAAAGAAAAATTAGCAAAGAGAAATGAAAACAATGCTGCATTCAGATATTTTTACTATAAGAAAAAAGTTGACATGTTTTTAACAGTTACAGATTTTGTTGCTTTTATTGTGCACACTTATGAATATAGTCCATACAGTTTTGTTTTGCGTTTTTTAAGAAGAAACAGATCTACATCTAATGTACAAATTTTTATGTATTATATAAATTTTTTTTATATAAAATTAATACTTTGAAAAATTAATTTGGTTTTAGGGTAACCCCTATTTTGTCGCTTATGTTCTGCACAGTACTGTATAACGGAAAAACTCATAAACAATATGTTTGTAGGTTTGTTTGTTTTTTTACAGTGTTGCTATAATTTAAGATAGTAATTTATTTGCCCTTTTTCGTAACCACGGACCCATGTGAACCAAACACCACATCTCATAATATAGGGAAAGTAATATAATACTTGTGTAACCTAAGTGTCCATAATATGGAAAATTTAAGAGCTTTTTCTAAAGATAACAAAGGGCGAAAGTAGGAAAGTCTTAAGTTTTAATATTATCCAGTTATCTGTATTAATGAACATTTTGCTGCCACGATATAAAAAAACTAAATTGTTCTTTATCATAACTTTAACATTCCTTTTTACATTGACTTAGTTTTATAGGCTAATTTTAAAGCTATGGTCAATTGGTCATTAAATACTATATGTAAATGCCAATATTATGTTTTTTTTTTTTTTTTGTTAGGTAAACATTTTATGGTGTATCATAAAAATAATGGCGTTTAAGTATGTTGACTTTTTTTACTTAAGGTCCTAAAAATAAAACACAAAGCAAAACTAACAAAGAAATTCAAATCTAAACATGCATATTCAAATATACGAGGGGAAAGTCTAAAACTCCTTTAAAAAAATAACAACTTAGTTAAGTTAAAGTTGGCGTTCAAAATACTTAAATACAGTATTCTCTATATAAATTATTTGCTGTTGAAATATCCAACAGATTTTCAATGTAGCTTATTTTCAGCTCGGCCTTATTTTATATACATTAGGTAATGCAAAGAGTAATGAGTATGGTTATTAAGTAATGTAAATAAGAAGCTCTTAACGTTAGTATACAAATACCTACTGCACTTGTATATAAAACTCCATGCAAAGAAATTAAAAACATGGTTACGGCATTGTTACTACAACAATATTCTGTTCTCATTATTGTTTTTCATTAATATTAATAATAATGTTTTTATGATAACAATGTTTTTGTTTCAGTTTTATCATTCAATGTTTACATTCATTCAAAATTGTAATATAGTTGACTACAAAAATTTGATGTTTTTGAATATTTTTAACAGAAACAAAATTTTTTTAATATAAAAAACATAATTAGTTCTATAAACATTAAATATTACCAATCTTTTTCCTTGTCCTTAAGCCAATAAAATGTTACAAATAAATATGCTTTTTACAAATATGGTTCATTCATAACTTGTTTGTTTTTGAATATATTTTGTTTTTAACGTTTTTTTCCCACCTTCATTATAATTCTCATTTAGTTTATACTTAAATATTAATTTAAGTAGACAAGGTTTTGTTATATTTTTTGTGATTCAATATAAGATATTAAATGGCTACTATTAAAGGATTTAGTTAATAAAAAATATCTCGTATTATCTTGCACAATATATGATGGTACAAATAATTAAAATTAACTAATGAACAAATAATATATAAACACTTCTTTATGAATAATAAAATCTTTGGTCTGTTATTTTGAAACAAATGTAATGGACTCAATAAAAATAATAAGATGATGGAATAATAGGATAAGATGGAATAATAATTTGTTAAAATGGAATTATAATATGATAAAATTATCGTATTATTATAAGATGGAATAATAATACAATAAAATTAAATCATAATCTGAAAGAATGAGATAGTAATGTAGTAAGACGCTATAATAATATGAAAAATTTAAACTATAACATGAAAAAACGAACCATAAAATCGGACACAATATGATAAAATAGAATCATAACAATTACCATTTATAATCATACATATAGATTATGATAACTACAACTATATTTTTTCTCTGCATGTGATAAATTGTTGCTTTATTCCTCATATTTGGTTTAAGGCTAAGCCTTTAAAATGATTTACTGTTTCAAAAGGCTAAGAAATATCGTAATCGAAATAGATTTACGAGTTTTTTAAATATTATTATTTTGATAAAATTATAAAAATATTTCAAAGGTCTTTGCTTTTTTTTTACCAAATTTTAATCTATCCTCGTATTGAAAATTTTTTATGAGAAATGAAGAATGTTAGCCGCATGTCATGTGTCTTCAATATAAGTAGTATTTTTATTTGTCTTATTATTATAATTTACTTCTGGGTTGGGAGTATTGAAATGTGTAACATATTGTTATAGTTTAAATGAAATAAAATTAAAATCTTTGCAAATTTAATTCATGATTTGTGTATTAAAACATTAGAAATATTGTGAAATGGCAGGTATTCATTTTCATTGAAGAAATTCTAAAATCGTTATCGGTTGGTCTCACGAAATTTTCCTGATTTAGCCTTTTCTTTATATGTTTTAAGATAAACATTTTTTATTGATCTTTATTTTATTAGAACTACTAAATATTCAATCCGATAGCTTTTGCATTGCTAATATAATAATATGTAGGCTATGAAAGAGGGATTAGTGGGAGTAGTCTATATAAACAGAGGACTTGAATTTCTCTAGGTTTCAAGTAACAGGAAAGACTTTCTGTGAGTTTATTCCACAAACAATATGTCTATGAAACGAAAAAAAAAAGAATATCAAACCGATTTTTTTTTACATGGTCGAGAAACCCAAAAATCAATTTTAAAGCACTAACCAATAATGGTCTGATAGGGCAGTTAAATTCTTCATCCAACAGTTGAAAAATGTTTTTAACTCAAAGAACATCACACTGTTCTCATAATCAGAAATTCAAGAGCATTTGATTTATTAATGATTGATAGAAAAAAATGGGAAAATATTAGGAATTCTGGTTATATTCGCGGACAATACTCATCTTAGGCTCCGTTCTCCATATGCCGGAAATGCATGCCAACGCGCTATTTGTTGATATTTTGTAAATTAAAAAAAAAAAAAAAATCACAAATACAATTCGGTAATACTGCTTATATCCGTGGATAGCATTCATCCTTGGCTCCATTCTCCATATGGCGGGAATGCATGCCAACGCGTCATTTGGTCACAGTGGGCAAAATCATTGATAGACCTCTGATAGACTCTATATTCACAAAGTTGACATTTTGAACATTTTTCCAGAATTCTGCTTATATCCACAGACAGTATTCATCCTTGGCTTCTTTCTCCATATGTCGGGACTGCATGCTAACGAGCCATTTGGTCACAGTGGGCAAAATCCTTGACAGAGCTCTAATAGACTTTATATTCGCAAAGTTGACACTTTGAAAATTGTTTAAACAATTTACAAATACAATGCAAGAATTCTAGTTATATCTGCGGACAGTATTCATCCTCGACTCCATTTTCCATATGACTGGAATGCATTCCAACGCGCCATTTGGCCACAGTGGGCAAAATCATTGACAAACCTCTAATAGACTCAATATTCGAAAAGTTCATATTTTGAAAATTTGAAAAAAAAAATCATAAATACAATTCAGGAATTCTGCTTATATTCAAGAATATTATTTATCCTTGGCTCCATTATTCGTTGTCTACAGTGTCTAAAATCGTTGACAAGCTTTACATTCACAAACTTCAATTTTGCAATATTTTCTCAGAAATTTTTAAATTTGTATTATTACATTATATTATCATAAATTTATTAGCTTTTAATATTTCATTAAATTTTGTCAAAATTTGATTTAATATTTTCTTTTAGTGCTAAACATATATCATTACGTAAGTCGTTAGGTCAAAAACATATTTAACTTGCATATTTATCTTCACACACATTAATTTATCTTATAATACTAATATTTAAATCTACACGGGAGATAATTCTCTCAGACTATTTGTTATTTGTTAGCCACTGTTCTACGATTTGTAATATAAGGCTGGACGAATTTCTCTTCTTGATTCAAAAAAACTAAAATTTAAAGCAAAATTTCACAAACGTGTATTTAGGAGAAGAAATGTAGCAAAAGTAAAACATCGGCTTATTTCAAGCTGTCATAAGTCGAAATTTTTGTCGGCGGCGGCTATTGAAATTCTTCGGCGGCTCGGCTTAGTCGACTGCTTTATCAACTGAAGCAAGGAGCTTCATAACAAGAAAGAGATTTATCCGTATACAAATTCTTTTATTACGCTATTTTATTTTATTTTTTTATTTTTATTTTTTTTTTGTGTAATTTTCTTGTCGCCAATTTAATGTAGATATTGATTTTTGCGATTTTAGTGGTAAAAGATAATCATCTCTTGTGTTTGTATTGCTACTATTTGAATGAATTCCAAATAAGAATCTGACTTTTCCGTCCCTGATTTACTTACATGCTTGGTTTGTTAGAGTATTTACTGTTATTTTTTTTTTTTTTTTTTTTTTTTAAACGTAAGGAGTGCGAGAAACTTGCTTTTTTTCTCATTTTGTTCTTTTATTGCTTTTTTGCATAATAAATAGGAAAAATATTGATTTTATTTATGTTTGTATGTGGACTATTTTATTCATTGTTATAGTCTCCTGCTCCTGTTCTTGCAGCAAAAATACACACAAGTACTCATACGTATGAGTGTGTTTGCATGTGTATCGCATAAGTGACGTCAATGTAGGATACTTATTTTTATTATTTTATTTTCGCTGAGGTTTTTTATTATTATTTTGTACTTTCATACTCTTATATCTTTTTTTCTTGTGTCTCTGATATTGTTGATTTTATGGCACGTGAATTAAAGGTCCTTAAATAATTAATTGTGTATGTAATTTTACAGTAGAATGTATGTTTATTTAGAGTGTATGTGTGTAAATTACAACTAATTTAAATAATTGAAGGGATCATTTATTTTAACGTGAATATTAATGTCTAGTTAAAACAGTTAGCAAAAGAAATTAAAAAAAAAAACAAGTGGAAATGTTGTATTCGACTGGGCTAAATTTTTTATACCCTTCACAAAGTCATAAATATATAAACATGTTGGAATTATCACTTATCAAAATCGGAAACTTGTAACATAAAGAGTCCCCAAAAACTCATTGGGCATATGATTTAGGAAGATCGCTCAGATCATCTGTGTTGAAGGGCTGAATAAATTTCCTTTTCTACCGAAATTTTTTTCGGAAAAGATACTTTAGAATTAGATATTTTAAACTTGATTTGCTTATTTCAAAATTTTCAAAATTTTTAACTTTGGGCACAATTCCATCAAACATGATATGCCATCGTATTATTTACATTTCACAACCTAAAACACATCTCACATGCGTAGATTTCTCAAACTTACTTTTCACAAAATATGCCCTTATTAAAATAAAATTCAAATGGACTTGTAATCTAGAATACTTCCACTAGGCTATCTATATCCATAGAAATTTTGTTGAAAAAAAAAATTATATGTATGTAGGAAATGAGGGGAAAGACAGGAGAAGATCACCTAGGTTGACAATTAAGGGATTGACTTTTAGTGGGTTGGGTTTAGGACGATTGGAACATGACGGAATCGGGACAGGGATATAAAAGACCGACGTTACGAACAGATAGGCATCAATTGTCAAAGAGATCAAGTGTAGAAACATCATCAATTGTCAAAGTGATCAAGTGACAAAGGATCAATTGTCAAAGAGATCAAGTGACAAAGGATCAATTGTCAAAGAGATCAAGTGTCAAAGGATCATCAAGTATCTTAAGTTTGTTGAAGCGAACGTTTAATTTCTTATTTTGAAAATGTTACTGTTAAGTTATTAAATGTGTAAATAGTGTAAATAGTTTCTTAATATATAAATAAATATTATAATGAATTGAGAATTAGAAGTAGCTAAAGTGTTATCAAAAATACTTTAAAACTACAATTGGGCGATCGTCCGGGAAGATCTCACTGAGACAGTGTATTCGATAAAATACCCTTACAAAACTACAATTGGGGGCTCAACCGGGATGAATTCACTAAGCCAGTGAAAGACAAAGTATTCATTAAAATACTTTAAGTGCTGCAATATTCGGCAAAATATTGTATACTAACATAATGAGTCAAAGTGAGACGGAATGAGAGTGGTAGTTGATAAGAAGAAAAAATAACAGTCGATGATAACGCAGAAGAGGGGAAGCCAATAACAATATCACGGTGCAAAATATGCTGTGCAACAACAACTTAAGAAGTGATTTGAAATAGTTGTGTGTTTTGAACGAAAATTTTCCTGCATAGATGGCGCATAGAGTTTAATGAGCTGATTGTGTTGTATATGCTTATTAATAGAGGGCGTTGTTGATAGTGTGAAGAAGTGGAGTATTTTGTGTTTATTTTGGAGTATTTTTTGTGTGGAGTATTTTGTGTGTGAATGTTGAGCATAGGAGAAAGAGTTGAAGTATATGCAGAATAGTCCGCTTATGGTGTGTTGAGTGAAGGGGTGAGAAAGCATAGAGAACGTTTTGCAACAACAAAGCGATTGCGCATCAGGATCACTTGCTTGTGTTATTGTTGTGTGCATTTTTTTGTGTTTTGGAATTTTGTTGACGTACTACATTGTATGAACACACATACTTACGTACATATTTTAATTTTTTTTATAATTTTTAATATTTGCTTTGGTTATTTTATCTTTTAATTATGAAGCTTTAATTTCTTTTGTTTATTTTTTAATTTTTATTTTTGGAGATGGAACTTAGTGACATTTTGACACTGTCTATAGACGGGCTGAGGGAAAAACTGGATAAGTTAGGACTTTCAGCGGACGGTAGTAAACCTGGTTTGCAGGAACAGTTGATTAAACACTACCAGTCCCCTAGTACTGCAGATGATGATAACTCTGAATATGAAGAAGCGGCTACAGGTGGTCGGCGAACGGAGGTGCATCATCATGGACCTTCAACGTTCACCTTAAGAGATATTGAGGAAAGTTTAGCCAAGTTCTCTGGTGGAGGACAGCCAGAGGTTAACCAGTGGCTCCGTGATTTTGAAGACTGTGCCCATACAGTGAGCTGGAAAGAACTGTAGAAATATATTTACGCCAGGCAGTTACTAACAGGTGCTGCGAAGATATTTATACGAAGCTAAACTTCTGTTCGTGATTGGACATCACTGAAAACTTCATTGTGCAGCGAGTTTAGGGTTCAGTTGTCTTCAATAGAGGAGCATCGGTTGTTGAAATGTCGTAGAAAGAAACCAACTGAGAGTATTCGCGAGTATCTGTATCCTCTGATGGTGATTGGCGCACCAATTAGCTTAGATCAAGGGAGAATTATAGAATATTTCGTTGAGGGTATCCCGGATAAATCCATTTTATATCAAGCTATAGATATAAATGATTTGAAGGCCAAAATAAGGGTATACGAGAAAATAAATGGTTCAGTGCATCAATCAACTTCAAAAGGTTTCTTTCCAAAGCAGGAGCAGACTAATATGTCAAATCAGCCTCAAGATGAGAAGCGGTGTTTCAAATGTGGCGACAAAGGATATTTGGCGAATAGATGTAGAACTGATGGTGTAATATGCTTCAAGTGCAAAGAGTGAGAGCATAAAAGTTTCGGCTGCAAGAAGAACGTGAAGGATGGAAATGTAAAGGTTGTATAGGTATTTAAAAACATCGTTGTTTATGACCGTGAAATCATGGCAATTATTGATACTGGCAGTGATATAAGTTGTTTACGCAACGAGCTATGGGAGATGATGGGCGATGTTAAGCTGAGTTCTGAAACCAAAATGTTGACGGGAATAGGAAAAAAGCGTATAACGGACGAAATTCTTGTTGCTATAACATTTCACATAGTTGAGGATCAGGACATAGTTGAGGATTGGCAATAACGTTTTAGAATACGTGAACATGATTATTACAAGTGATAATGTGAAATTCTGCACAACAATCTCCAATACAGAGTCTAAAATTGAAGGTGGAATCAATAATATAACCACACATGATGTCTTTAGGGAGCAAGCGAATACTAATACCATAGGCCAAATAGGTGATGTAAAATAATATGACAAAATAGAGTTTGGTCATTTACACAATGAGGAAAGAGTACAAACATTGAAAATGTTAGAGAACTACAAACCTGTGAAGTCAGAAATATTTCCAGTCAAGATGAAGATATTACTCAGCGATGAAGTTCCATAAGAAGAAACATACAAAAACGAAGGAAAGATTAAAAAAGGAAACAGCGGTGTACGAATTGGAAAAAGAAATAGAACATGAAGAAAAACGTAGGAGATATTAAACACGAAAAGCAAATAGAGGAGGAATTGCGTGAGCGAAAAAAGGCAGAAAAGAAAGCTAGAGAGCCAAGAGAGAAACGCAAAGCCAAGGAATATAAAAAGATACGATTAAAAGAAAAAGTTAAGCAAGATGAACGTGAAAAAGAAGCAAAACGTCTTAAAGTGGTCTTAGAAGACTACGATGACGAAAGAGACGTAGACTGACGGAAAGAGATCGTGAGGCAGATTTGGATGTTAAAGATCGCAACAATAATCAAAAAGCCAGAAAGAATTACGACAAGAATCGTGAGAGACAGTATGATGTCAATGATCTGGACGCCATTAAAGGCACACAGTTCAATACCGGCATAAAACTCGCATCTAAATTCTTAAGTCCTTATAACTTCGTTAAGAAACTGTACCATTTACGTTATGAGGTCGAGAAAGTTGGTGAATTTGAAGATTCCAGTAGGTGCACATCTGTCGCTGAGTACATGAAGCCGTGGTGTTCTACATTCGGGTCTAATGTAAGGTCAGGAGGGCCGAATGTAGGAGATGAGGGGAAAGGTAGGAGAAGATCACCTAGGTTGACAATTTAGGGATTAACTTTTAGTGGGTTGGGTTTAGGACGATTGGAACATGACGGAATCGGGACAGGGATATAAAAGACCAACGTTACGGACAGATAGGCATCAATTCTCAAAGAGATCAAGTGTAGAAACATCATCAATTGTCAAAGAGATCAAGTGACAAAGGATCAATTGTCAAAGAGATCAAGTGACAAAGGATCAATTGTCAAAGAGATCAAGTGTCAAAGGATCATCAAGTATCTTAAGTTTGTTGAAGCGAACGTTTAATTTCTTATTTTGAAAATGTTACTGTTAAGTTATTAAATGTATAAATAGTGTAAATAGTTTCTTAATACATAAATAAATATTATAATTAATTGAGAGTGCAGAAGTGTTCGTATGGATTCGAAATTTGGCGAATAGAAATGTAAACTTTATTTAATAAATTTCAAAGAAACACTTTTATTAATAAAAAATATTTTTGACAGTTACTTAATCTGACTTTCAAAATTTTATTTTTTGACGATAAATTATAAAACAATTTTTTCAAGTCTTGGCCAAGGATCGAACTCAGCACCTGAAGTATATCACATCGATATGTTGAAATTTACTATCTGTATTTATTTTATTTATTCATTCGTTTGAAACGCAACTCAAATCTTAATAATAATTTTTTATAAAAAAATATATCAAAACGTGTCTAGAAATTCTTGTCAAATTAATTTGTTTTAATAACGACAATTTGTATATTTTTTTTTTAGGAAAAACAGAAATTTATAAGATACGTCCCCGGGATACGAACTCAGACTTAACGGTTTGTAGTCTAGAACTCTTGCTCTATACTATTAAATCTCACAACTTTTCAATAGAAAAACATTTAAATATTATTGTATGTGAAATAGAAAATATTATTAAATTTGGGCAAAGAAAATTAAAAAAAAATATATTGAGACTGTTCTAGAAAATCGTTTATAACTTCGCCATTCCTAAATGGATTTCGCTGAACTTCAATACCAAAATTTTCGAGACTATATGCCACATATGTGTTGAAATGGAAATGTATTTGTTGGACTATGGGCTTCAAAAAATCCATTTCAACATACAAATGGACAAATATCCAGACGAATAGACAGACTTATATTCTCAAAAGTTATTTTTAATCATAACAATCATGAATATTTTTCAATTTGATAACCTGGATATATATTTAAAGATTTTCGTATAAAATGACAAACTTATATATGCCCTTCATTTTATGTGAAAGGTATAAAAATACATAGAATATTGATTTTTATTTTTATTTTTATTTTTATTTTTTTATTTTTATTTATTTGAATATAAACTTTATTTTATTTCAAATTAAAATGCTAAAAAACTTTTAATTTTATTACTACACAAAGAAATCAAATTGCAATTCCTCTTTTTCCCTCTTGCTCTCAAAATTACTTATGCAAAACATTTCAAATTTCAATTAATTTTTCTATTTTATTTTATGTGTATGTGTCATTGATATAAAATTCTTATCGCCTGAAATTTCATTACTTCGATAACAATTTCCATACATTTGTAAATGAGTGAATGAATGGCAAAAGAAACAAAAATCCTTGAATAAAAAACACAATAGTCTAAATATTTTACACATTTTCTATATAAAAAGTTGTAATTTCTTAAACTTTTGTTCATAAAAAGCAATCTTTACAAATTTTGTAAAATTTAATTACTCTTTGTAATGCAATATGAGTGTTGAAGACAAAAAGTTTTTTTTTCAGAAAAACAAAATAGAAAAATTAAGTTTAACAAGTTATATTTGTTCACAAGTGTTACCGATTGTTAAGAGAAGACTTTAATTGGCTTCAAAAAGAGAGTGAGGAAAAATTTTATACGATGATATCAACAACTTTATTAAGGGACTACATGAGAAATAATATTAAAATTAATTTATAAGCAAATTGAAAGGATTTCGAATAGGTAGATGCAAGTTTATAACTTAATGAAAATTTTAAATAATTTAATATTTGGTCATATTCAAAATATTCGAAATTAATTTCGAATGTTCCCCAAAAAAAGGTAAATATCCGAACTTAAATTAGAATTTTAAAAGTTTATCAATAAATTTAAAATTTTTGAGAAATATTGGAAATTAATAAAAAATTTCATATTTTGTTCGAAAAATTCGAATTTAATTTAAAATTTTCGAACTGTACAAAAAAAAAAAAAAAGAATTACAAAAAATTACATATATATATATATATATATATATATATATATATATATATATATATATATATAAATTTATAATTTTCGAACATTAATAAAAAATAAAAAAAAAATAATATTTTTAAATAATTGAATGTAAAATATAACATAAATAAACTAAAATATTTTTGGTCATTTTGGAACTTTAACATAAAGTGAATAACTAAATCAAATATAAAATTAAATTAACAAACATTTGGATATGTTCGAAAAATTAAAAATTTAATTAAATTTTCGAACATTAAAAAAAATAATAACAAAAAGGTAAGATAAACTTGATATATTAATGAAAGTTAAAAGAAAAAAACAAACTAAGTTTAATTTTTATAAAATTTTGTCAATTTAAAAGAAATCTTAAATTAAAATGCTAAATTAAATTTATTATTTTTATAAAAATAATAACAAGTAGAAAATAAATGTGTTTAAAAATTAATATATTAAAAAATTTTCAATATTACAACATTTAGTCATGTTCGAAAATTCACACTTAATTTTAAAGTTTCGAAATTTTTTAAAAAATTTGAAAGAATAAATTATATAAATTTACTAAAATTAAAAATTTTTATAAAATTTGGTTAAGTTCGAAATATTAAAAATTAAATTAAAATTTTCCAACATTAGCAAAAATGTAGAAAATAATAAAATGATATATGTATGTAAATTTAACTACATTCTTATTATTACGTACAAAATTTGGACATGTTCGATAAATTCAAAATTAAATTCAAATTTTCGAATATTAAAAATATAAGAAAAATTAAAAAAAAAATAATAATAATTAAAATTAAAACAAAAAATAATATAAATTTACTAAAACTAATTTTTATAAAATTTAGTCATCTTCGAAAAAATTTTAAATTTAATTCGAATTTTCAAGCAATAATAAATATAATATAAAAAAATATAAAAAATAAATGTGTAATAAATAATAATTATCAAAAATTTTCATTAATACATTTTAACAGGTTCGAAAATTCTAATATAATTTCGAAATTTATCAACAAAATTGAAAATAAAAAAAAAACAAAAAAATAAATTTTACAAAAAAAATATAAATTTACTAAAATTTAATATAAAAATTAAATAAAATTTTAATTATTATAACAACTGACATTAATTTTCACACATGAAAAAATCGATATATTCATGAAACCAGAGACCATACGTAGTAAAACTAAGTACTCGGTTTTTATCCAGGATTTCAAATTTCCTATTAAAAGAACTTTACAGCTTCGAAGGATATATATTTTTAAAAAAAATTTATACAATATTTATACAATATTATGTTAACCCATTATGGGTAGCAAATGAAAGCTAAGAATCACTGCAATATAATAAAGAAAATATCCTTTTGAAAATGTTACCTTTTACTATTTATTTTCAAATATATATTTATCAGCCTGCAATAATAATTCTCAGACGTGAAAAAATCGTTATATGTATAAAACTAGAGATCATTCATGGTAAAACTGTTTGCCCTGTTTTTCTCCAGGATGTAAAATTTTCTCTCAAATGGACTTCGTAAATATATAATATACTTTGATTATATCGACACAATATAAATTTCAAATGAAAGCTACGAATCCCTAAAATATCATATTTTTCATTTAAATATTGCAGTTCATAAAGTTAAGAAAATATCCTTTTGAAAATTTTACTCTTTAATATTATATTTATTGTTTAAAGGATATTTTTTAACATTTTGTGCAGCAACATTTAAATGAAAACTTTTGTTATATTTCAGGGATTCTTAGCTTTCATTTGAGTTGATATATTTTTCGTAAATATTTTATATATTTTTTTTTAAATTTTGTATTTTTCGAAACTTTGAGGTCCTTTTGAGAGAAAATTTGACGTCATTATAATCATTAAAAAATTTTAAAAAATTTACGAAAATTTATCAAAAAAAAAAAAAAAAAAAAGAAAAAAAAATGTAAAACAATCTTCGAAGTAATAAAAAAATATGTATGTTTGTAAATTAACTTACATTTTTTTATTATAACTTGTTTTTTGAAAATTTAGCAAAAAATTTAAGAATAAGAAAGTTTTCTCCATAATTTTTAATAAAATTTAACAAATTTCGAATATCGAACTATACTAAAATTTGTAAATTTCCTAAATAATTCATAAATTAAAAAATTTTTCAAAAGATTTAACTAAAGTTATAAAAAATATTTATGCAAATTAACATTAATTTCTATTATAATAATTTGTTCAAAAAACTTGTAACTAATTTCGAAATTTAGCAAAATATTAAAATATTCGGGAAATTTCTCCAATTTTTTGTTTTTTTTAATAATTTTCGAAAAAAGTTTGAAAAATTCGAAATTTCCTAAATAAATTATAAAAATAAAATAAATTAAAAAATATAAATGAAAGAACGCCCACAAATTTACTGAATTTCTTGCGATTTTCGTAATATTTAGCACCCAAATGGTCTACGGATATCTAAATCTCAAAAGTTAATAATCATATTTCTGAAAAGACTTTCGATGATCTAAACAGAGTTCGAATTTAGCTAATGTCAGCTTTAATACGAAAATCTTAAAAATAAATAAGTGCGCTTCTCAAAAATTGAGATTTTTATTTTCAAGATATGGAATCTTTACATTAAAGTAAAAATCTCAATTTTTTTTTCTTTCCAAATATATTGAAAAAACAAAAATTTTAAATAGCATATTTAACGAAAAATGAGTTTAAAATATGCAATTGCATTAAAAAGCATTTAAAATAATTTTTCTTATTTTCGAATTATTCGTATTAAGATTTGCAATACCTTCCTAGAGATATTGCTATATAAAGTTACATACTATTGAATTTGTTTGGTGTTTTGAGTAAGCGAAAAAGCGAAATAAAATCGCGGGTTTTCGCTAAACTGAAAACTGAAATCGATTAATGATTTAATGGAGATGTTTATAGAAATTGAAAGACATCCGGTAAAACATCGGGAATTCTTTCATGGAATTCACTACATATATATATATATATATATATATTTTTTTTTTTTTTTTAATTATATGTTCGAAAATTTTAACTCAATTTTATTTTCTCAAACAGCCTGACGAAAACATACATTTCGAAATATTTAGTTTAATTTAGAAATTAAAAATTGTTTTTAAATTTCCGAGCTAAAATTAAAATATTTACTTAATCTCTGCTCTCAGCTACGCTGAGTAAATTGTATGATTTCAGAGAGCATATCTATTCATGAGTTGACTTAGAAAAGCTTTTGAGAAATACGAAAGTGTTGTCACTTTAAACATTTTCATCCTACCACGATTTTCGAATGAATGTAGCAAAATCGATTGAAACTTATCAAAACTTAATTTTGGAGAAAAAATTGTTGGAAAACCACTCTAATAATTGACAACTTGAAAATATTAAAGAAAACTGAAATTCGTTATTTGTCCACTACCATTGATGGACAATTATTGCCCTAGTAAATTTTTCGTAGCAACAGTTTAAAGCAAAAATAGCGAAAATAAGTAAAATACAATGCTGCTTAAGTAGCATTTATCGATCAATACGTTTATAAGTGATCATAGTTTATCCCAGAATATATCAATAAATAAATCGTTTGAAAGGCAAATATATAAATTTTATAAACTTTGGAAAATATTCCAAAAAATAAACTTTTTTAGGAAACATTTTCTGTCAAAATTTAATATTCTCATTTTGAGTCAAATTTAGATTTTATTTGATTAAGAAATATAATTTAATATTTCAGCAATTAGCTTCAATAATTTCTTTCTAATTCAGTTCATTCAAAGTTGTTTTGTATTTATAATAATGTTTGAAACATCAATGTTACTATATTTATTCTGAAATCTACTTCAGTATCATTCTTAATTAAAACCCGTAAAACATTTAATTTTATTTAATAGAGTTATGTTAAATGTAATCCTTTTGATTTTAGCACTTTGATATTATTTATTTGAGCTAATATTCATAATAAAGGAATAAAAGAATAAAATGTAGCACGTAACTTTTTTGGAATACATTTTTCGAACGATCTGTGGGTCGCATGTCATTTGCTCTATAAAAGCAAAATATACAATATAGTTTCAAGCCATCTATTTGATAGATATTAAATTTTGCAGAGTATTTTTTGAAATTCTTTTAGTTAAGATAATTCTTCCACAATTAAAGAAAACCTTTTTTGTACATATACAAATTTCTAATAAAATTTAACTTTTTTATTATTAACTATTTTTTTTTAATTAAAAAAAAATCAAGCATTTTGTTCAAATCTACCAAAATTTGATTCAGCCTACCCTCCTACCAAAGGAAAAAAATTCCTACCAAATTTGGCAGAAAAAGCCCAAAACGGCAACGCTGAAATACGAATAAAATTAACCAGAGATTATATAAATATCTTTGATTTAATATTATTTGGAATTATATCAATATATTCTATTAAAAACTATATAGTTCAATAAAAGCTAATATAGCATTAGCAAATATTTCGTTAAAACTGTTTGGTCCCAAAACGATATTTTTTGGAAATAATTCTGTAACTTGTGAACCATTGTAGATATCTAAATTAAATTTCACGTGGTCATAGCAGAGGTGTTTTCGAGTTGATTTGGAGAAACACAGCTCTTTAGCAAGTCACGGGAATTGAGGGTAGACCTCCAAAGTTGGTCACCTCGGATATGCAATTTTTTTTTAAATTCGCCAAAAATCAATTTATGACTTGAATGCAAAAAACCATTTCATATAGATAGTCCTTATAAATTTCTACAAAAAACATGCTTTTATATATAGGTTATCTCTTTTAGTTTAAGAGATATTTAGGTCGAAACAAATTTTATTCTCATTTTTGGCCTAGTTTTTTATTATTTTTTTTTTTTTAAATTTGGGCGCCTTAATTTTTTGAAGATATTCACTAGATTTCTTACAAAAATTCTAAATAAATAATATTTTGTTTATATACCGTCAACGGTTCACAAATTACAGAATTATTAAAAAAGTGTTTTGGCACCACTGTGCGTCCGAAATAAGAATTATTTTATTTAATGGTTTTTCTGCAAATATTTAACTAGTCTCGACTTGGAAAAAATGTTATACAGAAATGATGGTTTGAGATATTTAGTTCAATTATACAATTTTTGTCATTTAATTTTCCGTTTTAAATTTTCACCAATTAAAAATATCTCTTTTTTTATACTATTTATCATTTTATTAAAGCAATTAAGAAATAAAACTTTCTTTTGCTACAAAGTTTTACAGTAGCCAGTAAACATTTTTTTTATATTTTTACAAATAAAGTTACCGTGAAAATATAATTAAGGCAGCAAACATAACTACTCCTACCAACTATTACTAATGAAACAACTAGCAACACACAACGAATTCCGAATTCTCCTAAATTAACAGCAGATTGTAAAAATAGACAACTGAGTTCAGAAAAAAGAACACCATTAAATTTTGCTTAGAAACTAAAAAAAAACAACCTTGATATTGTTCGTACACTTACTTAGATAAGAATAGAAGAATATAATAAAGAGTGAAAACAAAAAAATTCTAATTGTCAAGGATGCTTTTTTTTATATCCTTCACATAAAATGAAGGGTATATATAAATTTGTCATTTTATATGAAAATATTTAAATATATATCTAGGGTTTCAAATTGAAATATACTCATGTTTTTTTATGATTAAAAATAACTTTTGAGAATATGTGTCTGTCTGTCCGTCTGGATGTCTATCTGTCTCTATGTTGAAATGGATTTTTGAAGCCCATAGTCCAACAAATACATTTCCATTTCAACACATATGTGGTATATAGTCTTGAAAATCTTGGCATTGAATTCCAGCGAAATCCGTTTAGGAATGGCGAAGTTATAAACGATTTTCTAGAACAGCCTCAAATTGAATAATATTTTCTATTTCACATACAATAATATATTCATGTTTTTCTATCGAAAAGTTGTGAGATTGAATAGTCTTTTTAGATTTGAGTTGTGTTTTAAGCTTTTTATGAATGAATAAATAAAATAAAAAAATAAATAAAATAAATACAGATAGTAAATTTCAACATAACGATGTTGATTTGGATTTGTGTCTGAAAGACTTCAGGCCCTGAGTTCGATCCTTGGCCAAGATTTGGAAAAATTGTTTTATAATTTATCTTCAAAGAAAAATTAAAATTTTGAAATGTCAGATTAAGAAACTGTCAAATATATTTTTAATTAATTAAAAATGTTTCTTTGAAATAAAGGGTGATTCAAGTAGAGATACTTTTTTCAATAGCCTTTTTTTGACTGATTACGTGTGAGTCGTATCATGCTGTCATGTTATATTTTTTTAGTATTGTTTGGCATTTCATAATGGAAAGACTTACGCCTGAACAACGTATACAAAATCGTTCAACTTTATTACGAAAATTCACGTTCTGTGGGGAATGTGTTTCGTACACTTCGCTCAACTTATGGTCAACATAATCGGCCTACTGAGCGTACTATTCGCAACACCATCACCCATTTTGAGACCCAGCATTCATTATTGGATAATATTTGACCGAATAGACCACGTCCAGCACGCTGTGAAGAAAATATAGCGGCCGTAGCTGAGAGTGTACGCGAAGACCGTGGAGAGTCGATTCGGCACCGTTTGCAGCAACTCGGACTGACGTATGGAATGACTTGGCGCATTTTACGTCGTGATCTTAAATTGAAAGCGTACAAGATACAGCTTGTGCAAAAACTGAAGCCGCTCAACCTTCCCAAGTTACATCGCTTCGCTCTATGGGCTCTTGAAAAGTTCCAAGAAGATCCGACGTTTTCGAGGCAAATTTTGTTCTGCGATGAGACCCATTTCTGGCTCAATGGGTATGTAAACAAACAAAATTGCCACATTTGGGACGAAGAGCAACCTGAAGAGATTCAAGAACTGCCACTTCATCCAGAAATACAACGGTTTGGTGTGGTTTGTGGGCTGGTGGAATCATCTTCGTCCATATTTCTTTAAAAATGATGCCGATGCGAACGTAACCGTCAATGGCGACCGTTATCGTGCCATCATAACCGACTATTTGATGTCTGAAATTGAAGCTCGTGATCTCGGTGACATTTGGTTTCAGGATTCAAATCCATACGAACACTTTAAAACTGCTAGCTTTTAATTCTTACCCCATAGGCCACATGGCATTTTGAGATTCTGAATTCAAAAATAATTTAACTTTAATTTGTGTAAAAAAAGAATTTTTCAACATTCCACAATGGTAAAAATTCACTTGTTCTAGCATAAATTTAAAAATCATTGGTAATGACTTCTTGGGGTTGTATTGAAGTCATTTTATCTAAAATTAACAATAATATTTTTTAAAACCGATTTTAAGTATTTTTACTAAAACCTCTATAATACACAGTTTTGTTTCAGTAGATATATTTTATAAATATGATATTTACCTATTTGCTTTCAGTTTTATTTTAATTGTTTTATAAGTTTTTAGATTTTAATTGATTAGTGAAACTACCCAACAGGCTAGAGCATAATATTTTCTCAAAATTTAGCAAAAGAAAGTTAACGATAGCAAGAGTTTGCCGCAAAATGCTGGCGTTATCTAATTTGCCTTATAAAATAGACACTTTAGCGAAAATTTGCACGTTTTTAGATTCATGCAAACTCATGCCCAAGCATAACTTTTGGTCCTTCAAACTTATAAGTTATTTTGATAAACAACCCACATGATCACAAAACTCAAAAATAACAACAAAAGCACGATTTATGTAAAATTTAAAATGAAGATCTTAAAATATATTCTTTAGGCTGCAATTTACATTATACTACATTGTTATATATTTTTCTCGTTATGCAATACAACTTTTACAATTACAGCTCTATTTAAATAAAAATTTAAAAAATAATATTAAACTACCAACTTTAATGCCTTGCCAGAAAGTCAGCGTTGCCATATCATATTTTTTAATTTATGTTCTTGATTCTTGGTCTATTATTATTTGTAAAATACATTAACTTTTTATAATTTCTTAAATTATTATTTTGGAATTTCTGCAAAAAAAAAAAAAAAAAAAAAAAAATAGATTTTTGATCAGTGTACATTGTTGAGTTTTCAATATATTTAACATTTAGTTTTTTAAATTGATTTTTATACTGTTCACATATATGAGGAGTACATATAATTGTTTTTCACGAAAATTTCTATGGGTATAGATGGTCTAATGGAAGTATTCTAGATTACAAGTCCATTCGAATTTTTGTGAAAAGTAAGTTTGACAAGTAAATCTGCGGATGTGAGATGTTTTTTTTAAACATTTTCACTTAAGTTTTAGGTTTTTAAATGTAGATAATACGATGGCATATCATGTTTTGTGGAATTGTGTCTTAGAACTCCAAAGTTAAAAATTCTGAAAATTTAAAAATAGCTAATTCAAGTTTAAATATCTAATTCTAAGGTATCTTTTTCGAAAAGTAATTGTTGCTAGAAAACTTAAAAGGAATTTACAATTTTGCATATCCCTTCTTTACTCAGCTCTTCAACACAGATGATCCTAAGTCATATGCCCATAGGAGTTTTCAGGGACTCTTTGTGTTACAAATTTCCGATGTCATAGTTAACACCAGTTTACAAATATTAAGTATATATCCAGATTAAAGCAAAAATTTTGATAAGAGATAATTCCAATATGGGTATATATTTATGAAATATAAATTTTATGAAGGGCATAAAAGATTCGTCCTATCCGAATGTAACATTTCCACTTGTTTGTTTTTAGTCTTGTTTATATTTGGATACAGTTTCCGCATTTTTGACTTTTAACAAAAAATTACATTGTTTTTCTTTACAGGTGTAGGTTGTTTTATTTATGTGAATATATATGCAGAGTGGTAGCAGCAGCTATTAATTAGCTTTGATAATCAGTCACAGATGCAGTTTTCATGCATTAATAAAATATGTTAAGGTGTTTTGTGTGTAACTAAGCGAAAATAATATCCATCGCTAATGGAAACCTTAAAAGCTTTAGCTATATGAATATTTGCTCTCTTTTGTTTTTGCTAATATAGAAAAATATATGTTATTTTAAAAAGGCTATGTTAAAAATTAAGTGATAATGTTTATTTATTTAATTTAATATATTTATATTTACTTAGTCAGAACTGATTTCACTGAGTTTCCTTGTTCCTTTGGTTGTTATGGGATTTTATTAGTATAAAAGACGATTTTTTTTCTTGCTACCACGAAATAAATATAACTGTTTTGTTTTTATTTCTTTTAATAACAGAAAATTCGCGGTTCTATTCACGATTCTAATTCTATAAAAAATCAAATTATTCCACAAAGCTGTATTGTTAATTATCCATATCTTTTGAAGCTAAAGTTCGATTTTATTGGAAACCTACACCTAGGGAAATAATGATCACAATCATGTTCAAAATGGTACCATGCAGTGGCAATAGTGTATCAGACATATATGTTTTAAATCTGAAAACGGCGTATTTAAATCTACAATGGAAATTTGTTAACGCAGTATCGAATTGAATACGTCAGTAATTGAACTTAATACTGCATTGGTGTTGATTCGAACACAAATCGGTATCGAATTCACACCGTCTGTTTTTTTTTATTATTTGGAATTAATTAAAACCAATTAAATTTGCTTTTTATTTGTTGTCAGATAAAACTGTTCCATAGCTTTAACTATTCCTATCAATGTTCCTTACTCCAATCAGATCTTGACAATCTTTATATATGATAAATTTAATGGATCTGAATTTAAGAAAGTGTAAACATATAATGTTCTACAGAAGAAGTTCAGTAGTCTGTAGATACACAATAAATTAATATCAACTTGATCTAGTAGAAGACTTTCTTGATCTGGGTGTATTGCTTGATTGTAAACTATCCTTTAATTCCCATGTTTCACAAATCGTTAATAAGGCAAAAGGAGTTCTAGGTTTCCTCAAGCGCTGGGGAAGAGAGTTTAATGATCCTTACATTTCCAAGCAATTATTCATATCTCTTGTAAGACGAAGTTCATATAAAGAAAATTGAATTGGCCCAGAAACAAATTCTCTTATTTTGTCTTCGTAATCTTCCATGCAATCCTAATATTATTTTACCATGATATAAAAGTCTATTACAGCTTATTGATCTTCCTAATCCTGAAATTAGGGGAAAATGTATGAATATTTCATTTGTTATTAATTTAGTGAACGGTTCAATTAATTTCGAGTTCCTGCTTCATAAGATCGAATTCGTATTCCCAAATCGTCGAACTATAAATTATACTCCTTTAAAAATCAAATATTTTCGAACCAATTCTGCCAACTTTGATCCCATGAGACGTATATGCAATAAATTCAATAGTTTTTATCAATATATTGATTTCTTATTAAACCTAATCCGCATTAAGAGGAGTATTTTTAACTTAGTTAAAAATATTCATATTATTGAATGATTATGAGAAAAATGTTATTGGAAATAGCTTTAAGAATAATATGTATGCTAGCCTATAAGAAATTGTAATTTCGTTGGCTATTAAATAAATAAAATAAAAAATAAGTATTACTATAAAAAGTATACAAATATTATTAAATAAAATATAATTATAATTTTCCGGCCTAACAGTGGCAGGGCCTCCCTTCAGCCGTCCATACTTAAATAGGGCAAACTCTCAAATGTCACTTTTGCGGCTAAAGAATATAAAAAATAATTATATTTTATGTTAATATTGGATATAATTTTTGAACTCACCTATCAAATAAACAAGAATAGATGGCATATTTATTTCTTCCAGGAAATTGAAATGGAAATAAATATGTTCGATTTAAACTAAATTTCATATAATGATAACAGAAGTATATACGATTTTAAGTTTTGTGTTTGGATTATATAGGCGGGTGTACAAGGTTTGAATATAAACGATCCCGATTTTGTATATCTGAACCGATTTAAAAGATTAATAGATGAATAAAATCGTTCAGCCGAGAACTACAATAACCGTCATCGTATATATAGGTTATCCCTTTTAGTTTACGAGATATTGGCCTTTGAATTTTAAAATTATTTTTTCTGACATAACTTGACTAAGATTTTCGCCATACGTTGTCGAAATTTTAACAGTTTTGTTTTTAAATATTTTTTTTTTTTTATTTAGTTAACAGCAAATTACAGAAATGAGTAAAATAGAAATGATGAAGAAATCTTTACGAAATCATAAGCATTTTTGAATTAACAAAAAAATGAAATAGAAACCCGAAAATCCAAACAAACGTTAAAAAAATGTGAATTTTTTAAAACTTTATATTACAAATAATTGAAAGCAAATATTTTCGTGTTTTGCGGAAGACTGCTCATGCATTTATAGGCAGTGCAGATATCCTTAAACTTGTTTAGAAGCGACACACGACGTGTGAAAATTCACTGGCATGTGTTTTGTGACGCCAAGTGTTGCCGGATGTTTCGAAAACATTATACCACATAACGTCGCAATCTAAATGCCTCAGTGTAACAGCCCGTCTAGACGTAATCTAATATGTAAGATTTTTGTGTCAGAGACTGTTGTGATGAGATTTCTCTACACAACCATCTTATAAGATGAACTGTCAAAAAAATACACATATACGAGTTTGTTTGTGTGTGAGCATGTGTATTTTGGAAATTACTGAAATTTTTTTTCCTTTTAGTGTTTGTTTTACATGTTAATAAACATTTTTATAAAAATTGTGCTAAAAAAGTGCGAATTGCTTAAATAAAAAGGATATGTTTACTCTGTGACTAATTGAAAATAATGGTATCTTATAGGATTTGTTAGAATACGTGTACCCCTTTTTTTAAGATTTAACATAATATAAACAAAATGGCTATTCTCCTCTGCCGGCGTTATCTCACATATTATATCAGCGTTAATCTCAGTTATAGACCTGGCGTAATCCTCTTCAAATATCACAATAAAAGAAAAATTAATTTCCAACGCAGATGGATTTTTCCGATGCAATTTTGAAAGCGTTCTCTCCCTATGATTTTTAATTTTTCAAATTATTTTAAAAATTGGTAAGTTGACTAAATATTTCAGTTTAAGTTTTTATGTGACGGAAAGTTCTAGTACTTTTAATAATTTTTTTTTTATAAAAAACCTCAAAAAATTGTTTTCATATAAAAACTTATATATTTTAAAACAATTTATTTTGTGACTTTTATGACTTTGAGGAAATGTGTGCCGAAACTAAAATATAAGTATATGAGTAATTACTAGTAGAAAAAAATTTTAAATGTTAATAACATATGTATTTTCTTTAAAATTTTTTGACGAGGAAATTCTCCAATAAATGTACTTAAAATATGCAAATGCATTAATGCATCTAATGCAATTTCTAATAAATTTTATATTGTTGATTAACTTAATTCAAAATGTGTTAAAGCACAATTTAAATGTTTTTTAAATCAGTAAAATCGGACTTCTACGTATTGAGATTTACTCTTTGCGTAAACGTATAAAAACTTAATGGTCTCATTTATATAAAACAAAACGAAAATTCGTTACGATAATCTACATTGAAAATAAAAAAATAAATTCGAATTTATTTGTTGTTGTAAATTAATTATCACCAGTATTGCGATTGAGTAACTTATTTTAACAATAACACTGTGCGACAAGTGGTAGGGGTCAGTGATCGGGAAGGGTTCAAACTATCGGGGAAAGTTATATCGGTAAAAAAGAAGTTATACGTGTCCCGGCGTTTCGCTGGGTCACGTCTAGGAATCGAGATATATCGATTTGAAGTTAGTAACTATAACATAGGGGAAATTGTGACCTTTGGTGGTCTTTTTTTGACATAACTCGAGAACCACCGGTCCGATTTTGCTGAAACAAATTTAAAAAAATTAGGAATTACAATTCCTTTAATCTGTTCATACAACGTTTCGCTACATAAGCAGTTATAAATAAATGTATGAAAAAAAAAAAAAACAATTTTTTGCCTAAAAAATTTAAGTTTTTTATTTTTAATTCTTAAAAAATCCAAAACGGTAAAAAAAAGTGTCAAGTCCTATTACTTTCACGTAAAGTCACTTAACCTTTAAACAAAATGAGACATAGATCATGAAAATCGATGGACGCGTTTCGCTTTTATTCACAATTAAGTGAAGGTATCTCATTTTGACAAGAATATTGATTTTATGTTTCAATGAATTTGGATAATATTTATTATATATTATTTATTATAATTATTAACACGTAAAATTAAAAATTATTACAGGTAATTATTAGGTTATTACATAGATACATAGGTTATAAAATAGATACATAGGTTACTTTCTTGCGTGGTGGTTCGCCCACTTGTTCAGAGTCTGTATCGGATGAGGATCTGTCTTCATCTGGAAAAAATCAATTATTTTTAATCAGTCAGTTAACTTCATTTTTGTGACTTACCCTCGGAGGAAACTCCCGTTGTATATTCTTCTTCTTCATCTTCATTGTCGGGATCGTACGTCGTACGATTATAATCGAATCGTTAAAAATTAGTAAACAACAAAATTGTCGATTTATTTATTCTCTAACACTTTTAACGATATTTGTTTGCGTCAACTTAAAGACAAAAATTTTTGTGTTGTTAATATATTGACAAAAATTAGCCAAAAAGTCAACCCAATGATTCAGTCGTTGTTTTGTGGTTGTAGTCTGTGCTTCCACGTTATAGATGGTGCTTCTACATTTGCGAATCTTCTTTTAGGAGTAGTGGTCATTTTGAAGAAAACCATTAAAAGAAACACATCTTAATCAATATCAAATACATAATTTAATCAATCACGGTCTTAAAATTGTTAAACAAACTTCGATTTGTTTCAAATTTATTTGTTTTTCTTTTTTATTTGGTTTTGAACCTTACTTTTATTTCGGCATTTCCTTGTGGAGAGCTGCCACACGAAATAATAGTTATATACAATCGTTTAAGAGTACTTAGTGAATCAAACAATCGTTACTGCAAACAACAAATGCTATTGCGATTGTCGAATCGTTAAAAGTTACTGAATCGCACTACAGGGCAACCGAAACATTTACTTTAATTGAAAATTTTTTTTATTTATACATTTTATACAGTTTTAAGAATTTTGACATCTCTTTGCTCTAACATTTTTTCTATTTCATGCTTAATTTTAGATTTTTGCATATTCTATATTTAAAAGCACATTCCCTTCATATTTTCTGGGAAAATCCATATTATAAATAATATCTAAGCATTTTTAAAGACATATTTTTGCATATATTTGACATATAAGAGCATATATATTTTACATATATGCATATTTTGTCATTAGAACTTTTGTTTAAGAATATTTCTTTTTTCTTATCTATTATTTTTGGCTTCATAGTTTTATACTTTCTTTTTTAATTTTCTTTTATTTAGTCTAGCAGCTTTGAAGTGATCTACAAAATTTTAACTTCATTAATTGCTAGTCAAAAATTTAAAATTTAGCCAGAAACATTTTAAGAGAGATTTTATTAATTTTAAGGGCTTATTCTGGGTTTTTAAAAATATGTTTAATATGCATTTTTAGAGTATATTTTTGTTGTCCTGATATTACTTTCAAGATGTTTGCCCCTGTTATTTATATTTTCTTCATTCTAAGAAGAAAGTTTTTATAATTTTTTATTATTTTTATTTATTCGCTCTTTTTATTATGATTCGTTAAGTAATCCTAATTGACCATTAACAAAAGTAAAGAATAACATAAAGTGCTGAAATGAGAGTCAATTACAAAGCTTAAAAAGTCTCCACTTGCCTATTTCTGTTGTTTATTCATCAACACTAATTTTGTTTGTTATATTTATATTGTTCTTTCTTTTATTAACAAAAAAAAAAAAAAAAAAACTTTGTTGTTTTTCTATTTCTTATTATTACGATTTTTTTTTGTAGTTTTAATAAATATAATTGTTTTATGTTTTTTTTTTATGCTCGTTGCAGTTGTTTTTACTCTTCAAAACGTAACGACATTTTGCATTTTGCCATAACAAGACCACTGCAGTAAAATGTGTTTCAGTGTTTTTGGATAGATTTTCTTCTTTTTTTTTTCCATTGCTGCATATATTCATACCGTTGTTTCTTTTTCTGCGACTCCAGGGACAAATTTCCATACAAACTACCTTTTTTTTATAAATAACGAGAGAAAAAATGAAAGCCGAACAAAAAAAAAAACTTCAAATATGGAATAAGAAATTTTATACAAGTATTTATGAGTCGTTTTTCGTTTTGGTGCATAAGGATATTAATGTTTATGTATGTGTGTGTGTGTGTGTGTGTGTGTGTATGTGTGTGTTATTATTCTACCGAGTAGTTGTTGTAGCAATAATCATTAATATTTTAACATGGTTAATGTGCTTGGCTTAGCAGAAAAACTAAGTTAAGTTGTTAAACTGAAAGAAATGCACGTAAAATGGGTCAACAAAAATTGCACAGTGCTTCCAAAACGTCTTCTTTTTTGGAAATAATTCTGTAACTTGTGTACGGTTGGAAATATCTCAGTAAAATTTCACCTGGTGTTTTCGCGTTGATGTGAGGGAGCACAGTTTCCTAGCGCGTCAGGGATGATGTGGATAGACCTCCAAAGTCGGTCATCTTGGGTATGCAATTATTGCATTTATGATTTGACAAAAAAAATTATTTATAGATAGTCCTTGTAAATCCTTGTATGTTATCTCTTTTAGTTTAGGAGATATTTAGGTCGAAATACATTTTTTACTCATTTTTAGCCTTGATTTTTCAGTTTTTTTTTAACTTGGCGGGCTCAATATTGGCCCTACATTTTTTCGAAAATATTCATCGGATTCCTTATAAAATTCTAAATAATATTGTTGGGACTTTAAAACAATTTCATATTTTTTAGTTTTTTTTTTTTTCAAAAAAGGTGGCTATATTTTTTTTTTTTTTTACTTATAAAATTTGGTTTTTGTTCTGGCCCATATAATTTTTTTTTTAAATGTTTTCAAAAGAAATTTGATGCAAATGCGTGTAAAGTAAACTCGAAGGCCACTGGGGGGACATTCTACACACAAGCCCTATCCAAACTTTGTGAATTTTTCATAATTTTTTTTTAATTTGTTTGCAAAAATCTCAAATCGCAAAGCTGGGATCAAACGAAAATTATGTTAATTAAATATCTCCATATATTTAGTAAATACACAAACAAATATTTTCTGACGGACGCCTTCTATAACTACAGTGTGACCATTTGAATGGAAAAAGTAAATTTTTTAAAAACACGTTTTTTTCCGTAATGGGATTTTGGACATTTTGGTACAAAACGATGGGTGTGTTTTTAATTTACTAATTTTTCTGGCAAGTCTATCTATATTGTGTCAAAATTTCATTTGAATATCTTAACTCGTTTAAATTTTATTTAGCTCCAAATATTAACATTATTTCTAAAAAATATACTTAAAATTTAAATTTAAAGTTTTTCAGGTCATGTTGACACAATATAGATAGACTTGCCTTAGAATCATAAAATTAAAAACATACCCAAAATATCCAGAATTCCAAAACGAAAAAAAATGTGTTTAATAAATTGACTTTTTCCATTCAAATGGACACACTGTCATTATAGCGGGCGTCCGTGAGAAAATATTTTTTGCGATAACCGGGCCGTCTTGATAATGGGTAGTCGTGAATACCGAGCTTGCACTCTATTAACATGTAAAGTTACATACTTTGTCGTATTTCTTAACTTTTATAAAAATTTAAAATGTGAAAGGAAAAAATAATAATGAGATAGACTAAATAGCTCCATAGGTTATATGTATAAAAAATATGAATATAATTTGATGACACTTTTTAAAAAAAATATACATTTTTTATAAATCTCTGGTGGAATGAACGATATGTATGTAAAGTATATTCATTCATCATTAACAACAACATCATATAGCAGTTGCTGTTGTTGAAAGTTACTTGAGATTGTTAAAAGTCTTCTTAAGGATCTTCCTCAGAATGTTATTGTTTGATAGTTTTTCCTTTATTTCTTTTTGCATATTTCTTCATGACTTGTTCATATGGGAAATAAAAAATACTATTTGAAAAATGACTAGAAAACACCTTTATAAGGTGGCTATGCACAGAATAATGAAATGTTTTTTTTTTTTTTTTTCTATTACTCTTTTTCATGATAAAGCCACTGAAATTTTGTTTTGACACGAAATGAAAAATCTTTTTGTAAATAAAAGCAAATGTAGGCAATTTATGGTTTTAGGTAAAAAACTAGAAAATAAAATGAAAACTGTTTTGTGGTTATTTAGTCATATTTTTAGTTAATACCCTTTTGAAAGAAAGTTGACACAAAAAAAGAAAAAAAAAACTATAATGAAACTGTCATTCCAAAAATGAAAAATAAGAAAATTTTATGAATTATGCGTTTATGGCAGGTTATTTTAGCCTTTATCTTGTCAATACAAATTTGGGTTGATATCAAACAATTGAAATGGATTTTTTATTTTCATAAGCATGAAACACTTGTTCTTACAGTCTTAACCAGAGACGGTAAATAATGATTATAAACAAGGACCGGAAGTTCATGTAAATGCATGTTTTTTTCCCTTTACTCCTAAAACAGAATAAACTAAATATCTTTGCATACTTATGTATATTTTGTTGAAAATTTATGCTTTTGCATATTTTGCCATAAACGCATATTTATATATCTTATTTAATGCGATATTCCAATTTAAAATTGTTTTATCTGTGTGAAAAAAATAATTCTGTAGACTTTTGATAAAACGACTTAAGTCAACAAATACAAAATTTTCAGAAGAGCTAAAAAATGTTTTAAAATATTAAAAATACCATGGACAACTTAATATATGGTAAACTATTTATCCAAAACTAACAATCACAGAAGGACATTGTTTATTTTAAGAGGTGCGTCATCAGAAGGTTCCTTATATAGCGAAATTACACAGAATAAATAATTTCATTTCGGAGAAGTATTGTTCTAAAGTATTCGACAAAATAATATCACTGAAAAAAGTTTTTGGTATATCAGCCCTGGGACAGCCTAAAATATAGAGATCAATACAGACTTTCAGGGTTAAATTTCCAGTCATTTATCTGAAGACATTACACAATAAACTGTATAGAGCTATCCTTAATATCATTTTAGAAGTGTTGCCAATGCAGTTGTTACAATTTTAAATTTAATTGAAGAAATAATAAAATCTTTCCATCCCGTTTAAAAATGCATCCATCCATCACATCTGTTGATGTCGAACGGTAATTTTCTATGTAAAAAAACTGTCTAAGGTCTTTACTGTATATTTATTTTTACTTTAATATGATTAGGTTAGGTTAGGTTAAAAAGGGCGACGTATTCACCTCTCCACCTAGAGATCATCCGATCCATTGGGATCCTTTTATAAATACGAAAGAAAGTTAATAAAACGAAGAAAGAGAAGATCTCTAGTAGAATAAGGCACAAGAGTAGAAATAGAGGAAAAAAAATATAAGAAAATAAAGGTGTGGAATCCAAGACCCATCAATCAAACCTGACTAACTCTAAGCCACTTTATCCCCATTACGAACCCTATAAGGTTGCCGAGTTCACTACCCGCAACCTCCTCCAGTTCGTGTAGAATATGGTTCCAAACCACTTCAGTCTACTACGCTGAAGCCTTACGCAATGATAGAGTGTGTCTCTAGCTCCTCCACATCATCGCACGTCCTACAAAAGTCTGACGTGCCGGTGTTCCACTTACTGGTCATATTCCCTATAGCGTCGTGCAAAGGAGGCACGTCTAGCTCCAGCAGTAGCTGTCGACATTTTAAGGCTGTTAAAGTGCTGGTTGTTGTAGTTTGTAGTTCCAAGAATTTGAAGATATAGAAATTTTAATGTAAATAAAAAACTGTTAAGAGAAAAATGGGAGAAGAAAAAATAAATAGGTATTAGAAATATTTTTAAGATTTTAAGGAAATATGTACTGAAAACTAAAATACACTGAGAAAAATAATGGCAAACGTTAAGTAATTAAATAGAGATTATGTTTAAATATTAATAATTTTCTTTAGAAAACTCAAATTACATATCGTCCGTGTGCAGACGAAAAGTCCTATGTGTAATTTTCCGAAAGTTTTGGATCAACCGAAAGCTTTATTGATCGTCAATTTTCCATTTTAATCTATTATCAAATATTTGGATTAGTTTCGAAGTTACAACAACGATTAGCATATAATTTTGTATGGCTTTCATACAAAAAAGTTGTTCAAAAACACATAGGACTTTTCGTCAGCGCACCAACGATATGTTCCTTACGATAACGAATTTCTTTAGAAAATTTTTCGTTAACGATAACAATTTTCTTTAGAAAATTTAAGTTTTCTATAAATTTATTTGCAAAATTCAAATTATCGAAACATTTATTTAACAAAATTTAAGTTATCGATAACTTTTCTTAAGAAAATTTAAATTAACGGTAAACTATCTTAAAAAAATCAAGTTGTCGATAATTTTTTTTTAGAAAATTCAAGTTATCGATATTTTTTAAGGAAAATTAAAGTTATCGCCAGCTTTTCTTAAGAAATTTTGAGATCGATATTTTTTTAAACATTAATTTTAAAATTTTTCGCTATTGTAAATTTTATTTTAGAAAATTTAAGTTATCAATAAATTTATTTGAAAAATTCAAATTATCGACAAATTTAATTTAAAATATTTAAGTAATCGATAACTTTTCTTAAAAAACAATAAATTATCAACAAATTCTCTTAAGAATTTCAAGTTATCGATAAATTTACTTAAGAAAACTCAAGTTATAGATATTTTTGTAAGAAATTTAAGTTATCGATACATTTTTTAAAGTAATCATGCCAACAATGATCCTTAGGTTCACACGACTCATGCCTGGAAGATGCTTCGAAGCATAGACTAGGCCATATCGCTCTAGATACCCTGCGGTCCGTTCTAGTCATTTGCTCTACCTATGGCCATGAATTATGACCCAATCGGAATCCTAACCGATACCTCCACAAAAGATCTGTCAAGCTCCGAGCCCTTACGAGCTAGCTCATCGGCTATTTCATTGCCGAGAATATCGCAAACACTCAAGCACCAATCTGGGCTTGACACAATAACTTGTCATTGCCATTAGTGCTGCCTGACTATCCACATAGATAGTCACCTCAGTGTCCCTCTAATTTAATATGATACTGAATTAAAAGTTTGTGTTTTTTTTTTAATAAAAGTTAAGAAATAAGTGCATATTTTATTTGTTTTTATAGCATATTTTAACAGTTTTAGTGCATTTTTTAAGCACTTAATTTTTTAAATGCATGAATTTCCGGTCCCTGATTATAGCAAAATTTTTGAACAAAAACACAATATTATTCAACGATTTTAGAAACATGTTGTGGAGTACTTTTATTTTCTTTTTGAATGCCCTTTCCAAGTAAGAAAAAAACTTTTCTTTTTCTGATTTTTACAAAAAAAACTCAATAAATAACAATTATTTTTGAGTTTTATTTTTTGTTCAAATTATAATGATTATTTTTTGACTTTTACTTTTCGATTAAAAAATAACGATTGTTTTTGATTTCTATCTGTCGATTATAAAATAACGATAATTTTTGTTTTCTTAAAAATTATAATTATTTTAGAGCAAATAAAAACAAAATAATTTTTAAGAAATAAAAGTTAACCTTTATTTTATAATCGAAAAATAAAAATCAAAAATAATCGTTATTTTTTAATTGAAAAGTAAAAGTCAAAAAATAATCATTATTTTTTAACTGAAATATAAAAATTGAAAAAATAATAATTAAATTGTGATTTTTATTATATTACTTATAATCGTTACGGTCCCTGGTCTTAACAGGGACCGTTAACAGAAAGTGGTCTTAGAAACCATTTCCTCAAATTTTTCCAGTTCACGTCTGGTATCGAAATGTTGGGATCTTGTTCGTGCGATGACTGTTCCATTAATTCGATATAGTCTCTACATACTCTGCATTTGTTTCTGTCTGCTACATCTATGCGATGTAAATTCGCTTATAAATTTTGTTGTTCCATCAGGACGCTCATCATCTTACTTAGATCTATTTTATTTAGTTTCTGTTGCTGCTTTTTGGCTATCCGTAACATGTTGATATCTATTGTAAATAAATTTACACTGGCCTGGTTCATACATTCTCTGATTGCCTGGACTTCCTTCTGAAAAACTGTATTATGGTTTTTGGGGGTGGAAGTATAGTTTTATCGTTGGTTCCTTTGTATAGAGACCTATTCTCTATTCATATTCTAATCTCTAACTTAGAATGATCGAATTCCCACGGGAACTGTCGATCTAGTACCAGTGTGATACAATTGGCTCTAATTATTACCTCAGGTATCCGGTTTGTAAGTTAAGATGGGCCAAAGAATTTCATATAAAAAAGAGAATCGAGAAAATGCGATCTTGAAAACTTTTATTTGGAGTTCAGTATTGAAAATTTTCCTTAAAAATTTACCTTAAAAATAAATCTTTTATGTTTTAAATATTATAGAAATTTATTGCTAAAAACATTTATTAAATAGTAAGTCTAATAGTATAATCCATATCATTAACCTTTTATTTACTGCTAATAACCAAAGAAACATTTTTAATCGCGTGTCAAAAATACTTAACGTAAATATGTTTTTTTTTTACACATACAACAAATAAGCTTAAAATTAAATAAAGTAATTTTATTTATTAACTACTAAAAGGTTATAGTTTAGTCTACGCTTTAGCAAAATAGGAAATTTTAATATATAAATAGAAAATTATAATTTTTTTTTTTTATACTTAAGTGAGTAACTACTGGATTTCACTGTAAAAATGTTATTATGCTATGCCTGCGCTAGTCATAAAACTAGCGAGTGGTAATGCAGAATGTGGCAATTGTATCTTAGAAAATGACAGATTAGTGCTAAATGAATGTATATGTTTTAAGTAGCACTACTTTTCAAATTCTATCTCTTTACTTTTTACTATTTTTATTTTTTTGCAAAATTATGTGTTTTTTTTCATTTGGAATTTGTAATCTAATACTCGTTTGGCAAATTTTACAACCGGTATGAGAAATAAATTGCTGTTTAAACAATTTATTAAAATACATTTATTTGCCTTGTTTAGTAATTATAGTTTGTTACTAGAAATTGACCCCCAGATTGTGGGGTTTAGATACAGGGCATTAGTAGAAACTAAATAAGTAAATACTTACTTATATCAATACAAAATACACAAATAGCTAATAAATTGTTTGTTTTCCTAACTATTATTTGCTGATACGATTATTTACTAATAACAATAACAATAACAAACTAAATAAATATCTCAATAAATAATTGAGAATTTTAGCATTACACTCATAATGGATTTTTAAACAATTTTATTGTTAAATAATCAAAAAAAGAAAATGTGACGCAAATTGTTTTGAAAAATACACAAATAAATAGCACAGGGCAACACTGATTTTGCAGCAAGAAATTTCTCTAACACTCAAAGAAAAACCTTCATTCCAAACATGACTTTCGTCAATTTGTCAATGAAATTTGTCATTAAAAATGAGCTAATGAAGCCTTTCATTATGTTAATGGAGAATGTTTCATTAAGCTTCATAAATATTATGAAATGTTTTTACAGCTGTATTACAAAACTTGTTCATTAATATAATGAAATTAATCATTGACCCAATGAAAATATTTCATGGATGCCTCCAAATGAAATTTATTAATTTATGTAATGCAAATGATGCATTATATTAATGATTTAGTTTCATTAGTCAAATAAAAATTGTTCACATATTTAATGATGGAATTTCATTATTCAATCAAGCTTTTAGATTATATTTATGAAAACATTTCATTAGGCAAATGAAGCAACGTCATTCATTACATTAATGACAATGTTTCATGTGGTATATAAAAAATTTCTCCCATTTAAAACTAGTGAAATTAAATTAAAAAATAAATTTCTACTTAATTATTCATATACCCAGATAAAAAGAAAAAAAATAGATAAAACGAAACAATAATATTTTAAGATAATATTAAATCAATTTTTGTTTCTTAGCAAAGAATACAAAGAAAGGAAACTGGCTCAATTTCCTACAACAACATATATCTCTCCTCACATACAATTATGTGTGAATTCAACACACTTGTTAGCAGTGTTGCCAAAACTTTGAGGACATTTCCCACCAGATTGTATTTGAAAAACCGCTGGAAACGAACCGCCTACACTTTAAATAAAAAAGCTGGTTTTTACCACTAAAATATTTTTAATTAAAGGAACTAGTAAATTGTTATTTTTTAAGTTTTAAACATGTTAAAAATTAGTATCTATTCCTTTAAAATCTTCATGAAATAGACTTTAAAAACTTGTAATCAATTTTTTGTTTAGATATTACTATATTTGGCCAATATAGACATATAGAGCGTTTGCAGGCAAAGTAAGCTATGTAATTCTTTAAAAAATTTGTTTTCTATATTTTTATACCTCAAAACATCAAACCATTTCGATTCGGTTGTATTTTAAATACATTGACTTTCGAAAATGTTTCCTTTCGAATCGAATTACACAATAATCCTCCAGGATTTGAAAGATTTTTGCACACAATAATGTTGAGGTGATTTAAAATTTTGAGAAAAAAAAAACATTAATTTCAATACATTTTTTATTTTAGACATAGTTTCCTGGTTTTTGGTAACTACATATTTTAGATAAATTACTTACAGCCAGAAAATCCACTTAGCGGTTTTTTATGGAAAGTACCCGCTAGGGACAAAAAAGTACCTCCAGATTTAGTTGGAAAACCGCCGTTTTAGCAACATCGCTTGTGAGAGAGAAAAACAACACAAAATAAACAAAACTTTCCTTTAAAATTTAAGGAAAATTATACTCGCGATTTTTTCACTAGTGGTGAAATGTGTTACCTACCGCACTAATACATATAAATAATTTTTTTTTTTTTTTGACAGCAGAGTTAGGTTTTTTTACAAACCTTCCATTCTTTGTATTCTTTGGTTTCAACTAAACAGGCAGTTATTTTTATTATTTTGGTAGGTAATTTTTTGAAAGTTGAAATAAACGTAAAAAACGTTAGATACTAACGTCAGATATAATGTTATATAATGTTAGTAAAAATAATAGAAAAATCAGTAATCCTAAATGTTTTTTAGGTGGAGTTTTAGAAATTCTAAATTATTCGTGCTAAAAATAGTTTGAAAATTATTTGATTTTTGCATTAGAAAATATTCAAAGCTAATACCATGTATCAGGAAATTACAAAATTTCGATCAATTTATAGGATGAAATTTGAAAATTTCAATGATGTCAAATTATGTAAAGAATTCTATTAGATGCAAAATATGCAAAAATATGCTCTTAGTGTAATATATTAAAAACTAGCTGACCCGAGCCGCGTTGCTGGCCCTAAGCAAACATTAGTGTTGTATTACTGAACGATTTAAATTGATATTTTAACGAAATTTACGACCTTTAAATAAAAATCTAAGGAATACCTATTATAAAGTGTTTTTTACAGAAGAATTTAAATATGATGTAGATGTGGGCTCAATCAAAAAATATACGCATGTATTTAAGGCAAATTTGAATTTATATTTATTTATTACTTCATCTTAAGGTTAGCGGATAGACAATGTCTTTTTTTTGAACGGAATGATGAGAGCTGTAGTCGAAATTGCAGTTGTAATGGAACGCTGCTTGATTCAAATCAGAACTTGAAGCAATTCTTCTTATGCGTTGATTAAAAATTTTAAAGTTGTTGAATTGCTACATTTGCTCGACGATTTCTCATTGCTAACCGAGCCGTTTCATTTCTCGCCTGCCTTTCTTCCTGCGTTTGTGATGTACGAAGTCGGGCCAAACTAATACGGGGTTGTTCTCGTGCGATTTCTCGTTCATATATATTCAATTGATTGACGATATTACGATAAGTACTTGCATTACGTGTTCGACGCGAAATATTAGATCTCCGGGGTCGCGGCATTGTGAATAACACTAAACAACGAATGCCAAAAATACAACAAATGGTTTTAAATATCACAACCTCACTAAATGATGAGCTTTACTTGGAACTTACCGTTTGGAAATAGAATTCTACACCACCACCAGAAAACAAATTGCACAAAAAAGTAAGCGTTTCGATAGAAACAGAAACAGTAATTGTTATAATTTGTATTAAAAAAAATATTTTTAATGATTATTAAGGCAAAGAAATTATGACAAAAAAAATTTTTTTTTTATCGCGGATTTTTCGCGAATTTTTTTTCGTATTATCCTTTTCTGGCCGGTGACCGGTCCGAATTGGTGAGAATCATCAAAATCGGTCTAGTCGTTCTTGATTTATAACAATAGTAACTAACATCACTTTCTTTTATATATATAGATAATGCTCTTAAATTAAATGATAAAATATGCCATTAAGTCCAAAATATGCAAAAATATGCTGTAACAAATCGATGCCGAAATTCATAAAACTTTTCTGAAAGGTTTTTAAATAGAAAAATGGGCACTTATTTGTGATTACCAATATATTATACTAAAAAATTTGTTTATTTTATGAAAATATTAAAATCTTAAAAAGTTTTGCAACGAAAAAATTTTGCAAAAGAAATCGCAATTTTTTTTTAATTTTACTTATTAGAAAATTTAAAAACTTTAGATTTTTTCTAAAATTAGAACCAGAGATTTGTAAACTCCGAAAAATTTGCTTCAATTTAAAGTTAATTTTATTAAAAACCATTAATTTTTGTTAA
This sequence comes from Protocalliphora azurea, assembly GCA_932274085.1. Lineage (NCBI taxonomy): Eukaryota > Metazoa > Arthropoda > Insecta > Diptera > Calliphoridae > Protocalliphora > Protocalliphora azurea. The sequence continues at coordinate 66,021,178 of OW026519.1, forward strand.
AGTTTTAGCAAAATAATTGAAATCACATTTTAAGTTTTTAATTAATATTAATCATACGTCATCAGGCCACCAAATTGTAAATTAAATATTTTGTAAACTATTAGGCGGATTACTACAAAACTTGGCACAGTTATAAAGCAGAAGTTGGGCTTTCAGTTTGGGATTCTTAGAATTGTTAAAATTTAATGCAGAGCAAACCATAAAGTACCAAAATTTACCATTTTGGCCAGAATTTTTGTAATCTACATCACCATAATTGGGTAGTGGGTCCTCTTCCCGGTCTTACCTACTATATCTTTCTTTCTTTCTTGTTTATATTGTAACTTAAATATTTACAAATTGATTTTGTATTTTTATATTTATGAAATGACTTTTTTGATGTACGAGTAGTTAAAAATTTTGTTATAAATTAGAAAGAAAAATAATTTTTTTTAAATAAATAATTTGTGTAAAAATATGACCGCAAGTAAACATAAATTTTCTATGGTAATTATAATATTTTCAAAAAATACTTCATACTAAAATCGCTTTTTATGAAAATCTTAAATTGACCACAACTTTGCTAGAATTTAATTAAACGTTAAAATAAATAGAAACAATTTTGTATAAAATTTGCGCTGTTCTACAAGCTTGAGACCCAGAGTTATGTTAACTTTGAAATTTTAACTTCAATCTAAAGTTACTTTTATAAAAATCCATTAGTTTCTGTTAAAGTTTTAACAAAATGATTCAAAACATATTTTTAGTTTTTAATTAATATTAATCATACGTCACCAGCTACGCAAATTGTAAATTAAAAATAATTAAATAATTTCTGAACTACTATATCCATTAGAACAAAAACTTTTACAGTTATAAAGCAGAAGTTAGTCTTTCAGTTATTGCTTATCAGCTGAGAGACAAATTTCAAAAAAATTTATTATCATTTAAATACTTAAGAAACGATTTATTATTATTTTTTATTTTTTTTAGAAAGTTTATTTGATGTAGTTTTATTATTATTTAAAGATAAAAATAAGTTTATAATATTAAATAATATTTTTAAAAATATGACTTTAAGCTAAGTTAAATTTTCTATAGCTATTATTATATTTTTAAAAATAGCTTCATCGTTTACTCAACTTTACCTGTAAGTCATAATAATTCTCATCCATTTATGTCTGCTGCGGATAAACTTTGTTCATTTTTTATTATTCTCATCTATTGTAATGGAAAATAATCTTAATTGTTTTTAACTTCTACTCGAAACTTTTCATTTCCTTTGAGATTGCAAGAAAAAGAAAATAAAAAAAAATTTTATTTATGTACACGATTTTGTAATTTTCCTCTTTGTCCTTTTTGTTTTCTTTTCCCTGAAAAAAAAAAGAAAACTTCTTTATCAGAAATTCTATTATCCATTTGCTTTCTGCTTTTCTATTGCAGCTTTCCGTTGGCATTGAAAATGGCAACTTGGAATCTTATAACTCTGACTTTGAACTACAATTTAGTCATCCTCTAAAGAATATTGTTGGCATGTGTCGCATTGTACACAAACAAGGAGGCAAACAAGTTGGCAATGGTTTTATGCAATTAAAATCAAACCAACAGCAACAACAGCAACAACAATCAAATGCCAACAATAATAGCAATGGCTTCTCTAGTAATGGCAATCATAGTGCAGGTGGTGGTTTGAGTTTGGGTGGTGGTTTGAAAACGACGTTGAAAACTTCAACCTCATATGGTTCATTGTCTTCAAGTGCTGCTGCTTCATATCAACAACAACAACAACAGCAGCAACAACAAAGTGGCCAACAAAATGATCAAAATGCTGTGCCCAATAATTTTATGGAATTTACCGGTCCCCTAACGGGTCTCGTATATTTAATGAAAGAACCCAAAGATCCTCTTTTGCATATTTATCTATTCGAGTGTGAAGCAGTGGAGGAGGTAAGTGAAATTTTAATTTTATTAAAAAAAACAAAAATACATTTAAATATTTGTATTAAAGCACAGTCACGTTTTGACATGTCCCTGAAATGTTTTGAACAAATTCTGTTTTAAATAAGGAAAATAATAAAAATAAAAAATAATAGAAATGAAAAAATAAAATACTTTTTTTATGCAAATTTGCAATAAGGTTTTGTTAGGTGTTGGAAATATTTAGACATATTGAGGTCAATATTTGTTAAAGCTTAAAAAATTTATATGTAAATACTCGAAATAAATATCAAACTAAAAACTAATTTTAGAGCATGGAAAATATAACTAAAGAGCTAAGGAATTACATCTATTGTAGCAACATAATTTGTTGTATATCAAATAAATTATAAAAAAAAAAAAATAATAAAACAAAATGCTCATTATAAATTTTAATCAATATAACAAATTGTTTTAAATTAAATATCAATATAACAAAATGTTTAATTATTTTAAATAAAATAGCGACTTAAAGAAACTGAATTAAAACAGTTAAACTATTTCATTAGCTGCAATTTATGCTAAAATATTCAATTTTAAAAATTCTAATTTTCTTTTGGAAATGCTGAGTAGGTCAACAATATATTTTGCTACCACATACATACATACCTGTGTATATCGCAAAACTCAATCAAATTGCTGTGGAAATAATTATTTGAAAATGTCTGTTCTCTTAAATAAAAATGAATTTAAGCCTAAAGTAAAACACCTTAAGTGTTTTCTTTATACTGACCCAAAATCTTTTAACCACAATCGCTTTCTACACAATATAAAGGATTTAAAATAGACAAATAGACACATCAAAGAAAAACGTTTCATTTTTATTAGATAAAAAGAAAAAAATATAAGAAAATACAAAACAAAAAAAGAAAATTTAACACAATTTAGGTCATTCAATCAGTAATTAAATTTAATTAATACAAGGCTTTTGCCAAATCTTTAAAGAAATTTAAAAAAAAAAAATAGTAATAATAATAAAAAATAAATAAATAAATAATCCTAAGATTTCTTATTTAATTCTATTTTTTATTAATTTAAAAACTTTTGAATTTGAATTATAAAGGATGTGGGATCCAGTCTTGTAAACTCTGAGAAGTTAACTTCAATTTAAAGTTAGTTTTATTAAAATCCAATAATTTTTGTTAAAGTTCTAACAAAATAATTGAAACATAATATATTTGGTTTTTAATTAATATTAATCATACGTCACCAGCTATGCAAATTGTAAATTAAAAATAATCAATTAATTTCGAAACTATTGAAATGATCGCCGCAAAACTCACCAATGTTATAAAGGAGGAGTCGGTCTTTCAGTTATTGCTTAACAGAAGTATTAAAATTTAACACAACAAAATGTATATTATATCAAATTTCACCATTTCGGCCATCAAACAGAGACAAAGTTCAAAATGAATTTGAAATAACTGAAATATCTATCAAATGATTTTTTGTTTTTATATTTTGTTAAAAATGTTTTTTGCTGGAATTAAAGATTTTTAAGTCAATTCAACTTTGCTGTTATAATTGTGAGAAATCTGAATAAATATTAAAAATTCAATAAGACAATTTTTATTTATTTTTTTTTTCTTTTTTTTTTTTTTTTGTAAATTAAATATGAAAAAATGATTATGGCTTAAAATCTGCATTGTGGTTATAATGAAGATTTCATCTTATTTTTGTTGAATTTTAATGATATTTTTCATACAAAATTTAATTGTTATTCATAAAGAAAAAAGTAAATAGCTTCAAGCTGGAAGACCTTTACAAATTTGTTAAAGAGAAAAATATTTTTTGTCTATTTACTTTTTTTTTTTAAAATCGTTTTTGAATAACACCATTCAGTCTCAATAGTATGTCAATCCCTTATGCGTTCAAATTGTACACTCCGTTCTCAAATCAACAACAAGGAATTGATATCGCACTGGTATCAATTTCACCTCACACAAGTGTCGAATTCTTAAATAACATTATGTCCTTGTGTTGGTTGAACAGAGTTTTTTGATAGCTTGTGAATATGTAGAATGCATAAAAATATAATTATAAGAATTTTTCTATTATCATAATCGATCCATAAAGAATAATTTTTCGTATTTCTCAAATTCGGTCGACAAACAACCGAGATATAAAGAAAAATCCTTTTGATCATAATTTTATTGTTGTTATTTTTTCATTGGCATATTTGTTTTTATTATTCCTTATTTATAATGTGTATTTTTTAGTCAGAGATTAACGTCAAAAAAAAAAAAAAAAAATCAAAATATAAAAAATCGCTTAAATTAAAAAAAAATCGTTAATAAAAAAAATAAACGAAAAAATAGCTAAATTGTACAAAAAATTATATGATACACAAAATATATCACTTAAAAATTAACGTAAAAGTTTAAAAAAATTAATTGAACCAAATTGTAAAAACATGTATGTGATACACAAAATAAATCACTTAAATACAGAAAGTCGTTAAAAAGATATAAAAAACGCTACATTATGAAAAAATTTATACAATAAAAAAATAAAAAAAATACTTAAATACAAAAATCATTAAAATACAAAACCAGTTAAAAAAAACCTCTAAATTACAAAGAAAATTGCTAAAATACAAATAAATCACCAAATAATAAAAAATCATTAAAATACAAAAATTCGCTAAATTAAAAAAATCTCCCAAATACACAAAAAAATAAATAAATCGCCAAATTGTTAACCATAAGTCACTTAAATACAAAAAATCGCCAAGAAGAGTAATTCATAAAAAAATCGATAAAATACAGAAAAATATGACAATTTACTAATTTTTTTTTAAATAACAAAAAAATAAAAAATGCTAAATTATGAAAAAAAATTCTACAATTAAAAAAAAAAAACAAATAAGTCGCCATTTCACAAAATAGTACAAAAAAATTCAGGAAAAGCCCAATTAAAAAATAATTAAAGTAAAATAAAAAAATAATAATGGATGAAATACAGATACAAAAAATAGCCAGAAAGAATAATTTACAAAAAAAAAGTAAAATACAGAAAAAAACGCCAATTTACTAAAAAACAAAATCCTCAAAATTATGAAAAGTTTAAAAAAAAAAAAATCACTCAATTTCAAAAACTCGCCAAATTAAAAGAAATCGCTAAAATGTAAAGAAAATCGGTAAAATAAAAAATAATAAAATATATTAATGAATCGCTAAAAGACATTAAATTGCTATATTACAATAAATCGGCGAATTACAATTTGTAATTTAAACAAAGAAAATTCGTTCTATATCTCTACACTGCACAGTGGTTCTAAAACGATTTTTTTAAATTAATTCTGTAACTTGAAAATACAATTTCACATGGCGAGAACAAAGGTGTTTTTGAATTCATTTGGTTACATTTGGAGTAGCACAATTCCTTAGTGTGTCAGGGGGATAATGAATGAGAACATTCAAAGTTGGTTAACGGTTAAATGTTTTTTTTTTTCGGAATTTCAAAAAATGCAACCAGTTTTTTCAAAATTACAACTATTCCAAAAAGTCAAATAATCGATCACCCTAGTATTTTGATATATATTTCAATTCTCTGAATTTAAGAGAAGTTTATGTATATTACCACAATTTCAATAGGATTTCTCTATTCGTTTAATTTTTATTTAAGTCTAAATATTAATAATATTTCTCAAAAAAGTAAAAAAAAAATTTGCTAAGATATTTTCTAAATTCTTTATAGTTATATTATTTTCAACATAATATACAGTCCTAACTTGTTCTTAATTTGTCTTACTTTTTAATCAAATGTCATAACCGTTTTATTAAAACTCAACAAACAATGTCCGGTCCTAATCACAACTTCATATTTCAGCTTGTAAAATATAAAATTTCTTACCAATTTCCTGATATATTGAGGCTTTTTTATATTCTTTATCAGTAAAAATAATTAAAATAAATTACGCTGTTAAAAACCACTTAAATGTTCTTCATACGCCATGAGGTATAAAACGAATTTTACTCAAAATATCATCATAATTATAAAATGAAAAACCCACAACCACCCACAAAAAACAATTTAATATTAAATGAAAAATCAAGTTTTCATTTTAAGCAATTCTAGAAATTCTGTAAAATATTTTAATTAGAATATAGAAGACTGTCCTTTTCTTTTTTTTCAAACTAAATAAAGAAAAACAAAATAAATATATAACATAATAGTAATATTTAGATTCTAAAAATGACATTTATTAAACAAAGTAACTAAGCAAGAATATTTTTTTTTCTTGCCACAACCCAGCAAAAACTTTGCTTTCCTGGTAAGCTAGCAGGTATAATTGGAAACAAAAATAAACTACTTATTTTTTGCCTGAATAACTAGTTATTTTTGTTCGAGTTGTCCACAAATTCATGTAGTTATTTTTTGACACTAGGGGTACTCAAAAATATGTACCTAAACGAAAACAAAAATAAAAAAAAACAAAAAAAAATTTTGTCGTCAGTGAGACTCGAACTTGGGCACAAACTAACCATTCGTTTTTAATGACTAACGTCTTACTCAGTACACCATCTCGCACATAGCATCCTGAGCGACAAAAACTCTATTTAGTTTAAAATATCTTTTTAGACATTTTGTTATAAAAAAAACTAACGGCTTCAGAATGGGGTTGAATCAACAACCTTCTGGTTGTTAATCCGGCGCTCTAGCCAACTCATCCACGTGATTGCAGTATTACTGTGCTATTATACTATTGAGTACTTATTAATGTAATACAGAGTAGGCAAATAATAATGACGCCTCATTACCAAGAAACTACTTTAATAAGTAGCTGTCATTACCGAAAACCAAAAAGTTTTTGCTGGGAATAAACTGAATTTTTACTCTACGTCTACACGAAGGGATTTTTATTTATTAACATGAGAAATTATGTCGGCATAATAACGTGAACAAAGTTTTATTTCCAACTTTATATCAAGGGGTGGAGAATACCTACATGGGAAATTAATTTCTAAATTGACTTTTTTACCGAAAATTTTAGCTTTGTTCTAATTTTATTTTTTATTTTTCTTTTCTACTTTTTTCTTTGTTAAAAATAGCAAAATATTAAAAAAGAACAATAAATTTGACAGCTTATGTTGAACATTATTGCTCAACTTTGTGTTGTAAACATTTATTGCGAAATAAATTGCACAATAGATTTCTTATTGGTTCACACATAACATTTTAAGAGAGAGAGAGAGAGAGAGAATTAGACAATTGCCAACAAAAAAATGTCTAGGGGCTAAGTAAAAATATACAAATATTTAAGGAGTGAGATGAGTGAGATTTAGTGCAAAATTCTATTTCATTTAATATTTATTTGTAGAAAGTTTATTGTTCTTATTTATATCTAGTATATATATGTATATATATATATATATATATATATATATATTTTAAGAGATAAAAGAACTCTCAATCTGTATATATATATATATATATATATATATATCTATATATATATATATATATATATATTATTTTCCTTTTTTATATAAACACTTTATACAGAACAGATTGAGTTCTTTTATCTCTTAAAAAAACAAAGATAAAAATATGATTTTTGTAAATATTACAATTCATGTGGAAAATATTAACAGCAACAATATTTTGTGTCATTAGGAAAAGAACAGAACGAACAAACAAACAAACAAACAACCCCTCAAAATTCTATATAAAACTAAAACTTCCTTGCTTTCTTTTAAAAATAAAATAATAACAAATATTACAAAATTTCCTCCTCAACATATAAAAGAGGGGAAAGTAAAAACTGAATATCAAATAACGTCTGCTGATGACAGGCAACAAGAAGGTATAAAACAAAACAGAGAGAGAGAAAAAAAAGAAGAAAAAAACTAATCGAGTGTCAGAAGGATTTCAAAATATGTATGTGACATACCAATAAACACTAACAAGTTTCAAGCACTCATACACATACTTACATCATTAAAAAAAAAACAATAACAATAATGGCCACCAGCAATATATGTATATACATACAACACAACAAAAAAAAAATCATGTTTTTTTCAATACATATCGTCGCCTAAAAAGCAAAAGGCCGTAATCACAAACAAGTGGTGCAAGCACTGTTGCCAGATTTATCGATTTTTCTGCATTTTGACGATTTTTTTGTAAAAGTTTTATAGTGCGATTTGACGATTTTTGTCCATAAAATGACGATTTTGCGAAATGTTCCCATATGCCAATTTTTCTTAGAGAAATCTGATTATGTATTGTAGTTGATAGGGAAAATGGTACTATAAAGTAGTACAAAATTGGACTTCGAAATTCGTTTGATTTTTTCGGTTCGTACTGCAATTGAACCAATATTGTTAAAACAAAACTTTTGCATAAAAACTTGATAAAAAAAAATCCTTGCAAGAACGTAGACAAAGTAAAGAATTTTATATACAAATGTATGTAAATGAATTAGTTTTTATCACAGATTTAAAAATTTTTTTAGTAAAAAATTGCATTGAGAACAAAAACAATTCCAGTATGTATGATTTTTTTGAACAATTTTTGCTTTCGATTAAAACTATTTTAAGTTCATATCTATAAAAGATAACAAAAAATTTATTTTCAAATTGAAAACTCTCACCTATTTAATCAAAAAGGTTCGTATTTTTCAAATGTTTTATAATACAAAACTACGTTGATTTCATAAACAGTTTTTAAATAGTTTCAAAACTTAATATTATCCTTTTAATATAAACGAAAATACCCTAAAAATTTAATTATTTCGATTTTTTTTTTCGATTTTAAAAATATTATGTTGATTTTGACGATTTTTTAGTCAAATTTTGACGATTTTACACTATTTGGCAACAGTGGATGCAAGTGGTGTGGCAAAAAAAGCAAATCATACAAGACATTGAGAAAGTATTTAAGATGCGGTAGTATTTTTAATGCTTTGCTTGTTTTTTTTTTTTTTTACATAGTAAACACTCGCACAGTTACATTTTAACCACACCAATTTCTTTGTCTGCCAGTGTGAGTGCGTATTGGTGAGTATTTTTATGTTTTTGTTATAAGTTGGTATTGTTATTCTCTTTAATAGATTAGGTGTGAATAAATAAAGAGCGAATAAGAGTAACATATTTGTTTTATTATTATTCTCTGAAACAGATATTGTGGATATAGAAGCTTGTACTATTAGTACTTGTTGTATGTTGATAAAACGTATTATTACGTATTATGAAAATGCAGACGTTAAAGCGATTAATTTATTAAATTAAATAATATTAAACATATTTTTATGTAGCAACAATTTTTATAAAGAATTAAATAAACTTAAAGTTTTTTAGTTAACGAAATAATTTGGTCATTTAAGTTTTAAAAAAATAATAAATAATAAAAAATAATAAAAAAATAATCATTAGTATATATATATATATATATAAAAACAAAAACAAATTAAAATTTAAATATGAATACATTTATTAGCATTAGTATCGAATAGTCTTTTAGCCCATTATATACACATTTTCTTTTTCATTTTTTAACAATTCACAGCAATTTAGTTTTTTAAAATATGACAACAAGTTTTGATTATATTTATATACATTTTTACAAAGCAAGCAACAAAATTCGTTAATTGACTATCATTTCATCTTTTATAAGACAAAAACCGTCCCATATTTTGCTTCGTCCCCTTTTTTCACTAATTTTGTATACATTTCTCAAATTTTTTTCTTTTATGTCAATATTATTCATTATTAAATACAAATTTTATCAAAAATTCATTTATTTCCACACTGTACAATAAAAACTAATATGTTTACTTTTGTTACCAACAGGTACTCTAAAATGCTGGTAGAACAACAGTTACTTAAAAAAAATAAATTTCTCACTCAATGCAAAACCGGAAATTACTGTAATAGTTTTTTTGATTATAGTGAGTGTGTAAAAAAAATTAATCTCACATCAGTTATACTCATTTTCTCATTTATACCAATACTCACAAGTATTTATTTGTTATATTTGCTTTGAGTATACTTTCACTTCTACTCTTGCATGTTTTTAATACGTAGTTGCTATGTGTGGCAAAAAACCTTCACAATGTGCGCAAAAGACTTGTTTATAAATGTTCTTGTATACATGCATACATACATATGTATGTTTATATTTCATTGTTGGTTTTTCTTTTTTGAATGAATGTAAAAGGGTTAATTCATATAGTAATTAAAAAATTATTTTTAATTAAGAAAAAAGTATTTGAAACCTAGTAATTAAATTTGTTACATTTGAAATTCTCAGTTAAATAATTAAGAAATATATGACTAGTATGTTTACTTAATACCTTTGATTTTTTTAACTTTTCTTATTTCTTTATATTTTAAATAATTTTAGTTTTATAATAAATTGTATGTTCATTAAAATTCTCACTTATTTCTATTAAGATAGATTTTAAAGCCTTACATTTAATTTACATCGCAAAAGTAAGTAATCATTCAATACGTCATTTGTAGCTAATGCGTAAAGTATTAAAAAACGAGAAAGAAAGATATAGTAGGTCAAGACCGACTGTATGGTACCCTACAGCATTGTGTACAAGCATAAAAATTCGGGAAGGAGACTTATATTACACCTGTTTACTAAATGTGAAATAAAATATAAAAATACAGAAGAATGCTTATATCATAAAAGTCCCACGTGCCAAATTTCATTGAATTATCTTTAGAATTGCGACCCGTACTTTGTGCACAAGGTTTACATGGACAGTCAGCCAGCCTGATGGACGGATATCGTTAGATCGATTTAAAAAGTGATTCTGATGATAAGTCTCAAAAACTAATTTGAAAAACTTTTAAATATTTATATTTAATAAAATCTGTTTACTAATAAAAATGTTTTCGCATGTTTTTTCAATGTTACATTTATTTTTTCATTTTTCTTCAATATGTATATAATTAATAACTTTATAAATATTTATTAATTATTTTGATCATAAATGATAATAATATTATAAATAATTTTTTTAAACGATTGCTTTGCTTACGAAAACACTATCATTTATACAGTTATGAACGCACACGAACATGTTGTTCATATAAAGACATGCAAAGAAAACAGAGAAATTCTTTTTTTCCCCTATTGTAGCAAAAAATTGGTCTTATATTATGGGAGCGATCGCAGTGTCTTATTGGGTAGCTATCACAATACATACTGCATTTGCTCATAAAGTTGAATAGCACAAGCAGTATTTATATGGTTTTAAGTACTTGCAGAACATAATTTATTTTTCCGCTCACATACTGATTTAAGTACTTGAAAAATAACAAGTGGCTTGCAATGTCTTATAAGACATAGTTTGCAGGGCTTAAGTACGTTATAATCCAATAAAAAAAAACAACATTTGATTTTTCAGTGGTTACGGCCTTTTGCATTTTAGGTGACGCCATATTGTTTGTAACAATAACTACTACAACAACAACAGCAGCAATAACTTAACTAACAACTACATGAAAATGAAAACTATAAAATGTTGACGTAAATGTTTAAAATTTTAACATAACTAAACACATACACACACATGCAGAAATATGTATAATTTTCATTTATGCATGAGAAAAATTGACATTAACATGTATTTGTTAGTTAATAACACTGGTCGTCAGAAAAATCCTTTCTTAAACAAGAATAGATGGACTAAATGGAATTTGACGTGCTAAACACAAATCTACTTTCAGTTTTTTTCTATCAGGTCCTGTTTTTTATGGACATAACTAATATTTCGATCTAAATAATCGCCTTATTTACACCAGGGAAAATTCTCTTTTTAAGTTTACCTTTCAGAAACCGACCTTAAACCCCAAATATATTTTTTTTTAAATTCAGATTTTTTTAAATAAATTTTGATGCAATTATGTTGACAACACTTGGTGGAGTAAAACAACAAAAATTCAAGACCTGAAAGCATTCAAATTTAAAAAATTAATTTTTTTTTTGAAAATAACAAGCAACGCTATAAAAGTTCCCAAACTTGGGGAACAATTTTGAGTGGCTCTAAGAGGTGCATTTTTCTTAAGGTTCCTTTACAGCGTAATTTTAATGAAGCTAAAAGTATCGCCTGATCAAAAAGGTTTTTCAAATTACATTTTAAAAACATTGTGGCGCAATAAAATATTAATTTGCAAAAAAATTTATCTCTTTAAAATCGATCTGAAATTTTGCGTTCTTTATATTAGCATTTTTTACATTATAAGTGAAATCTTATTTATAATAAGGACATCTATTCAGTTTTAGTTAAGCGACAAAAAAAAAAAAAAAAAAATTGCTTAAAAATTATTTATGACCTGAGATCGCGGGGTCTTTAATATTTCATAAATCATCGAGGCACACCCAAAGCTTTAATTGAAATTGTTGAAAATGTACACCAATCTGTAGTTGTTATTATAGCTTATATCGGAATCAAGTGTCATACAAAAATAATTACGCGTTTGAATTTAATACAATTTTTAACATTTTTGGCTGCGTATTTTTGTTATTGAAAAATTTATTTTATTTGTAGTTATATAATTATCCCAGCAAAAATAAACAGAAGTAATTTTTAAGAAAGTACTTTTTTATTACTTCCTAAGTTTTTTCATTACTTCCACGGTTTCTTGTTATATAAACATCATCCAAAGATGATATTAAAAAGCGATTCAAATAAATTTTTCTGATATAAAACGTTGACAATTTACAAATACTTGTTACTTAAAAATAACTGTTTTAATCAAATGAAAAATAATTCCATTTTAAATTTAAAAATTTTGACCTCTCTGAAATTTTCTCTGTAGGAAGTATACCGATAAGGCTTCCTACCAAAAAAAAAAAAAAAATAAATATAAAAAAATTAAAGATGGACCTTTTTTTAGATACAGTGAAGTGTAAAGAAAATAAAAAATACATGTTAATAAAAATATTTTCAAAATTTTTATATGACATCTTAAAATACAAGCTTTGACAAATTCACTGCAAACAATTATTTTGATATCTTTTATATAACAAAAGTTATGGCCATTTTAATATCTTAAAAATGAGAAAAATTCATTTTACATGTCTCTGTATCCTCCTCTACATATGCACCAAATTTTATCTAAATCGATAACCGAGGGTCAAAACTATTAAAATGGAATTACTCTATGCATACTTGTTAAAAAAAATATTTGGTTTATATAAAAATGAAAAGTAATTTCCTTGAATTGATAAAAAAGAACACAAAAAATCAATTTTACATGACATCGTCAACATGACTTCTTAATCAGTGAATAGGTATCAAAAAAGAGAACATCTTTCAACGACAAGCCTATGTTAAATTTATTGGAAATGATAAAAATTTGCACTATTTCCCGATCACAAGTTCAGGATTTTATTGACTTCTGTGGATGTTCTTTTTTTTTTTTGCTGGGTAATATTTGCAACATTTTATTTATTAACATTATTTGAAGAGTTGTCCAAACTAGTTGAACGCTTAAATTATAATTATCAATTATAATTTTTATATTAATTATTAATTCAATTAATATAAGACATTTATTTTTTAAAGTGTAATATGTCAATTTGCAGCACTTTTAGTACCCACTGTAAGGGAAAATGTTATTGATTAAAATCGGGTTTTGTTAAAAAACCGAAAATTATTAGAATAAATCACTTACTAACAACTAACTATATTATTGCTGTCCTGAAGAGAAACTCACTTCTTAACAGTCCATCACGAAGATCACTTCACCTAAAAATACTTTATAGTTACCTTAACCTAAAACTTATACTCACCGCAACCTGAAAGGTTGTATATTTACCCTAATCCTGAACTGTTTATACTTATCACCTGAAATCAACTCTTAAGATTGTTTAAGTATAATAAATCTGTAATTGAATTGAAATCAACAGAATACTTACACTTCTTTCCAAAAAAGGTGGGGTTTTTTTTTATGCAGCAACAGCCAGCTACCGTATGGATTCTAACACTAATCTTGTTATTGGTTTTCTTTTCTCATCTCTACAATTATAATTAAATCTTTTTTATAGATTGGCCTTATATTAATTACATTCCTACGTCTTTGTCTTCATCTATAAGAAAATCAATCAACAAGATCCCAAGCTTATTGAGATTTTCTTTTTTCTTTTGGTTAAGTGTAAAAAATACAGCAGCGAATTAAATGCATTAACAAAATTGAAGAAAAAAAATCTTGGCAAGAATTTTGGCAAATTTTTTTAACTTTTTATCTTAAACATCCATAACACTGACGCTGTTCGCGAACAGATTTGTGTTTCATTAAATCCACAAATTAAAGGTACAAAAAGATGTTGATGTGATATTAGAAGAAAAAAATTCAAATTTTTTTTGAACCCCAAAAGTGAATGAATTTGATGAAATCCCCTTATATCATCATAATTCGATTAATGGTGATATAAGGGGATTTCAAAATTGCCTTCAAGTCGTCTTTACATTCACTTAGAAAGAAATATAGTTGTAGTGACTATAATCTAAGAGCAACATATTATGATTGGAATATATGATCTTAGCTAAAAATAGATATGATTATAAATAACAATTGTTATGATTTCATTTTATCATACTGTGTCCCATTTTATAGTTCATTTTTTTATGTTATGAATCAAGTTTTTCATATTATTATACCATCTTAGTACATTATTATCCCATTCTATCATATCCATCTTATCATGTATCAAAACACGTGAATTAAAAATTATTATTTTTATAAATTATTTATTGAGTCATATATTTTACCATCATATATTGTGCAAGATAATACAATATATATTTTTTTTATTAACTAAACCCTTGAATCACGCTAAATGATACAAAACATTGTCTACTTATATTAATTCATGTATAAACTAAATGAGAATTATAATAAAGGTGGAAAACAAACGTGAAAAAGTAAATATATTCAAAAACAAAACAAATTATTGTTCTAGGAATAATAATATTAATATGGTTTGAAAAGAAAATATGGTTTAGAAACAACAACTATGTATATTAAAATTTTATTTGAATATAAATAAACATTGAATGACAAAACTGGAAATAAATAATTATATCTAGATCACAATTCATTTATATTAAATTTCAAAAAAAAAAAAAAAAAGAGTTGATAATAGCAACATTAAAAAAAAACTCTGAAAAAGTTAAAATTTTCCCATATAAATGTGTAGAGTGCATTCACGATCGATGCGGCACATGTTGATGACTAATATTTTGAGCACTATGTTTTTACATCAAAAAGATCAATCCTAGGGAAAGTTACGTTCAAAATTCGAAAGTCTGCTTATTTTGAAGCAGTCTATTATACATTGAGAGAAAAATTACGACATCTATAATATATAACGGTAGTGGTCACATTAACAATTTACGTTGTCAGCTTTTTGACACCGTTCGTTTATAACTTTTGAACATAGGGAATCGAATACATAATGTTATTTAGTAATTTAACACTGATATGGTGTCAAGTTGATACCAATGCGGTAATTCTTCGTTGCTGATTTGTTCATGTTGTGTAAAATTTGAACACATACGAGGTTGATATACTATTATCATTGAATGGTGTAATTTTGTGCTTAGATCTGATCAATATTTTTCTGCTTGTAATATACATATGCTTCATTACTAATAAAAAATTATATAAATTTAAAATTTATCTTGAATTCTATTATTAAAATATTTAATTCTGAAATTCAGAATTGTACTAATAAAAATTTTCTTCTTTAAGAATTTTTAATAAACAAATATATATTTTTTAAAATTTCGAATAAGTCCTCTATAACAAACAATATTCGAAAAGTTTTAATGAAAGTATCAGCAAAAAGACAATAATAGAATGTTTCTGTATAAAATTTACATTATTATTTTGTTGCATACATTGTTATACATTTTGTTCATTAATTATGAATTTGTACACTGCGAATTGTGAGATTTTTTGGACGTTTGTTTTATGTAAGTAAAAATAACGAATGGCTCTTTTCCCCTGGGGACTATAGACGCCGAATTTTGGTTTAAAGTATTAAAACAATTTAAAGCTCTAGTCCAATACAATTTGATTTTATGTTGGTTAAACAATTTACAGTTTAATTTAAAATGTATTAAAAAATGTGTGTGTAGGCGAAAAACAAATGTATGATTTTCCATTTCAAGCTGTCAAAATGTGTACTAGAGATGTCAATGACGAAAAATATATTTGTGTTAGTGAACGTGAAAAAATGCACTCAAAGAAAAGTTGGTGTTAGTAAATGAAAAACGTCAGTTTTGCATGGTGTTTTATTATAAGAACAATAAATATTTAAATCTTATAACTAAAATGTTAGTTCTCATCTGAGAGCTATGAAGGTAAATAAGTCTTAACTTAGTAGGTTGGTAGATCGCCTCTACGAAGCCTTGACGAAATTCGTTTTTTACCAATTTTATTTCTAAGTCCTTGTGGATGTTTTCATTCCTTATATACCATGCTTCTGTCATGGTCCTAAGAATTTTTGTTTGGGCCCTCTCTGTATTGATTGCTGTTCTCCATAATTGGTTTCATTTTGATTGGCAGTTGATTAGCCAGTGGATATTAGAAGCTTCAATTCTCATGTGTAGCCTCTTGGCTTTGATATGACGTTTGTCCAAATGTATGGCAAGGAATGTCATATGGTCGGTATGTTTACATTGTTAAGCATTACAGGGGCCAATTTCCCATCCTGAGTGCACTTTTATTCTCCAGTTCTTCATCCACGTCTCCACACGTCTTAGATAGTTATTCAGCTCTCTAGATGCAGTGTATGGGTCCACGTGTGAACTAAGGATTGCAGTATCATCTGCAAATGTGGAGATAATCAATTGATCACAAATTGACAAATCAAAGGTGTATATATTAAGTAAAGTGTAGATCAGAGAATACTTCCTTGCGGTACATCAGCTTTTATTTCATAATTTCATTATACTTTACCCTGAATAATCGATGTGATAGGTGAGATTCTAGTAATCAATATATACTAGGGGGCAGTAAACATTTAATTTTATGTGGAAAATAGCTGAGCAATATTTCTTTTGTTCAAAAGATTTTCTTATCTCTCCAGTTAGACGATTAACGTGCTCTATAGTGACATGATGTTCACGGAAACCAAACTGGTAAACTGTGATAATATAATGATCGTTTAAAAATGGTATGATTTTTCTTGAAATAATTATTGGTCTATATGAGGATGGAACTGTTAAGTCTTTTAGCGGTTTTGAAATCATAATGATCTGGGTGATTTTAAAATTTTTTGGGAAAACTCCTAGAGTTAAGATCGCATTAAATAATGAAGTTAGAACAATTATAGCAACATTCGGTAGGTTTCTTTTTATCATTAATGGTGTAATTAAATCATAGCCAGGCGACTTCTTCAACTTGGTATGCTCCCGTATAACTTTGCTATCATCCTCAGTATTATCACTAAGTTAGCATCTAATACGCTAGGAGGATGCTGCTCATCTAAAATAAATAATTTGTTGCCATTCTCTTCTACACTTTCTTTTTTTGTGAAGAAGTTTTTCAATCTATGAATTTAAAAAAAATGTTTATTACTTTCTGTATTAATTTGGCACTTAGAATGGTTTAAGTCCGAAAGAATATGGACGAGAAGTTATTGATGCATGTATCTATATCTTCCTCACACTCTACATAAGGATCTGAGTGGATATGACTGCTTATGTATTTTCTATATTTTAGTCAATTAGTTTTAAAAAGAATATTTTTCAAGTGATTTTCATATATGTTATTCTTCGCGTAGTAGGTAATTATTACTTGTCGAATGGTCAGAAGGCAGATCATGTGATAATTCAGTTTTCATTGAATTGCGATTAAATTTTTTTATGATAGCAAAATCTATAAAAACAGGAATTTTCCTAGGAACAGTAGGCCCGTATGTTGGTTAGCCAGGGGATATAAAATCCAAGTCATTCTTATCAACAGGGGCTTTGTATAGCTGACTACCTCTAAGATTCATAATTCGAGAACCCCAGTGCCATGGGAACAATCTGCTAGCGTGCTAAAAAAGTGCTCAAACTTTTCCTTAGTCATCGAGAATCGTAGGGGACAATATAGTGAGCTTATTGTCAAATTTCCTGTCGAAGATTCGAGGCAGATAGTTGTCGCTTGCATATAGTCTTTTGAAAAATCTTCCATGCCATAATGTTTAATTCTTGTTCTAATAAGTATACCAGTTCCACCATGAGCCTTACCATTCGGATGATTTGTATAATAGAACGTCAAGCCAGGAATAAGAAAATTATATCTACTTGTAAGATGGGTCTCTGAAATTAACATGATATCGATATTATTTTTCTGAATGAAGTTTGGCTTGATATTTATTCAAACCGTTTGCGTTTCAAAAACAAATTCTTAAAAAATTCATTTTTTCTTTAGGAGAATTTGAAACATTTGATTCTGCGCTCTCAAAATTTCTTATACTTTTCTAACCCTCTCATTTTCAGGGGAGTATTTATACTTAAATTTATAAATATTGTCATAAAAAAAATATAATTCACATTCTTCTAGCATTATCTTAAATAATAAATATTAAAGAAATTTATAGTTATTAATTGCCAAACAATTTTTTCCAGTGCATTTTGTACTCTTTGCACTCTCAGCAACGATTAAATTAAAGAGCGTAAGAATACGTGTGAATTTAACCAGCACAATTTTACTATGAAATTGATATCTCTGATGTATACCTTTTGATGATTCATATGGTTTAATAAATTTAATTATATTTTGCTCTTATAAGAAAATATGGTATTAGAAATAATGAAACATTTATGTATAATTTAAGGCAAAAATTATAGACGTAACTTCATATTTGTAAAGACTTGTGTGTTTTTTTTTTATTTAATTCTATCATCAATACATTTAAACATTTTTAAAAATTTTTATGTACATTGTTTGAGATATTACTTAAAAATAAGTATTGCAGCCAATATTAACATATTTAAATTATAAAAATATACAATTCTTAAAAATAGTATATACAATGTAAGGAAAAAAGATAGGAAAAACCTTATTAAAATTCAAAGAAATTCATTACTGAAGTTGATGAAGATATTAATATTACAAATTTCTTATTATATCATAATTTGAAGATCTATTTCTATCTTCAAATCGTTGTATTAACATATTAGTTACCTTTTCAAACATATCTTATTTATAATTCCTATGTAATCTATTTGTTGAGTACCTTTTAGGTAAATTGAATATAATTTTAAAATTTTTGATTTTGAATTTGAATTACTTACAGTTTTTAATGAATCTTTTTGACCAGATTTGGCATCCATATGTCATAACTGGTCTTATACACATCTTATAAAGTAAGACCTTATTCTTGGAATTTAATGTTGACATTCTATTAAGTAGCGGAAATAAAGCTCTCCCACATTTTACTGGTTTTTCACATGATTGCTGAATATGATATCTAAAGTTAATTTTTTTTTGTCTAATACAATTCCCAAATATTTTACGGTATCAAGTAGAGGCATTTCCGCTCCTTCAATATACAGTGGTATAGAAGGAATTCTTTTCGGCGATTTATTGAATGGAAATATTATAGCTTGTGTTTTAGTCTCATTAATTTTGATTTTCCACTTCTTAAAATATTTCTGTGCGTGTAAAAGAGCTTTTTTCATATTTTTGACTATAGCGTTTGATACCTTACCCTTTATAATAATGGCAGTATCATCTATATATAACGCTACAGACTGATCTCTTAAAATTTTGAAGTCAGACGTGTATATTGAGTATAGTGTGGGTGACAATACAGACCTTTGTGGTACACCCGCTGGGATATTTCGTTCGTTGGAGTACTCGTTATTAATATTTACAACAAAGGATCTTTCTTATAAGAGACTTTGAATAATTTTTTTGTAGATAAACGGGGTAGCCAAACATTTTCAGTTTATAAATAAGACCCTTGTGCCAGATAGAATCAAATGCCTTTTCTATATCTATAAATATTATTCCCGTACTCTTACGTTCACTTTTACTAATAGTTATAAAAGTTACTATACGTTTCACCTGGTGTACCGTAGAATAGTCTTTTCTAAAACCAAATTGCACACTCTGTAGGATATTGTTATTTTAAGTATATTCAATAAGTCTATTTCGAAAACCTTATATATAATTCTTAGGAGACTTATACCACATTTACATATACGGTTGAAATCTCGTTTGAATGAGATTTCAAAAATACAAAGTCTACCACGTTTACATACACGTTTTCGGCAGCTTTGTAGATTTTGTTTCACGTATGGATTTTTTACAAATTAAGCACAATCACTCAACAATTTTGAAATAGTTTTGTGTTTCACAAAAACATTTTTAAATTTTTTTTTATATTTGTTATGATTAATTTCAATTTAATTTTTTGTTCTAATTTCAATTTTAAAATTATTTGTTTACATATATAAGTCATTTTTTTATATGTATAGCAAATTGTTGTATCTTACTAACACACTAAAAAAATGGTGTTGAATAATGATATTTTTCAAAATCTCATTAAATTTTATGAGATTTTGAATAAATATCGTTAGAAACTAGATCTTGTTTTGTATGGAAAAATTGAACTAAAATCTAATAAAAGTAAGTAGATTTTGATTGAAATATCATTTAAACTAGATTTTGTGCATATGTAAATGTGCTATTAGCATCCTTGCCCTGTCTTAATATTGGCACAACTTTAGCCATTTTAAATAGTTTTGGGAAATATCCATGAGTTAGACACCAATTAAAAATTCTTGTTATTACAATAAAGAATACACTTGTCATATTTTTCAATATAATTGGGTTTATTCCATCTAAACCGGGTGCTTTTCTGTTTTTTAAACTTTTTACAAAATATTTTACTTCTTCTATTATTGCAATATTTTCGTGTAAGTTAAAGACTTTTGTTGCTGTATTTTCTCCTTATATAAAAACATTATATTATTTCTCTATTTTGTATAGAAATAACTATATATATTTAAATGTGTGTGTCAACATATACGAGTATATAAAAATATATTTTGTATATACCTTCCCTACATCCACATATATATATATATATATATGTTTAAAATTTTCTTTACAAGAATTACATTATTTTCATAAAAATGCAAATCCTGCAGTTTTGAAAATTAGCAATTAGTAACTTTTTAGTCTTCAAGTAACTTATTTAACAAACTTGATACTTTTAAATACACTAGTATATAGTAAAGTAGTATAAAATAATTATTAAAAAATTTACAAAAATATGGATAACTTGTGGTGGATTTTAAAGGTAAATGAATCAAAATGTATCTTATTGCATGATTTACAGGGTATGCTTTTATTTATAACACGCACACACACACACACTCATATGTAAGTTACTGCTTTGTGTCATATAGTCGTATGAGTATGTCGTCTATCTGTGAATGAAGTGAGTGAGAGTGTATATTTCATTTCCTGTTTCCTTTTACTTTTCCTTCTGTTTCCTTCATTTTCAGTTAGTTGTTTTTTATGATTATTTTTTATTCAGGTTGTTGTTTTTTAAATTATATTATGATTCTAGTTCTAACATTTCAGTTTTTTTTCTTTATGTTAAATAAAAATAACAATAATTTAGCAAGTTTGGTGATGAAGACAGGGAGAGAAGGTGTAAGTTTGGCAGGATACAATGACGTTTTTTTTTAATGAAATTTTAAATGCAGACCGAAGGTACATAAATACAAAAATTAAATAAAAATTCTTAGTAATAATTATAATAAAAACAGGCGGCGAAAAAACATGGTTACGATATTGTTACCACAACAATATTATATATTTTCATTGTTAGTTTTCATTAATTTTAATAATACTGTATTCTTGATAACAATGTTTTTGTTTCATTTTTATTATTCAATGTTTAACACAGTCAATCAACATTCTAATATAGTTGACTATATGTTTTTGAATATTTTTACCAAAAACGAAATTTAATTAATATAAAAAAATATCATTATTTCTACAACCATTAAATATTACCAATCTTTTTCCTTGTCCTTAAACTACACAGAAAAAAAATATACAAAATAATATTTTAATTTGATTAAAAATTAATTCATTTTATTTTGAAATTTAATTGTATAATAACTTTATAATTGGTTTTAAGTTTTGGACAAAAATCGACAGTTTAAAAAAAAAAATATGCAGAAAAAAAGGAAAGGTAAACGTCAATAAAAGAAAATATATATATATAAAAATAAAATAACTTAAAAACAATTTTCAACTATTTGGACTCGTTCTATAGTTTACAAAACTGTAATACGAAATATAAACATGTTTTATTTTTATAATCAAATACGAATTTTAAATATATGATGAGATTTTTAATCATTTCCATGTTTTTGTAGATGTTCTCGTCGTTGGTACCGGGGGTTATATTTATTTCCAATATCCAAGATTGTGTCAAAGCTGTTCTATGAAAAATTATTTGTATGTAAAAAGTCAGTTCATATTGATAGTTTTTAACGATTTGTTCAGAAAGCTGTCATATTCTTTAATGGTTTTATTGGTATCTTAACCTGGATCATAAAGGCGCTCTGATAGGTTTGTATGAAAATTTTTATTGCAACGAGATCAAAGGTTTCAAAAAACTTATTTATACATAGTTGTCGGTATAAGATGTAATAATTTAATAAGATGTATAATTTCCCCCAATCAAATTTGGAGCTTTATTATCTCATTCATTTAATTTTACTTGCATTGCATTATTTAAATATTTTTAATAATTTAATAAATTACTGTGATAAAATTCATGTGTTTTTATTGATGAAAGGATTTAATTAACTGTAGAAATTAATTAATAAAATTTTAAGTTGATTTTAGGCTAACGTTCAATTTTATAATTCTAATTAATTTGATAAAAAATTGATTAAAATTTACAACAAAGTCAATTGTTCTCAGTTAATTAATATTATCATTTTGGCTATTCGAGCAAAATCAATTAAAAATTTAATCAATATAAAAATTGAAATCCAGTTTTATTTTTTTTTCTTTCCATATTTGTTTTCAAACCATATTAATATTATTATTTCCATAACAATAAAATGTTACAAATAAATATGCTTTTTACAAATATGGTTGAAAAATTCATAAGTTGTTTGTTGTTGAATATATTTTGTTTTTAACGTTTTTAACGAAATGAGAATTATAATAAATGTGGAACATTATAATTCTCATTTAGTTTATACATAAATTAATATAAATAGACATGGTTGATTCAAGCAATATAAAATATTGATTAACTACTATTAAAGGGTTTAGTTAATAAAAAATATCTTATATTTTCTTGCACAACATATGTATAATGATACAAATAAATAAAATTATTTAATGAACAAATAATATGTAAATATTTTTTTTATGATTATGATTAATAAACACTTTTATATATTATTTCGAAACAAATGTAATGGACTCAATAAAGAATTTTTAAAAAAGATATTTTAGAATTAATGTGTTTGATTTTAATATATGATGAGATAGAACCTTGAACCCTAACATGAAAAAACGAACCATAAAATCAGACATAATATGATAAAATGGAATCATAACAATTATTATTTATAATAATATATACTTTTAGCTGTGACCATATATTCAAATCAAATATGTTGCTCTTCGATTATGGTCACTATAACTATATTTTTTCTCTGCGTGAAATATTATTAAAAATCTAAAGATACTGTGTGAAATTTGTATACATTTGTTGAAGTGTTTAAAGGTCTAAATTAGATTTTAGATAAATACGATTTTTATATATATTAGAATTTTTATGTCATTTCCATTTGTTTAAAATTTTCGGAAATTCCCTATGACCCTTATATTGTTAGTTGTTGAATGTTTTTCCTTAAAAAAATTAAATTTTTTCTCCGCTACTTAATTGCTCTCAAACAACTCTTCGACGCATTTTACCAAAAAATTTATTTTTAAAAATTATTTTCCTGAAATAATTTAAAGCCATATTTTGTTCATAATTATTTACTTAAAATTCTCAGACTTTTGTTCTTTCTCGTAGCCACAAAAATACTGATTTAAAGAAATATTTTACTATTTAAAGAAATTTTTATTCGAGTGATCGATTAATTTTAAAAAAATGTTCGATTATTCTAATAATTTAATAAAACACAATAAAATATTACCACAAAAATATAGAAATTAACATAACTTCAAGAAAACATTTTTTTTTTTTTTTTGAATTTAAATTTATAAGGCACATAGAAAACAAGTTAGAGCGCTGCTGTGCCGAATATTGCATGCCTTGTTGTGAAGTTGTGTGCCTTAATATTTTCACATTTATACTTAAAAAAAATAGTACATAAATTTATTTCACAAGCAATGTTTGTAGTGTTTATAAACTAGTTAACTGAAAAATTTCGGTTTTTTGCGAACCGATTAATTTTAAATGTTTAATTTCGTTTTTTTTTGTCGGTTAACCGGTTTTTAAAATTTGATAAAAATATCACTAGATTTCTTCCTTTTGTTACTTTTTCCCGAATTTAAATTATCAGAAAATTTTTTGGAAGAACTAAAAATTGTTTTTGGGTTAACAAGAAATCATATTATGATTGATATATTAACATGTTTGGAATTCAATATATTTTAAAACTGTATGTGTAATAAAATCAGATAGATCATTAAGTATTGCATTTACAAGAACTTTAATTCTTGTTCATTAATTATATTAATTTTTTTTTTTTTTTTTTCAACTAAACCCTTTAATGGTAGTTAATCAATATCATATATTGCTTGAATCATACCGAGTGTAACTAACCTTGCAATGAAGTTGGAAAACAAACATTAAAAGCAAAATACACTGCCTGCCACTTGAATAAGGAATCAAATTTTTTAAACTTTAATTAAGTATATCTCCTAAACTAAAGTTAAGAAAAAAATAAGTTTTTGCGCAACCAAATTTCAAAGTGTTGGCTTTAGTTTCCTGAAGAAATAAAATTATTCATTTATTTAAATTCATGTATTGCTGTGGTACTATTTCGTGTGTCACTTGAATAAGAAATATTTTAAAACTAAGCAAACTGTAATTTATTTTTAAATTTTAGGTTATGAAAATGTAAGTTATTGTCTTCTAGCATTCAATTAGTAATCATTACTGCCACCATTTTTAGAAATAACCTCAAAAATGCGATTTGACATCGACTTGTATAATGACTCTAAGTAATTTAGCGAAATTGAACTCCATGCTTCTGTTATTGCATCCTTTAAGGATTCTATTGTCTTAAGTTGTTTTCCTTCTTCATAAACTTTTCTTGCAAGCCAACCCCAGACATTTTCCATTGGATTCAGGTCTGGTGAATATGGGGGCCAATGCAAAAGTTGAACACCTTGTTGATTAATCCATTGTTTTACTGCTCTGGCTGTGTGAATCGGAGCGTTGTCGTTTTGGTACGTTCAAAGGTATGGGTCCAAAGAAATCATTAAGTTTTGGAAATGCTTCCTCCAGAATGTTTTTGTAAGTCTTTGCAGTCATTTTGTTGGATACAAAAACCAATTCTATGATACCATAATACGAAATGGCACCCCATACCATTATTTCGCCCTCTCGGTTGTGTCTGCGGCTCAAAAATAATTCCTCTTTATTTAGGTCATGGAAGTAATAGTTATACCTGACGGGACCACAATATTAAACTTTTTTTCATCGGAAAATACAACTTTAAACCATTTGTCAGACCATGTCATTGTATTTTTGGCAAACTGTAGACGTTGTGATTTGCGTTTTTCATTAAGTGGTGGTTTTCTTGCAGTTTTCATCGGAGTATATATGGGCACGACTTTAAAATATTGTTCTTAGACTGGCACTGACTCCACTTTTTTCACGTATTTTTGGTACAGACATGGCAGAATTTAATGCAATTCTAAGAATTTTTCGTCTTTATTTTGGAGTTGTTGCCATTTTCTTCCGCCATATCTTTCCATATTATTTAAATAATTGTACACAACTGTCTTTCCTCTATTAATGTTTTTGGCTATTTGGACCGGATTCCGACCCTGAGATTGTAAAATCAGAATTTTTTTCTTTTCAGAGTAATTTTATTTTCAATGAAACAAAACAAATGTTTATTTTAATAAATTTACAAAAATTATTATTTTTAATTAAAGAATTTAAGTTTAAAAGTTAAACATAAGAAATTATAAATGTAAATGAAATATTAAACACTAGCTCCGTCGTCAATACGTCTTTATTTCGCGGCATCTTGTTGCAAACTGATCAACTTCTACTTGGTGTTGCACTGTTAGTGTTAAGCTTACAGTTTCATTCCCACATTAATAAGGATTAAAAACAAAATATGGTTCAAGAACAAGTTAAAAGATTGCAAATATTTAATGGTTGTAGAAGTAATGACATTTTTCATATTAATAAAATTTTGTTTCTAGTAAAAATATCTAAAAACATATAATTTTTGTAGTCAACCATATTAAAATTCTTATTGATTGTAAATAATAAATGACAAAATTAAAACAAAAATGTTGTTATCATGAACACAGAGTTATTAAAATTCAAGAAAATCAACAACGAGAACATAATATTATTGTGATGATAATACTGTAACCATGTTTTTTCTCTGCGTGTAGTTAAGAGAAAAATAAGATTTTATATACGATACTGTGAAGAAAGGAAGAAGTAATTCTAAAATATTAAGTCTTCACCACCTCAAAAGTAGAACTAAATAAGTGCAGAAAATGTTAAAAGTGCATTTTATTAATAATTCTTCCAAAAAAAAGTAAAAATAGTTTTCTTTTTAGCAGGATAAAGGTTAATTGATTTTCTAATTTTATCCAACTATTTTTATTAATTTAATTTTTTTCATAAAAATTACTCGTATAAACATTTCTTTACGAGAAAAACTTCGAAAGCGGTGAATATAAAATCATAATAAAAATAACATTATCTTAGCTCTGAAACTTCTTTATTGTTGAGATCCTTAAACATTTCTATAATTTAATTTTGTTTTTAAATTAGAAAAATGGAAAATAAATTAATGTTAAAAGAACTTTATAAATAAAATAAATATAATATTGTGTTTATTAATTTAATAAATTATTTTAAAACTAACTAATCTAAAGGCTGAAAAAACATATTATAAACTTTCAATGTAAATCAGTCGCTACTTATAAAGAACACTATTTATTACTTGATGCAGGGTTAAGCCTATAAGATGAAAATACCATTTTTTTAACCAAAATTATTTCAACAAAGTTCAAATTAAACATTTATTAAACTGTCGGTAAACTGGTTAAATCGGTTTTTAAGTAGATGGTTAACAGTTTTTTTAATTTTAACCAATTTTCGGTTAACCGCCAAACCTGTTTTTTGAAAAATCGTTTTTTTTTTATATAAATATTAAACGCTTGCTTAAAAAAAAAAATAACAACAACTTACAAGCATACATATTATATAGTTATATATTTTTGTATGTATATACAAACAAACTGACATATACAAAAAAACAACAATACCACCATAATCATTGTAATACTGCTGTTGTCAACTAAACTGCTTTACATAGTGTCTACATTAGAGATTTTTTTATCAAGACAAACTTCAAACTTAACGCGAATTTGTGGAAGGTGGCAACAGTTGCACAAAAACAACGATATGGCGTATTCATTATTGTTTTTTATATATGCAGTTTGACAACTGTAACAATCAAAATTTTAATCAGCTGTTTAATTAAGGTTACCTTGTATACATTCGCATTTATTTTGACACTTGTTTTGATAAAAATTTGCCTAATGTAGACACTAGGTTACAATAGTTAATATCAGTGTTGCCGGAAAAATATTGCCTCATGTCCCCAAACTGAAGCTTCATATCCCCAAAAATCTTAATTTTTTTAATAGAAATCCCCAATTATGTCCCCAAAATATTTTAATACAAAATTAAATAGAAAATTAAATTTTGTTTTAATAATATTTTTTAATAGAAAATGTATCTTTGAACTTGAATTAATTTCTAAAATAATTTTTCTACTCGTATGAAAAGAAAATTTATTTAAATTTATTCTATAAAAAGAAAATTTGTCATAAATTGTTAATAAAAAGACAATTTATTGATATTTTCTATAAAAAAAAAATAATTCAATATTTAAAATTCAAATCATTCAATTTCTGTGAATAAAATATTTAACAAAAAAATTTTATATAAAAAATTAATGAGAATTTTATGTTTTCCGAGTAAAAATATTTTCTCTTTCAAAAAGTAAATCTGTCGAAAATTTGTTGTTTTTTTTTTCTTCTAAATTTTAAAAATTAAAATACCCAGTAAATATTTATGTAGTAACTCTACAACTAGTTCCAAATCGCATGAAATTATTTTTTCTATAGCTTTTTAAACTGCCATTGGGAATCCAGCAATTTGGTCAGAAAATTGATGACAAAGTAATTCAAAACTAGTTCTTCAGCAAAAATTCTCAAAAATTCCATGAATTCCAGAATTGTTTGGAACACTACTAGTTCTAAGGATGTTATTAAAGCATCTAAAGTTGTTCTAATTACATCAATTCTAGATTTTAGAATAAGTTTCACCATTGTTCCTGGGTGCTTAAAATTATCTCGAATTGTGAAAATATGTATATACGTTAATTTAAAAAATGCCCATATTTTTCCCCACGAAAATCTGTTCCCTTACCTGGCAACACTGCCTAATATAAATGTTTGAGTGTGTAAATAATTAACAGATTTTTTTCAGTTTTTGGCCTATAACTTGGTTGTTTATGAACCAATTTGGTTGATTCAAAAAACCGATTTTTTTTTAATATTTATGACCGATCTATATAAAAACAAAATCCGTAACTTAAACAAGGGCTTCAAAATGTCGAAAATGTATTTTGCCTGATATCTCGGTTATTATTGGATCGATTTAGTTCATTTCTTCAGCATAAAAATAAAAATAAAAAAATAAATAAATAAAACGAAGTCTCTAGCTTATATAGAGGATTCAAAAAATCGAAAACCGGTTCAAAAACCGGTTTTTAATATATCTCCGCCATTTGTAAACCGATTTTGCTGAATTTCAATAGCCAAATTCTCGAAAGTATTTCCGATCGTTTGATATATATATATATATATATATATATATATATATATATATATATATATTATATATGAAAGTTATCTGTAGGCTTCATGAACGCTATTTCAACCGACAAACGGGCAGACATTGTCCTGTCGACATCATTTCTTACAAAGATCCAGAAAATATTAACTTTTTTTGTTTTCATGATTTCAGCACAAAATTGTTTTAAAATCGTTTTTTTTTTTACATAAATCAACTGAAAACTAGTTTTCTTAGAAAATAATCCTCAATATTGCGCTTTCAAATAATCGCAAATCGGTAAAATAATCGGCATCGACATTTTTACTTGAGTATTATTTTATTCTAAAAATATTGATCGAGTAATTTTTGATTCTAAACTAGAAAATTTTGTTCGTTCGAATAAATTTTAAAATTTTCTCTTCGCATAATATACTCGAATAATTTTTATTCGAATGACAACCCTAATAGTAACTGTAATTCGAAAAAATATTTTTGTTGTAAGCAAGTGCCGATTTTAATTATATTTCCTGTATTAATAAATTTAATAAAAATAAAATAAATAAAAAAATAGAGGACTTAAGACTTAAATATATAGTATTTAGTTATTAAAAAAGTATATAATTCAGTTGAGTAATATAAAATTCAGCAAAGTGAAAATAACATATTAAAAAAACAAAATAACAATAGTTTGCATGCATATTATTAGTTTTAAAAAACTCTTATAAATTTATTTTTTCAATAAAATCAAATTCCATTTTAAAACTCAGTGAATTAAATAATTAAAATTGAAAAATATGTTTTGCTAAACTAATCACCATTTTAATTCCCTCAAAAAAATGGTTTAGTAAAATATATTTTATTTATAGTTTTTTTTTATAAATAAAAATATTTGCTTGTACACAATTTTAACTTGTATAGAAAACTATTTTACGTGTTTTGTACATTTTGACCTCATAAAAACAAATACTTGTAGAATATTTTGTGTAACAAAGTTTAATTGTTGTATTTTTGAACAAATACACACGGTAGTAGTAGATGTATTAAATTTAGTATAAATGAGTTTGTTTACACAGCACTCACACATTGTAGCACATGCTATAATGTACGTTGCACTATGGGGTTAAAAAACAAAAACAAGAAGGAAAAATAATATGACAAAATTGAAATATTTTTAATTCTAGCATTTTTTTTTATTCAATTCAGCTATGCAAAGAAGTTTTTTTTTAAAGATTTTTACAAAAAAATAAATAATATAAAAATTTATTATTATAAATTTTGTTGAAATATTGCATCATTTAGCATAGAAACAACAATAATAAAACAATATTAAACCATATTTATACATTTCTACTTTTGTTTGTTTAATTCTGCTACGTTTTAAGTTATTAAGCAAAGAAATTTTTAAAATCTTTTATAAAGACTGCACTTAATATGATATTTTCTATAAACAATCCAGCAAGGCGAAATTATGTAAAAATGTATTATTTTTATAATTTTTCAAAAATTTATCAAATTCAGTTACTAAATATATGTTCATCAAAGAAAATATGCTACAATTTTATCAAATTATGCATTTAATTTTATTTTTGTGCCATTATTTAATTTATTCAGCTACGTTTTAATTAATTCAGCAAGGAACATTTTAAGAACTTTATGACAACTGTATCAAATACTGTATTTTATTTAATAATTTTATAATTCAGATCAACAAATTACAATTCAGCAAGACGAATACTAAAAAAATATTATTATTTGTAGAATATTTTAAACATTTTTCTAATTTACGTATTAAATGTATATTCAGCATGAAATCTCGGGTAAAATTTTATTGAAATATTTACACAATTTTGCATATCTGCCATTATTTTTTCAATTCACCTTCGTTTTATGTAATTCAGCAAGGAAATTTTTAATTATTTTTATTAAAACTGCACTAAATAATATATTTCTTAAATATATATATATATATATATATATATATATATATATATATATATATATATATATATATAATTTAGCTGACTATAATCTAATTCAGCAAGGTTAATATATTAAAAAAAATTATCTTATTTTGCATATCTATTTTCTTATCAATTCAACTGCATTTTAAATTATTCCGTAAGGAAATTTTTTAAGATTTGTTTGAAAATTGCACTTAGTAATATATTTTCTTAAAACATTTATAATTCAGCTAAGTATAATTCAATTCAGAAAGGCAAATTTTGTTAATTAATTATTAAATTTTGCATATCTATTGCTTTTTAAAAAATTCAGCTACGTTTTAAGTAATTCAGCAAAGAAGTTTTTAAATATTTTTGATAAAAACTGCATTAGATAAATAATGAATTTTCATAAAAAAAATAAATTAATAAATTATTTTCTTTTCTTACAGCTTTTTAATATATATTTGACAAGCAAATATATATTTTTTGCTTCAAAAATTTTATAATTCAGCTGAGGAAAATGCAATTCAGATATGTAAAAATATTAAATATATATATTATCTTGAGATTTTTATAATAAATTTTCTTATGAACTTTTTAAGTACATATTCAGCAAGGAAATTCTTTAAAATTTTTATAAAAATATTACATATGGTTTAAAAAAACTTACCAAATTTTGCATATCTGCCATTACTTTTTCAATTTAGCTACATTTTAAATAGTTCAGCTAGAACATTTTTGCAGATTTTTTTTACTAAAACTGCACTAAATAATATATTTTCTTTAAAATGTATATATAATTCAGCTGAGTAAAATGCTATTCAGCTAAGCGAAAATATTAAAAAGTTTGTTAATGTTAGATTTTTATAAAAGTTTACCCAATTTTACATATCTGCCATTCTAAAATTTAGATACATTTTAAGTAATTCAGCAAGGAATTTTTTAAATGTTTTTATGAAAACTGCACTAAACAATGGATTTTCTTTAATAGATATATATTTCAGTTGAGTAAAATACTATTCAACTAGGCGAAAATATTAAAAAGTTTGTTATTTTGAGGTCTTAAGATTGTCTAATATTATTATCAAAAATATATCCAGCTAGAAAAATCTGTTACAGTTTAACAAAAAATTTAAACAATTTTGCACTTCTAGAATACTTTTTTCAATTCAGCTACGTTTTTAGTAATACAGCAATGAGTTTTTGTATATATTTTTGTTAAAACTGCAATAAATAAGATATTTTCTTTAACAGTTATATAATGTAAACTTATTATTTAAAATATTTATTTATTTATTTTATAATTACAATACAATTACAAACTATATTCTAATTCTAACCGAGCGAAGTAACGAAGACTGTTGCTCGTTGTAGTGAAACAGAACAGAGTCTCTGGTGGGATTCGAACCCACAACCCCCAGACTAACAGAGTAGTTCACTACCAACTAATTCTAATTAAGTAATTCAGCGAGGAGTTTTTTTTTAATATTTTTAGGAAAACTTTAATAAATAATAGATTTTCCTTAAAATATTATAAACACAACTGAGTAAAATGCTATTCAGCTAAGTGAAAATATAAAAATGTGGAAAAAAATATTGTTAGATTTTTATAAAAGTTTTGTAATGTTATTATTTGAAATATATTCAGCAATGAAAATCTTTTACAATATTATAAAAACTACATAACTTTTTCATTTCTTCCATTATTTATAAAATTTAGCTACGTTTGAAGTAATTCAGCTAAGAAAATTTTATAAATTTCAACACAAAATGTTGGAGGTTTCTTTAAAGAATTTAATTGCAAGTGATAACTCATTCGTCCCACTATTTCTTTTTTTTTTTTTTT
This sequence comes from Protocalliphora azurea, assembly GCA_932274085.1. NCBI lineage: Eukaryota > Metazoa > Arthropoda > Insecta > Diptera > Calliphoridae > Protocalliphora > Protocalliphora azurea. The sequence continues at coordinate 66,053,995 of OW026519.1, forward strand.
TTTTTTGTCATGTGTATGAACGTATGTATGTGTTTTAGCAAATCCCCATAAAACTTATTTTTAATTTCACTCTCTAGTTTATTGTTATTTTTGATATTGGTCCTGCTCCTGATGATGCTGTTTTTGTGTTGTGCTGTTGTGCGATAACAAATGTTTTGTTAGCCACTTCAATTTTCGACTATTTACTGTTATTTTTAAGGACTCTCCTCTATTCACATTCTAACTATTTTCTCTCTTCCCTCCCAACTTCCTCTCCTTTCTTTCTAAGCATAAATAATCGTCTGCATTTCTCATTTGAAACCCCAAAAAATAGTCGTGTTTTACCACTAAATTTCATTTAGTTTTCCAAACAGTCATGGTTTTTAGGGTTTTCAAACAAATATTGATCTTTGGAAAGTGAACGAATGTTTGTGTGTGTGTGCGTGTTAATTTTTTTGAAAATTGTATGATTTTATGACTCGTTGATTTAGTTAGTTTTTGGTTTATTATTATTATTTTTTTTTTCCTTTTTGGGAGGATTGTATTATTGTTCTTTTGAGGTTGTTGCAACGCTTTTAATTTACTGTTGCAATTTGCCTGTTGTTGGCTTAATTTGTGGGAATCCATTTGTAATAGGGTCAAAAAGAAAACACATTGGATGATTTTAAGTTCAATTATATTTTAGGGAATTTAAGTAAGAGAGTGCGTGTTGTAACAAAATTATAGATAACACATTTTATTTTACTTAATATTTCTCATTATTCACGGGCTTATGTTGAAGTTTACACGTGACACAGAAGGAAAATAGAAGGAGTGAAATTCGATAGCCTGTACGCAGAGAAAAACCTGGTTACAGCATTACACTAGAATAGTATTATGTTCTCAAAATTTTATTGAATTTTAATAACTCTGTGCTCATGATAACAATGTTTTTGTTTAAATTTTGTCATTTAATATGGTTGACAGCAAAAATTATATGTTTTTAAATATTTTTACCAGAAACAAAATTTTATTAATATGAAAAATATCATTATTTCTGCAACACTTAAATATTTTCAGTCTTTTCCTTGTTATTACACCATATTCTCTATTTTAAACCATATTAGTATTATTTTCATGACTATAAAATATTTCAAATAAATATAATACTTATCCTTTTCACAAACTTAGTAGAAAAATTCATAACTTGTTATGAATATATTGTTTTTAATGTTTGTTTTCCAACTTCATTGTAATTCTCATTTAGTTTATATATGAATAAATATAAATAGAGAATGTTTGGTTATACTCGGTGTGATTTAAGCAATATAAGATATTGGTTAACTACCATTAAAGGGTTAATTAAAAAAACATATCTTGCATTTGAATCACATATAGTAGTACAAAGGAAGATAATTAATGAACAAATAATACGCAAATATTTTCTTTTTTTACGCTATTGAACACTTTTCTCTATTATTTTCAATAAAAAAAAGTATAAAAATAATTTTTTATTAATATGTTTTATTTTAATATACGATAAGACGGAATAATAATATGACAAAATGAAATAATAATATGATAAAATAATATGAAGAATAGCATAAAAATATAATAACATCAATTAATAATCTGACAGAATTGGGATATTGATGTAAGTAAGATTGTTCAATTATATGTAAAACTAGAATCATAGGCAGGGCTGTCAGATGTGGCTTGCTTTTGGCGTGTGAATTGCTTTTGGCGACTGAATTTTCCTTTTGGCTATTTGTTTGGCTAATTTTTAAAATTTGATAAAATAGGCAATTGTGGAGAAAAGCTATTAAATTTTCTTACAAGAAATCGCTTATTTTTAGTATTTTCCTATCTAGCAAAATGAAGAGCCTTAATTTGTAAATTTGTTTGTAAAAAGTGTATTTTAAGTTGTATTTTTTTTTTTTTTTTAGTCAATTACACTGTGCTCGAAAGTGAGACTAATTTTTTAACAATATGGACATCTGTTGGGTTAAACTAAATCGACGACGCTGAATTTAGTGGTGACCATTTTTAAAAGCGCTCGTTTTTGAGATATTTTATTTTGAAAGACTAAAAAGTGTTTAGGAAAATTAAGTCTTTTAGCTTAAATTTAATAATTTACTCCGTATTTAGAAACAATTTTTAATTTTAAAATGAATTTTAAATCAAAATTTTCAAACAAATTTTGTCCCCAAAATGTATTTGAAATTTTAAAATTGATTTGTGAACTTTTGAATTTAAACAATTAAGATTCCATTGAAGTGTATAATAATGAATTCTTATTATTAAATATATTTTAAACAAAACTTTAAACTGGCAAAATAAACTATTACTATAGTTTCGTAAGAAAGCTTTTTTTTTTTTTTGTTTGAAAAGTTGCTCATTGTAGCACTAGCATGAGCAACTTTTAAGACAAACATATGAAAATATTTAAAGTTAGGCTAAGTTTTAGCCTTTAATTTATGATTGAAGTATATATTCAATCGACTTATTATTTAATATATAAAATAATGTCTCTTTTGTTTCCAAATTTAATTTAATTCGCTACATTCATAATTAATTAATTAATTTAGTTTAAAGCTTCGAAAAACGGCTGTTATCATTGAATTCAGCGTACTGGAATTAGCTTTACCAGTAGGATGCCCAGTTTGTTAAAATTTCTAACTAGCTTAGTGTTATTATTAGATATTGCAATTGTCGTTGGTTTTGTTAAAGCTGAATTTAGTACTAATAACTGTACGACACTTAACATTTTAGTTAATTTTTTAGTATTTCTTTAAAAACCAAAATAAAATTTTAATTTGGCGATTTTTAACGATTTCTGATTGATAATTTGACGACAGAAGTTTAAAAGAATCTGACAACCCTGATCATAGGATGAAAAAGCAAACCATAGAATCGGACACAATATGGCAAAATTGAATCCTACGAGGGGGGATCAATAAGTTCGTTACTTTTCGAACTTCCCTCGTAGTTATATGAAATGCAACACTATTCCCATCAAGTACCACCTGTTAATAGACTATTGTCAAATTTTGAGCTAGTGTCGTCACTTACTTTGCGTTTAACAGCTGTTCAAAACATACAACCTCGTGTATTTTTCTAAAAATGAAAAAAAGTGAATTTCGAGTGCTCATTAAACATTATTTTTTGCGAAAAAAAAATGGTCAATCAAACTAAGGAAAAGCTCGATAAATACTATGGTAAAAAAGTGGTTTACTGACTTTAGTTGTGGTCGCACAAGTACAAATGTCGCTGAACGTTCTGGACGGCCAATTGAGGTTAGTACACCAGAAAATGTCGAAAAAATCCACGATATGGTGTTGGCTGACCGAAGAGTAAAAGTGCGTGAGATTGTTGATGCCATAGGCATTTCATATGGCAGTGTGGTTTCGATTTCAAATGATCAGCTGGGTTTAAGAAAATCGTTTGCTCTCATTTGACCATAAACACGTGTGCAGTCTCAATGGCAAAACTCTATGAATCAGTTGCATTTCATATAACTATGAGGGAAGTTCGAAAAGTCACGGACTTATTGATCCGCCCTCGTATATTTTTGTCAGTGCGTGTAGCCTTTGGATGCTAACTTATTTTGAGAACGACCCTAGAACGAACCCGACTGCATAAGGAACATTTCAATTTAGATTATATTTTTTTACTTTTATGTCTTTTAATCATACTTGTTTGCAATTAATTTTATTAAGGAACTATTATAATTATATTATTTACTTCTATACAAATCATTGTATATATGTATTATAAAAATTGTATGAATGTGTTAGTTTTCCGAATGGTTAAACCATTAAAAAACATTATTCTTAATCGTTTTTTAATACGAACCCAGCAAACACAAATGTTTGATATCAAATTGTGTTGATTTGGAATGAAGTCCTTTCTTAAATGTCGAACGTTTGAGAATTACTTTAAAATAACTTGAAAATAATAGCTTTCTCAACAAAAAAGGGGAATTAATTGCCAAATTGAGAAATGCTATTATTATCAAAGCATTGTTAAATGTAATTCTGAAAAATTTTTTAATGTGGATTTTGACCACATGTGGAACATAAATTTGTATTTTTAATTTTTTGTAAAATTTTCTTTTGTATTTTGTCTTATCTATTCATTAATTGGAATATTAAATAATTTTATTTATTAATTTATTTATTCGTAAAATAGTTCGAATATATATATATATATATATATATATATATATATATATATATATATATATATATATATATATATATATATATATTTAAAGTCTTTATCTTTAGGTTTGAGAATGATTCAATAATAACATTTGATATCAATTTGAAAAAGTACAGTTTTTCAAACGCTTTTTTCTCAAATGATTCTCAATTTGAAATCAAACTTAAAATTCAAACCTCTACCTATATTTGAAACAAGTTTGAGAGACACGTTTAATATCAAACATTAAAGTCATCATATTTCGTGTTTGCTGGGCAATTACTGATTAAATAATAGTTATTAATACAGTGTAATTAATATACAGGTTGTATAGAAAACATATTAAGATATTGAACACCATTCAGACTTTGGTTGTTTTCCATTGTACCTTTTTTGCGGGTCCAATAAAGTAAAAAAAAAAAATAATTTTTGATATTCTAGCCAAAGTTAATCAAAATTTTTCACGTTGTACAAGTAAATATTTTATATTTTATTTGTTATATTGCTTTCTATGGGATTATCTAAAACTGAATTTTGCGAAATTTTTTTCCAAACCAGTTTTTTGTTACCCAAAATTTCAAAAATACTTAAAAAATTTCATTACTTTAGAGTCATCCTATTTCATGCAGGCTAATTACACAATAAAAAGCGAAACATATTTTGAATGCTGAAAGTCTTAGCTATCATTTGATGTAAATTTTGTTATTAAATTGCAAAATAATTTTTTTAACAGTTCATTGTGTGTCGCCTTGCATTTCCGAATAATTTTAATAATCACAACAATATCTTCTCAAGTGCGTCATACTGGGAACAAATAAGCAGAGTGTTTTATTTTTATAGGATCGAAAAATATTTCTTAGCATTTTGTTTGGTTATTTTAGAAGAAAGAACTGACTCAAGAGTTGAGTTGGAATTTGCTCGCCTTTGGGAAACTATAACCAGGCTAATGAAAATGAAGCAATTTTGGGGAAAGGACCATTCGACAAAAGAGATCTCGGAGTGCTTAAAAGTATTTACTAAAAAAAAAAAAAAAATTAAGTCTTTCAGATGGTCTTAAATGTGTGAATCTGTTTTCACATGTCCGAAAATAGGTTCGAATCGAGCCAAACTGACGCAAGAACAAAAGATCTGATTCGTCTAACATCAATTGCAGAGAGATCAGATGGACTCTGCATATATGAGCTGCCAAATTCAGCAGCCCTTATATTCGCAAGAGCAAGACAGTGACAAAGAAAATGTTCTACTGTCTCTTCCTCCTCCTCGTTAAAGCAACTTCTACAATAGTCGTTAAAAGGGAGTCCTAGTCTCCTAATATGTACACCAGCAAACCAGTGTCCTGTTATAGTGGCTACAAGTGCTCATAGCTGACACCTTGGCAATCCCAGAACGAAACTCGAACGTTTCTGATCGTACTGAGGCCATATCTGTCTCGAGATAGAACATGCGTACTCGTTTCATTGATCTGCAAAATGACAGCGGTTTGCACACTAACTGTTGCGTTTCTTCACTTTGGGGAACCAGTTCTGGCTAATTCATCCGCAATAATATTTCCCGGGGTACTTGAGTGACCTCTTACCCAGACCAATTCTAGTTTTGAATATCTCGCCATCTCATTTAAAGATGTCCGGCATTCATTTACCAGCCTGAATGTCGAACAGACACCGAAAGAGACTTAATCGCGCTTTGACTATCGGTACAAATTTGAATATGCACTCTATAGTACATTAGCCAATTTACCGCTCTCCTAATGGCTGAGATCTCCGCTTGAAGAGCAGTGCAGTGATCCAGAAATTCAAAGGAGATGTTCCTACTATATGCGGGAATAAAGACACCTCCCGCAAGCCCTTCAGAAGATTTGGATCCATCAGTGCAAACCTCAATCGATCCGTCTCTTATAGTGGGATCGGTTGTATTGGTGAAAGTATCAACAAGAATTTTCTCTGAGTGCTAACGAGATAATTTAACAGATTTTGAAGCCTTTGATGTCACTAATATAAATTTTGTGTCAGTTTTGGTCTTAATATTTGTGAAGTTAACAAATAAGAATACACTTTATTATTGTCTTACGGAATAATTCTTCCAATTTCCGAACAGATTTCCCGGCCCTTCTAAACCACTTTGTCAGACACCAAGATGTTTAGTCGGTCGTCTCAAAGAAACAAAAACAACATGTGATAAAGTTTTCATAGAGCTCGTTCCGATTGAAATGTCGCGGCTGTGCTAAAAAAAAAAAAACTGTGCAAAACTCACTCGTATTCTTTTGAAACTTAATTATGCACTATGCGATTTTCGATTGAAATTTATTATGAGCAGGGCAACCAAAAATATACAAAACCGTATTTTTTCTTGAGCTTCGAGTGAACCTAACTGCTAGTTATTTTATCCGTTTCAAACAATTTAAATGGCATCGATTTGTTATAGCATATTTTTGAATATATTGGTCATAGCAGCATATTTTTGAATTTTTTGGGTTTAATAGCAAATTTTGTCATATTTGAATAGAAAATCCTTATTTTGGAACATATTTTAGGCATTTAAATTACATATTTTTGCATATTTTATGCTTAATAGCATAATTTGTTTTATTTTACACTTAAGAGAAAAATTTTGAATATTTTTCACCCAAAAAAAAAAAAAAATTTTTTTTTGTAAAGAATTTGCCATTAGTGAAAATTTCTTTTTACTGTTACTTACGTTTCTCAAAACCGATCCTGATACGATGTATCAGTTTTAAATGTTTTTAAGTGCAAAAAGGAAATATCATTTAGCTCTTGCTAATAAAAATCAAGTTATTTTTAGCATGAATAGTAGGTAATTTAAAATTTATCCAGAAAAAATAATATTTTAAGCAGGGATTTAAAATCGAATCCCCTTAAAAAAACGAACTTTTATCACAAAAGTTTAAAGTTATTTTGAAATTTTTCATCGGGTGGAAAAGCACTAAACAACAATATTTATATAATTTAAAACATATTTACTTTTTCATCATGATGGATATTTATATTTAAAAGTAAAAATTCCTTAAATATTTTTTTGAAATAATTGAAAAAAATTTTAATCACCCAGCAAAAATTGTATTAGTTCTATAATAGTTCCAAAACGCATGAAAATACTCGTTCTACTTTGTCGTTACGATCAATTATTTTTGTTCGAAATTTTCACCCTCAAAACTAGTTTTGAGGATGTGTTACCTAGCAAGCACCCATTCTATGGAGCTGTTATAGAACTAGTTCTTTAATCAATTATTTTTGTTCGAAATTTTCACATTCAAAACTAGTTCCATAGAAGCGTTAGAGAACGGTTCAAGAACCAATTATTAAAACCAATGATTTTTCTTTGATTTTATTGAGACATTTCTTAAAGGCCATTTTTTTAAATAAATTTAATATAGTTAAAATATTTTTATTTTTATTTATTATCTTTTATTTTTCTTTTTAAGTTTTTTTAACTGCTTTAGGAATTCATTTGGGAACCAGTAATTTGATCAGAGAAGTGATGTAAAAGTAATACAGCACTAGTTCTTAAGCACTTGTTCTCAATAACATGCTTTAAAACTAATTTGGATTACAATGCGGTTCTACTCCATGAGTAGGTTACGACAACACTAATTCGAAGGATGTTATTAAAGAATCTGAAGTGGTTCTAATTACACCAGTTCTAGAACTAACAATTTTAGAATAAGTTCTGAAAATTTTTCTTTGCAGTAATGATATTTATATGAAAAAAAAATAGGATGCCTGATTTTAAGAGCATATTTTTTAATTTTAAGAGCATATTTTCCGATTTTAATAGCATTTTTTATGCACATAAAATAATTTTTTGAGCATATTTTTGGTTACCCTCATGAGCGAAACGGACCAAAATCCATTCAAAGAATATTGCACCAGTTACGCCAAAGGTCATGGTTATCATAATCTGCAAATTCTTATTGCCGCAAATTAATGTGTAACTGCTCAAATATGTCCCGCTAATATCGAGTTTTGGCGATTTATACTAGCCGAAAAGTTAGCCCGATTTAACCGCTCCAAACTTTTTTCGTAGAGGTTTTTTTAAAGGCACGGATTTTTTTTAACAATATCTCGATTCTAGAAGCTCTCAAAATGAATATCAGACAAAACTGCGAGAACTTATCATGTGAATTTCTCACCAGAAATCCGTCAAATGGTAACCGATATTATTAAGACAAAAGTTGAAACATTTAATAACAATTTGAAATTATGTATCGCTAGCAGAAATGTATCGTGTGAGTGTTGTTGGAAAATCTTGAGTCAAAACAGTTTAAATATAATGGAATGCACGATAAGAGAAAGTTCTGTGCAGTTGTTTTATGATTGCCCAAATTTTCGTACGTCAATGTTAGGGATTCCTATGCAATTCTAGTTATAAGATTACTGCCCTATTCTCTGGACTCCTAATTTTTGGCATCTCGCATTCAGATCGGCACGAAATTACGTAATTTCATACCGAAATTACAAACGAAATCCAGACTGTTCAAATGTCATACTGGCTGAATGACATTTGAAATAAGTTCGTAAACAACTGATAGTTTTTGTTTACCTTAATTTGTTGAGTACATTGATAGTTTTTATCAATAAAATATTATTTTTTGTTTATTAAGTCGCTTTATGTTTATCTTTTGTTCATTTGTCATATTTTCGCATAAAATTTTAATAAAATTATTTTTTAATTTTACTTACGTGAAAAAAAGCTATCAGCTGTTTTTGTTTATATCTCACTGTTGAAATATATTGCACACAATTGAAAAAAATATATATATTTTTTTTCAAACATGTTCAGAGATTCAATGTAATTTCACCAAAATTACACAGTGAATTCGGTGAATATAAAATTACTTTCAAATTTTACTTGTTTCAAATTTTGTTAAAACACTGTACGTCTTTAAGTTTAATAAGTTAAAAACTTTTTAAATTTTCTCATAGATTAACTATTTAAAACATTTTCAAATAACAATTTCACATTAACGTAGACTACTTATTAAAACAAATACGTAACAGTATGTTTTCAATCAAAACTTATAATTATTTAAAATATTTTTTGAGCTTTTTAACCCCTTAAAGATCAATCTTATTATTGATATTATTTTTTATAATAATTAATTTTTTTAAACTTATGATTTTTTCATACATAATCGATATTTCAACAAAGGTTAGGTTATATTCAGTGGGCAGCTGTTTAATCAATAGGAGACAGCTCACTTGGGTCCAATTTGGTCCCGCTGTGACTTACTCACGTGTCCATGGAACCAGCCCGACGCATGCATGAAAGAATTGATTCATCTAATGTCAATATCAGAGGGATCTGATAATACATGCACAAACAGACTGCCAAAATTAGCAGTCCTAATCTCAGTAAGAGTGGGACAGTGGCATAAAAGATGCTCCACCGTTTCCTCCCCTTCCTCATCTCGTCAACTTCTACAAAAGTCTTTAAAAGGGAGCCCTAATCTCCTAGCATGTACAGTAACAATCCAGTGCCCTGCGACAACGGCTACTAGAATTCTTAGCTGGTGTCTCGATAGTTCCATGATGAAGTTAGATCGAGATTCATCATAATGGGACCATATTTGCCTCGAGGTTAAGCATGTGAATTCACTTGTCCATCTATCTTGTGCAATCCTCGATAAGTTCCGCAGAATTATTGATCTGCAGGCCGGAAGCGGCACTGCAACCAGTTGGTCCATATCTTCATTTCTGGCTAGTTCATCCGCAATAAGATTACCCGGGGTGTTTGAATGACCTCTACCCAGACCAGCTCCAAGTTTGAATGTTTCGCTATTTTGTTCAGAGATGTCCGGCATTCATATACTAATCTGTATGTCAAAAAGACACCCGAGAGCGATTAAATCGTAGCTTGACTGTCTGTACAGATTTTGATATTCACTCCGAATACCCTATAGTATATTAACCAGTTCACTGTCCTTGTTATGGCCGAGATCTCTGCTTGAAGTATGCTGCAGTGATCTGACAATTTAAAGAAAAAATTGCAAGGAATGCTATTAAGGAATCCCAGAACGGTCGCATGGCCGAATCCACTATCATTCTATGCACCTATAGTTCTAAGCCTTGTCGTCGTTATAATGGCGATCATATTTTTCAACAAAATATTTGCCCTATTTGACTTGGAAAATATAGTTGGCTGTGGGGCTTGAAGTGAAATTCTTTGTATTAAGGTGTTCTAAAGGGTAAATGTATCAACAAGATTACAACTCCTACCAAGATTATTATAGTAACTATAAAAATACCCCAACTGGTCGTTTAAGGGTTAACAAAAGCCGTTCGCTTGTTTAACATCTGTAGCTGTAATCGCATGCGCATAAATTTTGCGTGTATTGAACAGCAAAGCAAATCCACAACATTTGTTAATTTCACTCTTGTTTAAATGCAAACAAATAAATAAACACGATTGATCTTTCTTGCGTGTGAATGTATATAAAATTAATTCGCCGCAAAAACCTGCGCACCACTAAGAAAAACAGCTGTTTGAGGGGCTGCGGGTGTATTCGTTGTAAACAATAAAAGCTTATTATTGTTTTTTTCACATATTTTTGGCTAATAGCCACTACAGCGAAAGCCACATTTTAATTAAAGATCAATCAGTTGTTACGAGACGTTATAAACAAACGGTCGTTAATGAGAAAAACGCAAATTGATTTTTTTTTTTTTTTTTATTTTTTTTGAAATCAAACAAAACAAATCTTAAATACAATAAGAAATTACGTGTTTGAAATGAAAAACATAAATGATTTTTTTAAAAATAACGCATATAAGAATAAATATTAATATTAAACAAAAAAATATGTGAATATTGTGAATAAAATCCTAATAAAAAAGTGTTATTTTTAAATACGAAAGAAAAGAAGAGCTAATGTACTAAATTTTAATTAAAATTTACAAAAAAAAAAAACATTTATTTTGAACACAATTCTAATTTAAAACAACAATGTATCAAAAATAATCTGTGAATTTTAGCTTTAATTGATCTGTTCTGCTGTTTTTATTGTTTTATATAAACAATAAATTTGTTCTTTTTTTATAAACGGTAAAAATTGTTCCTTTTTTTATTTATTAAATTCAAAAATTTTTTTTACAATTTGCCAGTTGTGTAATTTGTTTTTAAATTTTTAACGTTTTTCCTGCTAATTGTCAACAACTTGTTTATGCAAATTTAAATTGATTTTTAGAAAAAAGATATATATGTATGTAAATAAAAATAAAAAAAGTTTTTTTTTTTTAATTATTGAGGAAAAAAATTGCTATGTGCAATGAAATAGAAATGCAATGAAATCATGAATTTCAATTAATATTGAAGAATGATGCAGTTAATGCAACACGTGATTAACCCCGCACAAATACGATATTTTTTATAGAAATGTTATCAAACATTTTTAGAACCCTTGAAGAAAAGTTATCCATAACTTAAATTTTTCAAAAGAAAAGTTATCGTTCGTAACTTTATTGTTTCTAAAAAAAGTTATATTCGATAACTTTAATTTCTCTAAAGAAGAGTTTCCGATAACTTGACTTTTCTTTACAAAAGTTATCGATAACTTGACTTTTCTATAAAATAAGTTATCGACAACTTGACTTTTCTATAAAAAAGTTATCGAGAACTTGACTTTTCTATAGAAAAGTTATTGATATCATTACTTTTCCAGAAAAAAATTACCGATAACTTTACTTTTTCAGGGAAAAGTTATAGATAACTTTACTTTTCCAGGAAAAAATTACCGATAACTTTACTTTTCCAGAGAAAAGTTATTGATAATTTTACTTTTCCAGGGAAAAGTTATCGATAATTTTACTTTTCCAGAGAAAAGTTATAGATAACTTAAATTTTTCAAAAGAAAAGTTATCGTTCGTAACTTTATTGTTTCTAAAAAAAAATTATATTCGATAACATTAATTTCCGATAACTTGACTTTTCTATAGAAAATTTATCGATAACTTCACTTTTCTATGGAAAAATTATCGATAACTTTACTTTTCTATACATAACTGCTAAAAAAAAACTTATGTGACTTATGTGACTTTTCTATAAAAAAAATTCACGATAACTTGACTTTTCTATAGAAAATTTATCGATAACTTCACTTTTCTGTGGAAAAGTTATCGACAACTTTACTTTTCTATACATAACTTCTAGCTTTGCTAGAAAAGTAGCGATACATTTTCTTATAGAAGTTTTTCAGATATCAAAAAATATTTCGATGAAAAATTTCAACAGTTATTGATAAATTTTCTATGAAAGGTTTTTTATTTATCGATAAATTTTATTTTTTATAGAAAAGTTAACAATAACTTTACTTTTATTTAGGAAAGCTATCGATAACTTTACTTTTCTATACAAAAGTTATCTATTACTTAATTATTCTATGGAAAATTTAAATATAACTTTACTTCTTTAGAGAAAAGTTATCGATAACTTTTGTTTTTTATATAAAAATTATCGACAACTTGTATTTGCTATATTAGTTATCGATAATTTGATAATTATACTCTTGAGTAGAAAAGTTATTGATAATTGTACTCTTCTATAGATGTTTTTTTTTTAACGATAACTTTTCTATAGAAAATAAAATTTATCGATAAAAAAATTTTTCATAGAAAATTTATCAATAACTGTTAAAAAATTTATCGAAATTATCCATCAAAATATTTATTGATATCTGCAAAAACTTCTGTTAAAAAATTTATCGGATCTGAACAAATTTCTGTTAGAAAATTTATAGACATATAAACAATTTTCTATAAGAAAATATGTCGATATCTGAAAAATGAAGAATTTCCTCTAAAAACATTTATCGATATCTTAAAAAATTATGAATAATTTTAACGTTCCCTTGAAAAATAGAAATTTATTCCATGAACCAACATTTTTTTTAGAGAATTTATCGATAACTTTAATTTTCTCTGGAAAAATTTTACCAATGATTGTTAGTGTGCTCAATGTAATACAAAATGGCTAAATTTGCTGGTTTCATTTTTGATATAATTTTTTTTTTCAATTCGCCATTGCAATTTTCCAATCGTGATCATAATCAGATGTCAATGTACACAATCGGTTATCTTACAAGTTTTTTATTGCAACAACAATAAATTGACGACAATTGCAATATCAATTGTAAAATTGTTATATCAGATTTCAATTGATTTTCTCTTAGACACGAGAAAGAAAATAGAAAAACGTAAATAATTTGTTGCCCAGTCATTTGTTACCTAAAACTTGTATAAAAAAAATAAATAAATAAATAAATAGTAAATAAATATTTTTTACTTGTGTACTTAAGTTATTTTAATCTGAGATATTTCTATACAAATCATTAATTTAAATCTTTAACTTTAATTTTAATCTTTATTGTCTGAAAATTAAAAGTAAACATTGACAGTGACCCATAAAAGTACGTGCTCAACTAACTTGTATTCATTTTTCTCAAGGACATTTGTTAATGCGAATGAAAATTAAAAACTTTTTTTAAAGTTTAATTGTTGTTACATTTCGATTTGCTATTGACGGCTACAATACGTTAAATTTAAATAAAAGTTTTTCTTTTATAAATTGTTTATTGTTATAGTTGTTGTTTACATAATGAATGCTTTCTTTTTATTATTTTGTTCATTTATTGACTCACACAAACATTCGATTTGAACAATAATTTCAATTGTGGTTATTTCTTATTCGGTATTTTTCTTTCTATTTTGAAGATAAAATTGAGAATTTTGCCAAAATATTTTTGTTATTCTCAAAGAGTGTGAAAATACAAATAATGCTTTTTGTTTGTAAGATAAATAAAATAAAAATACTAAATAAAAATTAAAAGAAAAGAATATATATATTTATATATTAACATTTACTCAATAAATTAATACCCATCAAACAGTCAACCACATACGTTAATTGCAAATAGACAAAGAGTAATATGTAAATTTAATTTTTATCTTTTTAACGAGGGTTGTTTTGAAAAAGTTTAACTTTTATTTCATTGCTTAAAATTTGGAAAAAAAAAAGAATAAAATAAAAGAGTTAAAGAACTTTTAGCAATAAACTGCACATAAACGATAAAAAAAATAAATAAATAAAATAAACAAAATGTTAATGTCTTTTAATATAAAATGACTTTAATAGCAAGAAAATTATCCCTACAATATAGAATACAATTCTAGGCTGTTGTATTGTCTTGGTATAGCGCTTTGGGTCCAAATAATTTTGAATAGTTGGAATAATGACTCTATCTCACACAATATTCGTCTTAGGAGTACGACTTTTTGACAGTCAATCCTTTTAAAATCCATCGTTAACGTAAGTCCATTAAAATGTCTAACAGAATTAAAACATAGCTACGATCCTACCAAAAATTTTGTTACTGAGTGTAGAGATCGTTTTTCAAGCTATGATATAAAAATATTTCTAAAGGACAATTTTTCGGCCAACATTCATTTAAAGTAGTTTTTCATACCAAATTGAGAATCTAATGAGAATCAAAAGCTTTTAGTTCCTAAGTTAATTGAACCTTATTAGAGAATAGAGTTTTGTTCAAAATTCTTGTTACATAAATTCTACTTTCATTATTGTAAGGACCTCCCAGAATCCGAGAATCAATAAGGAAATATATGTTTGTCTGCAACTCCTGAGATAATTGCAACTTTTTAGAGGATAACTGAAAATCTTTGTCCAAAACTTTTTATCAGGATAAAGCAAGAAAAATAAAGGTTTCGTCAAAAAAGATTAGGGTGAAAATCACTTGACGAAAATTGAAGCTTAATGAAATTAAACCCCTCAAACTAAGAAACTAGAATTGAATGATTTGAGATCTTTGTGCAAAATTCTTCTCAAGCTATAGTGTGAAGTGTTTATATGTTTAGATCGATTACGAGTTGATTGAGTTCTACACTTGCGGAGACACCCGCAACTGACGCGTACTCTCGATGAAATTCAATGTTTAATTATATATCTGAGGAGCTTTAAACTGAAATGCGATCATGAAGATCATTTGGTTTCCAAATGAATAATTCGTGATTATTAAAGTACGATATATCTAGTTTTTGAAAGCGATGTGTTCTCGTTCTCATTAACCTCAATATCCTTTTCGGAAGACTCAGTTTTGTGAAAATTCTTTTGACGCTGTTGAGATAGCGAGTTGAAATTCATAGATTGATCTCGTCCACTCTCGTTGTTAAGTTTAGGTAAAAGCAGTCACATTCTTGTCGGTTACCCTAGTTCGTTGATGACTATCGAGAGTAATGTACCCTAAAATGTTATCAAAGTTGCTAAGTTTTTTCTTAAATCTGCGTACTGCTCTCCGGTCAAATTCGAAGTCCTGTTGGAACAATTATAAGACTTTCAAATTGAGAAGCAATTGCACTTTTGTAACGAATAATCAAAGATCTTTTTCAAAATATTCACTAGATTAAACCATGAAATATTTAAGTGCGATAGGGAAGAATCAATGTTTCGGTATTGAATTACACACACTATCAAGAATATCTCTTGATCTTTTTGCATAAATTTGTGTACAGACCTGCAGCCTTTAATGCGAAAAATATTGAGCTGTTGCAATCAAAAGTAAGTATTTATTCTTGGATTGAGTTTGGCCATAGCTCTTATATTTTTTTCTATAAATATGGTTTGGCGAAAAAACCTAAACTTAACGTCTAATCAAATTGAAAAATGAGAACTTGGACCCCAGAATGACAACGGGGATCTAATATAATTTTATTGTAGATGCTTCTTTGCAGCAGAAACTTTTTTTAAAATGCTCAATTTGAATAAAACAACATTTTATAATACAAACTCAAAATTAGAATTAAGCTTTTCAACCATTTAAATTAAATTTTGTCTAGATCAAATGGTAAAATCAGATCTTTAAGCAACATTTACAAAAATAAATTTTATTGCACAATTTTTCAAGTTTAATTGAAATTTATTATAAATTTTTCTATAAAAGCAACGATGTATACGTTGCAAGCATTTGTGAAGACATTTTTTTTTGTTAATATAGGGTAATGCCAAAAAATATCGACCCAAAATTACAGTTTTAAAAATTTTATATCTTAAGCTAAGTTCAGATTACGTAAATATTTGACACGAAATATTTCATCGTGTTTTCTCGCAATTTTTGTGACTAAAAACAGAGTTGATTTTTTGTTCACATTACTCATATTTATTTGACGTTTTTTATTTGATAAAACAGCTATCAAATATAGTAAAATGCGAAATAGCAAATTATTTACTCAAAATTATTGGATGAAACATACAACTACTATAATTTTATTTGATATCAATTATTAAAAGAATTTATAGGAAAATCTTATTTTTTTATTTTGTTTTAATCAATTTAGAACAATTTTCTGAGAGAATTTCAGAATATGTGGATGTCAAGGTAATGTTTGTAACGTTATTTAATGTAAAGCGGAAATGCTATTTATTTTAAATACAAATATTTATAAAATTTAAAAAGCAAAATGTTTAGATAATAAAGAAAATACAAACTATACACATTAATAAAAATTATTTTAAAAAATATATATTTAAAAATTTTTTATAAGTAATTTACGTTTGTACACAAGAGCAACCCTGCTTTCTTGTCTTTTCATTTACAAAACATCCCTGTCTTCACAAAACAACACTGTTTTCTTTGAACACCACTTTCAGCTGTATAAAAAATAAAAAGTATTATTATGGTGAAATAATAAAAAATATTAATATCTTGAAAGTTTTATTAAAAAACTATATCACTTCTTTTTTATCAATTTAAAGTTTGTGTACATAAGAACAAAAATTTCTTCAACTTAAGCCATCCAACGCATCATCTATTGTCAGTGTTGCCAGAAAATTGTTCCTTCATTTCCCCAAGCCTGAAGCTAAAATTTTCAAAAATCTTCATTTTAAAATTCCCAATTTTATCCCCAAAATTTTTAAAATTTTCTATAAATAGCTAATAATCTTTAAATCATAAAGAGAAATTTAACGAACATTATCTTTAAAATAAATTTCCTACAAAAAGATTTATCAAAAATTTCCTTAAAAAAAAAAAAATATCTAATATTTTCTATAAAAAATTTATCAATAATTTCATATAAAAAGGAAATCTATCAAAAATTCCTAAAAACAAACATTTAATGTAAATTTTCTATAATAAAAACATTGAAATTGAAAGCTTACCGAAAGCCATGAGAGCTTAATGTTATGAAATGTGTTAAACAGACTGTTTCATAGATAATTATTTTGGCAGTTTTTATTTTGTTTTCGAAAAAAAATTAATTACAAATTGTTTTTGATTTGTAAGAAAAAACCAACGAAATTAATGTAGTTTTCATTAAAAAAACTAATGAAGCCAAAAACTTTTCGTTTGGTGTAAACGGCATATAAACAAATAGCAATATAATATTTTCTATACATAGAAATCAATCCAATATTTTCACTAAATAAATAATAATTCAACATTATATATATGTAAATAGAAAATTCATTGAAAATTTCCTTTAAAAAGAAAAGTAGCAACAAATTTTTATAAATATAATATTTAACGAAAAATTTTCACATATTCAATTCATCGCAATTATCTACAAAATTTAAAACTTATCGAAGTTTTTCTTTAAAAATTAAAATTTATCGAAAATGAAATAATTGTATTATTTAATAAAAAAATGCCCAAATCCCTCCCCACAAAAATCTGTCTCTAAATGAAAGTTTAAATCTCCAATTTGAAGACAAATCCCCTCATCTGGCAACACTGGTTGTTGTTTGCCGCTGTTTGATCTTACATTTATTTTGTAAGATCAAACAAGAATTCGCTCAAAATAGTGGCAAATATTTTACAACTTTTGTTCACACAATGTTTACACTAGCGGCATTTTTAGTAAAGGGCAAATAGTTTTGTTTGTCCAAAATCAGCTGTTATTTTGTTTGAATCGTAAATATATTTCGTGTTCACATTACGCTATGCAAATATTTATACCGGTATTCGGCTACTTAAATGTTGTCCGTGCCTTATGAGACAAGTGACTCCGTTATACACCGCCCGGATAATTATCTTATTAATCATGCTGAGGATTGTACAAGATGCCATTTTGTAGCAGAGTATACAATAGGGCGGGTCAATTATTTTTGACAAAAGGTGTATAGCAAAAACGCAATCTTCGAAGAACTCTAGAAAAACTTTCCCAAGAAACCATGGGTCAAAATCAAAAACCTAGCTCCCGCCGAGTGACATAAAAATTCTTAAAAATACACTAAATTGTCATCTGGAGGACCAAAATCCCATGGTGAAAAATTTGAAAATATTTTTTTCATAACAAGTAAAAAATTGCGAGTTTTTTGAGACCCATTTCGGGAAAAAACTCTAAACTTTTTCTTTGCCTAAACATGATACTTATGATTTTTACATCGCTAGTAGGGAACTGATTTAAAATTGAGAAATAATTTTACTTATTCTTCCCTATTCTGGTCATCAGTGGACATCACTTGAGTGGCCTTCCTATATCAGATTTCCAATAAAGGGTTTTCTCGGGGAAATGAAGTTTTTTGAAAAACACCTCATACTGAAATCTTTATACCTCTCGGCGGGAGCTACACGCAGAGAAAGAATATAGTTGTAGTTACCATAATCTAAGAGCAACATATTATGATTGGAATATATGATCACTGCGAAAAATAGAAATGATTATAAGTAATAACTTTTATGATTTCACTTTGTCATATTGTATCCGATTTTATAATTTGTTTTTTCGTGATTTGATTATAGTTTTACATATAATTGAACAATCTTATTATATTATTATATCACATTGTCATATTATGATTCCATTTTATCATATTATTACCTCATGTTATCATATAGTTATCCAATCTTATCATATTATTATTTCATTTTGTCATATTATTTCATCTTTTCATATATTAATAAAAATTATTATTTTTATAAAATTTTTATTGAAAATAATATAGAAAAGTGTTCATTAGCCATTATATTATAGGAATAATAACATTAATATGGATTAAAAACAGAATATGATTTAAGAAGAAGGAAAAAGTCTGCAAATATTTAATGGTTGTAGAAGTAATGATATGTTTCATATTGACAAAATTTTGTTTCAGGTAAAAATATTTAAAAACATATAATTTTTGCACTCAATCATATTAAAATTCTCATTGAGTTTAAACATTAAATGACAGAATTAAAACAAAATTATTGTTATCATGAACACAGAGCTATTAAAGTTCAATAAAATTAACAATGAGAACATAATATTGTTGTAGTGATAATGCTGTAACCAAGTTTTTTCTCTGGATGTAGGTTTTAATTTTAGACCCCTAGTTTCTTCGGGTAATATTCTTAGAAATTTGCGTAGGTTTACTTTCTCATCCACCCGAACCATAGTGTTCTAAATCTGTAAATATATATGTATATATTTTTTTAATAGACTTTAGTTCACAAATTAATGAGACTGCTTCACATATAAGATTTCTCTGATTTGGTTTAATTAAATATCTGTTATAATTCAAATTATCTCTAAATTATGTCCGCATCATTTTTTTAATTTGCTCAATAGTTTCGGAGATACAAACAAATTTTTTTTTTTCAATAAAAAGTTTCTTACAAGATTTGATAAATTTTGTTTTTCAAACAATCGTAGCTTTTTAATTTTTATCATAAAACTGTATATGTTTGAAATAAAACGAGCCATATTTCATTAAACTTTCTTTTCTTCGGAACCTTTCTTCAGAACCCTCGTATTAAATTCTATATTCTGTTTTTTTTTTTTTTTTTTTTTTTTTAATTTTGTAAACATAGGTATGTATTTGTGAGCATTTAGTTCCTAGATGATCATTATATATAAAGTTTTCATTTGTATACTTTATTAAACTACGAATAAAATAGAAAAATCATTGCAAATCGCAAAGAACAAAAAAAAAATCTCACACGTTTGCCAGCATTCAGTTGCAAATGTTCTAATTAACGTTTAACATGCAACGGTGAATAAAAAAGAGAAAAAAAATTTAATTTAATAAAAAAACATATTTTTATATAAATTAATAACAAAAAAGATTAAAAAGAATTACCTATAAAAATAACACTTTCCAAAAATACCAAACCAGAAAAAAAAATAATAATAAAATAAATAAATACAAAATCAAAAAGCCAAAATTTAAACGTAAATTTAAATATTTATTTGTATTAAACTCAAGGTGATAAGCGTCTGCTAAAAAAAAAAAAAATTAAACAAAATAAAAACAACAAATTTAAATAAATCTAAATAAAAAAATCTAATTAAAATCCATTAAATTTGAAGTAAAAAAAATAAAACAAAGTTATACTAAAGTAAATCAATAAATAACTAAACAATATCTTATCAAAAAAAAAAAATGTTTTATTTTAATGAAAAAAGAAGATAGATTATTTAAAATAAATTAAAAAAATTCTCAGATATATACGATATATATAATATATTATATAATTAAGTGATGTATTTGTGATATTAAAAAAAAAAAAAAAACTAAAATAAAGGTATTAAAACAAATTTAGAACATAAAAGTGAGTTAAAGTTTTTACTTAAAAAAAAAAAAAATATCAATTTTGGTACAAATTTAATTTTATTTATTGTTATAAAACTTAAGTCACAAAATGTTTACTGTTCCCTGTCATCGTGATACAATCTTAACAACATCGCTTAGCGATGCCTCCGTTTTATCGAAAAGTCGAGCCGTATGTATAAATTTTTTTATTAATTTTCCATTTGTTTTTATTTTGTCAATAATAATAATAATGATTTTGTTCCAGATAAATAGCATGTGTTTTTTTTTTAATTTAAGCATGTTGATTACACTATTAGTTTTATAGGCTGCTATTTCAATATACTTTTTTTTTTTAATGTCCAAGTAAATTCACATTTTTTACTTAAATTCTCTCATATCCCCACAAAAAAAATAATACGAATATGATTCGGAAATTTCTTCCATTCGGAGAGATTGTGCGTCACAGGCGATACATCTAAGCAATAAGAAATCAATACGCCACACGGAAATATTGCTGGATAATCATATAGGTGAAAAAAAAGAAGATACCGCCAGATAATCTTCTGGAGGATGTAATAAATATATAAAAATTATCACTAAATTAATCTTGAAATAACGTAATAAAGAAAACTTATATATATATATACATATTTTAACGACAAATTTAAACAAAAACATTGTTATCACGAACACCGATTTATTTAAATTCAAGAAAATTTACAATGAGAACATAATATTGTTGTTGTGTTAATGTTGTAACCATGTTTTTTTTCTGCGTATACATTATACTCAAATAAACAACTTTGCTCAATCAAAAATTTTGTTTTATAAATTATGTATTAATTCAATTCTTCTTTAAGGTCTAAAAATTACCTTTTTATCTTGTGCTTAGGCATTTTATGTTAAATTTAACTAAAAATTAATTTTGAATTTATTCGATTTCATTGAAAATATCAAACAGTTGATTGTATAAAAATAAGCAGTTAACCAATATAAAAGGGTGTTCACGGTATACAGAGGTCATTTTTAATTTGTTAACCACATAACCCTATAACCAAGTAACTATTAGTTGATATCCTTGCTATTTAAATTCCTATATATTCGTTTTTATGTGTATAAAAAAGTTTAATATTTGAAAATGCTAATAAGCAGGGAAACCAAAAATATACTCTAAAAAAGTTTTTTATGGGCATTAAATATGAATTAAAAGCGAAAAATATGCTCTAAAAATGCGAAATATGCAAAAACTTATTTTTTTAATTTAATAATTTAATGTTATAAAATAAAGCATAACTAAAAATCAACTGCGTCGAAAAATTTTATTTAAAATTCCCCATTTTTTTATTATATCTCATAGAACACTTAGAAACTATATTGGTCCATTTTCCATTTATATAGCCATTAGAGTGCTCCGTCCAAAAAAAAAATTTTGTAGGAAGACCAATTAAACGATAAGTATTTATGAGGTGATGACAAGAAAAATAATACAAAAGTTGCAAGAGTTAATTTTGAATTCCCTATCACAGATTGAAAATCAAAATTTGCCAAAACAAAAAAAAAAAAAAAAAAAAATATATATATATATATATATATATATATATATATAAATATAATATATAAATATTGAAAAGTTGTTTTGTAATTATGGCCCATAAAAAAGTCTGCTGGAGGCAGAAATCCCATGGGACAAATTTTTAAAATATTTTTTCCATAACGAGCTTAAAATTGAGCATTTTTTGAACTTTTTGTTGGCCTACCAATTTTTTTTAGTATTTTTCTTATATTGGAGTACTTTGTCTAAATATTTACATATTCCCTGCGGAAAATTGATGGCAATTAGGTTGAGTACCTAATGACACTTTACTCGTCACCAAAGTTCCAGTTGACACAATCACACTCACTAAATATCAATTGAGTCTCAGTGCTTGTCAAGTCCGCAATTAGCAACTCGTACGCAATAACAATCTGTGGCTGAGTGGTTAGTATTGAAGACTATAAAACGCAAGATACGTCAGAAGAACGTGAGTTCCATTCGGGGTGTTGCCATAGACATTAACGAAAAATTATAAAATAAAAATAAATATAAATATAATTCATAAAAGTAAAAAAAAAAAAACAATTTGAAAAGTAAATAATTTTTATCAAATTTTTATTATATTAATATCGACTCTGAACATGTCCTCTTAGACCAATCCTGTGACCTGTCCTATGACCTGTCCCAAGGTGTTAATTAGCCACCTCCAATGACAACCCTATGTAAAAGCAGCAGGTTCCTTCCATATAAAGTTCAGGAACTTTAACTGGTCACTACCCCTGAGAACCTGTCACATGATTAGTTTTAAACCGGTCACTTTCCTCTAGGGTTATCATATGTAAATGTAATATATACATATAGCTTTTACTCAGAAACATAAATTATTTTTACAATATTAACTGATGTTATTCGGCATGTTTACAAGCTAGGACGTGTTAGCTAATCATATTTTAAAAAATGGCTTTAATAAATATCATTCAATCAGTTTTTAAATCTTTATGATTTAAAAACTGATTTTGGCTTATACAAGTTCCTTAGCGATTTTAAAGAACTTATGCGGTATGCATTAAAATAAATTTTAAACATCAAATATTTTTATATCTTCTTATTTATTTTTATTTATTTGAAAAAATCCCCTGAGGTATAAAAAAAGTCACATATTTTAGTTAAATATGCAATATAAATAACAAAATATGATATAAATATGCTTTAAAAATCGTTACATGAAAAAATATGCCGTTAAGGATAAAATATGCAAAAATATGCAATCGATGCCAAAATGCTTTATTTGTGGTTTCCCTGCTAATAAGTAATAAAAGTCAGCAAATAATTACACACGTTATTTTTTTATGCAAATAAAATTCAATTAACGTGATTTTATTGTTTTGCAAAAATTTCATTTCTCATATGTAATTAGCGATTTTGTTATTCATTAATGTGCTCTAATGACAGATATTTTAAATTAATAATAACTTTAGCTTCAGTTTTAGATTGATTACTTTATTAATTAAATTAAAAAAAAAACAATTTCTTAGGAAATTGATAAGCTTTTTAATTGTATGATTTGAATTGAGTTTATAAAAATATATCATATATACAAGATGATGTATATCATATATACAAGATGAGATTTAATTTCTTATGCTTAAAGCCTTATTAGTGCCTTTTTGAAGTTATGTCGAAGTCATTTTACCTAAAATTAACACTAATTTTTATTAATACTTCAAGGAAAGAAAAAATATAATTGTAGTGACCATAATCTAAGAGCAACATATTATGATTGAAACATATGATCACAGCGAAAAATATAAATGATTATAAGTTATAATTATTATGATTCCCCTTTGCTATATTGTGTACGATTTTATGGTTTGTTTTTTCATGTTATGATTCTAGTTTTATAATTAATATAATTGAACAATCTTACTACATCTTTATCCCATTCTATCAGATTGTCATTTGATGTTATTATATTATTATTCTATCTTATTATATTATTATACCACATTGTTATATTATGATCCCATTATATCATATTTTATCTCATATTATCATAGTAGTTATACAATCTTATCATATTATTACTTCATTTTGTCATATTATTTCATCTTATTATATATTGAAATATAATATTTTTTATTGAAAATAATATAGAAAAAAAGCACCATAAGTGGTTCAAATGCAAGATATCTTATATTGCTTCAATCACACCGAGTATAACCAAACCTTGTCTATTTATATTCATTCATATATAAACTAAATGAGAATTACATTGGATAACAAACATTAAAAACAAAATATATTTAAAGACAAACAAGTGTTGAAGTTTTCCACTATATTTATTTAGAACATTTTCTTGTCATGGTAATAATAATATTAATAAGGTTTAAAAACAGAATATGGTTTAAGAACAAGAAAAAATACTACAAATAATTAATGGTTGTAGAAGTAATGATATTTTTTATATTAATAAAATTTTGTTTCTGGTTTAAATATTTAAAAACATATAATTTTTGCAGTCAATCATATTAAAATTCTTATTGAGTGTAAATATTAAATGACAAAATTGAAATAAAATCATTGTTATCATGACCACAGAGTTATTAAAGTTCAAGTAAATTAACAATGAGAACAAAATATTGTTGTGGTGACAATTCTGTAACCATGATTGCTTAAACCTTTATAATTCATAGTTATATTTTCTAAATATTATATTTAATTGCTTGCTTTTAGTTTTATTTTAATTATTTTGCAAGTTTTTATATTTTTGTTTATTAGTGAAACTACCCTATAGGTTAAAGCATAATGTTTCCTCTTACCTGTTTGTGAAAACCAAGAAATTTTCGTTTAGGTTTAGCAAATTTTAACTGAAAGAAAATTAATGTTTGCAAGTGTTTGTCGAAAAATTATGATACTATCTAAATTGTTACATAAAATAGATGCTTTGGCGAACACTTTCTCGTTTTTACATTTGTGCAAGTTCATGCCCAACCATAACTTTTCGTTCTTCAAAGTTATAGGTCATCCTGATAAATAACCCACATGATCACAAAACTCAAAAATAAGGACAAATATATGGCTCATATAAAATTTAAAATAAAGGTCTTAAAATACATCTTCTAGGCTATTGTTATATATTTTTTTGCTGTTTATGAGACACGGCTTTTATAATTCTAATTCAATTTAAATTAAAATGTTAAAAATAATATTAAACTACCAACTTTAATGCTTTTTCCGACTGTCAATGTTGCCCCATTATATTTTTTAATACATGTTCTTGATTAATTGGTCTGTTATGATTTATAAAATACTTTCACTTTTTTCAATGTCTTAAATTTTGTTGCGAGATTTGTTTATTTTGAATTTTGAGCTCTTGCTTTTATGGGTGCCGACCGTTGGTTTATATTTAGTTAAACCAATTATTTTATTTCAATGTTATTCTAACCCTTAAAGAGACACTTTATCTTTATCTGCTTTAAATTACAAACAAATTACATAAATAAAATAATAATGAAAAAAAAACAAATATTTATGAATTGTATATTATTAATTGAAATGTACAAAATATAGAATTTCTTTCTATATAAATAATTCAAATTATACACTGGTGCATATTCCTATAAACGCATTTTTTTTTGAGATATATTCGTTTCTCTTAACCAAAAACAATATTGTGTTGTTACAATAACTCGCTATATAACGGTACTTTTTATGTAAGAAATATTTATCTTTAATTTAACAATCAGAACATATTGGTAATCATTTCAGTGGAATATTCCTATAAACGCAGTCGAGAAAAATTTGTCTAAAAAGTTATTGCAAAAAAAAAAAATTAACAGTTTTAATTGTTTGTTTGACTGAAGGTAAGTTTCTGATGACAACATCTCTGTTTACTGGAAATATTTTTGTTTTAATTGGGAAATTTCATCAGCTGAAAGGATGTCCATAGAAACTTTTCTTTCAGACCAAAAAAAAATTCAAATTAAATTTTTCTGTTATCAAGGCTGTTCTAACAGAGAAATTGGACGAAAAATTAACCATTCGGAAGGAGTTATTCGAGGCTTTCTTAAGAAAGGGCAAAAATATGGAGTGTGGAAACCAACAAAAGGTAATCAAAAATTAACAAAAAGGCAAATTAATAAAATAAAAGAAGAAGGCACTTGCAATAAATTAAATGCTACAAAAATAAGAAATAAACTTGACCTTCCTGTCACTTTTAAACATGTTGCACACATTTTGCGAACAGATGGTAACATAAAATGAAATAAACCGAAATGTGGGCCAATGTTAAAACAGCATCATAAGGAAAATGGTTTAAAATTTGCGCGCAAATACATGCAATGGACAGATGAGAGGAATAAAGTAATATTTTCTGATGAAAAGAAATTCAATTTGAACGCTACCGATTCATATTCTTGCTATTA
The DNA here is from genome assembly GCA_932274085.1 of Protocalliphora azurea. Lineage (NCBI taxonomy): Eukaryota > Metazoa > Arthropoda > Insecta > Diptera > Calliphoridae > Protocalliphora > Protocalliphora azurea. Next base: position 66,080,647 of record OW026519.1, read on the forward strand.
GCATGATTTGTGGTCGAACGAAATTCGTATGACGTAACGCAATTTCGGTGGAGGCAATATTATGGTTTGGACAGCTTTTTCTGCTGCAGAAAATTCAAAAATATATGTTGTTCCAAATAAAACGAACAGTGAAATTTATAACGAACAGTTGCAAGATGCTCAGCTTCCATTTATGGATGAAGATTGCATATTCCAACAGGATAATATCCATTTTCCATGTCTCTCGAATCAATCTAAATTGTGGTTTAATGAACATAGTATTCCATTATTGGACTGGTCGACTTGCAGACCGGATTAAAATTCAATGGAGAATCTGATAATAACGGAGTTAAAACTAAAAATTAAGCAACAGTGATTTTCTTCAAAAATTAATCGAATCAATGCCAGACTGATTTTTTTAAGTTATTCTAAACAAAGGTTCATCAACCCATTATTAATAATGCTAAATTGTTTTATTAGTTTAAGTGCATATATAGGAAAATACTATAAAAATGGCATTAAACTACTAAAATTACAATGAAAAAAAATTTAATATAGATTTTAAATTTTTTGTTATTAATTTTTTAAGTTAAGTCAATAAATAATTAAAAAAAAAAATAATTTGTAGCACCTTAATTATTTTTTAGCCCTAATTTTGGTAAGTTGATTAAAAAAAATTGATGTGCGTTTATAGGAATGTGCACCAGTGTATATATGTAACTCTTTTAAACAGGTTTTAAAATTAAAATAAATGGCTAGAGAGAAAAAATAACAATGTTAAATGATATGAAAATAATTCTATAAAATCATACAAAGTAATTATATATTGTTATGCAAATATAAATACTCGGTACTTAAATACTCATTCACAGCAATAGCAGCAGCAGCAGCAGCAGCAGCAGCAGTCAGTAGCAGTTTTAAATAAATAAACAAAAAAAGTTTGACCTTAAATGTTTTTCTCAGTTGTTCTCAGTTCTTTATTTGCTTTTCCTATTAAACAATTAAAAATTTATTTCCGTTTGCTGCTATAACATATTTGAAAAACTTTTGCCAAGAAATTAAAATTGAAAATTGCCAATAAATGGGAAAATCTATAGGAAATTGAAAATTGTGTCCTTTTTTCTGTGGGAAAGAGGGAGGTGCAGAATGAAGATAAATGTTCTTTCGCTGCAAAACTATTTCGAAAATTCTAATCTGTTTTTATAGTTTGGATTTTTCTATAAATTTTTTATTATTTTTGGTTTATTTGTTTTTTTTTTCTGTGTGTATTTTTTTCTTTTGACAAGGACACCAACCAGACTTAATGGCTGGCGGCGTCTGCTAAATATTTTTGTAAATAAAAATAAATCATCTATTTTATCTCAGGTTTTATTATTTCTAATATATTATATATTCCTACAAAAAAAAAAAAAATTAAATGACATTCTATTATTTAAAAAAAAAAATATATATATATATATTAAAATATATTAACATTTATTTATTATTCATCAGATTTAAGCACCAGTATTTAAATATTTATCTTTATGTTTGTGTGTATTTAGGTGTTTAGGTTAAAATCATTAGAAGTAACTTTAAGTCAGACTTAGGTATCAAATTATCTTTGAAATATTAAAAATGATTGTACAGGTAATAAATTAGATAATAAATGTATGTAAATAATATTAACTTGTTTACAACCCTCAGCAATAAATTAAGGGTGTATCCGATTTGAAGCAAGCCAAAAGTATATCATCGGTGCACTGACAAAAAGTTCTTTGTGTAATTTTCGGAAATTTTTATGCCCAACACCAAAAAAGATGTGGTATATTCGTTTTATCATTCCGTGTGTAACATGTCCAAATATTCGTTTAAGCTTTTTTTTTCGTTTTCGTTTTGTGCGATTTATTTTTGTTTGACAACACAAATAACAATAATAATAATAAGAAAATAACTTATATTTATACGAAAAAATAAAACTCACTTAAAAGCTTTTATTTTTGTTATTTTAGCTCAAAAAATATAATAGTGAAAATATAATCCTTTAACTTTTTTAACAAAATTCATAACCTAGTGTCTACATGAGGCAAATTTTATATCAAAAGAAACGTCAAAATCAGTGCGAATATATACAAGGTAATCTTAGTTAAACAGCTGATCATTATTTTGATTGTTACAATTGCCAAACTGCATATTTTAAAAATAATAATGAATTCGCCATATTGTTGTTTTTGTACAACTGTTGCCAACTTCCACAAATTCGCGTTAAGTTTGACGCTTGTTTTGATAAAAAATTGTCTAATGTAAACACTATGTAACATAACAACAAAACAACTTTCAAAAAGAAACATAAATTGTTTACATTTTCTATTTTGTTTCTAATAATGCATAAATAAGACTCTGAAAAATATAAATAAAGCACTTCAAAGTATTAAACTATTTTCTATTCATAACCTACACCACCATAGATGGGTAGGGTATTATGCGTTTGTGCTGATGTTTCTAACGCATAATACCCTACCCATCTATGGTGGTGTAGGTTATATATAGAAAATAGTTAAAGTATACCAAACGACTCAGAATCACGTGTTAAATCGAACTAACGATGTCCATCCGTCCGTCCGTCTGGCTGGCTGTCCATGTAAACCTTGTGCACAAAGTACGTGTCGCAATTTTAAAGATAATTCAATTAAATTTAGCACTTGGGACTTTTATAATAAAAGGACTAAGCCTAATGAAATTGGTTGTGATCGGACCATTACTTCACCTAGCCCCCATAAAAATGTCCCGCCGGAATAGAGTTTAAACACTCAAAAATGCCTTAAAATAAGAATATTTTAATGAAATTTGGTGCAAAAATCATCTGTGCAAGTATCAATCTTTGTACTAAATTTTACAAAGATCGGTCCACAATTGACCATAGCTCCCATATAAACCCCTCTTCCGAAAATCACTTTAACGTGCATAAATCCCATACGAATGTTAGTATCAAGTTAACATTCGACACAAATAAGTTTTATGTAAGTAGAAATAACATTGCCAAATTTTATGAGAATTGGCCCATAATTAGCCATAGCTCACATATAAACCCACTTTCAGGAATCGCCCTAAAGTGCATAAAATGCTCTAGATGTTAGTATCTACACATTTTTATATATTTTACATTTAGTAAAATTGACAACAGGTGTAATATAAGGCTCCTTCCCGAATTTTTATGCTCGTACACAATGGTGTAGGGTATCATATAGTCGGTCATGACCGACTATATCTTTCTTTCTCGTTTTTAATTGTATTTACATTTAATTTTTTTTCCAAATTTCTTCAAAATATTATTTATTATTTATTTAAGTAACACATTAACTGGACGAAATTAATGGTGTAAAAAATGTTATCTATTGGTAAGTCATACTTATGAGTTGAAACCAAATTTTATTTATACCATAGATATCTAGACACTGACAGATACCTATTTGTTGAAATTACGGGCATTAATCGTTCACCCTACCTAGAATGAACCAGATGAATATTACAATTAATTGTTATTTTTTTTTTTTTTTGACCCTTAATAATCTAGAGGGTAGTTAGTTAAACTTATATTTTGCACACAATGTTCAATAGTTTAGGCAATTGCTTTTAAATTTCTATATTTATAGAAATAAGTCAACGACTTTGTGACCAATAATTACTACAAATCACTTTTTTTCTTAAAACAATTTCATACGAATAACCAGACACATTTTTAATTAGACCTTCCTTAACCACAAACCACAAACTATTTTATTTTTGCAATTTACTACGGTATTGCTTTGTTTATTAAAAATAACTTCACTTTACCTTTTCAAGCAAGTGTAGAAAATTGACAGTCTAGAAATAATGATATTTTTTTTTTAATTTAAATTGGCTTCATTTGTTATGCATTTTGCATAAAAAGGAGAAGTTATTAAAATTTTATTTCATATAAAAAAAACAAATATTTAACAAAAGAGTGAATAGTTTGTTCAAAAGAAACTCACTTTTTTTTTGACTTGCAATTACCTCTTTTTTTAAGTTTTGTATTTGTTATGGGAACGTGATTTTTTATTGAAATATATTTTTTTTTAAGTTAAATGGAATTTTGTTTACAATATGTATTGTATTTTTTTATTTATTACATGTTAGATATAAATTTTGCAATGAATATTGGAGAATTTGTTTAAATAATTGAATTTCAACACGAATAAAGTCCAGTTGTAAATTTAATATGTCAGCTGCATTTTTAAACTCAAATGACACATCCCAATTTTTTTCAGGTTTCTGTATAAATAAAGATCATTATTTCTCTTTTATGGAAATTTATCTTTAGATTTACACCAACTTTTATTAGTTTCTACAAAAAAAAAACGAGAAAGAAAGATATAGTCGGTCAAGACCGACTGTATGATACACTACACTATTTTGTATGAGCATAAAAATTCGGGGAAGGGGACTTATATTACACCTATGGGCAATTTTACTCAATGTTAAATGAAATATACAAATGCAGAAAAATGCGTTGATACTAACATCTAGAGCATTTTATGTACTTTAGGGCGATTGCTGAAAGTGAGTTTATATGGGAGCTATAGCAAATTATGGACCGATTCTCATAAAATTTAGCAATGTTGTTTTTACTTACATAAAACTTATTTGTATTGAATATTAACCTGATATTAACATTCGTATGGGATTTGTGCACGTTAAAGTGATTTTCGGAAGAGGGGTTTATATGGGAGCTATGGTCAATTGTGGACCGATCTTCAAAGATTGATACTTGCACAGACTTCTTTGCAACGAATTTCATTAAAATATTCTTATTTTTAAGGCATTTTTTGGGTGTTTAAACTCTATTGTGTGGAGGCTAGGTGAAATAATGGTCCGATCACAACCAATTTCATTAGGCTTTGTCCTTTTATTATAAAAGTCCCCCGTGCCAAATTTAATTGAATTATCTTTATAATTGCGACCCGTACTTTGTGCACAAGGTTTACATGGACAGCCAACCAGACGGACGGACGGATGGACATCGTTAGTTCGATTTAACACTTGATTCTGAGTCGATTGGTATACTTTATGTTGGATAACTTTTTCTATGCGTTACAAACATCAGCACAAACGCATAATACCCCCGCCACCTATGGTGGTGTAGGGTATAAAAAAAACCTGGTACTTTTCTCTGTCTGGTACTTAATTGTTTTTAGAAAAGTTTTAAAATAATTTCAGATGATTTATTAAGATAAAATAAAAATTGTAATTGTTTAGTTATAGTAATTTATTTATCTCTTTTTAATATAGTTTTTAATAGTGATTAACTTAATAGCATTTTTTTTTTTTTTAAATACATTATCTATGTATTTAAATATTTTATAAACAAAGAGGAAAAAACCCAAAACTTAATAATGTAATGAAAATTACAAAAAAAAAAAAAAAAAAATATATATAAGAGAAATTTCCATTTCATCATTGATCACTCATTAAGTGAATGATACAACAAAATTTATTGTTTTATTTATTATAGAAACAATTATAAATTGTGGTTTCTTAGATCTCGCTAAGGTCTTGGTAGATCCTTTCTTTTATTTTAATTTTTATACTCAACTATTACAAAACTAAATATAAAATTGAAATCATTTGTATTTTTTGTTTAATTTCTAAAACTTGCTGATTTTAAATAGCAATTAATTTATGGATGACACATTTCTTGGCGGTTTTCTTTCTTTCTAGTGACTTTTATATTTTTTTTCCCCCCTTAGAGGTTACAAAATAACGGGAATAATGAGTGTGTGGCTGCCAAAATGGCAACACGACCTTTTTTTATTTTTTGTTACAATTTCTTTAGAAAATTTATTTTCTGAAAAGACGGATTAAATCTTTAATAGCATGTTTTAAGATTTTCAAGAAATATATTGTATTCTCTATTTTTATTTTAATTGCAGACAAAACAGCGTCTTCCTTTATTCTATTTATTTTTAGTGGTTCTCTAAATTATTTAGCAGATGGCCTTGTTTCTATGTTATAACGAAAAATAAATTTTTAGTTGTGGTAAAAATCTTAAAATAAAATTTATAATATCACGTTTTGATTAGATGATATTTTTTGCTCTTTACAATCTACAGTGGGGCAGAATAGAACATTTTTGGACTTTCTAATTTCTAATGGACTAGTTGGATTTATATAAAATTTCACACAATCGTAGCAGAAGAGTGTACAATTTTAATTTTGAATGGGGATCCCACATATCCCTCAGAAGCGGAGCTATGAGGGCTCAAAGAAGTGTATCTCTGAGATAGAAAATTTTAACTAACAAAGATCTTATTACATATAAAACATTTATAGTTTCGCTAAAAACCAATTATTTACTTTAACTCCAAAAATCGAAAAAAGTTTGAACTTGATTTTTTTCAAATAAATTGTGCTGATATAATTCCTCATTATATACAAAAAGAAACGAAATTACGCTATTTCAAAGTTTAATATCAAAGTTGAAAAATTTAAAGCAGCGTAATTTCGGTTCTGTAGATCAAAATTGGGAGTGTGTATACTTAGACCGCTTGGACTATTGGATTTTTATTTTTTTTATTTTAAAATCATCCTTGTGAATACACCTACAGAAAAGAATACATTTATTATATGTTGTTAAAGACAATTACATTTTAGAGAAAAAAGAATGTAGACGATTTTCGGTAAAAAAAAAAAATTAGAGAAAAAAACAAATCATAATTTTTGAAATTTTCAATCATTTATTTTTTGGACTTCAAATTTTCTTTATTCAATATATAATTTTGTTCTTTTATTATTTAGAAAAACTGAGGGATATGTGGGGTTCCCCTTTCAAACTCAAAATTGTACACTCCTCTGCTATGCCTATGTGAAATTTTACATAAATCCTAATCCTACCAGCTGATTATAAGTTGCAGAATTATTTCCAAACATTTTCGATTCTGCCCCACTGTGCAATCATCATAATTCTGAATATATAGGAATGTTTTGTGACGCTTTCTATGATGAGGTATTTGTTTTATGTTTAGATGCCCCATCATTAAAAAATAAAAATGCAATAAATGCATTTAATTTCTTAAAAATTATGCAAAATTTCTATAAAAAAATAAAACTTATGAAAGGTTAACAAATAGGGAGAACAGAAATAAAGTAAACAAAGAAACATTTTTAAAAAACCAAAGATAGTTTTAATTAATTATCTACAGATTTAATATTTATGAACTTGAATATTTTTTTTTTTTTTTTTTTTTTTTTGTTTTAAGAATTTTGTCAATACACAACTAATACACTCCTAAATATTTATTTAATAGATTTTAAACATTTGAGGAGTTAAAAAGCAGTTTAGATGATTTTTATTTTAAAATACAATTTTTATGTGCCTTATGCTTTGTTAGGTCTAATTAAAATATCCGTAAGACCTTCTGATATCATATACATTTGATGAAAAGGACTACTAATTGTTTATAAACTAAATTTTCTCGATATACGCATTAGTTTTTTTTTTCAAAAAAAAATAAAAAAAAAATAATAACTTAATTGTTAATCGAAATTGAAAAAAAAATATTACTTTTATTTGTAATTTAATCATTTTTCTAAACAAATTATTTTAAATTTAAACATAAACTGAAAGCTGTAAATGTATAGAATTATTAAATATTTTAATTAAGAAAATCGCTTAATATAATCACAAGTTATAAATAAAAATATCAATAAAGTCATATTAATCATATGGCAAGTTTGTCTGAAATAGAACTTTTCGAATTTGAAGTGTAAAAAAATATTTATTATTTAACTATTGGCTGATTCTTTATTTTCAAATTTAATCAAATAGTTTTAAAGGGATTTAAAATTAATTTAAAATTCAAGCTCTCTTTTTTAAATTAGTTTATTATTAACGCATACTTAAAATTTAATTAAATTTTTTATAGAAAACTTAAGGACATTTTCCATAAAAATTATTATTAAAAATTAAGAATTTTTTCTATAAAAATTTTTTGCTAAAATTAAAAAAATAAATAACTTTTCAATCGAAATTTTTGCTTAAAATGCAACTTTTCTATAATTTATTTTGTAGATATTTTGCTTAAAAATTAAACAAATTTTGTATAAAAATTAAAATTAAGCAAACATTCTCTTAAAATTTTGCTTAAAAAAATTAAGCAAATTTTTTCAAATTTTGTTAAAAAATGAAGCAAATTTTCTATAGAAATTTTATTTAAAACGTAAGCAAATTTTCTGTAGAAACGTTCATTAATGTATTTATTTATTTATTTATTTATTTATTTATCTATTTTTATTTTAATTAAAAAAAGGTCTTGAATTATTAAAATTGTATCTGGCATCTCTCTTTATTGATCATGACGTTATCGTATGATTAAAGTGTGATCGCTTATTCTTCATTTTATTTTATTTTTCTTTTAAGAACAAAAGTCAAAAATTTTTTCCTTCATACATAACTGCAAAATTTAAATTAAACTATTTAATTTCTTTTATAGCCATTTTAAATAAACTATTTTTGATTTTGTTAATTGCGCCAAATTCCTTCCTTCCCTCTTTGCTTTATGGCTTTTTATAATAATTTAAACAGAATTTTTTGACACTTTTTTGTGAATAGAGAAATTAAAGGAAATAAATACTAATTTATTTTTGTAACACAAAGAACAAATATAATAATTTAAAAATATTTATTTTTACACTTTATAAACGCTTTATAAGACGTAAACAAAAACTACATAATGTGTTAACTTTTTATTTAAATAAAAAATCAATAAATATTGATGAAAAAATATAAATTTTTTTAAAATAGAATTCTCCCAAACTGTTTAGATTCGAGTTTTTATATTTTAGACCTTATGGAAATTTTTAGTTTTAACTTAAGAACTTGTCAAAAAATTTAAATACTTAATTTAAAAATTGAATTGCTCCAAACACTTACAGCTTCCGATTGGTATTATACACTTTGTTTAATAGTTTTTAAAAATTTAATTAGAAAAAAAAAAACATGTTCCATCTGATGTTGTTCCATTTAATTCAAATTCTTTTAATGTTTCATATATTTTTTTTCTTCCTGATTTTTGTTTGTTTGTTTATTTTAAAATCATCATTTTATAATTTAATCATCATTTTATAATAATAATCTGTTTAATTTTATTAACTTTTAAAGCTTTTTAACTCTTTAATCCATACATATGTGAATATGTTAAATGTATGTGTATATTTTTGTTATATGTTTACTTGACATTTTTGAATACATTAACTAAGGCGTAACTAAAAAAACAATATCAAATAAAAAAATAAATAAAATGTTTAAAATTTCATAGTTTGTTTATATTTACATAACCACATAAACTTTGAGGCAGAATATTATGAAAACAAAAATAAAAAGAACAAATTTAATATACAACAATCACTTTACTTTACATACATATTCGTTGTTACATAGAAACTATATTTACATGACACTATGTAAACATGTGAATGTATATACATATGTTTATGAATATATGGATTCATTAGGTGTAAGATATAAAAGACCTTTAATAAATAAATCCTCTTAAAGGCATTTAATTTTTTTATAAAAAATTCCATATTAAAATGTCAAACTATTTAATAAATAAATATATAAATAGGCAGATAAATAGATATATAGATAGATAGATATATATATAGATAGGTAGATAGATAGATAGATAAATAAATGGATGGATAGATAGATAGATAGATAGATAGATAGATATGTAGATAGATAGATGGATAGATAAATATATAGGTAGATAGATATATAGATATGTAGATATGTAAATAGATAGATGGATAGATAAATATATATATATATATATATATATATAGATAGATAGATAGGTAGGTAGGTAAGTAGATAGATAAATAAATGGATGGATAGATAGATAGATAGATAGGTAGATAGATAAAAAGGTAGATAGATAGATAGGTAGACAGATAGATAAATAAATGGAAAGATAAATAGATAGATAGATAGATAGATAGAAAGGTAGATAGATAGATAGATAAATAAATAAATGGATAGATAGATAGTTAGATAGATTTATAGAAAGGTAGATAGATAAATAGATAGATATATAGATAGATAGATAGATAGATAGATAGATATGTACATAAATAGATGGATGGATAAATATATAGATAGATATGCAGATATGTAGATAGATAGATGGATATATAAATATATAGATAGATATGTAGATAGATATATATATATATATATATATATATATATATATATATATATATATATAGATAGATAGACAGATAGATAGACAGATAGATAGATAGATATGTAGATAGATAGGTAGGTAGGTAGATAAATAAATGGATAGATAGATAGATAGATAGATAGATAAATAGATAGGTAGATAAATAAATGAATAGATAGATAGACAGATAGATAGATATGTAGATAGATAGATAAATAGATAGGTAGGTAGATAGATAGATATGTAGATAGATAGATAAATAAATGAATAGATAGATAGATAGATAGATAGATAGATAGATAGATAGATAGATAGATAGATAGATACATAGATAGATAGATAGATAGATAGATAGATACATTTATAGATAGATAGATAGATAGATAGATATATAGATATGTGGATAGATAAATAGGTGGATAGATAGGTAGATAGATGGATAGATGAATAAATATATAGATATATAGATAGATAAATAAATAAAATAGAATAAATAAATAAAGAAATAAAAAATATAAATAAATAAATAAAGAAATAAATAAATTTAAAAAAATGAACTGTCTTCTTTAGAAGACACATTCTCTTTATATATATACTAACTTTTTAACCTTTACTAACTTGTGCAAAAAGACATGATAGAAATACTGCTGTTAATATTTATAGAAATCATTACGGGAAGAGTTTTGGGAAGCACTGGGAATTATAAAAGACATTCTGCAACTCTTACAACCACAATCTAATAGCCAAGATCTTGTCTGTCTTGTAAAAAAAGTGCTAAAAGACATGATAGAAATACTGCTGTTAGTATTTATAGAAATTATTACGGGCAGACTTTTGGGAAGCACTGGGAATTATAAAAGACATTCTGCAACTCTTACAACCACAATCTAATAGCCAAGATCTTGTCTGTCATGTAAAAAAGTGAATGTCGTTTGAGGGTCTTTTTTTAAGACACCTGGAAGTCCTTTTAATTTTATTATTTATTTATTTATTTTTTTCTCTTGGCATAGTTTATATTAATACACTCACAGTATCCATTATCCTGCCAGCATTTGGAAGAGAGTTTTTTCATCTATCCACTAAATATTTTATTTCTTCACACTCTTGGATTTTCAAAAGTAGAAAATTAACAAATTTGCAATAACAAAATACATTAGTATCGAATTTTGATCTAAAAAACTTGACTTGGGTGACTGTTTACATTCCAGAGCAAAGAAAAAGAACAAACACGACATAATTTTTCCAGTAAATGTATAACTTTTATAGTGATCAATGTTATTGTTTGTAGTGTTGGAAAAAAATTTGTGTTAAAATAAAAAATTTTTTAATTAGGGATTTTTGTTTTTAAATATTTGATATTTAATTAAAAATTATAGTTATTAATTTAGTTTAAAGATAATAAGCATTTAACTCAATTATAATTATAAAATTACTAGAAATATTTCAACTGCATTAAAAATATGTTTATTATAAAAAAGCGATGATAGTATTTCGATACCCAAAGAATGCACTAAATAAATAGTCATTTAAAAATATTAAAACTGCGGTACATTTCTTCCCGAACGGTGACGCTTCATCGATAAAAAATGATATCATATTTGACTGTTATTAACTACATGGGGTGTCGCTTTAGTTCAAATTTAATGGAAAATGTTGGCAGGGATTCAGTAAATCTACTATTGCTAAAATATACATAAATGTATTTAAAATTTAATTTTTTTTTTTTTTAAATTTTGATACTTTTTTAGTACTTTTTTTTAGTGCTTTCCACTAACAGTTTAAAATCTGCAAAAATATTTTATGAAAAAATTTAATATTCATGTTCTTTTTTCGTCTCGAAATTCTTTACACCATTTTAATTACGGCAATCAGCTGATCTTGTTTTCTCACCTGGATGCGCGGTTAATATAAAAAAAGTTGAAACAAATTCACAGCATTGCCAGATTAAATTTATGACAATTTCAAATTTTCCTTTGTCAATTTTTGTAAATGAGTGATCGATTTTTAAGCTGGTAATAATGCTGCCGTCCGTCGCCACGTACATTGGCCTTCCACTATAAAGACCACAAAGCTCTTTTCTAAATTAGCTAGCCGAATTGAGATCACAATTTATACGTAAATGCAAGGCGAATTGATAGAAAGAAGGCAAAAACAACATGGCTTTTTTTGGGAACAATATCCTCGTCTTAACAATGTATAGGCTATCCAATGATTAACACAAAGAAACTCTTTGACCAAAACATTAATTTTTTTGGTTGTAATTATAATTTTCATATTGATTCAAATTGTGTGGGATTATATGAAGTAAAACGTCGGATAATTGCACCGGAAAAACCAGAAAAACAACGAATTTTTTAAAAATTAATTTTGGGACACCCTAGTAAAAAATAAGAAAACAAACATAAAAAAATATAAACAAAAAATGTAAACAAATTAGTGACATTTGGTTATTATAATTTACAGCGAATTCAAATCAGCTGTGCTCTTAACTTTACCTTCTATGAATTCGCCTTGCGTACAGGTATTTGTGAGTTCTTACTTATTAAGAGAATAAATTTATACGTTTGTATTGTAAAAAATTCTTATTATTTCCTTAAAATTGAGAATGTGCATGTGAGTTGAAAAATTAAAATCGAATAAATTAATAAACGAATTCGTTTGTGCTTATAAACAAACAATAAAAAATAAATAACATAAAAAACGATTCGTATTACAATATTTCCAAAAATAAAAAATAACATTTTATTTAAAATATTTTTTTTTATTAATGAAAAAATAAATACAAAAAAAAAAACAAATCCAAAGCTTGTGTAATATTTGTTTTTTATGAACCAAAACAAATAATTATACATACGCAAGCTACATAGTTTCTGTCATAGAATACAACTAGAAGTTTATGTGAGAGGCAGTTCAAACTAAATTAAAAGGAAAAAAATACCCATTTCTTTCGAAACACAAAAACAAAATATATGTGACTACGTATATTTTGCTGTTGCATGAATAAAGTTTTTGACAACTGAATTAGGCTTTTGTCTCTCTTCTAGTTGTATTCTATGGTTTCTGTTTTTGGTAAAATCTTCCAAAAACAGCGCTAAGTACCAGAATGAAATTCTTGTTTCTCAGACGTTGTTTGTTACGTAGTGTCTATATTAGACAATTTTTTATCAAGACAAACATCAAAATCAATGTGAATTTATACAAGGTGGAAACAGTTTCAGAAAAACGACAATAAGACGATTTTTTTGACAGCTGCAACAACCAAAAATAATAATCAGCTGTTTAAATGAGGTTAGCTTTTATAGATTCGCACTGATTTTGATGTTTGTCTTGATAAAAAATTGCCTAGTATAGACACTACGTTATGAACTTTATGTCATGTATGTGTAAATAGCCGAACGTGAATACAAATACTAAAACTCTTCATGGATTTTTTTCAAATTTCTTTGGCTTTTAGAATTCTGGTAGAACTATTTTTCTATTTCGTACCAAGATTTTATTTTAAAATTCGAACGACTTTTGTTAATGATTTATATCAGACTTGGTAATTTTAGCTATTTCTTATAAGATGCGTGTTTCTAAATTATTATACACTCAAAAAGTTTTACATTAACTGATTGTACGAGGGCGGATCAATAAGTCCGTGACTTTTCGAACTTCCCTCGTAGTTGTATGAAATGCAACACTATTCCCATCAAGTACCACCTGTTAATAGACTACTGTCAAATTTTAAGCAAGTGTCGTCATTTACTTTGCGTTTAACAGCTATTCAAAACATACAACCTCGTGTATTTTTCTAAAAATGAAAAAAAGTGAATTTCGAGTGCTCATTAAACATTATTTTTTGCGAAAAAAAAAATGGTCAATCAAACTAAGGAAAAGCTCGATAAATACTATGGTAAAAAAGTGGTTTACTGACTTTCGTTGTGGTCGCACAAGTGCAAATGACGCTGAACGTTCTGGACGGTCAATTGAGGTCAGTACAACCGAAAATGTCGAAAAAATCCACGTTATGGTGTTGGCCACCGAAGAAAATAAGTTCGTGAGATTGTTGATGCCATAGGCATTTCATATGGCAGTGTGGTTTCGATTTTAAATGATCAACTGGGTTTAAGAAAGTTGTCTGCAAGATGGGTGCCGCGTTTGCTCTCAATTGACCATAAACGTAAACGTGTGACAACTTCAAAGGATTGTTTGGAATTGTTTATCCGCAATCCGAATAAGTTTTTGCGGCGTTTTGTAACTGTGGATCAAACATGGATTCATTACTGTGCTCCGGAGTCCAAGCAGCAGTCTAAACAATGGGTTTCTCCGGGTGAACCTGCAGCGAAGAAGGCCAATGTAAGTTTGTCGGCAAATAAGGTGATGGCAACATTTTTTTGGGATGCACGCGGGATAATCCACATCGATTACCTTCAAAAGGGAAAAACAATAAACGGCGAATATTATGCCGACTTATTAGACTGATTTAATGAGGATTTAAAAAGAAACGACCCCATATGGCAAAGAAAAAAGTTCTTTTTCATCAAGATAATGCACGGGTGCACACGTGTGCAGTCTCAATGGCAAAACTGTATGAATCGGGCTACGAATTGGTACCTCATCCGCCATATTCTCCGGATTTAACCCCTAGTGACTACTTCCTAACCTAAAGAAATGGCTCGGTGGAAAGAGATTCAGCTCCAAAGATGAAATTATTGACCAAACAAATTAAGGACCTCGAAAAATCCTATTTTTTACTCAAAGTAAATGACGACATTTGATCAAAATTTTATAGTATTCTATTAACAGGTGGTACTTGATGGGAATAGTGTTGCATTTCATATAACTACGAGGGAAGTTCAAAAAGTTACGGACTTATTGATCCGTCCTCGTAATCAAAACAAAACGTTTATTTAATCAATTCATTAATCAATCTCTTTACTATAAATTCTTAGGTTGAATATATTCCCTATCTCTCTATTTTCCAAAGCAGTAGACAGCACGGTTTTTCCCCTTTTTTGGCATTCTCGCGATGCGATTAAAAATTCATAATTACAGAGTTGTTAGGATAGGATTGTATTCTAAGTACTTATCAAGGTTGTATTTTATGGTATCGTTTACAGTGTTTACATAAGTATGTGTATAATAAGTAGAAATAACGTTATTTAAGTTATTTCCACATCCTTTATATACAAATGTACATAATTTTATCTCTTAAGAATAAGATTATTCCTTACATGAGCTTTGTGAAAAATATAAGTTAAAATTTAAATAAAAAAGTTAGTTAAAATTAATGAAAAATCTGTATTTAATACTATTTTTGTAGATTATATTTTCATAGTAGAAATAAATGACTTTTCAGTAATTATTACTGAATCGGTAGGTAGTTTTGTTTGTTGAAATTAATTGAAAATCTGTAGTTTTTAATGTTTTGTGTTTGATTTTTTGTGAGTTATAAAATCATCATAAAAAAATAAAAGTAAAATTCATTTGCTTTAAATGAAATGTAAGCGGTCCGTTTTTTTTTTTTTTAATATAATTTTAGTTGTTAGTAATGAATTTTCTGTTAAATTTACATACATAATATTTTAAGTGTACATTCCTTTCGATTTCTAGACTTTTTTTTTTCAAATCCTAACACGTTTTAAAATTACTTAATTTAATGTAAAAATAAAGAATATTTAATCAACAAATTCTTAAAAGCAATTAAACACTTTTAAAACGAATATTTAAATTTCAGCCAACCGTGCCCTATGATTAATATTAATTAAGACTTTATTGATAGTTTTATTTATAAGTTGGGATTATATTAAATAATTTTTTTTTATTTAAATTTTTAATTATTCTTAACATTTATAGTTTTTAAATCATGTTTAATTTTTTAAATAATTAATTTCTGAAAAATATTAAATTAAAAATTAAAGTTATATTTATTCGTATTCGATTCGAATTAATGTGTATGTATATCTATATGTAAACAATTAGTAGTCCATTTAAAAAAATGTATAATGAGACCTATATAATAAAACAAAAGGCGATCGCAAATATCACTTTGAAATAAAAATCATCTAAAAAAAGAAATAACTGCTTTTTAACTGCTTAAATGTTTAAAATTCATCAAATAAATATTTTTAAGAATCTACTAGACGTGAATTGACAAAATTCTTAAAACAAAACTAAAAGTACTCAAGCACTTTAATATTAAAGTTCCTAAATATTTAATTTACAAAAACAAAAAAAAAAAAAAAAAATAAATAAATAAATAAAAAAAAAAAAAATAAAAAAATAAATAAATTTAATATGTCTCATTTTGTTTTTATTTTTGTTTATAAGTTTATTTCTAGGTTTTTTGCTTCTCACAATTTATTAGCTATAATTTCCTTTCAAAACATTAACAAACAACAACATTCAACAAAAAAAATTTTCCCAACTATTTCACTAAATTCTCTATAATTTATGCTCTAATTTGTTTCTTTGATTTTCTTTTTATTTTAAATTTCGCATAATTCTGTCAAAAATTTGTGGCACTGAATCACTCATTCATTCCAAGAAAATTAATAAAGAATGATTTAGACTATATATATTTTTGGTGGCAATTTAAAGTCCCTAGGGAAAATTATTCTTTTAATTTTAAAATATACATTTCATTGTTTTAAAAATGTACGCGTGACATAGTTTTTTTCATGTCACGATCAGAGGTGACTATTAAATTCTAAATATGTATGTAATGATTTGTTAATGTCACGTTTATGCACGACTAGAAGATCAAGCTTAAGTTATGTTCAGACTATACCAATATTTGACACAAAATATTTAAGGCCCAACTAGTCAACTTTGCGACGCAAGGTTGAATGAAGAAATGTAGCGTAAAAAATTTTGTACAAACAATCAACAAAAGTAAACGTGTCATATGTTTTTGAACATTCATTATGTAAACAACCCTCTTTTTGGTTATTTTGTAAAAAAATGAACTACAGGGATGTCAAAAAGTCACTAAGCTATGTAAAAATATATTTTCTATAGATTTCTGCGATATGCTACCCAGAATTTTTGTGTCAATAGCTACTCACACACATGCTGACTGAAACATCTGATTGCGATACGATAATTTTTTGTTCACTGGTTGGGCCTTTAGTCGTGTTTTCCGCGAGTTTTTGAAACTAAATACAGAGTTGATTTTTTATTCACATTATGCGGATTTATTTAACATTTTTGTTTGTTTGATGAAACAGCTGTAAAAATCGTAAAATACGTGAAGGGGAAAACATATTAAATTCGCAAAACTGATTACTCAATAAAACATAACAAGCACCATTACGGTTTTAATAAGAAATATTAATATTTATTTTTTTATTAAAAAAAACTGTATTTCAAGAGATAAAATATAAGTAAATTGTTCATTTTATTTTTGTCGATTTAAAGTTTATGTACATAAAAACTACATTTTTTCAAACTCAAGCAGTCCACCGCATCAGCTGTTGTTTACTCCTGTTTGATCTTATATTTATTTTGTAAGATCAAACAAAAATTTGTGCAAAATAATGGCAAATATTTTACGTCTTGTGTTAACACTTGCCACATTTTTGACTTAAGCCAAATGTTTTTGTTTGTTTAAAATCAGCTGTTTTTTTGTTTGGTACGTAAAAATATTAGGCAAATAATATTTTTGCAGAAATCGTCAAATATTAGCCTAATGTGAACTTAGCTTTACTTTCCTATAAACAACTAAGCATTAATTTTAATATAATCTTAATTTTTTAAAGATCTTTTCGAACATTTGAGATGCGTAAGAGCAATTTTAAATACAAATTTTGCCAGAGATATTAAAGGTTCTGTAAGAAAATGTTCTTAGATTTATGATTAATAAATTTTTTTATTATTTTTAAAAATGCGGGCGAGACTCGATTATTGGTAATCACACTAAGTGAGATCAGTTAAAGATTCCTTGATAAAGTCTTTAAACATTTTTTATATTAATATGGTTTTCATTATTTTTATTATTATGTAAGTGTGTGTATGATGTCATTTCTTGAAATCACAAAAAATTATGTTTTTCTAAAACCAACGGATACTACACTGGTGCATATTCCTATAAACGCACATCAATTTTTTTTAATCAACTTACCAAAAATGGGGCTGAAAAATAATTAAGATGCTACAAATTAATTTTTTTAATTATTTATTGACTTTACTTAAAAAATTAATAACGAAAAACTTAAAATGTACATTAAATTTTTTTCATTGCAATTTTAGTAGTTTAATGTCATTTTTATGGCATTTTCATATACACGCATTTAAACTAATGAACCAATTTAGCATTATTTATAATATGTTGATGAACCTTTGTTTTGGATAACTTTAAAAATTTGGTCTGGTATTGATTCGACTAATTTTTTAAGAAAATCACTTTCAATTTCTTCCCAGGCTTGCTTAATTTTTAGTTTTAACTCTGTTATTATCATTCTGTGCATTTCTTGCGTAAACTTTACGGGCCATTTACCCCCATAGATTCTCCATTCGATTTAAATCCGAACTGCAAGCAGGCCAGTCCAATAGTGGAATACTATGTTCATTAAACCGCGAATTAGATGGGCTCGAGACATGTTGGAATATGCATTCTTTATCCATTTTTTCATCCATAAATGAGAGATGAGCATCTTCCAATAGTTCATTATAAATAACACTGTTCATTTTAGTTGGAACAAAACATATTTTTAAATTTCCTGCAGTAGAAAAGGCTGCCCAAACCATAACACTGCCTCCACCGAAATTGTGCTTCGGCATACGAATTTCGTTCGACCTCAAATCATGCCAATAACGAGAATATGAAACGGTACCATCGAAATTGAATTTCTTTTCATTAGTAAAGTTTTTCAATTATACCCCACTCCACCATAGGTGGCGTATTAAGCGTTTGTGCTGTTGTTTATAACGCACAGAAAAAATCATCAAATACCCACCTTAAAGTATACCAATCGACTCAGAATCACTTTTTGGGTCGATTTAACGATGGCCGTTCAGCCAGCCAAACAAACGGTGTAAGGAAGTTTTGTGTAAGTATCAATCTTTGTGGCAAATTTCATGTAGATCGGTCCAAAATTGACCATAGCGCCCATATAAAACATTCTTCCAAAAATCACTTTAAAATGGATAAATCACATGTTAATATCAAGTTTATATTCGACACAAATAAGTTTTATACAAATAGAAATCACAGTGATAAATTTTATGAGGATCGCTCAATAAATTACCATAGCTCCCATATAAGCCCACTTTCGGGAATCACCCTAAAGTGCATAAATTCATATAAATGTTGGTATTTTATTCGTATATTTTATTTTATACTTAGTAAAAGTATCGGTCCACAATACATGTCTAATATCGTCTAATATAAGACTCCTCCACGAATTTTGTTGGAATACGCAATGGTGTGGGGTGTCATATGGTCGGGCTTGACCGACTATATCTTTCTTACTTGTTTTTGATGACCTTTTGTTGATTTCCGCACTCCATATTTCTACCCTTTCTTAAGAAAGCCTCGACTAACTCCTTCCGAACGGTTATTTTATCATCCAATTTCTGTTAGAACAGTCTTAATCACGCAAAAATTTAATGTAAATTTTTTTCCTGGCCTCTAAGAAAAGTTCCTTGATGATGAAATTTTCCAATTAAAACTAAAATATTTCCAGTAAATAGAAATGTTGTCATCAGAAACTTGCCTTAAGTGAAACAAACAACTAAAACCATTAATTTTTTTTTTTTTTTTTTTTTGCAATAACTTTTTAGACAAATTTTTCTCGACTGTGTTTATAGGAATATTTCACTGAAATTATAGAAAACAATAAAAGCAAGAAACAAATATTTCTTACATAAAAGGTACCGTTATAACGTGAGTTATTGTAAACGAGAAACGAATATACCTCAGAGAAAAACAAACATTTTAAATGCGTTTATAGGAATATGCACCAGTGTATATTAATATTTAATATTGAAAACTTTGTCATGTCTAAGAAGCTTGAGTGGTATTAAAAAATAAGATTAACTGAGTGATAATATTTTTAGCATTTCTCTTTACTTTTAATGCTCCAAATATGTTCAAGAAATTAAACTAAAAATTTCAACTGTTATTTCAATTATCTTTCACACGCTCATCACTAGCTATTTTATATTAAATTAATATTAATAACAATTTAAAATATTTCTGCGATTTTCATATGTAACAAAATTTAATATAATCCCTCATTATTTTTTATGTAATTTTCTATAGTCCACAAAATATTACATTTATTATGCAGTTTTATTTTTTTTTTTATATTTAATTGAAATGTGTCATTAAAACTCGAGTTAAACATTACAGCAAATAAATATTTAAAATTTCAATTATGCATAATTTTAAATTGATAAATTCCGCCATCTACTAAAAACAAACATTTATCTATCAGGCCATTATTGAAATATGGAAAAATTAAAATAGGAAGTAACTAAGGATTGAATATATGAAATTTATTATAGAATAGGGCTGTATCTTTTTCACTACAACTGCCATAAAATATTTGTAAAACCTAACAGTTATATTTACAATTAAATATTTAATAAAATACATCCAAAATCTGTCTGCTTTAATTATTTATAGCTGAGATTTAACCTTTTGAACTTGTTGGTCTCCATTACTGAACTTTAACTTCAGGTAAATAACTACAATAATAATGATAATGGTTGGAAGGCTGCTCATATTTTCCCTGTTTTCTATGCACACAAAAACATTCTATATTGAAACATTAAGAAACTTAAACACACATACCTACATATAAGTAGTAATATTACACTCAAAATTAAACGCAAATGAACATTTTACAAATTAATTATTCAACAACATTTCATAAGGCATAACAACATTTTAAATAGACAACAAAAATATTGCTGCCTGCCATTCATTGCTGTTGAGTTTAACCAACAATATCATCGCAAAAAAACAAGCAGTAACAACATATTAAAATAATTTTTATTTTACACACTCCCTCAATGGTAGCAAAAAAATTAAAGTGTAATAAAAGATTATCGTGTATATGAGGTTGAAGGTTGTGAGCAATGAAGCTGATTTGCCAGTCTGCTAGTTACATTCAACAATTAAAATTAATTGTATTTTCTCTAAGGACGCATTATTAATAAATACCTCTACAATGTAACTTATTAAAATTTAAGCTTTTGTTGCAGATTGTTTAAATTTTTATTTTCTTACTAAACTATTGAATTGCTTTTAATAACAAATTAATAAAGAAATCTTTTAATTTTTTTTAATTGTATTAAATTATTTAAAATACTTTAAATGATTTTAAGATTTTATCTTAAAAAACTAGACAATTTATCAAATTGTAGACTGAATTAAGGCTAGACTAGACTGTAGGCAACGCTATAGATTAGACTATAGTTTAAACTATAGAATATACTTTACAATAAAGAAAAATACCATAGTCTATACTACAGACCACACTAAAGTCTTCATTATAGTCTAAACTTTATACCATAGTCTATACTATTGACTATAGTCTTAAATATAGATTGCAGTCTAAAATATAGACTATAATCTAAACTATAGACTACAGTTAAAACTATAGACTATAGTCGAAACTATAAACTGTAGTCCCAACTATAGACTATAGTCTACGCTATAGACTATTGCCTAAACATAAATGCTATAGTCTACAGTATAGACTATAGTCTAAATTATAGACTAGTCTAAACTATATACTATAGTCTAAACTATATTCTATAGTTTGCAATATAGGTTAGACTAAAGACTGCTCTATAGTCTAAACTATATACTAGACTGCAGTCTAAATTATAGACTAGACTAAACACTTTGATATTGACTATAGTCTAAACTATAGATTACAGTCAAGCTATAGACTATAGGTTAAGCAGTAGGCTATAATCTAAACTGTAGGCTATAGTCTAAAGTTAGACTATAGTATATAGTTTATACTATATATTATAATCTACACTATAGACAATATGATATAAAATATTGACTTTAGTCCTAACTACAGACTATAAGCTAAACTAAAGAGTACAGCCTTAACTATATACTATAAACTATACACTATAGTCTAAGCTATAGACTATTGCCTAAACGTATATGTTATAGTCTACGGCATAGACTATAACATATACGTTTAGGCTAGACTAAAGTCTTTACCTATAGTCTAAACTACAAACTAGACCATAGTCTAAACTATAGGCTATATTCTAGACTGAAGAACATACTGCAGATTAAACTATAGATAAGACTTTAATCTATGGTAGAGTTATATTCGGTAGACTTAACAATAACTTAGGCTATAGATAGACTATATTATAGACTTGACACAAGACCAGACCTTAGACAGTAGATTATACTATATTATAAATCAGACTATATTATATACTTAACTTTAAACTATGTATACCATAGACTAAACAATAAATTCGTGTATAACCAAGTTTATTACAAATCTATATCAGTTTCTAACATGTTTTTTATTAAAGAATTTAATTGCTTTGAAATAAAATTAATAAAGAAATCTATTAAAAATTGTTTTTATCTATTAACTATTTATAACGTTTTAATTGCTTAATTTTCAATTGCTTATAATATAATAAATTATTTATATTATTTCTTTTAATTCCTTTTTTAGATGGCCGAATTAATGCATCAAATGCGTGATCCCGCCCATACATTGGGCGGTTCCGTTGGCAGCATACCTCAAACATTAGTCTCGAATAGTACATCTGGTACTGATATGTCTCTACAGAAGGCTTTATCCGGCAATGGTGTACACACTACACCAGCTACAAATCTCAAATTAAGCGAGGCACTACGCCAGGCCCAACATGATGCCAGTTCCAATTTAGTGTCATCATCATCGAAGATGAAATCATCCAAATCCTATACACATGGTCTCAGTAATTCCGCAGGAACGGTAAGTTTGGAAATTATTCAAATCAAGGCTCTAATCCTTATCCTATTTTTCGCTAGGTTAACATTCCAACTTCTACCTCAGCTCAAAGTAATCTCTCCCTTTTGTCCGACATCTCGCCTAATCACACTCATTTCTTTGAGGTCATGTATGTGGGTAAAATACGTGTGTCACACAAACGTGTACCCTTCTCCTTTATTGATGATGCTTTGCCCAAATTTAAAGCATACGATGCCCAAAGACAACGTCTCATGCAAATGTCTTCGAATCGTAAAATGTCCATTAATAGTGAAGGAGTCTTTATTGGAGCAGGATCCATTGATTTGAAAACAAGCAGCCTCAAAGATAACGATGTCAAGGAAGAAGATGAAGAAGAGGCCGAACAAGAAGTTCAAAAAGAAAAAGATGAAGTTTTTGTTGATAAATTAAAATTGCAAATTAAAATTAAAGAAGAAGAAGAAACTTCCGCTGGCACTAGTAGTAATGAAGAAGAAACTAAATCGGTGGAGGATAATAAAGAGAATAAATTGCCTACTGGCAGACTTATGCGGGGCATAAGTCAATTGGAGATAAATGTAAAAAAAGAGTAAGTATTAAAATTATGCTAAAAATGATAATTGCTTCCACGAAATAGTTATTTATAATTGGAAGGGTATTGAAGTAAAAAAAAATATGAAATTTTAAGATTAATTATGAATGAGATAATAAAATATTTTCTTTATTTGCATTTGAAATTCCTTACTTAGTGCTGAGTTAAATTCAAATGATTCACAAAATATTGATGAATCTGAAACTTTGCCACCTAATGTCATTATAAATAAACATCCTACTCCTCCCCGACAAGAGGAGGTAGAGGAAAATCCAACACCTTTACAACAAACCCCTATAACACTACAACCAAATCAACAACAAACGCAACAACAAATAAATGCTAATTACGGCTTGGATAAGTGAGTAGTAGTATACCCTTACAAAAGTAATTGGAATGAATCCTTTGATTTCAATTTCTTATATTCTATTTGGTTTTTAAAAACACTATTAAGTTTGTTCTCCCAAAACCACTCTAATTATATCAATAAATTGATGGTAGTTTCTTTTGATTTATAATTTTTTATAAATAATTTAAAGTAGAACATTTTAAGTTCTTTTAAAAATGTTTTAATATTTTGCTTTACACATGATACCAACTAAACATGTTTTATATTTAGAATTAATTAAAACAATTAAAATATAATTTTTAATATCTTGAAGAGAAGAAATGTTCCATTTTTTTTCCTTTAAACACTTCCTTTTGTTTATCCTGCCAAAAGCACTTTTTTCTTTTTATTTAAAATATTACTGATTTGAGTTTTATAAAGATTTTTATTTAAATTTCTTTATATACAAAAAAAAAGTAAGAAATACTTGTATATATTTCCACCCTTTGCTTATTATCCCTAGTTTAACCTCAGCATGTTTTATCCCCGGCAACAGGTAGATCAATTTAAATATAATTTTAAGAGAAATATTTCTCTTGTCTTTGAATCATATCTTTTAGTTGGTTCTGCCCACTGGCACTTTAACTTTTCTAATTTAAATTTTGTAATATTTTTAGTTTTATTTTTAAAGATTTTTTTATTACAATTTCTTAAATATAATAGAAATATATATTCACATTTGCTTTATATCCGAATCCAAGCATGTTTCACATTCTGCAATTTTTAATATTTAATTAAAGTATTTTTAACGAAGTGGTGAAATGGTTTAATCAAAAAAATATTTGATAAATTAATTAAGAGTCTAATCTATCTTCCAATCTATGGTCTAATGAAAAGACTAATTTATGGTGTAATCTATAGTCTTATCTAATGCAAAGTCTAGTCCACACACCAGTCTACAATGAAGTATATACTATAGTCTAGCCTTCAGTCTGGTCTACATATAATGTAGCCTGCAGTCGAACTCAGTCTGTACTCAAGTCTATAGTCTTGTCCCCAGTTTAATCTATAATCTACTCTTCAGTCTAGTCCATAATCTAGACTATAGTATATTCTATGATCTAATCTATAGCCTAGTCATTAGTTTAATCTATAGTTTAGTGTATGGCCAACAGTGTTACCAGTTTAGCCTTTTTAAGTTTAAATCTAGCCTTTTTATTTTCCTTTTAGCCTCAAAATTTTCGGTTTATCTTCTAGCTTTTTTCTAACCTTTTTTATTCTTAAAATTGCCTTAAAAAGGCTAAAATATTAGTATTTCAATAACGAAGAAAACAATTTTTTTTTTTGCTATTACTAATTTTATTTTTGCAGAATTATCCATTTTAGCATTTTTGTGTATTTATTCGAACAAAAAAATCGAGATTATACTTAATAATTATAATTAATAACATAATAATTATAATTAATAACAAATTTTGTGGACTTACTAAATCGATTATTATAATTATTTTTAAATATACTTAATCAACCAAAAAACTATTTATCAATATAATTAAAAAATCTTAAAAAAGTAAAAAATCACCTAGAAATTTGGAAAAAATTAATTATAAAGGAACAAACAAATGTTTGCTTTTTTGGGGCATTTGGCCTTTTTTGACCTTTTTTAAGTTCAGTTTAGCCTCAATTTTTCTCATCTCCTGGTCAAAGTCAATAGTCTTGACTGTACTATTATATATAGTCTAGTCTAAAGTGTAATTTATAGTCATAGTCCGGTCTGCATACAAGCCCAATTTCTAGTCTAAAATTTAAATTCAAATATTAAACCATTTCATTTTTATATCCATATTGTGTTTACCTAAATTTTTAATATCTCTTTAACTCCATATTTTTCCGTCTTAGCGTACCCAAACAACGTGATCGCTCAGCATCCTACGGCTGCATCCCTCCCTATGTTGAACAAAATCGTACTATGGTCTTTCTAGTAGGCCGCTCCGATTTACGTCTTATCTCACCTGATCGCAAACAGGTTTTACTCTATAAGGATTTCAAAGATGTGGCCAGTTGTGCTCAAGGTCAAAAGAATGCCGATCATTTTGGCATTATCTGTCGAGAAGCCCATAATGATGGTTACATAGGTTATGTATTCAAATGTCAGTCGGATCATGTATGTGATGATATTGTAGCTGCCATTTCTCAGGCCTTTATAACATGTGCTGATCAGAAACGTAAAGAAGCTACGCAGATCTTTTCATGTGACCATTGTCCCATGTTGTGGTATCACAAATTGTGTTCGGATGTGGAGGGTTTGAGTGAGAAGAAAACCCAGAATATGATTTTTAGACGTATAGAGACCTTGACCGATGATGAACAAGATACTATATGGGCTAAATTTTATGGTTCTGAGAAAATGAATGCTCCTCTGCAGGAGCAAAATCAATTCTTAATGATGCTCTTAAGGGCACATTGTGAATCGAGACAGCAGCGACATGTCCATGATACGGCTGAGAATCGTTCGGAATTTTTAAATCAATATTTGGGTGGCAGTACCATCTTTATGAAGGCTAAAAGATCGCTGACAAATTCATTTGACCATTTATTGAAACGTAAACCTTCGAAAGATGATATCGGGGCAAATACTTTGGCTGTAAGAGAGCATAAGTTAAGAGAAAGTTCGGCCGAGCCGAAATTGGAGGCAGGCAAAGATGATGCTGATTCGCCACCCGAAGCTTTTAGATCTAGATCGAATACTATTGGTTCGATAAATGCCAGTCCTAGTAAACCTACGGCTGATCAGTTAAAGAGTCCCATGATGGATATGTAAGTTTTTGCTTTCATGATGAATGGAGAAGGATGTGTTATTTTTTATTTGCTACTCATTGTTTTTAGATTTATTAAGGTGGGCAATAGCCCTAAAGAATCGGAAACTCATCAGGGTTCCTGGCGCCAAGCCATTTTGAATAGTGTGGTTACACCCTCCAAGGGTATGGAACAAGATGTTCAATCAGAATTCTTATCACCCATGAGAATTACACGTAAGTTTAAAATTTTTAAAACAAAGTTAGTTTAAAACTTTAATTTTCTTTTGTTTATTTGATTCTAGAACCCAAACGCGGCAAACGTTCACGCGAAGATTTGCGAGAACTCTGGAAGACCGCCATACGCCAGACAATTCTACTCAATCGCATGGAAACCGAAAATGCCATGCTGCAAGCCAGACAAAATGAAAATGAATTGAAACGCATGAAATTGGACTATGAGGAAATAATACCTTGCGATAAGCAGCTCATTGATAGATGGGAAATGTTTATAGACAGGGATTCCCTTAAAATTGGCAACAAGAAAGATCCCAAAGTATTGGCCCAGGCCATAAAGACGGGAGTACCACGCTCCAAAAGAGGTGATGTGTGGACTTTTTTGGCCGAACAGCATTCTATGAATACGGCACCCGTTGACACCAATAAATTTCCCAATTTTAACACACCTTATCACGTGCTATTGAAAAATCTAACCGAACATCAACATGCCATTTTTATAGATTTGGGTAGAACATTTCCCAATCATAAATTCTACAAAGATCCCTTGGGTTTGGGTCAATTGTCTTTGTTTAATTTATTGAAAGCCTATTCTATACTAGATCCTGAGTTGGGTTATTGTCAGGGTTTGGGTTTTATATGCGGCATATTGTTACTACATGTAAGTTTAAGTTTTCGGGAAATAAATTTAAAATAAATTTATTAACTTTGTATATCCTTTTCCTTTTTAATAGTGTGAAGAATCTGATGCTTTCCAGCTATTGAAACATCTCATGTTCCATCGCCAAATGCGCACCAAATACTTGCCTGATATGAAAAAATTTCAATTACAACTGTATCAACTTTCACGCTTAGTTAAAGATCATTTACCCGATCTTTATGTGTGGCTAGATCAAAATGATGTCTCGCCTACTTTATATGCGGCTCCTTGGATTTTAACTGTTTTTAGTTCACAATTCCCCTTGGGTTTTGTGGCTCGAGTTTTTGATTTAATGTTTTTGGAATCCTCTGAAGTGATTTTCAAATTTGCCATTGCTTTGCTTACCGTACATCAGGAAGAACTGTTGGCTCGTGATAATTTCGAGGAGATTATGGATTATTTGAAAACGGTGGTACCCAAAATTGATGCCAAGACTATGGAAAAAGTCATGAAGATGGTGTGTTGGCGAAAAGCAAATAACATTATTTATACAATTAAGTCTAGTCTGTATAATCTAAACTATAGTGTGTAGATATTAGTCAAATCTATTGTCCAGTCCGTTGTCTAGCCTATAGCCTAGTCTATAGTCTAGTTTAGAGTAAAGTCTATAGTAAAATCCAGTCTATTTTCTTGTTTATAGTCTATAGCTTAGTCTGTTTTTTTTTTTTTTTTTTGTTATTTAATAAGTCTATTGTTTAAAATATTTTCAGTCCCTAGACTAGCCTATAGCCTAGTCACAGATCAGTTTATAGTCTAGCCTGTAGCTTAGTCTTTAGTCTAGTTTATGGTTAAGTCTGTAGTCAGATCTATAGTCAAGTATATTGTCTAGTTCATAGTTAACAGACTACAGTTTATTTTCTTGTCTAGTCAATAGTCAAGCCATTAGTCAAATCTATTGCCCAGTCTTTAGTCAAGTCCATAGTCAAATACATAATCAAACCTATATCAAATCTATCTATATCTAGTCGATAGACTAATCTATAGTCAATTCAATTATCTAGTGCATAGTTTAGTTTTTTGCCTAGTCCATAGTCAAATCTAAATCTAGTCTACTGTCTAGTCCATAGACTAATCTATAGTCAACTCCATGTTCAAGTCTATAGCCAAATATATAGTCTAGTCTATTGTCTACTTCAAATCCTAGACTAATCTTTAGTCTAATCTATTATAAAGTCTGGTGTAAACTACAAATCTATAGCCAATAATCTAGTCTATAGACTTAATTTTATAAGTTTAATTGATTTTTCGTAATTTACTATTGTCTCTCCAGGTTTTCACTTTGGACATTAACAAACAATTAATGGAATATAATGTGGAATACAATGTCTTACAAGAGGAAATCACCACCACTAATCATCATTTGGAAATGTTAAATCAAGAGAAATCGAAAAACTCGCACTTAGAACAACAATTACAAGTAAGATTCTCCTTATTTCATTCACACTAACAATTTATTAATTATATTACTTCCCGATACCCTTATAGTTCGCCCAATCATCTATAGCTCAATTAGAAAAAACGAGATCCTCGCAACAATCTCAAATTACCAATCTTCAAGGTCAAGTACAATCTCTGGAATTAACCATACAAACATTGGGACGTTATGTGGCTCACTTGGCTGAACGCAATATCGATTTGGAGATACCACAAGAAATTAGGAGAGTGCTACAGCAACTGGATGATTTGGAAAGGCAAAGACGTAAGCCCATTTTCGCGGAACGTAAAATAGGTAAATCGGTTTCAGTTAATAGTCACTTGGGGTTTCCACTGAAAGTCCTCGAAGAGCTGAACGAAAAAGAAGAACATGGTTCGCCCCAAAAAACCAAGAAGACACCCTTTTTTGAAAACACCTACGAACAGTTAAGACAGCAGAGACACCAACGCTATGAAGCCACCAGCAGTGGTGAAGACTCGACCTCACCCATACGACAAATGAAACCCAAGACCACAGCGATACAGCAACAACAAAGACCCAATCGTTTGTATGACGATAAAGGACCCTCAATGCAGGACATGCAAACACGTTTAGATGAACTAAAACTACCTGAACATGTAGACCGTTTTATGGCCAACATCAAGAGCCCCTTGGAAGTGGATAGTGGTGTGGGTACACCACTCAGTCCACCCAGTACCAGCAGTAATAGTAGTCAAAGCAGTTCCATAAGTACTGGAAGTATATTTAGTCGTATTGGTTATAAAAATACACCGGCTGTATTTACTTCACCTCTAGCTAGTCGTCAAACATTCAATACCACACCCACCATTATATCACCCTCACCTATTAAACCTTTATCGCCCGAATTAGATGTAAAACAAAATAAAAATGAAGATCTAACATTAGCCATGCATCCTTTGAGTATGGTGGGTGAGGTGGATGTTAAATTTAATGGCATTACACAATTAAAATCCATTAAACCCACACACTATTTGAAATCATTGTCCATACCCAGCTCTACTGTAATCCATCAGACTTTGACAGAAACTGAATTGGAAAATGACGTTACAAATACCGACTCTTCGAAAAAAAGTACTAATATTGCTGCTGTGGCTTCTAAAACTTCTACTGAAATTGCTCAATCTACTACAGGTGGCAGCAGCTAACGGTTTTGATTTATAACCAAATTTCTAAGAAGCTTTTATTAGCTAAATTATGAAATCTAGTAAAGAAAGATTAATAATAAAAAAAAGCTTTGTTAATCCACTAAACAAAGCGCTAAAAAGAGATATTTTGAGAAAACATTTAAAGCTATAAAATTTATATAAAATAAATGTTGAAAACAAAACCCCGCAGAGCTTAATGTTAAAAAAAATAGAAAGAAATTTTGCTTATAACCAAAAAATTTTTGTGTACTTTTTTATTTTCCTGCAAAAAGAAACCCCTTTTTGTAAGGATATTATTACTTAAAACGGCTTAAGAATAATAAAATCGCACAAAATCTTTATATAAAAATTTTGCCATAAAAACTTAACAAAAGGAAAGCAAATTCTAAAGAATTCTAAAATCTTTTCAACAAGAACAAAAAAATGACAAACATTTTAGCTTATTAATTTCATAAATTGTATATTTACCTCAAGGAAAACAAAAAAAAAAATGAGATAAAAATATGTACTTAATTATTATTAATTATAACTATTATTATTTTTACTTTAATATTTATAATCATTTAAATGGTAATTTAAAAACAAACATAATTTAATTACACTTTTAACAAAAAAACCAAATACTTGTTGTATGTAAAACAAAAATTTTTAAATGTTTTCTAAGAAAAAGGAAAATAATGTTCAATTCTTGAAGTGATAATTATTAATTATACCCTACACCACCATAGGTTTTATACGTTTTATCCCCACTCTAAAGCATACCGTTCGACTCAGAATCACTTTCTGAGCCGATTAGTGTCCGTTCGGCTGGCTGGCTAGCTGTCCATGTAAACCTTGTGAACAAAGTGCAGGTTGCAAATTTAAAGATATCTTGATGAAATTTGGTAAGAAAAATTATTTTGGTACAAGGACAAAGCCTATTAAAAAGGGTTATTATTGGTTCTTTATTTCGCATAGTCCCCATACAAATGTCCACCCGGAATAGGTGTTCAACGATCATAAATGTCTTAAATATAGCAATATTTTAATTAAATTCAGTGCAAAGAAGTTTTATATAAGTTGAAATTATAGTGCCAAATTTTATGAGGATCGGTCCATAATTTACCCTAGCTCCCATATAAGACACTCTGTCGGGAAACACTCTAATGTGGACAAATTCATATAAATTAGGGGTTCTCACAAGATCTTGCTTTGCGATCCCTTTTGACAAAATGATATTAAAGACAAAATAATTTAAAAATAATTTTAATAATCATTAATTAATAATCAAATAACATTCTCTGAATCCACAAAAGATCAAATATTTCTTTTGATGATGAAAAAGGAGCGAAAAAAGATAGTTTCATAAATAAAAATGTATGTTAATGAATATTGTTCTAATAGTTTTAGGGTTTCGCTACCAACAAGCAGATAAACTTTGCTATATTTCAACTAAATTGCTTTGAAATCTGTTGATTAAAAATTAAATTTAACACATGAGTTACAATTTAAATCTTTTTGATATCCATATTGAAAGGATTTTCCGAATTAAGGGCCTAATTCAGTACAAAAATTTAATTGTTCGAAAATAAAATTTTTATGAAAATTATTCATTTTATTTTTATTATTTTTATTATTATTATTATTATTATTATTATTATTATTATTATAGTTTTAATGCAAATTTTATTTTTAAATTAGCTTTTTGTATTGAATCAGGCCTTAAGTTTGAACGAAATTCGAGCTCTAATCTTGTGGTATTGTTTGTTTGTTGCAACTCTGCATTATTTGCTTCAAATCAGCAAATTTACCTTAATCAAAAATTTTCGAATTGGGCGTTAAACATTTTTTAAAGATTACCTCGGCCATTAAATTTTGAATATCAGGTTTGACAAGTACATATTTCATATTTGATTTTTGTCATTCACGATTAACCGCTTTGTAGAAGTTTTTGATAGTTGTGAAGAGGAGTCTTAAAAATATTTTTAAAATTTTTTGAAGTGTTGAAAAGGAAAGATTTTTTTCCACCACAAATGACATTCATCCCAGAATTTTATGTTATGTTTCTCTATTATTACACTATCAAATTTTTATACTCCTGCTATCGTCATGCGATCTTATTGTTTAAAAAAATTCAAATCACGAATCAAATCATTCAGTCCTATTAGTCAAACAAAGGTATTTAAGAAAAATACCAACCTCTTAGCAGTTACATCAATTTGCCAATTTTCCAGATTATAACATTCTCAAACGTAAGAAAAACGATTGAAATATACTTTGCAATGCTGTTTCTGTATTTCTACACTTTTAGAATATGATTCAGTTGAATCTTTTAGCGAATTCAACATCTAAAAGTCGTGATGACACCTTCAACGCGCGAGAAATCGAATAAGAATATCATATTAAAATTATACACCCATTAAAATTAGTTCTAATCCCCTCAGGTCCAAAAATTGACCCGAATTTGTAAACTTGTATAATTAAAGTCCTTGTTTTTAAAACTTGTACTTCAATAAAATTCTTAAAATGAAAACAAGTACTTTTATATTTTGCGAGAAAAACATATAAAACAAAAATGTATTTTTTATGGGATTATTGTTTCCTAAATTATACTGGCAATCAATATACTTTCTGATACGAGAGGCACCTACAAACCATGCATTTTTGTTACAATCACTTCAATATTTTCACTGATAATATTGGAGGATTTTTCAGCTGATGTATAGGAGCAAGCAATATCATTACTTCTTGGAAAGCTTTTGAATGATTGCATATAATTCAGAACTGACAGCACTATGATACTTTAATAATACTGAAGAAACAGGCCTCATGCTTCCGTTATTGCATCCTTTAAGGATTCTATCGTCTCGAATTGTTTTCCTCCTTCATAAACTTTTCTTGCAAGCCAACCCCAGACATTTTCCATTGGATTCAGGTCTGGTGAATATGGGGGCCAAACCAAAAGTTGAACACCTTGTTGATTAATCCATTGTTTTACTGCTCTGGCGGTATGAATCGGAGCGTTGTGGTGTTGGTACGTCCAAGGTATGGGTTCAAAGAAATCATTAAATTTTGGAAATGCTTCCTCCAGAATGTTTTTGTAAATCGTTCCTGTCATTTTGTTGGATACAGAAACCAATTCTATGGTACCATAATACGAAATGGCACACCCCATAAGATTATTCCGCCCTCTCGACTGTGTCTGCGACTCAAAAGTAATTCTTGCTTATTTAGGTCATGGAAGTAATAGTTATACCCGTTATAACTGCTAAGAGGTTGGACCATCAATATTAACCTTTTTTTCATCGGAAAATACAACTTTAAACCATTTTTCTGACCATGTCATTGTATTTTTGGCAAACTGTAAATGTTGTGATTTGCGTTTTTCATTAAATGGTGGTTTTTTGCAGTTTTCGTTGGACTATGTATGGGCACGACTTTAAAATACGGTGCACTGTTCTTAGACTGGCACTGACTCTACTTTTTTCACGTATTTTTGATACCGACATGGCAGAATTCGATACAATTCTAAGAATTTTTCGTCTTTCTTTTGGAGTTGTTGCCCTTTTCTTCCGCCCTTTCATGTTTTTTTCATATCTTTCCACGTTATTTAAATAATTGTACACAACTGTCTTTTCTCTATTAATGTTTTTGACTATTTAGACCCGATTCTGACCCTGAGATTTCAAAATCAGAATTTTTTCTTTTTCAGAGTTATTAAGAGCCTTACCACGTCCCATTTTGAATAAAAACTATCAAATTAAAAATTCTCTAGCCGTTTATATTGAAAGAAATTCAAATCATAGCCCTCCTCATTAATAGTAAAAGAATTCCTTATTCAAGTGACACACGAAATAGTAACACAGAAATACATGTCGTTAAATAAATGCATAATTTTAGTATAAAAATATGTATATTTTTTATTTCTTCAGGAAACTAAAGCCAATTTTTTTTTTTTCTTTCTGAACTTTATTTTAACTTTACTTAATTAAAGTTAAAAAAATGTGATTCCTTATTCAAGTGGCAGGCAGTGTATGTATGCTCTATCCATGTACATTTGTACATAAAGGTCTTTTCTGACATATCTTTGGTGTGACCTCAACAGTGAAGTTTGGTTAAGAGAAAAAAGTAACACGCAATTCATGCACAATTAGTTTCCATCCAACAAAGAAAATTAATGATTTTAAATAAACTTCACAAAAAAAAAAAATAAGAGAATGACGACTTAACTTATGATCAGTTAATCAGACATTTGTTAATCCACCTTTAAAATTTTAGGCAATTTCTTTAAACACAGCTGATTTTAAAACGCTTTTAGTTGATCTTTTTCCAAGGCTAGACTCTGTTTCAATAACTTTTCTAAATAAAAATTACAACCATGTTCAAATTTCTGTTAGTATCAAATAAATCTCCATAATCTCCAATATCTGACTCAGTTAAATCTAATAAAGCTGCTACAATTAATCTTGAATTCCTGATCCATTCTTTTATAAATTTGGTATATATTCGATAGACATGTGATTGCTACCTTATTTCGACAAAACTTTAATTCAAAATTTTTCATAATTTTGTCTTTACAACACCCAACCAAATATAGTGGAAATTTTATAAATATCTGAAAGAGACCAGCTAGGAGAATATGTTGTTACAGTATATTAATTAACAACAAATCCTAAAAACATTCCGAAATTTTTAAAATCATGTCTAAATTCCTTTTTCATACTACAAAGATTGAGTCAGTTAATAATTACCTTATCTATTCTATCGATATATTTCGATCCAATTTATTCTTCTGACTGATATTGTCAATATCATAACTTTAAATTTTAACCATTATTTTTTTCTCTTTCATTAGAAAACATTTAATTTTAATATGTAATTTCTTTGAAATCAAATCAAGAGAAAAACAACAAAAAATGTTGTCACAATATTATTATATTAATTCAAATTATATTAAATATTATAATTATACATTAGAAAAATCTAAATAATTATTATTTATAAGGATTTGTCTTTAAATTTGTTAAGGAATTTAAGTAAAAAGTAAAGAAAAGAAAAAAACTATAAATTATTGTCATATAATTTAAACCAATTTATAAGTAAGAAAAAAAAATCAAATCTATATAAATATTTGATCTGGGTAATGATTTTGTAGTAAGAGCAAAAAATGTATTAAAAATTTAATATATATTTAATTTGATAAGAATAAATAAGAAATAAGCTTCTATGCGTTAAAATCTTTTTGATTATGAATGGAATGGAGCTAAATTTTTGTTTAATCAAATGATGTCCAATTGATTTTCCTAAAATTTATGTAAAATTTCTAGTTTTTTTTATTATTTATTGTTTATGCTACAATATCGAAGCTTTTACTAATATCGTAGAAAATTTTACTATCCTATTGACTTATCCTTAAAGCACATAAAAAACCTGAGAATACCCCTAGAATTATTTATATATTTGATCAAACATCAGCTAATTTTACTGTGCTGTAATTTGATCGCATATATAAGATAATCGCAGAGATTTTTTAGGCTTTTTATATGACTTTAAAACGGAAATTTGTAATTTTTTTACTTTGTTTATTAAAAATAAAATAATCAACAATTTTATGAATTTATATTTATGTTGAGTTTGATTGTGTTTTTGTTTTTATTTATTTATAAATTTATTTTTTAGTTTTTATTTTTTAATTTTTTTTAATACTTTTTTTATTTCTTGTTAAAACTTTTTTGTTTAATTTAAAATAATTGTTTTTATTTTTATTATAATAAATTAAATTTAAGAATAAAGAAAATAAATAATTTGTTGTTCATTTTATTATAAAAAAGAAAAAAATATTTTAATGTGTTTGACTTCAAAAGAAATTTAAAACTGTAAGAATTTAATTGTAAAACATCTCAAGGTTTTCACGAGTTCATTTACTTGTAACATGTGATTTTTATAGAAAGAAGTTGGCAATTTAGAAATCTTAGGGATATTTATTGCAATAAAAATCACAAGCAATCTAAGTTGTATCTATGTTATATTTTGTTTAAAAAATATAACTTAGGAACAATAGAATTTTTTAATTAACTGTCTTTAAGTTAATTAACTGAGGATCAATTGAACTTTAGAAAAGAGAGGTCAGTATAATTTGAAACACGTTTTAACGCCTTTATTTGAAGTTTTCATTTTCTTTAATTATTATATGTGTATTTGCATATTATTTTTCATAATTAAATTTTATATTTTGTAAGTATTTATTTTTATTAATTTTGTTTATTTTCTTTTTTTTTTAAATTTTCAGTTATCCAAAACTCGTTTACTTGATATTGCATTTATAATAAAACTAAAACATAAATGTAAAAAAAATCAATAAGTAGAGAAAACAATATATATTTAAAGCATTTAACTGTAAAAAATTAAAAAATCTAAAAAAAAAATCTTATATAAACGTTTAAACCAACAAAAAAATATATATTTACTTGAATTGCTTAATAAAAATTATACTTATATTATAAAAGAATATATATAAAAACCCCAAAGCTTAGTTTGATGTACAATGTTTAAAAAACGCATAAATTCTAAAAAATAAAAATTATATATAAAAAATCAATAAATTTTCTCAAAATACAAACACTAAAGAGTTTTAATTTTAATGGCAAACCATCTACAAGAAAACAAATTGTTTAATATAATATATAAAAACTAAATTTTTAAAAAGTGTGGTAAGTTCTTTTAAAAATTGTTTAAATAAATTTTATTATAAAATAAACGAACGTTTTCACTTTTTACTTTATTTGTTTATTTATTTTTAAAAATAAAAAAATCTTAAAGAAAGATTTAATTTTAAATCAAAAATGTTAACAACAGTATCCAACCAACAGTGTTAACAAAAATGTAAAACCGCAATTTTTAAACATTTTTCTTCGCACCAGGCGAACATAATTTCAGAAATAATAAGGTTTTTACCCAAAAAGTGTAGTACAGTTTTAGGATTGCGAAAGTATTTGGCTCACCCTGCTGACAAACTCCGACACAGGGTGTTTCCAACAAATTTGCTTAGTGAAAGCCTTAAAGAATGTGAATTCTAATGAATTAACTGTTCAAGAGTGAGTGATGTCAAACAAAACCTTTATTGTGTAGCAATTTTTTTTTTCGGAAATTAAATAAAAACAACACAGTTTCTTTGATTTTACTTTTTAAATTTTTTGAAAATTATAAGAAAATTTCTATAGTAAATTTGGTTAATTTATAAGGAAAACTTCTATAGAAAATTTGCTTAATTTATAAGGAAAATTTCTATAGAAAATTTGCTTAATTTATAAGGAAAATTTCTATAGAAAATTTGCTTAATTTATAAGGAAAACTTCTATAGAAAATATGCTTAATTTATAAGGAAAATTTCTATAGAAAATTTGCTTAATTTATAAGGAAAATTTCTATAGAAAATTTGCTTAATTTATAAGGAAAATTTCTATAGAAAATTTGCTTAATTTATAAGGAAAATTTCTATAGAAAATTTGCTTAATTTATAAGGAAAATTTCTATAGAAAATTTGCTTAATTTATAAGGAAAATTTTTATAGAAAATTTGCTTAATTTATAAGGAAAATTTCTATAGAAAATTTGCTTAATTTTATAAGGAAAATTTCTATAGAAAATTTGCTTAATTTATAAGGAAAATTTCTATAGAAAATTTGGTTAATTTATAAGGAAAACTTCTATAGAAAATTTGCTTAATTTATAAGGAAAATTTCTATAGAAAATTTGCTTAATTTATAAGGAAAATTTCTATAGAAAATTTGGTTAATTTATAAGGAAAACTTCTATAGAAAATTTGCTTAATTTATAAGGAAAATTTCTATAGAAAATTTGCTTAATTTATAAGGAAAATTTCTATAGAAAATTTGCTTAATTTATAAGGAAAATTTCTATAGAAAATTTGCTTAATTTATAAGGAAAATTTCTATAGAAAATTTGGTTAATTTATAAGGAAAATTTCTATAGAAAATTTGGTTAATTTATAAGGAAAACTTCTATAGAAAATTTGCTTAATTTATAAGGAAAATTTCTATAGAAAATTTGCTTAATTTATAAGGAAAATT
Organism: Protocalliphora azurea; assembly: GCA_932274085.1. Lineage (NCBI taxonomy): Eukaryota > Metazoa > Arthropoda > Insecta > Diptera > Calliphoridae > Protocalliphora > Protocalliphora azurea. Next base: position 66,119,105 of record OW026519.1, read on the forward strand.
TCTATAGAAAATTTGCTTAATTTATAAGGAAAATTTCTATAGAAAATTTGCTTAATTTATAAGGAAAATTTCTATAGAAAATTTGCTTAATTTATAAGGAAAATTTCTATAGAAAATTTGCTTAATTTATAAGGAAAATTTCTATAGAAAATTTGCTTAATTTATAAGGAAAATTTCTATAGAAAATTTGCTTAATTTATAAGGAAAATTTCTATAGAAAATTTGCTTAATTTATAAGGAAAATTTTTATAGAAAATATGCTTAATTTATAAGGAAAATTTCTATAGAAAATTTGCTTAATTTATAAGGAAAATTTCTATAGAAAATTTGCTTAATTTATAAGGAAAATTTCTATAGAAAATTTGCTTAATTTATAAGGAAAATTTCTACAGAAAATTTGCTTAATTTATAAGGAAAATTTCTATAGAAAATTTGCTTAATTTATAAGGAAAATTTCTATAGAAAATTTGCTTAATTTATAAGGAAAATTTCTATAGAAAATTTGCTTAATTTATAAGGAAAATTTTTATAGAAAATATGCTTAATTTATAAGGAAAATTTCTATAGAAAATTTGCTTAATTTATAAGGAAAATTTCTATAGAAAATTTGCTTAATTTATAAGGAAAATTTCTATAGAAAATTTGCTTAATTTATAAGGAAAATTTCTATAGAAAATTTGCTTAATTTATAAGGAAAATTTCTATAGAAAATTTGCTTAATTTTATAAGGAAAATTTCTATAGAAAATTTGCTTAATTTATAAGGAAAATTTCTATAGAAAATTTGGTTAATTTATAAGGAAAACTTCTATAGAAAATTTGCTTAATTTATAAGGAAAATTTCTATAGAAAATTTGCTTAATTTATAAGGAAAATTTCTATAGAAAATTTGCTTAATTTATAAGGAAAATTTCTATAGAAAATTTGCTTAATTTATAAGGAAAATTTCTATAGAAAATTTGCTTAATTTATAAGGAAAATTTTTATAGAAAATTTGCTTAATTTATAAGGAAAATTTCTATAGAAAATTTGCTTAATTTTATAAGGAAAATTTCTATAGAAAATTTGCTTAATTTATAAGGAAAATTTCTATAGAAAATTTGGTTAATTTATAAGGAAAATTTCTATAGAAAATTTGATTAATTTATAAGGAAAACTTCTATAGAAAATTTGCTTAATTTATAAGGAAAATTTCTATAGAAAATTTGCTTAATTTATAAGGAAATTTTCTATAGAAAATTTGCTTAATTTATAAGGAAAATTTCTATAGAAAATTTGCTTAATTTATAAGGAAAATTTCTATAGAAAATTTGCTTAATTTATAAGGAAAATTTCTATAGAAAATTTGCTTAATTTATAAGGAAAATTTCTATAGAAAATTTGCTTAATTTATAAGGAAAATTTCTATAGAAAATTTGCTTAATTTATAAGGAAAATTTCTATAGAAAATTTGCTTAATTTATAAGGAAAATTTCTATAGAAAATTTGCTTAATTTATAAGGAAAATTTTTATAGAAAATTTGCTTAATTTATAAGGAAAATTTCTATAGAAAATTTGCTTAATTTTATAAGGAAAATTTCTATAGAAAATTTGCTTAATTTATAAGGAAAATTTCTATAGAAAATTTGGTTAATTTATAAGGAAAATTTCTATAGAAAATTTGGTTAATTTATAAGGAAAACTTCTATAGAAAATTTGCTTAATTTATAAGGAAAATTTCTATAGAAAATTTGCTTAATTTATAAGGAAATTTTCTATAGAAAATTTGCTTAATTTATAAGGAAAATTTCTATAGAAAATTTGCTTAATTTATAAGGAAAATTTCTATAGAAAATTTGCTTAATTTATAAGGAAAATTTCTATAGAAAATTTGCTTAATTTATAAGGAAAATTTCTATAGAAAATTTGCTTAATTTATAAGGAAAATTTTTATAGAAAATATGCTTAATTTATAAGGAAAATTTCTATAGAAAATTTGCTTAATTTATAAGGAAAATTTCTATAGAAAATTTGCTTAATTTATAAGGAAAATTTCTATAGAAAATTTGCTTAATTTATAAGGAAAATTTCTATAGAAAATTTGCTTAATTTATAAGGAAAATTTCTATAGAAAATTTGCTTAATTTATAAGGAAAATTTCTATAGAAAATTTGCTTAATTTATAAGGAAAATTTTTATAGAAAATATGCTTAATTTATAAGGAAAATTTCTATAGAAAATTTGCTTAATTTATAAGGAAAATTTCTATAGAAAATTTGCTTAATTTATAAGGAAAATTTCTATAGAAAATTTGCTTAATTTATAAGGAAAATTTCTATAGAAAATTTGCTTAATTTATAAGGAAAATTTCTATAGAAAATTTGCTTAATTTATAAGGAAAATTTCTATAGAAAATTTGCTTAATTTATAAGGAAAATTTCTATAGAAAATTTGCTTAATTTATAAGGAAAATTTCTATAGAAAATTTGCTTAATTTATAAGGAAAATTTCTATAGAAAATTTGCTTAATTTATAAGGAAAATTTCTATAGAAAATTTGCTTAATTTATAAGGAAAATTTCTATAGAAAATTTGCTTAATTTATAAGGAAAATTTCTATAGAAAATTTGCTTAATTTATAAGGAAAATTTCTATAGAAAATTTGCTTAATTTATAAGGAAAATTTCTATAGAAAATTTGCTTAATTTATAAGGAAAATTTCTATAGAAAATTTGCTTAATTTATAAGGAAAATTTCTATAGAAAACTTGCTTAATTTATAAGGAAAATTTCTATAGAAAATTTGCTTAATTTATAAGGAAAATTTCTATAGAAAATTTGCTTAATTTATAAGGAAAATTTCTATAGAAAATTTGCTTAATTTATAAGGAAAATTTCTATAGAAAATTTGCTTAATTTATAAGGAAAATTTCTATAGAAAATTTGCTTAATTTATAAGGAAAATTTCTATAGAAAATTTGCTTAATTTATAAGGAAAATTTTTATAGAAAATTTGCTTAATTTATAAGGAAAATTTCTATAGAAAATTTGCTTAATTTATAAGGAAAATTTTTATAGAAAATATGCTTAATTTATAAGGAAAATTTCTATAGAAAATTTGCTTAATTTATAAGGAAAATTTCTATAGAAAATTTGCTTAATTTATAAGGAAAATTTCTATAGAAAATTTGCTTAATTTATAAGGAAAATTTCTATAGAAAATTTGCTTAATTTATAAGGAAAATTTCTATAGAAAATTTGCTTAATTTATAAGGAAAATTTCTATAGAAAATTTGCTTAATTTATAAGGAAAATTTCTATAGAAAATTTGCTCAATTTATAAGGAAAATTTCTATAGAAAATTTGCTTAATTTGTAAGGAAAAGTTCTACAGAAAATTTGCTTAATTTGTATGGAAAATTTCTATAGAAAATTTGCTTAATTTACAAGGAAAATTTCTATAGAAAATTTGCTTAATTTACAAGGAAAATTTCTATAGAAAATTTGCTTAATTTATAAGGAAAATTTCTATAGAAAATTTTCTTAATTTAGAAGGAAAATATCTATAGAAAATTAGCTTGTTTTGTAAAAAGATTAACTACAGAATTTTCGATAGAAATTTACTTTTTTTTTAAGCAAATTTACTATAGAATTTTCTATAGAAAATTTTTCTTAATTTATTTTGTATGCTAAGTTTTTATAAAAGTTTTTTTTTATTTAACAAATATAAAACTTAATTAAAAATCTTCTCACCTGATCTTTTATTTCTTTTGCTTTTAAATTATTTTCTTTTTGAATTTTTGCTTGAATATTTTTCTTTTATTTGTTTGTATTTTCTTGTTGTTCGCTATACGTAAATATAAATAAGAATAAAAAAATTATTATTTCCATTATAAATATAAAATATAATTTATAAATATCAAATCATAAATAAAATATTTATACTTATTTATTTAAAAAAATGTTACATCAATTTTACAATTTAAGTTTAGTATATATTAATATAATTAAAACTATTATTACAATTCAATCACTTTTTTTCTTGTCACTAAAAAAATATTTATACGCATAAAAAGAACTTCAATTATTTTTAAACTTTATTACTAAACAAATCAATTAATTATATTGAAAAAAAACTTGTTATTAAAGTTTAAAGTTTAAAGAGTTTAATAGAAATGATAAGGGGGTAATTGAAAGGAAAGTAATTGATGTAAATATAATTAAAATATTCGTCGTATAAGTTTAAGCTATAGGTAATTTGTTTGTAATTATTTTATTTTAACTGTTGATTTATTTTGTTGTTTGGTTAAATTCCCAGCAAAAATAAATAGAAGTGGTGCAAAGTGGTTGTCATTTTCAGGAGTTCTAAATTTTACTAAATTTTTAGTACGATCAAATTAATTCTGAATGCTTTTTTAAATTCGAAATTATTTGTCATTATGGAAGTGATTAAAATGAACATTCAAAAATATAATTTAACTGTTCTCTAAAAGTTGTTATATTTGACTTATTTTCACAATTTTTTTTATAAATAATAAATATAATTTCTATTTAAATAATAATTTATTAGTTCCATGAAAATTTTGCTTTCAAAAGAAAAAAAAAAAAAAAATTTAATAAAAATTTTATTTATGTTTGGAAATCATTTAAATGAGCTCTAAAAAAAGTTTTTCCTTTCACCAATGAAAAATCGTTTTCAAATCATGAAACAAGCCTGTGTTTATCGCAATCATTCGAATAGCCTTTTAGTTGAATTTTCAGACTAAAAATCATGCATGTTTCACCTAAATTGAACAAGATCATCATCACTTGAACCCCTGATTCAACTCCATCTTTGTCATGTAATTTTTTGCTGGGTTAATAAATTATTATTGTAGGATATAATAGTTCAGTTTGTTTTATAGCCAAGAGGAAATTTCACATTAATCCATTTCAAAAATCTAAAGATTCCTTCTGACTTTCTCAAAAATTTAGTTAACAATTAACAAGTCAAAAATGTAATAGATGCCAATAGGCAGAGTTTTTGATCTGTATTTTTAAGTGTCTTAATTTCAAAATTTCATTAAAAACTAGAAATTTCCTACTGGCATTTATTTGTTTTTTTTTTACATATTGGTAGGTTTTAATTTTCTTTTGTATTATTTATATATTTTTAATTGTGTATATTATTTTAGCATTATAGGAAAAGTTATTTTTATTATTATTTTTTGTATTTAAATTTGTTTAGTTTGAATAAATATGAATATATATATATATATATATATATATATATATATATATATATATATGTATGTATATATATTGTGAATTTACCTATATGTTTTATATAACAAATACAATTTATTTTAATAGTGATTTATATATAAATCTTAATTTATATACAATAGTTGGACTTTAAAATGAAATTTTTATTATATATTTTTGATTACTTTTTTTGAGAGTTTTTGGGCAAAATAAATACTTTTTGTTATCGTTTTTTTAATAGCAGTGTTAAATATTAAAAAAAAGATTATTTAACAAAAGTAAGAATGAATAAAATGTCCGTAATAGGGTGGGTATTAAATAAATGCTTTAGTATGGATTAAATGTTTTTTGGTTTTCATAGTAATAAGGTAACATTTTTAAAGATTTTTATAAACACATGTAAATGTAATATTTTAGAAAAATGTGCTAAAAGGAACTTGTTGTAATTGAGATCCCCTTTTTAAGCTGCATTTTAATAAAAATAAATTCTTTGAGCAAGAGGATTATATATTTAAATGTTAGAATATATGTAAGAGTAACCATTTTAACTCTTTTAAAGATGACATACATAATGATAGTGTTGATTTTTTATTAAAAACTAAAACATGTAATGTAAGAGTAACTTTCTTGTCAGAAGAAAAGATTAATGATCTTGATTAGTAATTATTCGAGTTCAATAAATTTTTGTTAAAATGTTGTCTTTAAAAAAATTTACTAATTCTAATGAAGATTTTTTTTGCAACTGTGTTGATCGCTCCACAGATACATATTGACTTTTTCGTTCCAGATAGAAGAGCTTATGATATTATAAGGACTGCGCACGAAAAACCCCGTGCACACTTTAAAGCTTATAACTTTTATTATAAGTGAAAAAAAAATAGTACCGTTAACTTGTTTACATTTGCTATTATTCTCAGTAATTATGTGCTAAATTTTGTTGTATAGTATAAGTATTTTTTTTTTAATGAAAAATTATTGAAATTTAATATCGAAACACATGTCGAATATATAAAACAATTGCTAGAAATACTGATGAGTTGGGAAATATAGTATCTTGAGTCATAAAAAACACAAAGAGGTAGCGATCACCGGAAAGAATCCTGATAATCGAAAAAAAAGTTTATTTATGGACTTTAGGATCGCAGACAATGTAATACGAATTTTAAAAGAAAATCTCTACATTTCCGGATAGAATGTGACTCATTTTTTATATTGCTCTGTGTCTTTTACCAGAAAAGTTAAAAAAAGCTGGTCTGAAGATTCATGAAATAAAAAATGTTCCTAAGAGAAACGCTAGAAAAATGTGAAATAAAAAAAAAAAATGTTTTTCAAAAATATGAATACTGTCTAAAAGGTGATAAAAAGTACGAACTTTTACAACATCCTGGTTATTAATTCCATATCACAGATGTTGTGGGAAATGTGTAAAAATCATGTAAAAAAATCTAAATTGTCGAATAATTTTTTGATCTGACAAGACATTCCTAACAAATGACACTTTGAACAGAGAAATGTACGCAAATGAGTACTGAGATTCCTTTCTATTTTTAGAAAACACAACGAATGCTAATTTTCCTGTCCTAATCTCTCTTCTCATTATTACTCGTACAACAAAAAAGTAACTGTGTGTTATCAAACCAAAGGTGCTGCTACCTACCAAAAGGAGGCAATCTACTAAACTGTCCAGAATTCTGTCCATTTTAAATGAATTAAATATTTAAAGCTGATAAAAAAAAATAAATTAGAGTTAAAAAAATTAACCGAAAACATAATAAAGCTCTTATAGGGGGTATTCCAGAAAATATTAAAAATTTTATTAAAAACGAACAAAAAGTTAATTTTTCTTTTAAATTTAAAACTTGAATATAACAAACTTTAACAAAATCATTGGTTTTATTTTTATAAGCTGAATTGTATGTATAAAATTTTTCATGCGCAGTTCTTATTTTTCATTCAATCTAGTACATATAGCAAAAGATATAATATTTCCAACTAATAGTAAAGGAATTGCTAGTATGCTATCCCCTCTCTTTTGTGATGATCACTTTAAATAGAGCTTTAAAGACGTTAAATTCTCCTTCCCACTAGCAGAATTAATTATGTTATCTTCACCATTTCATCTAGTAGAACTAATGATATTATACGAGTACATATGTATTTCCTACTTGCAGTTAAAAGGCTGGACTTTTAGCACTTCTAAAGATCTCGTTGGGTGGCGCTCTAAAGAGAGCATTAAACATGTTATTTTTTACATGCTTACTCGTAGTAAAGAAACTGTTGAGTAAAAATTAAAAGATTAAGACTCTTTCTCTTTTTCTTTCAACAATTGCTAACGTTCAACAAGAGAGCCCTGAGCTCTAATAAAAATATTTAATAAAGCTTTAGAAAAACTTCTTGAATTTTGTCATAAAAATATTAATTTAAAATTTAAATAAAAATGTTTCAATTAAATTTTAAATAATCAAATTGAACAACTGAGATACGTTAGGAAAATTCTTAAAAATTAAAGTTCCTTTAATTGCTAGAAAAGAGTAGAAAGAGTTGCTTCTTAAGTTAATATCGAACATCATAAAAATGAAGAATATTTCAATTAAAAAAAAAAAAAAATTCAAGCGATCAAAATAGTTAAACCAAAGAAAATTTTATAATTTACAAGACATACAGTGTGGTCGATCGCAAAAATTTTGGTAATAAATCTGTATATGAGAGAATTGTAGAGCACCTAAGCTTTTAAAAAAATCATTTTGTAGTCACCCTATAATACGACCTACAAATCAAGTTCGATTTCACAAAAAACTTGATGAATTGAAGAATTTGGTTTATTTCTTATTATCCATTCTTGAAGCCTTGTCTTTTGAAATATATGAGAACAATATTTTTTTATTGAAAAAAAAAAAAAAAAAACAGCAACTTTTCGTATTATTTTATTTGTTCTTCGGCTATTGTATAGTCAACACAGTAAAGTTATCTAGAAAAGTGATTAAATTTTACCATAATCAGCCTGCTTATGAAATCCTCAGAGGAATTGGATTGGAAACGAAATTAAAATCCAATTTCAACTTGAAATGGGTTTATGAAAACGTAACGAAAACAATTTGATAAGGATTGGCATTTCTACTTTAATTACATGTTTATGTTCTTAAATAAATAATGAACGATTTTAAGCGTTGTTTTGAAATTCACCTAATAAACTGAGGACGAAAATATTTAAATTTTAAAACCCAATTATTGAAATTTAGTAAACTGAAATCGAGTACAATAGAAAATTTTGTAAAACCAATCCGTGTTGGATTCTATAAACATGTTTAATATCATTTTCATTCAAAATGTTTAAAAATATACATCAACTTAAAAAATAGCGTCTCCTGAAAATAGAATAGAATTTTTGAATAATGACGTTGTTACAGCAAATTAGCGATATAATTTTGGTGAGTAGACATATTCTCTTCCATCTCATTAAGTTTTTTTTTTTTTTAATCGTTGAAATCAAACTTAATTTGTAAGCTTTTACATAGTCGAGGTGGTCAATTGTGACACACAGTAGCTTATCACGTATTATTACAGGGTTACTACAAGATGATTTTTCTGAAAGCTTAGGTCCTTCTCTACAATTCCTTCTTCTCTACATTTCAATTCGATCTGTCTAGTAGTTTGGGAGATATAGATTTATGACCAAAATTTTTTCCACAGTAAAGTGTATTTCATTCCTGCTGAGTTTTTCTTCCATTCGAAGTTAAAAATATATAAATTCCAACAAATATTCAAATGAAAGGATATTTTTTTTAAAGTGCTAAAATTATTTTAGTTCTTTCGAAAAATAAATCAGGTTTTTTCTATGAAATTTAACTTTTTATTATAAAAGTTTATTATTCATTTGATTATCCTTCAAAATTCCATTCGAACTATATAGTTAAATGTTTGAGTTACTTAAATTTTTATTTCAATTAAATAGACTTACATATTAAATCTCTGTTGTATAGAATATTTCTATTCGAAAATAAAATATTTGGAATTTACATAAACAATACATGAAATTCGAAAATGTTCTCTTTCGATTCGAAGTACAAAGAAAACCACCTGGTGATATAATACTTGGTAATTCGATTCAAATGAAAGCATTCACAGCAACTAATACAAGTTTCTTTTCTAATTAACTGTTACAGAAATTTATACAAAAAAATTAAATTCGAAAAAGAATAGAAAAAGTTAATTGTAAATGAATTATCTTAATTAAAATAAAAAGGAGAAATATATACTATAATAAAAATTCTTTTAAAAATCTTATATTTATTACAAATAATGAATTTTCTTACTTTTGTTAAACAATCCTAGTTTTAGGAAAACTTTTTTATATACTTTTTTTTAAATTTTTGTTTATTATAAAAAATCTTTACTAAACAATTACACAGTTAATTGTTTTTTTTTTTTTTTTTTTTTTTTTTAATTCTACTAATCATATAACTACTTAACTTTGTTTTTTATTTTAATTTTATACTAAAACTAAAGGATGTTTGTATATAAATGAAAATTGTTTTTTTTTTTAGAATATTCTTTTCTAAACGCAAAGAAATTATAATGAAAATGTTTTTTAAAGGTGGTCGGTCTAATGGTGGTGTTTTATTATTATTATTATTTTTAATATAATTATAAGTGATGCTTGTTTTTGTTATATTATTAATTTGATTATTAAATGTTTTAGGAATTTGTTTAAATGGTTAATATTTTTTTTTTTTTTATTTCTCACTAACTTATATTAAATATATTTATGTCTGTATATATATAAACGGACTGTGCTTAACTCAATATTATACACCAATTTTATCTTAAGCTCTTTCATTTCGTAGCAATTTCTATATAAATAAATATATGTAGTACATACAAAAATAAAGAGTGTTTTGTTTTTATTCTTATCTGTTCTATATATACACAAAAGCACATTAATTTATTTAACAACCAAAGACTGTTTTAAATGACGCAATAAACCAGCGCCAATATCCTGAACATCAGGCCATTGACGTATCACACAAATTATAAGAAATATCGATAAGAAAGTAGTTAAAACGCGGACTCTGTAATGTACAGTTTTAAAAAAGTAAGACATGAGTTTAATAAGTAACCAAGAAAAAGAAAAACACTAACCTTGTTTTCAAAAATGGCATTATAATACCGGCCGCTGTAGCCACTAATAATAGCACTACTTGCAAAATAGTCAGCACCACATTTATAAGTTTTACTACCAAAGCCCGAGCATTAGAATTGTCAATGCCCTCGACAGTTACATATTGTTGTTGAGATAAATGTTCCATTTTCGAAATCTAGAGACGGAGAAGAAAAAAATAATTTAGTTGCAGATAAGAAAGTAAAACAATTTATAAAGGATTTTAAAACAATTGAATATATGTTCCATACAGTTATCTGTCTGGTAATATAATATAGCAAAATTTAGTTTAAGTATTAATTTTTAAGCTTTATATTTTCTTTAAAACTTACTCTAGTTTGACAATTTTCTAAAACTTCATTGACATCTTGAAGACGTTCATCACTTTGATATTGCACCTTTTCTTCCATATCGGCTATAGCTTGTTTCAAATTTTCGATTTCATTCTGTAAAATATAAAAATAAAAAAAAAAAATAAATATTAAAATATTTTGTTAAAAACCAAAAGAACTATTAAGTTTACAATCAAAATTCGTAAAATATTTATTTTAAGCAAAACTTTATTATTATTACATATTATTATTATTATTATTATTATTATTATTATGATTAAGTTGCGACAAAAAATCAGTGAAATTCTTAATTTTCGTGGAAAATTATTTATAATAAACTTCATAAAAAATATTGGAAGAACTCAATTATAATTTGAATTCAATACAATTGACATAGTAGGAAAAATACTATAACAAAAAACCTAAAAAAATTTTAATTTAAAATTAATTTATGTGATCAGAATAATTTATGGAATTAGAATAATTTTTGTATAATTTTTAAAGACAGTATATTCGATTCGAAAATTATATGATTATGAAATCGAACAAATAGTAGAATATTATTCGAATATGAGGTAATTTATTCAAAAGTATTAAAATTATTTTAAGTCTTTAATTAATTTCCCATGGTTAGCATTTCAAATTTTTTATTCAACTCTGTTCAATCTATATAGTATAATGTTCGAAAAGTGAACATTATCAAAAATCTTACTCATGTAAAAACAAAAGGTTTTAATTCCTTTTAATAAGGTTTTTTGAAAATTACGAAAATTGTTTTTCAAATAGGTTTTGAAACGAGAACTATTGGCTTTCTTAAAAATGTTTCTAAACATGTTAAAATGTTAGTCCAGTTAAGCCTTATATATCATTCACTTTAGTTATCTTTATTTGTAAAATGGTGTTTAAGGAAAAATTTACCATTTCTAAAAAATTTGACTTTTTTGTTGTTTTATTTTTTTTTTTTTTTTTTTTTATTTTTTTAAATGACGCACAGAGATATTGCAATCTAAGAAGTAAAAATTATTTAAAAGTAATTTTTTAAGTTTTCAAAGTCATTGATTTCGAAAAAAATATTTAAAAATTTTTGCCCCACTATTTCTCGAAATATTAGTCATTATATATTAAATATTGATCTCATTATGTTATTCATCTTCGAATACATTTATTTCAACATAAACTTAAAGTATTCTATATAGAGACCTCAATACCGCAAAATATATAAAATAAGAACGCATTTTTATCAACTCGAATGTTATACACACATAAATATTTTTATAGGAAAACTTAAACGTATTTAAATATAAATTTTAAAATAAGTCAACCGCAAACGGACGAACAGAGATCATAAAATAGACACAGAAATCGACAATGTAACAAGTTATACGCTTTAGTTTACAAAAATATATTCTGGCGGTTTCAGACATCAGCACAAATATATTATATGTACGATAGTGTAGGGAATAATTAAAAAATTTGAAGTTGCCTTATGTTTTTGGGAAAAAAATTGTGACAATTCTAGTGGGTTAAGATTTTTATTGGACTCAATTATTATAAAAATTAGCTAAGAAATATTACTAATAATTGGGGGCACAAATACGATTTTTTTTTTGCAACCTATTAAAACCAAAAAAATAAAAATAAATAAAAAAAATAAAAACTCAAAAAAAGTGTGAACATGAAATTAAGTTTTTGCAAACAGAAGAATTTTAGGAAGAAAACATGACAAGATAAAAAGCACTACTATCACATTAATTAAAAAAAAAAAAATTATTTAAAATGTGTTTTAGTTCAAGAATTTTTCTTTTACCTTTAAATATACATTTTCATAAAAAAAGTTTTTTAAGCAGAAGAGTAGGTGAAGAAAAAATTGTTTGTTATTGTTGTTAGCTGACAGTATTGGGACTGTTTTAAAATTCAAAAGATTTCTACTTTGAACCCATGTGTGACGTTTTTGAAAATTTATACTTTTTTGAAACTTTCGCAGTTTCTTTAAGCGGTACTTTTTTTGAAAAAGTACTTTTTTTTAATTTGAACTTCTCCCGAAAAATGATACCGTTTTGAATTATTTTTAGTTTTTTTTATTTATATTTTTTTTTATATATAATTGTTTTTTAAGTTTTCCCAAAAATATATTTTCTTTAAATGGTGGTTTATTGGAAAATGTACACTTTTTTAAAAATTTGGAAAATTAATATTTTTTTATTTTTTTTCAAACAACCACAAAAAAAAATTTAAAATTAGTACTTTTTAGAAAATTGTGACCTTTTTTGAAAATTGGTTCTAGCATTATGATATGGGGCTGATTTTCTTATTACGGTGTTGGACCTATACATTAGATCAAAACAACCATGGATAAGAAAATTTATGTTGTTATCCTATCTTATGCTTCTGAAGAAATGCCGCTGATATGGGTCCTTCAGCAGGACAATGACCCGAAGCATACCAGCAAAAACTTGTAGAAAAGTAGCTTCTGGAAAATAACATAAATCTGATGGAGTGGCCCACTCGGTCTCCTGATTTCAATTCCACCGAGAACCTATGGACATATATAAAGAAGGGTGTATCTCAAATACAACCAACCACTATTGAAGCGAATGTAGAATTCAATCAATTGAAAGTTGTCAAAACCTAGTAAATTCAATGCTAAGACGCTGTGCAGCAGTCATTGCAAATAAAGGGAATGCGACAAAATATTAATTTTTACTTGCACATCGATGATAATAATAGTGAATTCAAAATGTTTAATTTATTTTAATTTGTTCATAGTTTAAGTACTTATTTTTTAGTGCAAAGCACAAGAATCTAGTGTTATTTTTTTTTTTTTTTTTTGACTTCATTGAAAATATAAAACGAAGTAAATTTTTATTTTATATTTTGAAAATTAATCCTTTGTTTAAACAAATTATTTCTTAAAATCGATATAGTATATAAACAGAGACATTTAATCATTCAACTCTTCATGGTATTTAAAACTACGCAAAAAATTCAATCTGGACGCTTGAATAAAAAGTCAAGTATTAGAAAGTGAATCTAGAATTTTCATGTCGTTAACACGAGAAAAAAGGAATCGGTTAGAAATCTATTCAGAATACTATGAAGGCCTTCCCTCCTACCTTCCTCTCACCGACATATCATGCTCAAATATATATGTATTAGTGACGATTAACATGTTAAATGTTAAGCTTTACCTGTCAAAGGAAACTTCAGCAATTGAAGGATTACAGGTAAATTAGAGTAGTTCTCTAATTTCAGTCATATCCCTCAAGAATTGCATAAGCTGAAGCATTATTTCCTTTTCTTAATAAAAGAATTTCAAAATTATTTCAATCATACTTTATGCTCTTCTATTTGAGAGTTTGTTTTTAACTTTTAAAGTATACATTCTAATCTGTGTACTTTTAAATTTTAATATAATGTAATTTAAACTATTTTTTAATTTAATGTTTATGTATTAAAAGCCACATTCTTATAAACAATACCTACCTGATGTAATTCCGTTAAATCATTAATTTGCTCCTCTAAACTTTCGGCTCGATAACGTTCACTTTCCAGAGTCGCAGTCAAATTACTCACCTCCTTTTGAGCATTCTATAGTAAAAGGAAAAAATAATTATTTATAATATGAAAGATTTATAAAAATATAAATTCTTATACCTCTAAACGTTCAATACGCTCAGCCAATTTTTCATTTTCTGCTTTTCGTTCGGCCAATTCGGTTAATAGTGATTTTAAAACAATATGGTATTGGCTGGCACCCGATTGACTTTTTCCAGAGCTGTTAAATGAAAAAATAAAATAAAATACATTTTTATTATATGGCTGCAGGCTAATTAAACCAATTGCATTTAAATTATAATGGATTTTAAAACATGAAACTCCTTTAATATGTACTCACCCGGCTGGTATACTCTCACTTGTAACGCTGCTACATTCGCTGCCATTTTCACTATTAAATTTACCACTACCAGTACCACCAGCATTTATGCCACCGCCTCCCCCACCCGAACCCGTTGAGGCGGTGGGTATAGCATTATTAGGCGTGGTACTGCCTAACATATCATGTTGGTTCACAGGCATATTTAAGCTATTCAATTCAGATTCTAAAAAGTAAATAAATAATATGAATAACAACTTTTAATGTAGATTGAAAGACTATACGTACCGGACATTTGATTGATGTTGTCAGCACTGCCAAATTTATTCTTAATCAAATGTGCAAATTCCCTAGGTTTCGACATAACGGACCCTGAGAATCCGGTAATGCCATCGCGTATATTGCCGCCCACATTTCTATAAAAAAATATATATATTTATTGCAATTATTAGGTTTAATTAAATCTGCATAATTCTACTAATTAAAAATCTAAATGGAAATTTCAAAATCTTAGTTGAACAGATTGACCAGGACCCATCGAAAAACCATGATTCATAATTTTCCCAAGGCTTTAAAAAAGTTTGTTTTTTATATTAGAAATAAATTTAATTTACCTTAAACCCTGGCCCACGTCTCTTAGAACTTCACGCGGCTGTCGGTGTTGTGATTTATTTTGATATTGTTGATTTTGTAAATCTTTAACTCGTTTTGTATAACTATCCAGTTTCTTTTGGAGTTGAGAAATAGTGTGTGCGCTTTTTTGATTTTTCTTTTCGAATACAGCCTGCAATATAAGTTTCATATGAAAAGGAATTATACACAAATTGTAATGAAAAGTGTTAGAATTAGAATAATTTGTTGAAGAAGATAATTTAACTAAACTAAAATATTTTTTTATATGAAACCAAACATTTTGAAGGAAAACAAAAATTTCATATTAATAATCGGCGACAACGATATTAATGTGTAGTCCAACGAGTTTAATGTGTTGTCCGTTTGACTAGTTCAGTTACGGAACAGAATGGTATCATTTAACTTGTTTTCAAGACGTTAAGTACTTTCTCGTTTCGCACTAGAATCATATGAATTATACCACTGCAAACAATTGTCTTTAAAAAAATCAGTTGTCTTAAGAAGGTTGTAAAAAAACTATTTTCTACTTCATTTCGCTCTATCCTTCTCTTTCCGAATGACTAGTGTAAAACCACATTCTGCATATATTTTAATAGATCTGTAGTAGTTGTTAGTTAATAATTCTGGAAAATTTTCACGTTGACAGCTTCGAGTCTACGAATTAATTTAATTTTTAGACGGTTAACTTCGTTTGTTCGTAATTGAAGATTAATTACCCGAGAAAACCTAAAAGGTGACTCTTCTGGGGGTTAAGAAAATCTTGACAATAGCTCTAACCCTGTCGAACTATAGCGTGCATAAAATTCAACTGGGAGATTGGGATATCAATGTGATTATTTAGCACTTCAAAGGTCGTTACTCACAACTACATAATATATATACGAGGGGGCTATTTATGTTTTGCGAAACGGTAAAACTACGTAACTGATGTAAAATCTGATACCGGAATCAAAAATATGATGTTTTTAATGTATTATGTCCTCAGAAAATTTTTTTATACGAGGGCTGTTTCTATTTCTTAAAGTTGCTTAAAAAAACGTCTTCGTCAACAAATATTATTTATTCATGTTCATTCACAAATTTTCTATAATTTTCTATGTGGATTATTTGAAAAACATTATATTTTTTAACTCTAATAAACTTTTAGAAATGAAACTACATAGGGGACTATCTTATATAGTTAGTATGCTGATTTCAATCATGGTTACTTTTGGCCTCAGCATGAATTTTGTGAAGACCTATTAAAAACGGCTTTTTTGCTGAGATCGAGGAATTCCTGGCATTAATTCAGAATTGCGTAAGTATTTCGGCATCCAAAAAAGTTTTTCCCTTTTAACCCCATATAAGTTAACAATCGTTCAAAAAATATTAACATTGAATTATTGGGTTATCTGCCATTAAAGCCTACTTTCTTATCCAATAACTTAATTGCATTACCCTATGTCAAAATAAATTCCCTGGCCAATACACATTTTTGAGGTGCTTCAATCAAAGTTAAGAAACTGTTCAAAAGTATCGGAAAATGTATTAACTTGCTTAAATCCTACTCTAGAAAACAGTATTACTGATTTTAAAAATAAATATTACTGTTTTATATGTTTTTGAAAAATATGTATGTATATGTATGTATGTATGCCAAAAGGTTTCACAAAATTTCTTAATGTCATGGGCATAGGAGTAATTAAGGAGATAATTTCAGTTAAGGTTGCTTAATGAACTTGCGATGCTCAGAGTGATCAATTTTTTAATTTAAGCTACACTTACGTTAACTTGTCTGATTATAGATATAAGGACTCGAAAAGATGATATTAAGAAATTAAGTGCAAATGCTTCCCATTCCAATAGGAATGTCGTCATTATGTGCTTAATTGGAGGATTAATCGATACTACATATTGTACCGTGTTCCACTGTTAATTTAAATTTGATCTTCTCTAAAAAATTAGTAATAATTTAGACCAGGATAATCGTTTTAGGCTATCGTCCCAATATCATAAATCTTCTTAGACGAAGAAATGTGTCTAGTTCTTGGGAACTCACCATCAGCTCTGGCACTTAAGCTTAAGAGAAGACGAAATGAGGTGGGGAATTTACAGAATAAATTAACGACTCCACCTTCTACACAATCAACGATGATGCAACAAGGATTATGTATAATTGCGCTAGCTAGGCCGATATTACAATAGCGAGTCTTGGTCTGAACAACTATGCAACATGGTGAGCTTTAGTTTCTTCCTCATGTACCCATAATTATCACACTTAATCAACTCAACGATTTCATGGTCTTTGAACGCCTTACATACATCAATCAAAAGAAAGCAGACTTGCACAGTTTCAGAGAATTCTGCGACCGCCACTTCAGTGATCTACAAGTTCCCTCCAACGTTTACGACGTGGAAAGGAAATTCCGTGAAACCGTTACCACAGTAGCGGAATTGAAAAACATTATACTTTTCAATTCAACACAACAGCAGCGGCATTCTTCACCGACCCTCAGATTTCATTATTTTTGAACGTCGTACAAAATATACGTCTTTTCCGACCGCCACTTCAGAGAGGAAATTCCGCGAAACCATCACAACGGCAACACATGCTTCATTCCAACTGGTAGAATATTCATCTTGCGATAGCATTAGCAGACGAACGTAAGGAGATCCGCAGCGCCAACCCTGATGATCCAAGGATTGGACATCTCAGAAAGGCTATCAGTAGGCTGTTAAATAAGGATAAGCGGAAGAGATGTTTAGATCATCCGAAAAAACTGCAATTACAGGAGTAGGTAAATTGTGGTAGACAGTTCGGTTTCTCTCCAACCCGACGAAGAGGGATGATAATGTCGCGATTAAGTTTGTAGATAACACCTTAACCTAACCTAAAGGACGTGCGCGCGGTTATTTGTTGGCAATTCATTGAGTAACCTGAGAGAAATAAGGCGAAAAGAAATATTGTTCGGAAGCTACACAATCTTCCAGCCACGGACACGCCATTACTTTTTTGTCATCAACAGGGAAAACACTCGAAATTATTCTACTTCCCCCTGCTGATCAGCCAACTTCTAGCAGCATGGAGTTAAATAGGAACTTCCTCAAGGCGGAGGCTTATCTTCACTTCAGTTTAACTACTACTACTCTAAACTCCCCGCACCGGCTTAAGAAGTTGAGGTGATTGCATATGCGGGCAACTGTACCATTATGATGACTTAATTGCGAAGTAGAAACAAAGTCCTCAAAGCGATAGCCTTCAGCACATGGAGTATGAACAAAAAAACCTCGTTAGCCTCATAAAAACGATTGGTCGGTCAGTTGTCAACTATGGGTATCATCCTTTCGTTGAGTGATACCCAGTGGAGACATATACAAAATTCAGCCTTAAGGACCATCACAGACTTTCTACAAATCACCTCCCCATACCTATATGAGGAGACGAAGGTGCTATCGGCCAAGGTACATAAGGTTTTGTTAACTAAGCAGTTCCTCCTGGGATGTCATCGGAGGAGACATCAAAACTTTAACATCACACAGTTGGAGTTTCCCCTGGGGAATGACATTCTTATATACGAGGAGAAGATTCGGTGATACATTCAGAACCGTTCCAGGTTTGTGATAGCTTTGAACGACATTCATAGAGGCGCACAATGCACCGATCGCAACAATTTTGGTTATATGTCCATATCTTCTGAACTATTAACCGGAATTTAAATGTATGGCAGAGTTGTACATTAGGACCTAAGCTTTCAGAGGCACCCTGTAATAATACGAGATAAGCTACAGGGTGGCAAAGTTGACCACCTCGAGTATTTAAAATTTCAAAAAATCTTAACTTCTGCAAATCAAGTCCAATTCCAAAGGCTTATTAAAAACCTTTTGTAAAAAGCTTACTGACATAAAGAAAAAATTTGTTTATTCTCCCATGATATCTCTTATGGCTAAAAAGATTTTTTTTTTTCTCAGTAATTTCCGAAGATTCCCAATACATTCCAAAACAATGTGTTGAAAATGTTTTTAAAGTATCATAATTCGTCAAGCCTTGAAAAAATATCAAAGTCAGAACTTTAAAATCATAACGAAAAATTTTTCTTTTTTACCAAAAAATTGGTCTGATTCTTTCTTTGTTCTCAAAATTTAATTTTTAAAAAATATATTTTTTTCACATATTTCAAAAGACAAACCTTCGGGAATAGATAATAAAGACAATTTCATTTGATTGAGGATTTAACGAAATTTCAAATTCATTGGACTAGAGAAAAAAAATTATGCGAGATTTTTCAAATTTAGAAAATTTCAAAAATGTAGACAGGAAAACATATTTTATGAAAGTAGTCAAATTTTTACAATAATATTTTTTTATAAAAATAATATTTTTTTTTTATTTTGTTTTTAATTAATGTATTAGAATGATTACGATATTTTTGTGTACCAAAAATTATTTTAATAGCTTTAGCGGCTAATTTTTTATATTTTTCAAATCTATAGACTTTTCTTAGAAATTATAAATACTAATTTTTTTAGCTAAACTCCTTCCATTTTTTAAGTATATAAAAATAATAATATTTTTTAGACAGCACTCGAGCTCTGACAACCTACACTCGGCAAATTTTAATGCTGATAAAATTTTGACGATTGTCTTGATACAAATGTGTCTAATAGACTCGGCGTTAGTTAAACATTTAACAATGTAATTAATAAAGTTTTTAGCAAAATTTACCTTTATTCGTTGCAATTGCTGTTTATCAGCACTGGCGGCTAATTTTAAATATTCATTAACATTATCTGTAAAAAAAAAAATAAATTATGAAGACATAATATTAATAAATTCAATTACCAAATTGACTTACCATCTCTGGCAGTTTGTTCTTTACGTATGGACTCTTTTGTACATTGAATTTTTGTATTTAAACGATCTAAAGCTTGTAAACTTAAAGTGCGTTCATGACGGCGATGATGCTTTTTACTAGTATCGCCCAATGAACCATGGGGATTACCATCTAAATCATCAGAGACAAACGATTGATAACAAAGGTCCTCATTGCCTTAAAAAAAGATAAATAAAAAATAAACAATTTAAATTTTTTATAAAAATGAATTAAAACATAAACTTTTTGTTTTTTTTTTATTACAAACAATAAAATTACCTGATAATCTTGAATCTTCAATGATACCACCCGAGCCACCAGCACTACTTAAACCTATATCCATATTAGTTAAATCACCACCAATACCTCCCACAGGCATAACACCGACACCACCACCACCCATGGCACCATGATAGGCCAACAGACCACCCTGATCTGAGCCATGGGTACGAGCATGTGTACGATTACGATCACGACTGCGACGATTTGAGGGTGATTGACTACGAAAGCCACGAAAGGCTGTAACGCCCACACCGCCACCACCACTGCCTACACTGCCCGTCATAGTGCCACTACTACTGGTAGCACTCGTTGCAGTGGCTGGAGTTATGCCTCCTATACTTGCTGCCGCAGTTGAGGCCGTTGTGCCAGATGAAAATACGACGCCACCGGCTGCCGAAGTCGTTGACTCGGCGCTATCACCGCGATGATGATGATGATGATGAGTATGATGATCACGCTCTCTCGACACTGTTGTTGTATTCATACGTATTATTTTTATTTTTAGATTTTTTTTTAGTTTTAGGCAAAATTTCACAATTTGTAAATGTAAAAGTTGTATCGCATTAATTTTTATGGGGAAAAATCCTTTAGTTAGTCTTTATTTTTGTAGATTTTTTTCTTAAAATTTTTATTTTTCAAAAATTTGTAATTTTAAAATAGTTCTTTTAAGCTATTTAAATTAAGTGCGTTTACAAGAAGAATAAGCACATTTAAATGTATGACACAAGCAAACAAAAATAATTTTATTTATCACATACAAATACAATTGTTGGTGTATTGCTTTTATTTGTTTTTTTAATAGCAGACTTTTAGGCTTCACAAATGCAGACGTGAAATTTAAGAGAAAGTAGTATAAGTAGCAGAAGAGCGTGTTTAAATGTGAAATATATATATATAGAAAGAGAGCTGATATGTATTTATATTATTTGTCTTTTAGAATATATAGTTTTGATCTTAAAAATTTTTATGTCAATATAATGTTTTAAATGTGTGCGTAAACAAAAAATTTTGGCAACAATTTAGCTTGATTTTTATTTATTTTGTTATTATATTATTTTTTATTTTATTTTAAACAAAATACAACAAGAAAATGGTGTAGCAGAGTTGTATGTCCTTTTTGTGTTTTTTTTTTTCAAAAAAAATTTTTTTCTGTTTATGAAGCTGTGTGATAAAAAGAATTTATGAAATTGAGATAAATTAAAGATAAATAACATATAAAAATAAAAACTAAGAAAAATATATATTAACTATGTACAAGTATAGGAAGATAAAATGTGCATTATAATAACATATTATTTAGAATGACTTAAAAAAATAAAAATTGAATGTTGAAAAAAATAAAAGTTTTGACCAACATTGACTTTAATTAAATTCAGCACATATAATCTAACTGCACAATATCGTTAACGGTTCATATTCTATGAATCTCAAAAGTTGGACATCTCGAGGTTTTTTTTATCAAAAATGAGCAAAACTTAAGCTCGAATAACTTTTATGCAGATTATCAGACTTCAACAAAATTGGTATCATTGGAAAGGACTGAGATTCTTCTTTATCATAAAGTCGTAACAACTAAGCATCTTCCTGGCTCAAGGACCTCTAAAATGAAAAAATAGCCATTATCCTTTAGAATCAATTTGTCGTTGTAGTGCAAACATTTTAAAACAGGATCTCAATGGGACCTGAAGTTACAACATTTTTTCTTTACTACCTAACACATTTTCTATTACATATTAAGTGGTTTTTAGGCATATTGATATACTTATTCAAATTTTAATATAACAGATCATTATTTATTGAAATAAGTTATTATTTCTCCTCTACCCCATATAGCTTTTTTTGAATATCTGAAATATGTCGTATTTATGTAATTTCAGCACACGTAAGTTTTGTACAAATACAAAAATTTTTATAAAATTTGGTACAATAATAATTGATCATATCTTTTATGTAGGTTTCGCTACCTAAAAATTTTATATATTGAAGTTGTATATAATAAATATAAATCATCATATACAATTTTACAATATTTCCCTATACTGCCCTAACCACTAAAACACTAAAAGTTCGTACACCCACACAAAATATTTATATTTGAAATTTGAAAAGCTGTATTTCTTGCAAACAGTATCCGATTTTAACAATTGATCACTTATTTCTAGGATACTTTTGCTGTCTTTAAACTCAATACAAAAATTGTCTAAATATTTTTTAAACTCACGTATAAAATGCAAAATATTTATCAACCTAATTTTACATATTTCTATTTTTTTTTTACCATTTAAAATTCGTATTCCCTATAAATATAAAGTGGCATCAGATTTTAATTTGTTTATAATGTTTTATTTTTATAATTACTTTATTTAGTAAAAGATCTTAATGAAAAACGTTCATTATGTAACATGAAATCCGGTATTTTGAGCATTTGTGTGCTTAAATCATTATATGATCTTTTGGTACCGTTTTTGATCACTTGCGTAGTTATTGGCCCCCTTAGTCAAGATTGAAATTAGATTTTAATTCGACATTAGCAATTCGATGATACCAAAATAATTTTTTACAAATCATTTGTGGCGATTTTCAAAATTCTAGATAAATATTTCATGCCGGAAGAAGGTATGTAAACTTCGAAAGTAAAGGAACTGACCAACTGTTGTAAGAAATTTTGCGGTTGAATGTCCATATCCGTAAGTAGTTAAAAAAATTTATAGTTTGGTTTCTGTAAGCATGAAGATATGTTAATTACATATCCTAGAAATACACAGAAAAAATTATTCGATAAAATATTTTAATTAATTTGTTTTTTAGATTTATATTAAACTTTAATTAAATTTAATTCTTTAATAAAGTATTTTAAATGTTTTTTAATTTTTTGACAAATGTCAACAAATCTCAATAAGCACACAAATTTCAAAAATTTAAGCATTGGAAAATTTTTGCTGGAATCTGACATACATACATATTTTAAACATGAAATAGGATTGAAAAAAAAATCAAAATTTTCAAGCAAAATAAATTTTACTTGAATTTAAATTTCCTTTTTACTGGAGAACGCTATTGAACTAAAGTGTAATACAGGCTCAATTAAATGCACTGGATTCAAGGCTTGAAATACATTTAGTTTCCACTTGAATTCCAGCAAAAATGATTATTAGGATTATTAAAAAATTCAAACGAAAAAAATCAGTTTTATGTTGAGAATTTCAACAAAGGATTGTGGAAGTTTCTCTAACCTACGGAAGAGTCTTTAAATATAGGAAGATTTGGTGAGCAAATTATTTTAATATTTGGATAGTTTGTAAATCGTTTTGGTGTTCTTTTAAATGCCCTTATTTTTTATAATGGAAATTGACATTGCTATGAAGAATTGAGTTAGTATCAAAGATACTTCATACAAATTATATTTTTCAACAAGCTATTAATGTATTTATTAACGTTTAGAACCCTAGATTTTAGAGATTGACACGAAAGTATTTTATTCCTTTGTTTTTTGGACCGGAAAATTAAGGTGAGTGATACGTGTTCGGTCATAAAATATGAGTTTATATATGGAACATACTCCAAGTGAAGGATGCATGTCATAACGTGAAATGTAATAATTTCCATGAATGTTGTGACACAAAAATCTATTGTAGAGTACATAGACATACATAAGTGTTCTAAAAGTGACTTAATGACATTTTTTGTTATAAAAATTATAACATTATAATAATCAGACAATTCTCCTCTGGGTAGGATTAAAGTATAGATTAAAAAGGTGTAATAGACACATGGTAAATATATAGGATGTATAGGATGACTAATTACACACCCGAATTTTATTACATTTTTCTTTTGGACATTATTACATTTTCCAAAACCGTATATAAATTTTTGTATTATAATTTCGCAATAAATAATTTTGCTAAAATTTGGGTATTTTCATTGAAAGAAACATTTTGTGTATTTATGCAATTTTAATTAAGTTTAGAATTAGATCAATAAGTGTGTTAATTGATTTAAAATAAAAATCAAATTATAGTTCTTATTGATTTGATTAAAAATTTTAATTAAAGTTTGACACAAAAACTAATTATTTTCTGTTAATTAATATTATCATTTTGATGATTAGAGCAAAACCAAACAAAAAATTAATTAATATAAACAATTTCATAATTGAAATCTATTTTCACTTTTTTTTTGCTGGGTATAGTTCTATCTCTCTTAGGTATTATCATATGATATTAAACTATAACGTCAACAATAAAAAAAATTATTATAATAGACAAATATGAAGAAAAATGGGCCAACGGGGACTGAACATAATTGTTTTTTTTTTTTTTTTTTGCTGATTAACTCAAATTTTCATCGTTTAAAGGGAATTCTTGTATAAATGTCATTCGTACATGATATTTATAAATGAGTTGTATCAAAAAACTTAGTTAAAATGTAAAATAAAATTGTATGATACTGTCCAGAATTTGTATTTTATATCTGCACAATATAAGAATAGCTTTCCGTTCTAGAAAATACAATTTATTAAGTCTATAAACCAAAAAATCTAAGAAAAAATGTGACGGTTTCAATATCACTCATAGCATTTATTGTATATTATGTTACCTTACTACCTAAAAAAAAGCACCAAAAATAATAAAAAAAAAGTCCAAAAAATCTTAATATATCCAATTTAAGGCAGACCTAATTTTAAACAAGTCTGTAGTAATGAAAGTTAAACTGTGGACACCCAACTACCTTTAAAAAAACAATTTCTGATTTTAAACAAAATAATACGATAACGCAGCAAAAACTTTTTGGTTTTCGGTAATAACAACTACTTATTAAAGTAGTTTCTTGGTAATGAGGCGTCATTATTATTTGCCTGGATGAGTTGGCTAGAGCGTCGGATTAACAACCAGAAGGTTGTTAGTTCAAATCCATTCTGAAGCTGTTAGTTTTTTATAACAAAATGTCTAAAAAGATATTTTAAACTAAATAGAGTTTTTGTCGCTTAGGATGCTATGTGCGAGATGGTGTACTGAGTAAGACGTTAGTCAGTAAAAACGAATGGTAAGTGTGTGTCCAAGTTCAAGTCTCACTGACGGCAAAATTTTTTTGTTTTTTTTTATTTTTGTTTTCGTTTAGGTACATATTTTTGAGTACCCCTAGAGTCAAAAAATAACTACATGAATTTGTGGACAAGTCGAACAAAACTAACTAGTTATTCAGGCGAAAAATAAGTAGTTTATTTTTGTTTCCAATTATACCTGCTAGCTTACCAGGAAAGCAAAGTTTTTGCTGGGAATTATCTGATTTTATGATGTGTGTACCAATGTGAGTACCAATCTTTATAAAATTAGATTTTATAAAAAAATATGCTAAAGTAAAAGTCAAATGTTAAGTAAATTCATGCTAAACTAAATTTTTGTATGCTGTACGAATTTTAATAGTCAATTTTAAAAATGGTTAATTTTAGCTATAAAATTTTTTTGTAAAAAATACAATCATTTAAATTTTAAATATGAATCTTTTGTAGAGATGTACGAACTTTTAGTGGTTACGATAGTAATTCCCATTCCCAAAAATCAATTGAATTTGCATAAATCTCACATAAATGTCAATCTCGAGATAAAATTTAATACAACTAAGTTTTGTACAAGTATAGATCGTTCCATTAAATTTCATAATGATTGGTCCTTAATAGACCATGGCTCCCATGTAATTAACATTCCCGAAAAGTACTTAAACGTGCATAAATCTCACATAAATGCCAAAATCGAAATAAAATTGTACACAAATAATTTTCATATACGCATAAATTACTTTAATTAATTTCACACCGATCGTTCCACAATTGACCATAGGTTCCATATAAGACCCTCTCCCGCTAATCATTTTATTGCCTACAATTGCGTACAAGTATGTAGCGTATTATATAGTCGATATTGACCAACACTGCTTGTTCTTATACTTTCCTATTTGTTTTGATACTAAATTTAAAATAAAAGTAACAGAACACTGAAAAAGATATTAATTTGTTAGTAAAATTGTGTTAAGTGCTATAGACGAACTGTTATAACTTCTGATCCCATTGAGATTTGGTTTTTAAACTTTTACACTATAACGACAAATAGATTGTAAACAGCATGTCAAAAAATAATGAATATTAAAATACCTTTTTTCAG
Source organism: Protocalliphora azurea (assembly GCA_932274085.1). Lineage (NCBI taxonomy): Eukaryota > Metazoa > Arthropoda > Insecta > Diptera > Calliphoridae > Protocalliphora > Protocalliphora azurea. Next base: position 66,145,615 of record OW026519.1, read on the forward strand.
GATATCCTAGGACAAAGGATATTTTTCTCACTTTAGAGGTTCTTGCGTCAGGAAGATGTTTACCTTTTATGATTTTATGATACCATTGATACCAATTTTGTTGAAATAGGGTAATGCTTATAAAAGTTATTTAACCTTAAACTTTGTTCACTTTTGGCAAAAATGCTCGAAGTGTCCTATTTTAGAAATCCATAAAACCTGAACCGTAAACGATATGGAACAGATTCATACGCGATAAAATGCACTATGACTAGTTTAATGAATACGCCAAATTTAAAAATCGGAGATATAAAATTTTTAAAACTGTAATTTTGGGTCGAAATTTTTTGGAATTACCCAAAAATAAGGATGAAAAATATAAAATTAAAATTAATTTAAGGTATTTTTTTTTTTTTTTTTGGAATTTTTTGAATTTTTGCATTCGGGCTTAAGTTCATTGAATAATTGTAGTTTTATTGGACACTCGGCAGAATGCATTTCCTAGTCAGTCACTATCGTCATCAGCACTTTTCAGTGTCACACCATGGTGTTCTCTGTAAACTTCATGTATTTAACTCACAACTTTTTTATTTTCCTTATATGTTATTAAGTTAGACGAATAATTTACGATAGAGCTTTTTACAATGATTTTGTATTCTCCTTTTTCAATTATTATTATTCATATGTTTAAAGCTAAATATTAAGTTGGTACCATATTATTGGTACCATATTTATATTCTAAATTATACACCTTTTGGAGAAAAAATAATACAAATTGTAGAGAAAAACTTAAAGATTTTGAACAATGAAACAAAACAATTTTATAATCCTATATTAATTTTAAATATATTTCTTTATTACAATATCTTCTACAGCAAAGCTTCTCAAATGGGCTTATGCAACCCATAAGGGGTCCATACAAACATTTTAGGGGGTTGGCGAAGGCCATTTACTTAAAGAAACAGTTTAAAGATTTTTTTTTTTTTTTGTATTTATAATTTTTTCATTTTATATCTTGAAATTTAATTAATGACTTAATCAATTCATGTAGGAGTCAAAAATAAGCAAGATTATAATTATATCCGAATTTCGAATTAACTGGGTGAAATTTTACAACATTTTGAACGATAATATTAATTTGATAAACTTAGTTTGAATAAAAGCTTTATTTTTCAATCGATTCTCAAACATAAGCCTTTAGCGAGTGTTATTGGGCGATCTCCATTATATTTGGCAATATAACTTCTATTTGCACCAGACTTACTTATGACAAGGGGAGCTTTTTGGACCCAAGTGTATTCCAGTATTTAAGAGAAATTTATGAGTTTTAAGGTAATTTTATCGATCTTCAAACTGTAGTGGAAACATGAAATTTTTAATAATTTATTCTTAAAGATGTGACAGTAATTTTTTAATATCAGAGACTTGAGAATGAATAACAAATTCCTCAACAAGAATAGGAATTTATTAATATTAATAAATTTATTTATTTACTTTTAGAAGTTAATTCTTAGACCAGCATATTTGATATCAAACACAACCATGTTTCAAACTTTTAATTTGGTATTTACTTATTACACAAAAATTGTGGTGGGTCGCTCTGGAGTTACAATGCCTCAAGGGGGTCGTGAAACTGTTGCATGTGAGAATCCCTGATTTAACAGTAGATCGAATTCTTGAAATCCGGACGTTTGTCCGCATGCAGATGACGGTCAAAGAAAAATTTACAAAATAGAATTTTGTACATTTTTTTTTTTTTTTTTTTTTTTTTTGAAGTTATTAGAAAACGTTGATTGAGTAAATTTTGACAAAAGTATTACATTTCAGAGTAATACAAATGTTTAACAAGGACCTAAAGAATGAGATTAAACTTGGTTCAGAAAAAGAAATAGTCACAAGAATGAATTCCAACACCAAAAAGTAAACATGTTGGGACGCGTAATAGCACGTTGTGTTTATTTCTTTAATATCAAACATGAGTCATATTAAAGCTATGTCTAAGCTTTAAGCTATGTTCACATTTGGCAAATATTTGATCGAAATAGCGTCACCACTAGTTTTATAAAAATATTGTTTGCGTTGTTTGATTTTGCAAATGTTTTGTAAGAGAAAACAGCGTCAAACAAAATTCTATAAAATGTCAGACATGATTAATGATAAGTAGAAATCGTTTCCCATTAAAAAAGAGATATTAGGAAATATTTTTTATAGTGGTTACGTCATTTTGGTTAAATATTTGACTAGTCTGAACATAACTTTAGTCGAAACTAAAAAACTATATATATAAATAACAAAGTTGAGAAGAACTCTGTGGCAAAGAATGATCAAAGCTTTTCAATAATAAAAAAATGAAAATGCTGACTTTTCTCATGTTCCAAAATACCGAATAACAGAGAAAATGACACTGAATAATATCGAACTAAAAGCAATAAATACAATAAAATTTACAAAACAAATCGATAGTTTGCTTGTTTTGCTTCTTTAGTCTGAATAATCATAACAAAGAGTGCCATAAAAAGACATTTAAGACACTTGTGACATGCAACAGTGTTTTAACATTTTCTGGTAAGATTCAGAATCTTGTCGTTTTAGTAGAAATAACCAGAATTTGGAATTATATTTTAGTCCCACAGAGTATTAGTTATTTAAATTACCCAGAATTTTGGCAATTGTAAAACAATTGAATCCAAAAAGACTCCAGCAGTGCTCAATAGTGATTATTAATTTTAACTTCTTATAGAGAGACACTACGATTTAAATTTTTTTTTTCAAAAGTCACACCAAAAAAATTTAAATAATCTAACTAGCAATTAATTTATATATAAAATGATATATCAGTATTTGATTTAGTTTTAATCCTAACTTTTTCCGTACATCTTTTATTAAAAAAAAAAAAAAATGTTATGTTGTAATAGTCAATCAATTTTTCCTTATTCTATAGACAAATTGTATCCAGTCTATAGATCTCTTAGAGTGCTTTTAATAGTTAAATTGTAGCTCTTTTAGTAGCTACAGTGTTGCTGAAAACTTTTCGCATAGACTAATTTGGAAAACAATCTTTGATCTTTTCCCATTTAAATTTCAATTTAAATAACAATTGGAATTCCTTCTTTAGCTCGGGCATATACTCAGATTGTTATCATACACTCAGATTATGTATAAGTGTTATAGACAGTATGTGACTATCTGCAGTCTTATACTCAGACTATAGTCTTATACACAGGATACTGTATGGTGTTATACTCATACTACTGTCTTATATTTAGCTTAAAGCCCTATAATCAAAATTTAATTTCATGCTCAAATTAAAGTCTTATATCCGAACTAAAATAATATATGCTGATTACCGTTTTATACTCAGACTTACTTAAAACATAAAGAATATTAAATATTATACTAACATTAAGTATTTTACACAAACAAAATCTAGTATTCAGTCTAAAGTATCATATTCAAGCTAAAGTCTTATACTGAGAATAAAGTCTTATACTCAGATCCAGATAATAGTACGCTCAGGCTACCGAGTTGTACTCAGACAAAATTTTATATTCCGGTAAAAGCGCTATAATCAAAATAAATTCGTATATTACAACAAAAGTTTTATACCCGGATTATATTCTACGATCTTATAATACCACCATTTTATAGATAAAATCTATTATTTAGACTAAAGTATCACGCTCTCGCTAAGGTCTTATACTCAGAATAAAGTCCTATACCCAGACAAAAATTTTACACTCAAACTAACGCCTTATTTATAGACTAAAATATTACACACATACTAAAGTCTTATGTTCAGATTAAAGCTGTATGTTTAAATTAAATTCTTATACTCAGACCAAAGTCTTATACCCAGATTAAAGTCTTTTACTGGAATTAAAGTTAAATATTAAGATTAAAGCCTTACAGCCAGACTAAATTTTTATATCCAGGCTTAAGTATTTATACTCAAATTAAAGTCCTATACTCCAACTAAAGTCTTATGCTCAAACTAAAAATATTAAACCCAGATAATCAGAAGAAAATCTTAGTCTTTCCTCAGAAGACAGTCTTATACTCCAACTAATGACTTACATGCACACGAAACAGACAAAATCATACCAAAAGTAAAATTTATACTCACACTAAAGTATTATACTCAGTATAAAGTCTTATATTTAGGATAAAGTTTTATAAAGTTTTATAATCAGACTAAAATTCTATTCCCATGACTTTCTATAACCAGAAAGTCATATTCTAAGAAGACAGTCTTATATTCAGACGAAAGTTTTATACTCAGATCAAAGTTTTATATTGAGACCAGGATAAAGTCTTATACTCAAACTAAAGTAATAGACTCAGAAAACAGTCTTATGCTGAGACTAATGACTTATACCCAAATCAAAGTCTTATATCCAAATAAGAGTTTTATAATCACACTAAAGTCAATCTTGTACTACCTTGTGCTTTGACCAAGTTTCATGTTAAGACTCCTTCTCTATTCATGATATAGTCTTATACTCGAACTTCAGTCTTATACAAATGTCTTGTACACTTTTAAATTTGTATTTTTTTTCCTTTTTTTATAAAATTTTGTCTTAATAATAAATTTTCCTTTAAAGCATATAATTTTTTCATTTCAATAAAAACAAATTTATGATACTTAGGGCTTTTTAAAAAGCCTTAAATTCTTGTAATAACCTCAAATCATTTATAACATTAACTTTCATTGGGATGAATATCAATAAAACATATGGAAAATACAAAAAAAAAAAAAAAAAATTGAACAACATGAAAATGATAATAAATATTAAAAATCTACAATAAATTTTGTTTAAACAAATTACAATAAAAGTAAAAACAACAACAAACAAAATAATTAAATAAACAATTAGGTGGCACTAGTTACTAAATATATAAATTATTATTTACAAAATACAACAAAAATACATTTACAGCAATAATAATAATAATAAGAATAAATAAAATAATTAATTCAATAAAATTTAAATAAACTTACTTTGTTCGGTACTGCGAGTAGCGGATGGTGATCTACTTGTGCGCAAAAGTGATTGACTTCCGGTTCTGGTTTGTAACAATAAATGTTGAGGTTGATGTTGATGATGATGTTGATGTTGCTGCTGCTGATGTTGTTGCAATGATAATGATGATGAGGCTGCTGATGAAGATAACAATTGATCTTTAGATAATTGACTACCCAAATGTAGACCATCCATAATTTGTAGAAAACTTTATTTTAGGCTAAAAATGCACTTTTTAAAGGCGCACTAGCACTCACTCTCTCTGTCTCTCTCTCTATCTCTTGCAAACCTTGATGCAAGAGAGAGAGGGATTCGATTTAATAAAATGTAATAATTTAAATTAAATTTAAATAAAACATTTTATTTTTAATTTCTAAAAATTAAATGTTGAGATTTTTTTAATCAATCAATAAATATTTCCATAAGTCCATGAATTGTGAGCCATTTTTTTTTTTTTTTTCTTAATTTCCTTTTTTAAAGGTGATAAGAATATTTTATTCAAATCTGCAATGAATATTTAATAAAAACAAAATTTATTATTATTATTATTTTTATAAAATTTATTTTACATAGAAATATTTTTAATAGAATACAATTTATTTTTGTTGAATAAAAATCAGTTTAATTGAAATATAAATAAATTTAATCAGCATAAATTGAATAAACTTTTTTTTGCTGTACTTCAATCAAAAAGCAACAACAACAAAAAATAAAGATTATGAATTAAATCCAGTGACAGAGGGTGATGAGGCCATGGATTTTTTTTTTTTTTTTTTTTATTTAAATTGTTTATCAAAATAAACAAAAGCAACATAATAATAATCATCATAATAAAAACCAAACTGCAAAAATAAAACTAGAGTATCATCAAAGAGATTTTTAAAAGCAATTGCAAGTGTGTCTGTCTGTCTGACTGTCTTTATAGAATTGTTTTAGGTAGGCTAAAGTCCAAAGTTGAGTCACCTCGTAATATATCTCTTATAAATTGAATTTCTAATTTTAAATATTGATAACAAAAAACTAATTATTAAATGATAGAAGCGGAAAAGTATTAGAAAAGCGTTATTAAAATGATAAAAATTTGTTAGAAACGTATTTAGTCATTCGTCTTGTATTTAGATTATATTCTAAAGATTGTACTACTTATCGCACAGTGGGCGATCCAAAAAATGAAATGGAAATAATTATGCAGTTTCGAAACGGCTGGTCCGATTTAAATGAAATTTCACATAGTGATAGTAGAGGCGTAGGCGAGTTTAAATTTTATATTTATTTTTATTTATAAAAATAAATATTATCACAACAAAATAAGTAGAAGTAGGAACTTTTGTTTTTTGTTTTTTTTTTAATTTTACTAAGAGCTCAATATTTTCTTTTTTTCAGCATAGTGCTAAATTCATAGCCTTTAGTTATATCCGTCAAAAAGATAGGAAATATATATTATATATCATTGTTTAGGAAATTTTGTATTATTTTCAAATATATATAAACATTTTTTTAATACGAAAATTTGTTGAAGACTTTTTGCAAAAAGATACCGAAAAAGGATTGATTTGAGATTTTTATTTTATTAAAAATCTTATTTTTATTAAAATAAGATTTTTGTTAGTGGATATGTTTAAATGAAATTTTACGCCTGAGTAGATTTTTTGATGCTTAATTTCAAGTGTTATTCACTATTTTAGATTTATCAATATAAGTCTCGCAGTTCCAAAAAATCTTTAAAAAATTTTTAAAAATGGGATTTTTTTTTTTTGCTATATCTTCCCAACCGATATCGGGGAGCAAAAATTTCTATTACCAAAAAATTAAAAACATATTACATCTTATAGAAAAAAGTAAATTTTTTTGATTATAATTTTGCGAATTGAGAAATTAAGGCGAAAATTGGAAATTTATAGAATAGGTATATTTCGGGAGACCCTGGTCCTCGAGCAAATCATTTTTTTTTTTTTAGTTTGTTTTTCTTTAAAATATTTTATATTTAATTATCTTCCAGAAAAATATAAATACTGCATATGTTACTTAAGAAAATGTTTATATAACAGAAAAAGAATGTGACCACTATTTTGGCAAAAAAAAAAAATAATCTACTTTTTTTAAGTTCAAATTTAAATGCCTATAATTTGAATCTGCAAATATTTTTTTCAAAATTATTTGTTTACACGATTTTGCTATCTGTTGTTAATAAAATAAATAACATTTAAAGAAAAATGGGTGAAGTTTAAACCCACTATAGCGAAAAAAAAATCCACCGAGGTATATTGAAAAATAAAAATTTTAATCTTTGAAGCCCCAATATCCCGTAAACTAAATAAGATAAGCATACGACAATGATCTCCACCAACAAAAACTTCCCATATAAAAAATCTTTCAAATCGGTTCAGATATAACGAATCAGGATCGTTTTAAAAAATTTTCAAACCCGAGGTGTCCAACTTTGATACTATGAAGATCCACTCCCGGTAGGTCTATATGGTCCAAACTCAAAACTTAAAATCGCCTACACATTTACTATAACTATGTGAAATTTCATTTAAATCGGACCAGCCGCTCCCAAACTGCAAATTATTTCTACTTCATTTTTTGGATTGCAGATGCTTCATACAGCTGTCATAAATTCATACCATTAAGACCTTTCTCTTATACAGTCTTATACTCGAGATTAATTTCATATAATTCAGACTACTGCTATACTCCAGATTATCATCTTATGTTATACCCTAATTATAGTCTCATAATCAACCTAGTCTTACTCAGACACGATTCTTATACTCAGATTAAAGTCTTTTAACCAAACCAAACCTAAAAAGTCATATACTAAAACTACCGTTTTATCCGCAGACTAATCTTTATACCTAGACTAAAGTATTCTACTAATATGGTATTGTACTCATATTACTGTCTTAAATTCAGACTTAATTCAGTCTATGGAAATGCAATCCTTACAGACTATTCCAATATAAACATAAAAACACATTATTTATATTCAAACAAAAGTCTTATACTCATAATAAAGACTTAAACCCTGACTAAAACCTTATACTCAGACTTAAATTTTATATGCAGACCACCTTCTTACACTTTAAAACTAACGTCTTATAACGTTCCATGCCGTCTTATTCTCTCATTGCTTACAGTCAGACCATAGTTTTATACTCCTGACAAATGTCTTATACTACAGACTATTGTCTTATACTTTAGAAAACAGTTTTATTATCAGACTACTTTTTTATACTCAGACTACTATGGAATCATTAAATTTATTACATGGTCGCCATTTTTATAGTATGTATTAGAAATTATTCTTGTGACAATTATTTTAAATCACCTTGAAATATTGCTGCCATAATAATTAATGTATTTTTTTCATTACAGAATACTTAAACTTTTTTTCTATCCCATAATTTTCCATTATCTTTAAGTTAAAAAAACACATTTTTTAAATATTTATTTGCAAATAAAAAACTAAACCTTTTGTTTTCAATTAGCTTCACTTATACAGTTGCCAACAAAATTAATCACACGTTTATTTAACTTTTAACCATTAAAAGTCCATAATCAAAGTAAACGTCAAAATACAATTATTCGTTGACTTGTCAATATGATTAAACAATTTTCAATTTTTACTTTATTGTTGTCCTTATAATAAAAGAGTTATGAAAAAAGACAGCCCTACAGACTTAAGTACTCAAAGAAAAGTCTTCTTCGACTTCGACTTAGACTATGGTTTTGTATCCAGGCTATAAACTTAAAACTTATACCCTCACTTAAATTTTGTACTTCGACTAAAATCTTATACTCAGATTATCGTCTTTTACTCAGACTAATGTTTTATACCCTGACTAAAGTCTATACTCAGACAACCATCTTATAAACAAAGAAAAGTCTTATACTCTTAATAAAATCACAGATTTAAGTCTTATACGCTGGCTACCATTTCATACAAAGCTAAAAAAATTACCGTCTTGTACCCAGACTAAACTCTTATACTCAAAGAAAAGTCTTATAGTCTTAATAAATTCAATCACATCGGCTTAAGACTTGTACACATAGAAAAGTTTTATACTTAGACTACCGTTTTATAATTTAACTGAAGTCTTATACTTAGACTAAAGTCTTATAACTACACTAAAATTACATAATCAGACAAGAACTTTATACCCAAATCAAAGTCTTATACTCAGACTATAGTATTACAATGAGACTAAAATATTATGTCCAGTCTAAAATCTTACACTCAGGCGAGCGTCTTATACCCAGACTAAAGTCTTATACTTCATCTTATACTTAGACAACCATCCTATACTAAGACTGAAATCTTATATTCAAAATAAAGTCTTATACTCATATTATACTCAAATGACTCATTTTATACTCAAATGAAAGTCTTATACACAGTCCACTATTTTATACTCTATCTACTATATTTAACTTAAGCTCTTTTAAATCATTTCTTGACAAAAAGTTGTTTACACAAAATTAAACAACTTATGAACACACTTCCTACCATGTGACATCATCAACTGTCAATTAACCAAAGAAAATCATGTAAAATCATGATGAAACATGTTAAATTTTGTAATATAAAACACTTTTATCTTTTTCAAATATTTACGTTTTTCAACTAAATAAAGCAATCAAAATGCTATTAAATCAGGTACTAGTTACATTGTACATTTAAACGAAATTAATCTTCAAGTGTCTCCTCCAATTTTTTATTTTAATTAAAATTTCTTTAAACTCAGCTGTTTTATGTCAACAAACTAACAGATAAAAAAAATTCAAAAGTGAAAACACCATCAAGGGTTTGATATGTAATTTATCAGGCGAGTATAACGAACGAATGCACATTTAATCAGTGGGACTAACAATTTGTTGTAATTGTAATTGCAGTTGTTGCTTTTATTTTTTGGCGGTGGTGTTGTTGACGAACACGTTGTTGTTGGTATGGTGAAGGTCGTTTTGATTTTTTTTAGAGATTTTTGTTAATTTTTTTTTCAGAACTTTAAAGATATTTTAACTTTTGTAACAGCCGTATTAAAAAAATAAATAAATAAATAAATAATAATAATAATAACAATAATAATAATAATAATAATAATAATAATAATAATAATGCAGCTTTACTAACCATTGTTAAGCAAAATTCCTTAAAAAAACGATGGTTAGCTTAATGTACCTTTAGTGAACCATCATTAACTTTAAATATTTTAAAGTAAGTTCAACCCTACTTCAAAGCTGCTTTAGAATTATTTTCATTACATACATATTTCAATAAAAAAAATTTTGTTTGTATTCATGCGTAAATTTTTGCAAAAAGGTGATATTTTTAAATTTCCGGATGTTAAGATTCGTTCCGAAATTAAAAAATGCGTCAATATAGATATTTAAAAACGCATAAATTGAATTCCGGGACAGAATAATATTTTCGGCACATATCTTAAATTTAAGCTATTTTGTAATAAAATCATAAACAAAAACATGAAAAAGTATATTTTGGTTGCTTTTGGATTAAAATACCAACATTCCGCCTGCCCGCATGTTAACCAAATGTTCGCCACAATAACATATGTTCAATCTTTACGTTATTTGCTGTTTCCAAATAATTCCAAATAGTACATTAATATGTAGAAGTCTTAGGTTTTAGGTGCCATTAATCTAATGTATTAAGTCCGCGTTAAAAATTAGGCATTTTAACAGAAAAAATTATTAGAATAGTTAAATTTTAACAAAATTTTAACAAAAATAATGTAAACAAAACCAAATCTGAAATAGTGATGAGAATATTCGTTATACGGATATTTATAATTACAACCAACAAAAATTATATAAAATTATTTCATTTATTCATAATTATATTTATATAAGCTAAATAATGATTTTTTTCCAAAAAAAAAAAGTATTTATCATCAAAAACGTACTAGAACATCAAAAATAATAATGAATAAAACAGTTAACGAATAATTTATTCTAACTATTCACTGACAATATAAATGAGAGAGAAACTGAGAAACAGTTTATTAGTTAATGTAGACTGCAAACAGTTTTTTTAATATAATTTTCTTAATAAAGACTTTAAAGGCTAAATTATGTATTAGCTAGTTTATGCTTTATATATAAATTAATTCTTTTAATACGGCTGCAAATCTTTAAAATTATAATTTTTTAATAATTTAAAGAAAAAAACCTTTATTATATCCTCTTAAAAGAATTCATTCTTTTATAACAATTTTGTTTTATTAAATAAAATAAACGCGCCAACAAAAAAAATGTGCTAATGAAAAGCAAAAAATATCTTTTTTTTTATTTTCTGTATATTTGTTTAAATGTTTATGAGGAAATAAGTTGTTAAAATAAATACGTCAGAGTTAAGCAAAATAATAATAAAAACAACAACTACAAAAAATGCCAAATACTATATAAAAAAAATACAAAATATTTAAACATTTTCGTGTACGACTGTTTGTTCATTGAACTTGGCATAGATTTTATTTTTTCTTCTCTTTATTTTCAACAAAAAATTTTATTTTTTTATTTATTATTTTTTAATATTTTAAATTTTATTACTTGTTTATAAAATTTTAATATACCATTTGCACCAAACAAAAACTAATTGGTTTTTATGAAAACCAAATTTCAAAAATTACACCGTTTACATACCTGTTTATCTCTCAATGTGGTTTTTGTGGACAAACTTTTTTTTTTAGTTTTTATTGAAACTCAATTTGATTTATTTTTGTGGTTAATAATGTTTTTTGCAATAATTTTAACATAATTTATTCACAAAATATACAAAACTAATAAAACAATTCAAGAAATTTTACAATTTAATTTTGTTCATTATAAATAAAAGTTCAATGTTCTAAATTCTACTGAACAGACTGTATCATAAATAGTTATTTTAATAGTTTTATTTGGATTTCAATAAAAACTAGTTAAAAATGCTTTTTGATTTGTATGGAAAAACTAAAGAAATTCATGTAGTTTTTCAATCAAAAACTGGATGAAACGTAGTATAATAGTAGGTACCAAAGAATAGAAAAAAAGGAAGGTATGTCAAAAAATACTAACTTTGTTGTAAAATTTTATTTATATGTATTAGTGCTTAAACCACTAGTTTCACTACACTTCGTAAGCACACATAATTGCTCAAAAGAGTATTCAAAAATTATTAAATATAATTCTTCACAATTATATTCGAAGATTTTCATAAATTTTCATCTTTTGATGCGCATTACATCCACAAATCTAAATATAATTACATTTTTTTTTTTTTTTTTTGACTATTTGTTGATGAATATTAAAATTATTTTAAATTATGTTTTATTTTTAATACCAAAAATAGCAACTTTGTACGTTCAATTTAAACTTCAACATAAAAAAGGAATATCAAAATATTTTATAAATATATATATATATATATATATATATATATTCGGTTTGTGGAAAATATTCGTGTTACGGGAGTTAAAATACAATAAATGTGCATGCAAAAATAATAAAAATATTGTGTGCTAGTGAAATGTGTCGCGAGCACTGCTGCCAGATTTGCCGATTTATCTGCATTCTGACGGTTTTTTATTGTACAAATTTCAAGGTGCGATTTGACGATTTTTGCTCAAAAAATTACGATTTTAAGAAATTTTCACACATACCAATTTTTCTTTTTTAAATCTGATTTTGTATTGTAGTAGATAGAGAGAGAGAGAGAGAAAAGGACTATAAGAATTTTAAACTTTTACTGCGAAATTCGTTTGTAATTTAACCAGTATTAGTGAAACTAAATTTTTGTGCAAAAAGAAAAATAGTATTTTATATACATACGTATGTAAGTGAAATAGTTTTGATCATATGTAAAAAAGTTTAAGAATGTGTTAAGGAGTAAAAAACTTTAATTAAAAATAAAACCAATATATATGATCACCAGCCCACTCGATTTTTAAACAATTTTTATAATGATTCAGTAGTACTTTTAATTGTGACCAAAAAAGTGCAAAAAATTTTTTCCGCTCGCTCTTAGTTTACGAGTTATGAATCTCTAAAGTTTTGATATATATTTCTGAATATCTTTATTAATACATATGCGATTTAAATTATATTCATACTGTTTAAAAGTTCAAATACCTTTTGAATGATATATAATATGACCATATTCATTAAATCCTTGAGAAGATTTATGCAATTTTCATTTTTTTATTGATATACCGGAACTTACAAAACTTTGTTACTTCTAAAAAAATATATTTTTTTTAATATAAACATAAATAGCCAAAAAGATATGCATTTTTATTTTTCCGATTTTTTGATGACTTCAAAAATATTATGCCGATTTTGACGATTTTTTCGTCGAATTTTGACGATTTTATACTACAATTATCTGGCAACAGTGGTCGCGAGTGAAATTTCCTTAAATTTTGTTTATTTTGTGTTGTTTTTCTCTCTCACAAGTATATTGAATTCAGTGATGTCAACTGTTGCGAAAATAGAAATGTTTGCAGAAAAGTGCTAGAAAAGGCTAAATTAAAAAAAAAACGATTTTATGGTACAATCAAGATATGTTTTATGAAAAAGCGTAAAAAGGGCTAAAATTAAATATTATATTAAATATTATTAATTGGTTACTTCATTCAATACTTTTTCATTCAAACAATTTTAGTTGTTGAAGAGAGTATATTGTTTAAATAAAGTTTCTACACAAATTGTTAAGATCTCTTGAAAAAGTGGGACTAGACTTTTCACATTGTTTGAAAAGGTATTTTTAGAATTTAGTACAAAAATTAATTACATCACTTTTTTTAGTTGTCAAAAAAAAAAAATAAATAAAATAAATAACTAAATAAATAAAAATTTTGCAAAATAATTAAAATAATTTGTCATTTTTGAAAAAAAAAAAGTAAAAAAGCGCTAAAACGGTTAAAAGAAAATCGTTAAAAGTGCTAGATTTGCGCGTTTTTTACTATCGGACCAAAAAATATTTTTCACGTTTTGAACTACAAAAAACCGCCAAAATCTAGCCCAAAAAGAGAAGAATATGTATGTGAGAAATGTAGTTGTTGTACGAAAGACACCTTTGTACTCCTTGGTAGGTACTTTTCTAAATCATCCGAAAAAAGAAACAAAAATAAGTAAATAATAATTTGCAGTTATTATTTCATTTTTTTATTTTGTTCTTTTCACACCTTTTTAGTACAGGTGTTTTTTTTTTTTTTTTTTTTTTGTAATTGAGGGTATGAGTCAACGCATAGTGTATAGACTGAGTTAATAAGCGTTAGAGTATTGGAAAAATAACAAATGTCAAACTACAATTTCAACATTTAATACAGTGAGGGTTATAATTGGAGAGTTAATTAAAAATTAACGTTAGATTGTAGATAGGGGAATCGACATAACAATGTCCATCTGTCCATCCGTCGGTTGAAATGACGTTTATGTAGTCCCCGAAAATCTTAGATATATTCTATAATCATTCATTAAATGCTTTTGAGAATGTTGCTATTGAAAATCATCAAAGTAGGTACAAAATGGCTACTTCTTTCGTATTTATTGTTTTTTTGAAGCCCCTACGGACTAAGATATGTCGGAAATTTCTTATACACGGAACTTTGTACTAGAACTTGTTCACCATAAACTTGTTATTGCTATTGTTAGTGTTATTGTTTTTTTTTTTTCACTGGTAATGAAAAAAAACAATAAAACAATCGCCAAAATGAAAAAAATGCGTTAAAACAAAAAAATATATCACCGAAACGAAATAAAAAACTGCAAAAAAGAAATAAAAGATCACAAAAAAATCGCAAAACAAAAATAATCTTCAAGGTGAAATAAAATCACCAAAGTGACAAAAATCGTCCAACACCAAAGTAGCCAAATTTTACATAATAATGCACTATACAAGTCCCAATGAAATAACTTCCGGCTGCCAGCAAAATTATCCAATGCAAAATCGACCAAAGCAAATATAGAAAAATGAAACAAGTACCAATGAAATAACTTCCAACTGCCAGCAAAATCGCACAAATCAAATATAGAAAAATCGCCGAAACGAACAATCACCTAAAAGAACTGACAAATTACCCAAAAAAAAATATGGTGCTTTTGCATAAAATAGTTGAAAAAATACCCAAATTTCATTGAGTAATTTTGTTGGCAGCCATAGTTTCCAATGAAATATGTAATAGAAAAAGTGAAAAAACTCCCAAATTAGAAAGATAAAATAAAAAAAAAATAAATAAATTATTTCCAAAAGGGAAAACGAAATAATTCCTAACATTTAGAAGTTTTATCATAATAGAAAAATAAGTACCAAGTTTAGGTGAAAAAAAAACTCCAATGAAATAAGTTCCAAAAAAAATTTAATAATTTACAATTTAAAATATCGAATGCAGCAATTGAAAACTTACAGTTCAGGAATTGAAAGACATTTTTAAAGTCGTCTTTACTTAGAAATGCTTTACTTAGCTAGACCAGTGTTTTAAATACCACAGACAGTTTGCCAGCAAAATGATCCAAAGCAAAATCGCCCAAAGCATAGCACTAAAAATTCCCATACAAATTTGGGTAAAATTTTATATGAGAAATAAATAAAAATTTACCTGCGAGTTTTCGTCATTTTTGGGCTATAATTCGTTTTTGATAACACATTTTTGATTTTTTAGGTGATTTTTCGCTTTTATTAATTTTTCAAAATTTTTACAACATGCATTAGAATGTAAAATTAACAGTCATACTATTCAAAAAAAAGTTTGATTTTTCGAAGCTGCGGAAGTTGAAAATTCCTGCGTCTGACCTAAGCAAAGTGTCATATTTAGCCAAATTAGAACACAAAAATACGAAAATAAAATCTTAGTAATTGAAGTGTTTATTTTTTTTTTTTCGTATTTGCTATTGTACATATAGAAAGAAGCACTTAGAATATTGGAAAGTGCTCACAGCGCGAATTATGGATTTTTCCCCATCAGTGTAATGAATGAGTTTCCACTTAATTGTGAATAAAATCAAGATTTGTGCATCAATATTTTATTCGTAAAACTACCAACTTTATGATAAAAGACAAAAATCTGAAAATTTTTCCGTTTTCATTTCTTAAAAGAACTTTTATGGAAAAAAATTTTTCAATTTTACATGAAAAAATTTTTTCCGACTCTCATTTTTTAATAACTCCAAAACTATTGAGCAAATAAAAAAATAATGTTGAGACGATTTAAAGACAATTTTGGTCTGTGTCTTTTGGTATTTCATTTCTTGCGTCATGGTGAAATATACTCATGTAATTGCCTTATTAAGGAAATATGATAGAAAAAAAAACTAAAAAGTCGATTCGTTTTCAGCACGTCAAATTCCATCTTTGTTTTAAAAAGGGCAAAAAAAATTATTTTTTACCGACCAGTGTAATTATTATCAGTACTATCCATAGCCTCTACTACTTATGAAATGTATTCATATTTTTATTTGATTTTTTCATATTTTTTTTTTTTTTCACCCTTTACAAATTATAAAAAATGTGCGTGTATGCGATTTATTGTCTATAACTAGAATTTAATTATATTTTTGTTTTGTTCTATTTTTCATATTTTTTTATTTTTTATATAACGCTTTATTTCCGCGCTGGCGACAGCGATGGCGTTGATTTTAAATGGTGAAAGCAGCAGAACTGTCATAAACGTCAATTTTAGGGTCTTAGCGCTATTTAATCTCTTGACAACGATAGCAATATTTTGACAAATTCATCATATCTATTATAACAGTTTTAGTTACATATATACACTATTGCATATTCCTATAAATGCATTTAAATTTTATTTATTTATTTTTAATTTTTTTTTTTTTAACAAAAACAATGTTGTGTTGCTGCAATAACTCGCGATATAACGGCACTTTTTATGTAAGAAATATTTATTTCTTGCTTTTGTTGTTTTCTTTAATTTAACAATCAGAACATGTTGGTCATCATTTCAGTGGAATATTCCTATAAAGGCAGTCGAGAAAAATTTGTCTAAAAAGTTATAGCAAAAAAATATTAAAAAATTTTAACAGTTTTAGTTGTTTGTTTGTTTTAAAGTAAGTTTTTGATGACAACATCTCTATTTACTGGAAATATTTTTGTTTTAATTGGGAAATTTCATCAGCTTAAATGATGCCCAAAGGAACTTTTCTTACAGACCAGGAAAAAATTCAAATACAATTTTTTTTGTGCTCCAACAAAGAAATTGGACGAAAAATTAACAGTTCGGAAGGAGTTATTCGAGGCTTTTTTCAGAAAGGACAGAAACACAGAGTGCGGATAGCAACAAAAGGTTATCAAAAAATTAACAAAAAGCAAATTAATAAAATAAAAGAAGCCACCCGCAATAAATTAAATGCTACACAAACAAAAAATAAACTTGACCTTCAAATACCTGAAACGGACAGATGAGTGGAATAAAGTAATCTTTTCTGATGAAAAGAAATTCATATTCTTGTTATTGGCATGATTTGATTTAGGCAACCTTGTCTGCGGTAGAAAAACCAAAAATATGTTTTGTTCCAACTAAAATGAAGAGTGCTATTTATAATGAACTGTTGGTAGATGCTCTTCTCTCATTTATGGATGAGAAAATAGATGAAGATTGCATATTCCAACAAGATAACCCCGGAGAATGGAAAATCTGTGCGGGTACATGGCCCGCAAAGTTTAAGCAAGAAATGCACAGAATGAAACCATAATGGCAATAACAATTAAGCAAACATGGGAAAAATTGACAGTGATTTTCTCCAAAAACTAGTCGAATCAATGCCAGATTGAATTTAATTGAAGTTATCCAAAACAAAGGTTCATCAACACATTATAAATAATGCTAAATTGGTTCATTAGTTTAAGTGCTTATATAGGAAAATGCCATAAAAAATGACATTAAACTACTAAAATTACAATGAAAAATTTCATGTACATTTTAAGTTTTTTGTTATTAATTTTTTAAGCGAAGTCAATAAATAATTTAAACAAATAATTTGTACCACCTTAATTATTTTTTAGCTCCATTTTTGGTAAGTTGATTAAAAAAATTGATGTGCGTTTATAGGAATATGCACCAGTTTATAGCAGCAAAAAATTAAATAATAATCTATATTTTGTTTAAGTTTTATGATGAAATAATTAGGTTTTCCTTGACGTCTAAAGGAAAAAATATATGAAAACATAAATTTTTCAGATTATGATATTTTTAAACTTTTCAATAAGCTAATAACTGTAATTTGATCTCTAGTTTGATAACACAGGTTGACACAGGTTGACAAAATAAAAATTTTTTTCTGTGTTACGGGATATCTTAGTCAATTTGGATATATGTTATTATGAAGTACTAAGCCTATAAATAACTTTTTTCTTGAATTGACTTTGGCTCTCGCGATAAATCGCTATATCGTCACCTAAATTACAAAAGCGGTACCCACTGAAAAATCAAAAATGTTGTATTAAAACTCATTGACCCAAACCATATCTACACAAAAAATTTCATATTCATATCTTCAAAAATGACATCAATATTAACAAAAACCAAAAGGCCGTAACAGCAACTTCATAAACATTAAATACGTCAGTCGTAAAAATTTTCCATTTAAGCAAAATTCGGTTTGAAGAGTAATTTATACTTAATCTATTTTTGCTTTAAGTGAAGGATTAAAAAAGTTTAATTAATTGCTTTATTTTAAAGCAAAAAACTGAAAATTGCGGTTAGGGCCTTTTGAATTTTCATAATGTTTTTTGCTTCTGCTGTAAAAAATAAAAAAGTGTGTTTACTGCCTTTTGCATATTAGGTGACGATATGTAAAACTGACGATGTTGCACTATATATTGTAGCATATCCCGAAAATGACTTATCTGCTGTGGTCCAATAAAATATCAAAAAATTCTAATTAAAATTGCCTTCAAGTTATACTTATATTATTTTTTAAGACGCTCCACAGGTATGGAGATATTATGCAAGTTTTATGAAAAAAAAAAAAATAATAATAATTTAGAAAAATTTATTAAAAAAAAAAAAAAATTTTCTATGGTGAGAAAAATTTTATACCCTTATTTTATAAATCACCATACCTCACTTTTGATCACTTTTGCGAATTCCGTATTTTGCAAATCAGAATTTTGAAATATTTGATCGTGATAGAAACAATCGACGTTACGTTATTTCCTATAAAAATGTATTGAAATATAATTTTATAAATCACCGCGTTAGAAAATTTATCACTTTAAACTTAAAAATCCAACACATAAATTTTTAAGGTGTTGGCGCAAAAAATTACATTAATTGAAGTTGTAACACTTTAAGACGTATGTAAAAATTCCATCTTTAATTTTTAAATTTATTTAAAATAAAAATATAAATACTTTGAATTCATAATTTTACAAAAATAAAAAAATTATTTTTTTTTTGTCAATTTATGTTTTCTTATTTGTTTTGGTTTTTGTTTTCAAATTTCAAATTTGAGTCAAGCGTTGGTGTTTGAAAGTGAAATGTAGGTGCAGCGCCAAACACAGGTGATTTATAAAATTAGGGCATTATTGTTAAAAAAAAATGTATAAACAGGAAAATCCAAAAAATGCAAATGAAAATTATTATAAAATGCTTCCTTTTGCATTCTTAAAGAAAATTTTTTGGACGTTTCATGAACATTTCCTACGTACATACATTTGTTCTGATGGACATTTACAACCATAAGCCAAAAAAAAAACTTAACACAACTTTACAAACTATTGTTAAGCAAAATTCTTTAAAGTTGTATGCAAGGACGATTGTTTTCTTAAATATAACAAATATTTTAAATATTTTAAAGTAGGGATGAACATATATTAAACCTACTTTAATCGACATTATGATTTGTTTCCATTTTTTTTTTTGTGCTTCAAAGAATAGTCGCTTGAACTCTCCTATTCCAGTATTCTACATATTCATTCTTCTTTACAGCCCATCTACACGTATCATAATGTGTAAGATTTTTCTGTCAGAGAGTGTCAAACACGCTCTCTGAGAGAATTATCTCACGTGTAGATTGAAATATTAGTACTATAAGAAGTATTATGAGACTATTGTGATGATATTTCTCTACACAACTATCTTATAACTATCTTATCTTATATGATGAACTGTCAAAAAAATTACTGTAAAATAATTACAAAAAAGCAATGTTTTTTGTAAAATTGTTTCCTTCAAAAACATTTTCATAAAAATTGTGCTAAAAAGGTGCGAATTTTATAAATAAAATTGGCATTTACACTCTGTGACTGATAGAAAATAATGATATCTTATAGGATTTATTATAAACAAAATGGCTATTCTCTTCTGCTGGCGTTATCTTACATACTATATCAAGGTTAATCTCAGTTGTAGACCTAGGGTTAGATTGTCATATTTAATCAATGCAGATTGAACTTTTTATCCTAGATAAATGTTTACAGGAAAAAATAAAAAAGTATACATAAATGTACATAAAAAATAACAAAAATATAACAAATGTTTCAGTGATATAAATTCAATCAAAACAAATAAAATAAACTCATTATTCGAATATTTATCTTATTTATTACAGAAAATTAACAGTGTTTATTATATTAAGCTTCCTGTATTTCTTTTATTTTTGCCTCTTTTTTACTAAGTAATAATAATATTAGAAACAATATTTTAAAAGGAATTAATTTTATGCTTAAACAAATTTTAAAAAATTTAAAAACTTTGTATGTTAAATCTGTGTTTTTGTATACGTTTTCTTAACATATGTTTGTTAGCCTCAAAGTGTTGGGTAACTAATGTGTACTTGAAAGCAAAATTAAGATTTTTATTTAAAGGATTGAAAGCGAAATTTTAATTTTCTAAATATTTTATATATATTTTTCTATTTATTTCACAACGTCGAAAATTTATATACATTTATCAAAAATTTTGCTAGCGATATGAGCTAGTAAAATCTTATTCACCTCATAACTATAAAAAAATTACTAACAAGCATACTTTTCTATCGTTTCGCACAGGTCCAAAATCTAAAAAAAAATTTAAAAATCATAAAAATTCGAATATGGCAAAAATGCAGTTTTTTATTCTTTGAACATAAAGATAAATTTGTTGCACATAAAACAAGACATATTTCATTCAAATCAATGCATAAATTATGATTTTATTCACAACTAGTGAAGATATCTAATTTACAAATTACAAAAAAAAAAAAATATTAAAAAAATAAAACTTTGATTGTAATTTTTTTTTTTTTTTTTTAATATATCTTTACTAATTTGTACATAAAGTCAAAATTTATGAATTGATTTGAATAAATATGTCTTATTTTATTTGCAACAAATTTATCTTTATGATTAAAGAATAAAAAACTTATGTTTTGCTATTTTCGAATTTTTATGATTTTTTGAAAAAATGTTTTTTTTTTTAATTTTGTTTGAAATTTAATTTTTTCACAAAATATGTTTAATATCCCCAGAACTGTTGAGCGTTATAAAAAATAATGTAAGCATAATTTAATTCAAAGTTTTTGATATTTTACCCAAATCAGATAAGTCGTTCTCAAGATATGATTCAATATATGTGGTGCAACCTCGTTAAATTTATAAACAGAAATTTATCGCAAGAACCAAAGTCAATTAAAAAAAAAAGTGGTTTATAAGCTTAGTACTTCATAGTAAAGTGCATCCGAATTGACTAAGAATTACCCTGCCGCAGGATCATTGTTAACCTGTGTAATCCTTACACAAAAAACCCTTACATAACCTTTTAAAGTTTTTTTTTTATATTTACCTATTTTAATGTATTTCAAACTTATACTGATTGTATGAGGTTAAGGTTAAAGATTAAATTATTTATACTTTAATAAAAAAAAAATAGCATAAAAGCAACTCCAAAGGGATTAAGATTTTATTTTATTTCAATGTTAACACATGTTTGAAGAATATTTTTAAAACCATTTATAAGGGAAAAAATATATTATGTAAATTTTATTACATACTTTTTGTATTGCAATCCAGGGGTTCTCACAAGATCATGCTTAGCGACCCCCTTTTGACATTGAAGTGGAAGTGTAACTCATTACAACTTTGACTAGTTTAAAAGTGAGATAAAATGTTATGCGAAGATAAAATAATTAAAAAAAATAATAATATTAATAATTGCGACATTGTTTTTGATTCATGCGATCTACTACCATTCTCTGCATCCACAAAAGATGGATTCTTTGTTTTGATGCACAAAAAAGCGAAAAAGATATTTTCACCTAAAAATTTATGTTAATGAAAATTGTTGTAATAGTTTTAGGGCTTCGGAACTAGCAAGTGGAAAAACTTTGTTATATTTCAACTATTAAAAATACTTTTAAATCTGTTGCTTCTAAATTAAATTCAACACATAAATTAAATTTTAACACTTTAAACCCTTCACCACCATGGATGATTGGGGTATTATGCGTTTGTGCTGATGTTTATAACGCATAGAAAAAATTATCCAACACCCAACCTTAAAGTATACCAATCGACTCAGAATCACTTTTTAAATCGATCTAACGATATCCGTCCGCCCGTCTGGCTGGCTGTCCATGTTGACCTTGTGCACAAAATGCAGGTCGCAATTTTAAAAATAAATCAATGAAATTTGGCACGTGGGACTTTTATGATGCAAGGACGAAGCCTATTGAAATTGGTTGTGATCGGTCCATTATTTCACCTAGCCTCCATACAAATGTCCCCCCGGAATAGGGTTTAAACACTCAAAAAATAAGAATATTTTAATGAAAATCGGTGCAAAGAAGTTCTGTAAAAGTATCAGTCTATGTACTAAATTTTACGAAGATCGGTCCACAATTGACCATAGCTCTCATATAATCCGAAAATCATTTTAAAGTGCATAAATCCTATACGAATGTTAGTATCAAATTAATATTCGACACAAATAAGTTTTATGTAAGTAGAAACAGAATTGCCAAATTTTATAATAATCGGTCCATAATTTACCACTGCTCCCATATAAACCCATTTCCAGGAATCGCTCTAAAGTGCATAAAACCATCTAGATGTTAGCATCAACGCATTATTCGGTATTTGTATATTTTATTTTACATTTAGTAAAATTGGCCACATGTGTAATATAAGTCCCCTTTCAGAATTTTTATGCTCGTACACAATGATAGGATAGGGTCTTGACCGACTATATTTTTTTTCTCGTTTTGAAATGAATGAAATGGCATTTTATCGATATTCACATTGAAAAGATTTTACCATCTTTAAATTATAAAATTGTTTAAGCAGATTTTCTTTTAATAGCCCGCAAACTTCTCTGCGAAATAAAAGTTTTTTGTACTCAGCATTGGGAAGTCGAGCAACATTCGAGCTAATTTTAACATTCTTATTCAACAGGATGCTATTCTATGGCATAATATATTTAGAAAAAATAAAAGTAGGGTAGGGTGGGGTTCATCAAATCTAAGTGAACTATTTATCTCTTTAATTAATTGTTTTCCCTGCCACATAATAAATATTGTATCATTCGATAACATCACTTTCTTTATCTGATCATTGTTGCCTTTATCAAGCATAACATCTTCAATTGTATCAAGAGTTCCTTCATTGGTTTTCCTTCCATCTGGTGCTAGTTGATTCTTAAAAGAACTAATTTTTGAAAAAAATATATATCTTTACTTTTGCTTTAATTTAAAATGTTTTAATGTTTTTCCATTTTTATATAGTTTCATATTTTCATTGGAATTTTTATTTAAACTCTACATAATATTTACATTAAAAAATTTTGTGTTTACGAATAATTTTCAGGACTCCCCACGATACGTACCCCTTGTGGGTCGTGGACCCCCATTTGAGAACCGTTGTTGTAGTCTGTGTGTAAACTATAAACATAAATTATAAATAAATTTTATGTACTATTGCTTGAAATTACAAATAGTTTTCAATAATTTCTATTCACAACACAACATTTTGAAAATAAAATTTAACTCGTATATTTTAAATAATTATAGACAATTATTTTAAATAGGCAGTAGAATGCAAAAAATATATATTATTCATTATAATTTAGTAAATATAAAAAAAATAATTTTAAATGCATTACACATGTTATTTGTTTTATTTTATTATTTACATTCCTATTTAAAAATACTAATGAATCACTTTCAGATGAAAGATGAAAAAGCAAAAATATCTTATCTCAAGACTTGTTTCTTAAAAGATTTAATTTTATTTTAAAATTATACTAAAAGATTTAAAAAGTTATATTTGAATAAGAACATATAAAGCTTTTATAATTTTCTAAGAAAACTGATAAATTCTGATCTAAAATAGATTTAGATACAATTTCCTTTTATTAATTAAAACAAACAGTTTATTAAAAGCAGATTTAGTCAGTAAAAAAAGCAGTAAAATTTATTTTCTATTTTATATACGAGGGCGGATCAATAAGTCCGTGACTTTTCGAACTTCCCTCGTAGTTATATGAAATGCAACACTATTCCCATCAAGTACCACCTGTTAATAGACTACTGTCAAATTTTGAACAAGTGTCGTCATTTACTTTGCGTTTAACAGCTGTTCAAAACAATCGTCAATCAAACCAAGGAAAATCTCGATAAATAATATGGGAACACTCTGCACCATCGATTTCAATGGTAAAAAAGTGGTTTACTGACTTTCGTTGTGGTCGCACAAGTACAAATGACGCTGAACGTTCTGGACGACCAATTAAGGTCAGTACACGCGAAAATGTCGAAAAAATCCACTTTATGGTGTTGGCCGACCGAAGAGTAAACGTGCGTGAGAATGTTGATTTTAAATGATCAGCTGGGTTTAGGAAAGTTGTCTGCAAAATGGGTGCCGCGTTTGCTCTCAATTGACCATAAACGTAAACGTGTGACAACTTCAAAGGATTGTTTGGGGTTGTTTAACCGCAATCCGAATGAGTTTTTGCAGAGTTTTTAACTGTGGATGAAACATGGATCCATTACTGTACTCCGGAGACCAAGCAGCAGTTCGTACGGGTGAACCTGCTCCGAAGAAGGCCAAGGTAAGTTTGTCGGCCAATAAGGTGATGGCAACAATTTTTTGGGATGCACGCGGGATAATCCACATCGATTACCTTCAATAAACGGCGATTATTATGCCAACTTATTAAACCGATTTAATGAGGATTTAAAAAAAAAACGACCAAGAAAAAAGTTCTTTTTCATCAAGATAATGCACGGGTGCACACGTGTGCAGTCTCAATGGCAAAACTCTATGAATTGGGCTACGAATTGGTACCTCATCCGCCATATTCTCCGAATTTAGTCCCTAGTGACTACTTCCTATTTCCAAACCTAAAGAAATGGCTCGGTGGAAAGAGATTCAGCTCCAACGATGAAATTATTGACCAAACAAATGACTATTTTAAGAACCTCGAAAATCCTATTTTTTTACGCAAAGTAAATGACGACACTTGTTCAAAATTTGACAGTAGTCTATTAACAGGTGGTACTTGATGGGAATAGTGTTGCATTTCATATAACTACGAGGGAAGTTCGAAAAGTCACGGACTTATTGATCCGCCCTCGTATTTTTTCAGATAATGTAAACATTTATCAAAAAGGTATTTCCAATTTGTTTCAAAAAATTACTCACTTTATTAAGTCATAATTAAGTTTAATTTAATAATTTAGTGCGCAATTTTTTTATTTTTGAGTAGAAAAAATTTTATTCAATGCAAAAGCGAATGATAAAATATATATACTGGTGTATATTCCTATAAACGCATTTAAAATTTTTGTTTCTCTTTGAGGTATATTCGTTTCTCTTAACCAAAAACAATGTTGTGTTGTTACAATAACTCCCGATATAACGATATGTAAGAAATATTTGTTTCTTACTTTTCTTGTTTTCTTTAATTTAGCAATCGGAACATACTATAACCATATTACAAACATATATCAAAAAATATTAAATTTTAAGTTTTAGTTGTTTGTTTCACTTAAGGTAAGTTTCTGATGACAACATCTCTGTTTACTGGAGTATTTGAATTAAGGACTGAGCACGAAAAAATCCGTGCACACTTTAAAGCTTATAACCTTTTCTTATAATGAAAATTTAACAAAATTCATGCAAACACAAATTAACCCTCTGACGGTCGGAGCAAAAATGTATAAAATCAATTTTCAGATTAAAAATATAATTAGTGTAAAAGTGTTTGTTGATTTAAGATATTTAGATTGTTTGTAGAATATGATAAAAAGTTAAAATATAAATTATTTTCAAAAAAATAAAAATAAGAAAAGATGCCCTGAGGCAGTCTTGACCGTTAAGAGGATTAAAATTTATAAGCAAAATACATGTCGACCTTATAAAACAATTGCCAGGAGTGGTTGTGAGAAAATTCTTTTCTCTTTTTGAGTCATAAAAAATACAAAGAGTTCATGATCACCGAGATAAACCCTGATAACCGTAGAAAAAGTTGATTTAAAAACTGTACTCATTCTTTAAATTGTTTTGTATTTCTTATCAGCAAAGTTTAAAAAAAAACCGTCCCTAATAGGAATGCTAGAAAAAATGTGAAGTCAAGAAAGAGGTCGAAAATTACTGAGACTCATTTTATCAAAGATATGAATGTCGACTAAAAGGTGATGAAAAGTAAATTCTGATGGGCTTATGGAAAATGTATCAGATAAATATCGTGTAAAAAAAATCGGTATTGTCTGGCAAGACATTTGTCACATTTGGAGAAAAAGCACCACATTTATAAAAAATTACTCTTTTAACAGAGAAATGTACGCAAATGAGTGCCGTCAGAAAAAAATTCTTTCTATCATTATAAAACCCAACGAATTATAATTTTTCTGGCCTAATCTGGCTTCTCATTATTACAACAAAATATTAACTGAGTGGTATCTAAGAAATGATGTTGCTATGTATCAAAGGAGACCAACTGTCCAGAACTCTGTCAATTTTAAATGTAGTGGATCATAGTAGAAAAAGCTAACTAAAAAATAAAATAGAGTTTAAAAAGAAAACAAACGAAAAAGTAACCGAAAACACAATAAAGCTCTTATGGAGAGTATTCCAGAAAATATTAAATATTTTATTAAAAAGGAATAAAAAAGGAATAAAAAATCAATTAAAATTAAATTTAAAACTTGAATATAGCAGCCTTTAACAAAACTGGTTTCATTTTTATAAGCTGATTTATATGCGCACTCTTTAGTTCTAGAACACAAAATTATTTTAATATCTCCGAAACTATTGAACGAATAAAAATTGATGTAGGAATAGCTTGGAGATAATTTGAACTAGAATTTCTTTAACTGTTATAACTTTTATATTAAAATCAGCATGTAACTTATTCGAGTTCACAAAGCTCAAAATGATATATTTGAATCAATTGTCCAACATTTGGTTATTACTGTTTTTTATGTTTAAAAATTTTAAAATTGCTTTTATTTTCGGTCCCTGATTTTTATTTATTTATTTATTTTTTATTTTATTTGTACCTTCTTCAACAAAACTTTCGTCTTAAAAAGTAGAAATCTTATGATGTTATTATTTACAGAGACATATGGATACATTTAATACAAGAAACATTTAAGCAAAGAAACATTAAATATTAAAAAACATAAGTTATTAATTATGCGAATTTTCTATTTAAAGTAATATACATTTTGTTTTAAAGTAAAGTAAAATTTTTTGATATGTTAATAAAAGTTAAAACTAAAAATTTGTTATGAATAGTATTCGAATAATTTTCTCTTAAATTGTAATGCGTTGCTGATAACTTTAAGTGATGGAGAAATATTGTTCCAAAGACGTATGGCGTTAATGAAGTATTGCCACTTCGATATTAAAGTATGGTATCGAAATTGAATAAGATTTTTGTTTCTTTCAAGTGTATTAAATCTCAGTCTATTAAACAGTTAAGATATGAAGCTCACGAATTGTTATAATTTTATGATGAAATGTTAGGACTCGTATTTTCAGCGAGTTCTCAATCTCCACCTCATATATTTTCTTGGAATAAGGCGTTATTTACTAGTTGTATCATAACTTTCAAAAACTTCACAGCCATAGGATAATATCGATATTAAATACGTTTTTGCAATTAACAATCTTATTTTGATTGGTGTTTAGTACTGCGTGGACCATAGAGTTCTTAGCATTGAGTAAGTTTTACCACAACCTTGTAGTACATGAATGTCATTAAAAAAAAATTGATGCATATGTTAAATGAGTCAATATTTTTCTGCGATCTTTTGGGTATTGCTAAACATTCAGTTTTTGTAGGATTTAAGCTTAGCCCATTTATATTTGCTCATTTAGTTTTGCTATACATTTTTCAAAGTGCTTATTTTTATTACTAATATATAGCTGGATATCATCAGCGTACATTCTTATGTTACAGTAAAGTAGTTGTTCAGGAAGATCATTTGGGTAAATTGAAAAAAGAAGAGGTCCAAGAATGGATCCCTGTGGTACACCCCTAATAAGTGGAAAAGAAAGTGATGTTGTTGAGACATTGATTTCAACACGTTGTGCTCAATTTTTAAGATATGAAGCAATAAGTTTACAGAAAGTGAAGTGAGAAAAGCATAAATTTTTTAAGTTTTTTAATTAATATCGTATGATCTACAGTATTAAAGGCAATGGATCCAGTAACACCAGCAACAAAACACATCCATTATCATCTTCATATCTAATATTCTCGGCTACATCAGTTAACGCAGTAATGCAACTATTTTTCTCTCGGAAACCAGATTTTTTATCAATTAAAAGATTATTATTACACATTTTTTGATATTTTATTAGACCAAATAAGATATTATATTTTATAAAGAGGTTAATCTCTAAATTTAGTAACAATTTAAAAAAGTGATTTATAGGTATAGAACTCCATTATTATGTATATCTAAATTGACTGTAAAATCCCATGCCGCAGAAAGAAATAGTTTTTTTTGTCGCCCTATGAAATCATTTGCTTGATTTAAATTATAATAAAATTTTTAATTATTAATTTATTATATTTCTTTAAATCCTTAAAAAATGTCATTATTTTTGTTTAATGCTCTAAAAGGTAATGTAACCTAATTATGCAATTATATGTAAACAAATTACACTTTAATATTTATTTTCATTTATTTTTGCAAGCGATAACAAAATTTTAAGGCGAAATTCATTTTGAAATTATCATTATTATATTACAAAAAATAATAAACTGCCACTTTATATCTATAATAAACATGACATTAAAAGAAACTTTATATAATAAAACAAATTATAATGGACATTTGTTCGAGCTAACAATAATAAATATTTTTTTTTTTTTTTAAATAGTTGTCTACTGAGGAGTAGAGGAACAAATAATCATAAGTCATGATTATGGCATGAACACGTTTATTATTTTTCAATGTTTATTGTATACGTTAATTAAAAAATACTAAGTAAATGATAATGTAATAATTAAATTTATACAAAAAAACAAAAAAAAAAAAAGCAAAACAAAATCACATTACAAATGAGTAACATTTCAAACATGATGGTAGTAGTAATCATTTAATTTATTAAGGTTAGCTTAAAGTATTAAATTAACAAAGGAACATTTTTTTTAGTCTTTTGTGTTATTTTATTTTTAATTTATCAGATTAAAAAAAGTCATTGACTTTTTTTGAAATAATAGGTTTGTTCGTTTGCATGATTTTTTTACTAGTTTTACTACTTTTGCAAGTATTTTACTCGAAAGCATTTCTGTGCACGTAAAAATGGTAAAAGTAGTAAACATTTCAAGAGAAAATATTTTTCTCTTTTGCTATATTTTACTTGAATATTTTATACGAGTAAAACTAGTAAGAAAAAATTAATTTTTAAAAACCTATTGAATTTTATTTTGAAAAAGAATAATTAGAAAATATGTTTAATTTTTTCAATAATTTTTGTTGGAACCTGTGGTCAGTTTTGAATGAAGTTTCGCAAATTATGGAATTATAATTTATACTTTTATAAAAGTTACGTGTACAAAAATATATTGTGATACTAATTTATGCACCTTTAAGTTATTTTCGAAAAGAACCCTTTTAGGGGAGCCGTGGTCAATCGTTTTGAAATTTGGTGCTATGCTAATTCGTCTACATTTGCCTTCATATTAACATTTTGCCCATTTAATGCACACTTAAGTAATGTAGGGAAGGTCTTTAAATGAGTTATGGTTAATTATAGATCAATACTAAAAAAAATGATTTGTTGGTTTAAGGTCACAAAAGATTTTATTTGTCTTTAATTCTGCCACATTTGAGAGATTTATAAGGAGTGAGATCGAAAAAAACTTAACATATATAAAATTCAATAATTTGGAAACGATCTTAGAGTTTTGATTTTTTTTTTTATTTAAATGATATTATATTACAGATCACAGAAAAATGTAACTTTTTTTAGTTCCAACCATTACTTATAAACTCGTGGAGATTTGATAGTTGTTTTAGTCACTTTTTTGGAACAGTTTGCTCATCTTTTTTTAAAATCTTCGATATTTTTTGACACATTTTCTGTGCTCTTCAATTCTCTTTTCACAAAAGCCCAATATCTCTCAACTGGTCTTAGCACCGGACAACTTGGAGAATTGACCTCTCTTGGCACAAAAACTGTGTTATTGTTTTGATACTAATCCAGAGCTTTCTTACCGTAGTGACATGATGTCAAATCGGACCAAAAATATGTGGACACATTGTGCTCTCTTATGAAAGGAAACAGCGTTTTTTGCAAACATTCTTTGATGTGTATTTCGGTATTTATAGAGCCCACTGTAACAAATGACTTGCCGCAACTGCATAAAGCTTTCCATACCAGGAATTTTTTAGGAAATTTTGTCTGCTTTTGGGTCCTAAACTTATCTTCAGCATTTCCTAGAGCATTAGCAACATACAAATTTTGACCGGGAAACTGGCAAAAATTTGCCAATACGTACATTTCATCGTCCATTGTACAACCTGAGCATTTTTGTATGAAATTTAATTTTAATTTCCATGTCCTATTATTGGCTTCTAAATTTTTTGCATCATTCCTGTCTAGAACTTTTTGGTATTTTTATGTTTTCAAGCCTGCTTTGGCTTTAACTTTTCGCATAAAATAGTCAGAGCACTGAGCTAACCGGGCTGCTTTTCTAACAGATGTGTTTGGAGCTCTTTTCAATATACTTTCAATTTTCTTAGCCTTCCCAATATAAAGCGAACTTTTTTTTCCTTCCGGAACCAGGATTCCTATCAATGGTAAAATTTTCCTGATACTGTTTAATAATATTGGAAACAGTTTGACAGCAGACCTTTAATTCTTTGGACAATTTTTTGTGGGACAAATTTGTATTTTTTTCTTTTTTTTAATTTTTAACAATTTTAGCACGTACTTCAACAAATTAACATGATTTCCATTAAAAATAATAACTGACACATTTTTCAAAGATAACTGATCAAAAAAAAAAAATAGTAAAAAAATTAAATATTACGATTTTTTCGATCTCACTCCTTAGGAGTCAAACCCTATTCTGGGAAAACATTTGTATGAAAGCTAAATGAAATGATGGGAAGGTTTTGAAAAATTGACTTCTTCCCTAGATTATATAAGTTCTATGTATCAAATTGCTTTAAATTATCTTCCAAATCCACCTGTAGTATACATAAATGGACACATGCACACGCGTATGATTCACGGTGATTCACGACGACCTTAAAATAGGTAGCTTTTATCATCACCAGTAGGGTATAAAAATTAACATTGCAATAATGATAATTTTAAAGAAATAATACTCATATTGTTTCTTTAAAATCTTTACAATAGGATGCTTTACAAGCAGATCAAGAAACTGAATAATTGATGATATTAAACAAGGCTAAAAAGCGTAAATAATCCTTAGATAAAATAATTTCTAGAACTACATCTTTAATCAATGATATTTGTTCGAAATTGTCACACTCACAACTAGTTATATAGAAGCGTTAGAGAACTGCTCAAGAACCAGTCATTAAAATCTATGATTTTTATTTGATTTTATTTTTCATTCTAAAGTTATGCCGTATTTTTAAGATGTTTCCAAGTTTCCATTTAATATAAATAAAAAATTAAATAAAAATTTTATTTTTTTATTGACACTAAAATTTATTTTACTATTTTCTATTTTCTTAAGCTATGTTCACTTTTGGCAAATATTTGATCAAAATTACGTGACCACTTTCTTTGCAAAATAAAATAAAATAAAATAAAATAAAATAAAATAAAATAAAATAAAAATTGTTGGCCGTTGCTTGATCTTGCAAATATTTTGTAAGAAAAAACATCGTCAAATAAAATTCAATAAAATGTCAGCTGTGATTTATGACATGTAAACATTTTTTCTAATTAAAAAAAGCTATTACATTTATTTAGTGGTTACGCGTTTTTTATCAAATATTTTACTAGTTTATTTTTGAGAATTTTTTTTTAATTTCTCTTTTTTTTACTAGTTTTGCTAGAATTTCAAAAGAACAAAACTTATTTTTTATACAAAAGAAATCTAGTAGAAATATTGAAGGGGATTGTATATGCAGGACGATGGCATTTTTTTTTTTAAATCCTTTTTTAAATTCTTTATCTTCATGTTCAATTATTTCATGTTTTCACTTAACGATATGATTAAAAAATTAACAGTTTTTTATGCTTGTATGTTTACAACATTTGACACTTGACTTTCGAAATTATTTTCATGTTAAGTGATTTAATGAAAGATAAAAAAACAACATCTTTAGTTTATTACAACAATTTTTTCTTCTCAATTTATAAAAAAAAATGCGTAAAGAGAAGAACTTAAAGTTTATTTTATAATTAACTATGTCCTGACACTCAAAATATAAGTGTATGAACTATCATGAACTTTTGAGCTTTCAAAACATTTAGTTTTTTTTTTTTTTTTTTTTTTTTTTTTTTTTTGTTAACCACAAAAGAAATTTAAAATTTAATTTTTGTTAAAATTAATTTTATTTTAAAATAGAAGTTTTGTATTTTAATTGAAAGAAAGTGAATTCTTTTTATTTTCAAATTTATTATTACTTCGTTTAGGTTATTGCACTTGCTTTTATTTTCTATATTTAAAATTAGTTAATTAAAATAATAATAATAATAATAATAAGGGGAAAAACGCCTCCCATATAAGCAAATCAATAAGTACAAACATGCCCAGCAAAAAAGGTACTGAAAAAGAGCTGAAAAAGTCATGATTTTAACCTTGTGTTGTCATTGGAAGGAAGTACTTAGAGCTGAAAAAGATTTTCTAAAGTTCTTTTTTTAACTCATGGTTGTCACTGGTAGGATGTTCTTCTTTTATGCCTCTTGTTCATTGCTTTTGAAGTACTTCTCTTAAAACTATGTTTGCAAAATTTTTTTATAAAAATTCTGTTTTAGCTTTATTAAAAGATAATAACCTTTTTTCCTGCTTAAAAAAACAATTTATTTTCACTTTTTTGCAACTAATTATTAACTTCCAAAAAAGCACAAAATATGCACTAAGTTTAGCTTTTGAAGTGGTGAAAATGTTCATTTTTGGAAGCACTTGATAGTTTTTTTGCTGGGTGGTTAACATGTGTAAATTGTTTTTAAAACTTTGAACATACACATTTTCATAGTAACCTAGTTTCTATTTTCTTTTCCTATAATATTTTTTATTGAAAAATTTGTTATATTGTTTGTAATATTTATAATATTAAACTGGGTCTTTATTAGATGGGCAGACAATTTAACCATCCATCAGTCCATTCGTTCGCTTATGTGACCTTTTTTTTCTAAATATTAAATTTTAAAAAATTGTAAATATGTTTAGTATTTCGAAAGACAATAATGTAAACTATTAGAAAAAATATAATCTATTTAAATATCTAAATATGCATACATATATTTTTTTACAACTTATAAATTTTAAAATTTTTCGGAAAAATAAAAATTTTTTAAAATTCAAAAAATATTTTACTACTTTTATTTTGGTAAAAGTAAAATTTGAGCAGTAAAAAAGAAAACAAAAGGAAATAAAAATTTCGTAATGTATTAGTTCTACAACTAGTTCCAGAATACATGAAAATAGTCTGTACTCGTTATAGTTTGACGTTACGTCCAATGATTTTTGTTCGAAATTGTCATCCCCAGAACTAGTTCTATGAAAGTGTTACCCAGCCAATAACCATTCTATGGAAAAGTTCTAGAACTACATCTTTAATCAATGATATTTGTTCGAAATTGTCACACTCACAAGTAGTTATATAGAATCGTTAGAGAACTGCTCAAGAACCAGTCATTAAATCAATGATTTCTATTTGATTTTATTTTTCATTTTAAAGCTATGTTCACATTTGGCAAATATTTGATTAAAATTGCGTGACCACTAGAAAAAACAGCGCAAAACAAAAAATAAAAATGTCGGCTACGATTAGTGATAAGTAAAAAAATGTTTTCCCATTAAAAAAATAAAAATTAGGAAATATTTTATGTAGTGGTTACGTCAAATATTTGGCTAGTGTGAATGTACCTTAAGCAATTTAATCTTGTTAAACTCTTTTTTTATGATTTTTTATATTTTTTTTAAACAGTTCTAGGAAGTCATTTAGCAACCAGTAATTTATTCAGAGAAGTGATGTAGATGTAATGCAGAACTAGTTCTTAAGTACTAGTTCTCAAAACCATTCTTAAAAATCAAGTTATAATCACAATACTGCCCTAATCCAGGAGTTCCAGAATTTAATGCAACAACAATAGTTGTAAGGATTAATATATATTAAAAAAAAAATCTCTTTAATTTTATTTTCCTTTTTTTAATTCCTGTTTTTAAATACACTATTTATTGGATTTTTTTCTTTCTTTTCTTTAATCATAGTGGTTAAGGAATAAAAAAAAATTTCTAATTATGGCAAACGTTAGTAATTATGGCACAATATCACCACAATAGCACACAATACACATTTATTATAGATACAAATATCTTGCTGTTATTATAATTTATAAATACATACTTTGATTCTTATACTTTTTTTCTTTCTTTTTCAATATTTTTTTTTTAAATTTTTTTTTATAGTTGAAGTAGTTGTTGCTCTGCTAGTTTTTAATTTTAATCTATGGAAATTATTGCACTTGTGTTTTTTTATTAACATTATCGATCCCATTAGTTGTTGTACATGAATGTACGAGGGCGGATCAATAAGTCCGTGACTTTTCGAACTTCCCTCGTAGTTATATGAAATGCAACACTATTCCCATCAAGTACCACCTGTTAACAGACTACTGTCAAATTTTGAGCAAGTGTCGTTGGAAAAAGTCACGGACTTATTGATCCCCCCTCGTAAAATAAAAAAACAAAGATTGTAAAACAGATTTTTTAGAATAGTTATAAAGACACAATGTAAAAGAACACAAAAAAGACTATTGTTTGAAGATAAAAAAGATTTAGCTTTTCAAGTTATATTTGAAAGATAATTAAAATATTATTAAAAGAAAAAGACCGTTTAAATCATTTAAATTTTTAGTTTAATATGAAACAAAAATGTTTTTAAACGTAAATACAAGGTTAAATATTTCACTTGCTGCCAGTTCCAAAACTAATGAACTTGTTCTAAGTTCTACAATTTTAATAAAAAAAAAACAGCAAAATAAACTATAAAAAATCAAAACAAATTAATTATCATAATCATATAAACGCCATTATCAAAAATGTTTGATTTTAAGGCCTTCAAATAAATAAATATTTTTTTTTTTTTTTGTGCCACATAGAAAAAAATATCCGAAAATCATTTCCAATTAATTTGTTGTTTCATTTTGTATTGATATTTAATTACATTAATAATTAATTAAATTAAATTTTTAATTCGTTATAATTGTTATTTTAAATAAGGTGACATTTCTTCAAAAAATTCAAAACAAAAAAAAAATATTTTGAAAACACAAAAAAAAATCAATAAATAAATAAAATCATATAGAAAAAATATAATATTAATGGAATATGACGAATTTTTGGAATCTAGTAAATTTTTGGTATCTAGTAAGGGTTTGCAGTTGTTGGCAAGTAAAACCATTTAATATTTGTTAAATTGTGAATTGTTAAAATTTTTAGTATTATTTCCATTGTTGAAACAGGAATTTAATATCAAAACATTATTACTCTATAGCGAATCTGGATATTATGTAAAGAACAAAGAAGTAAATATGCTTCGATTATTTTTGAATATTTTTAAAAACATAATGTCACATGACACTTATTTTTCTTTTTAGTGCGCATATTTCAAAAGCCGAAACTTTCTCAGTCTAACAAACACTACTTTTTTTGCACTATTTCAAAGAATTGAACGCTAAAGATAAACGTTACTTAATATATTATATTTTTTTATAATGTTTGCAATAAAGATTTTAAATAAATGTTTGAAGGACCTAAAAAATTATTGTATTTTGTTTTATATGCAATGTTACAAATTGAATTAAAATTTTAATCGATTTAATTAACAGATTGATTAATTTTTAGTAAAATTCCAATCATACCTGTTATATATTTGATTAAAAAATTAATTGAAATTTTTATAAAAGATGAATTATTTTCCCTTAATATATATTATAATTTTGATGATTGGAGCAAATTCAAACAAAATTTTCATTGATATAAGCAATTTTATAATTAAAATGATTTTTTTTCTGTGCACATTAAAATCTATTTGTATATATAAAGTGACTCGAATACATGTAGAATCAGTTCACGTTAATCATTTCGTGCAAGGGGCGAGAATGTTATAGCGGTTTAATAAAAAATTTTATAAACTATATTACATATGTATAATTCTGGTAAAAATTATGAGTAATATCAAAACCAAAATAAAGTTTACGATATTTTCAGGGTTTTGGTAGTATTAGTGCGGCATATTTTATGTTTATGAAGATAAATATGCCGAGTTAAATATGTTTTGACGCAACGACTTACGTCGAAACATATTTAAATTTTAAATTAAATATGTTTATTTTTAAATATATTAAAGCGTCAAAAACATATTTAACTTATGCTTCCATATGTCAGTAAATTAAAACATATTTTATTAATAATAACTCTGGTGGTCCCTGAAGAATTTTGATCATATTTGGCTACATCCTTACTTGTCACTCATATGGAAAAGGATCCCCTAAACCATGTAACTCCCATTAGTCAATTGTATTTGGGAGGTTTTTAAAAATTACACTTAATCCATGGTGGTCTCTGAGGGATTTTGGTCATATTTGGCCACCTCCTTCCTTTTCACTCATATGGATCATATAAAAAATAAAAACAATAACCCGCTCTATAAAACCATGTAACTCTCATTCCTCAATTGTATTTGGGAGATCTTTTAAAAATTTTTGAAAGCTACACTTAATGGATTCAGGTGTGAACCATACGGAAAATGAAATCAATAATCCCCTCTATTAAACCACATAACTCCCATTCCTCAATTGTGTTTGGGATATTTTTAAAAATTTTTTTGAAAATTACACTTAATGGATTTTGGTGGACTCTGAGGGATTTTGGTCATATTTGGATACCTCCTTCCTTGTCTATCATATGAACCATATGGAAAATAAAAACAATAATCTCCTCTATAAAACCATGTAACTGCCATTCCTCAATTGTATTTGGGAGATTTTTTAAAATATTTGTGAAAATTACACTTAATGGATTTTAGGTAGTCTTGGAGGGTTTTTTCATATTTGGCCACCTGCTTCCTTGTCACTCATATGGGTCATATGGAAAATGAAGGCAATAATCCCCTCCATAAAACCATGTAACTTCCTTTCCACACTTGTATTTGGGAGATTTTTAAAAAATTGTTAAAAATTGTACTTAATGGATTTTAGTTGGTCTCTGAGGGATTTTGGTCATATTTATCCACCTCCTTTCCTCAGCAATCTATCTTAGTTTGTCCGGAATTGGTAAAAATCAGTCAGAGATTCAGTACTGGTTCACGTGAAAATTAGAAAAAAAAATGTTAAAAATGCTTTTGTTAAAATTTAAAAATAATGCATCCAGAATTTTCGAGTTTTTTTTATACTTTTTACTTTTTTTATTTTTTTATTATATTTAAAAATATGTACATATTTGAAATACGTCACAAATACGAAAACATATTTGAAATATGCCATATATGTGAAAAAAACGTATTTACAAATATGTTTCATAATGAAAACATTACGCCAAAACATATTTAACTCGACATATTTTTCTTCATTCACTTCATAATATTTTATGCTGTTTTAGCAACAAGATTTTGGACCATCTTTGGCAATGTTATGCGTAAATAATTGATATTTGAAGCTGTGTAAATAATTTTGAAAAATAAAAAATGTGTGTAAATATTTTTTCGAAATGAAAAATGCATAATAACTTTTCTTTACATAATTAATATTATTAAATAAATACCGCTACTTTTCCATAAATTACCACAGTCCACTCCACACATTTCAGGCATTACAACAAATATTTCCAAATATTTTATTACAACAATATTTGAATTCTTTTTTAAAATTAAAAAAGTGTAAATGACTATGACGTATGTATGTTTCTCTGTAACACAAAAAATTCCCTTATAAAATAAAAAAAATTTTTAAATTTCCTATCACTTTCATTTAAGTTGAAATCTTTTTTTTCAATGTCATTCATTTTATGTCAAAAAAAAAATTTTGATGAATTTGAAATAAATTCATTTTATATACTAAGTAAGTTATTTTATTTTTTTTTTTTTTTTTTTTCAAAATTATAAAAAGTATTAAAATATTTATCTATGTATAATATTTAAACACATGTTCTTTTCTTACTTTGTTTAAATTCTTTGGTTTTAAAAACTATAAGCACAAGAGTACGTATCTACTATGTACGTTTGTTTGTTTGTAGAACAGAATAAGTAGTGTATTCAACAAATATTTAATTTTTTTTTTTTTTTTTTCTTGGCATATAATCAAATTTTAAATCTTCCAACCAAAACCATGTACAAAAAAAAGCGCAGAGAAAAAACACAATAGATAAATCCTCTACATATACATATTTGCAAATGACATTAGTAGCAAAATAGCAAAAAAAAACCAAGATATTAAAACAAACAAAAGGAAATTAAGGTCGGTCAAGAGCGGTCAAATGAAGCCCTAAATTAATGAAAAACAAGTGAGAATGCGACTGTAGCGAATACACTTCATCAATTACAAAGTATTTGCAAAACTTAATAATTTTATGCATAATTTTTAATTGTTTTGCCATAAGAAATTCTGAAAACTTTTAAATATTCAAAATTTCACACAAATCAGAGTATAACTCGATAATACGGATCCCGCTAATTCTGTAATTCGGATGAAATTTCCCAACTCATTGCATATTATAAAATCCGGATTGATTGCAACTCAGAAATCCGGTTTAAATGTAAAAATTAATTTTTTATTTAAATTTTAATAAAGCTTGGAAAATACAACTAGAATTATGATCTATAAGTTCATCAGAAGCTTTGAACACTATATTGCACCTAACACCTATAGACCTACACATTATTGAATCATCGGTCAATAGTGCGATAGATTATCTGCAACGGAAAGCTGGAGATCAAGAACGTATTTGCAGGCGAGGATATTAAGTTTAATACCCCCGCAATTCAATCAATTTACCGACTATATGATTCCCCAGATGGACTTCGGAAATACTATTAGAGTCCTATTCCCCACCAGGAGTAAATGGAGAAGGGGAAATCTTCTTGAACAATATGGAACTAGGATATACACTGACGGCTCAAAGATGAACTGCGATGTCGGCTCTGGTGTCTTCTCTAACGATCTTGGAATTAGACAATCATATAGACTCCCTGACGAGGTAAGCGGAAATACTAGCGGTCAGGGAAGCGTGTAAATTAATTCGCGATAGAAATATTCAAGGGAATATTGGTTTATTTGTCGACAGTCAAGCGGCAATACTATCACTCAAGTCACCTAAAACTACCTCTATTCTAGTCAGACAGTGTAAAAAGGAACTGCTAGGATTAAGTCGACTGTATGACATTACTATAGTCTGGGTTCTTTCGCATAGGGATTACTATGGTAATGAACAGGCAGACGAATTAGCCCGGGCAGGCTCTGCTATGAATGCCTCCTTATCTTTCTAGAAAATGCGAAAAATAGATGGCGAAATCTGGACAAATGTAGAGTCGCGAAAGAAACGTGGCCTACCTACAACGGAAAACGCTCAATGCAACTCATTGGCTACAAACGTAAGGACATCTCGAAATTAATAGCATTGTTTACAGGTCACTGGACGATCGGAAAACATGCAAGCAGACTTGGTATCCCTTACAATGAATATTATCGTAGTTGTGGCAATCGCGGGAAGGAGAAGACAGTATATCATCTTCTATGTGAATGCCCAGCCTTGAACGCAATCAGACATAAATTTCTGGGAAGATACCAATTAGACAACCTCTGTGAGATATCTGACACTAGACTCAGTGACATTATTAAATATCTCAATGCTATAATCTGGATCTAATTAATGTTAATTATGTTCTTATTAATTTATGTTCTTATTGTTCTTCCCTGCACTTCTATCTCATTACAGACTCAATACAACACATTCACCTGGCGAGTAGTGTGGTCCCATCAAAACGGATTCTCACGAGTCTAATTGATTGCCTCTAAGATTATGGGCTACCACGTAAACCAACCAACCAATTTCTCTCATATTCATGCCAAACTCAAGCAGTGCTTGCAGAATTATTGGAAATAGACCAAGCAATAATATTCAGATGTTTAAAAGCACTTGAATTCACCCAAAAGCAGGGAAATCGGGTTCCACTGACGCCAAAAGACTTTGAAAGGCAATTTTGAATGTTTAAAACACTGCTAAAGCGGCACAAAACGAAATCGTTTCTGCATCGAATTGTTATGATAAGTGGATCCATTATAAAATTGAAAGCTCAAAAAATCGTACGTGAAGCAAGGCCATCCACCAAAACTGAATATCCATGAGGCCAAGGTAATAGTCTGTATTTGTTGGTATCAAAAGGGTGTCTGTCATATATTATAAGCTGTTAAAACCGGGTGAAACGATCACGGGAAATCTTTACCAAACACAGTTGATTCGTCTATATTTTCAGTCGTGAGAATGCTTGACCTCATGTTGAGCGATTAGTTAAAAATTATTTGTGGAGGGAGTGGAGGGGAAATTTTGATCCATCCACTATATAACCCGGACATTGCCCTTCTGACTACTATTTGTTCTATTTATAATACCACTGGAATATGATTTACTTTAGAACATGGCATTAAAAACTGTCTTGATTAGTTTTTGGCCACAAAAGATGAGATAAGATTTTGCGGTGGAATCTATAAATTGCCAGAAAGATTCGGAAAAAGTCGCAGCTTCCGATGGTCAATATTTTTAATAAAATACATTGTACGTTTACCTTGAAATGAACATTAATTTTTTTTATAAAGCAAAAACGGTGGGAATTAATGCATACGTCCAATATAAAGAAAAAAATCAGAGTTTCCAAAGGCTGGTAAAGATTTTGGTGTATAATTTTTTTTGTTAGCTGATTTTAAATACATACATAATTCGGGGTACATTGGACATTGGAATGTTTCCCATGGACAGATGGGCATAAATAACTCAACTCAGAATTTCATTTGAACCAAAAAGGTTTACATTCGAATGCAGTCAGTTTATTTGACTGCATTAAAATTTGGGTAAATTTTATTTAATTCTGTTTGAACCAAATTATTTTAATATACCTAAATTAATTTTTTTTTCTAATTTCCCCTTTTGTTCCGTTTATTACTGGTGCCTCTATCTAGGTATTTATAATGACTGTGTGTGTTAATATCTTTGAATGGCATATCATTGTTTAATATTTTTTGTTGTTATTGTTGTTTTTGTCGTTGTGGCTATTGTTTCTATGTTACATTTGT
Source organism: Protocalliphora azurea (assembly GCA_932274085.1). Taxonomy (NCBI): domain Eukaryota; kingdom Metazoa; phylum Arthropoda; class Insecta; order Diptera; family Calliphoridae; genus Protocalliphora; species Protocalliphora azurea. Next base: position 66,187,555 of record OW026519.1, read on the forward strand.
CAAATTTAATTTATTTTCTGTGATTCTCATGAATATTATGATGATATATTTATTTATTTACTTTTTTTTTTTTTTTGCTTTGTTTTTTGGGAAATCGCGCGCCCAATCACAATGAAAACAAAAACAACAAAAGATTTATAATACTAACAAAAAAACAAACAAAAACAACTCTCATCACTTAGTTAATTGTTTTTAAATGGAATCATCATCATGCCTTTGTATAGTTTTTTCTTTTTTTTTTAGCAATCAAACTTCTCTGCTTCTCTTCATTATATTATAACTTTTTATACTGTTCACGACAAACTTATATATACTATTATATAAGTTTGTCATTCCGTTTGTAATTTTCGCAATTTTCGGAAATAAAATCGGAAAATTTTGTCTAAATTTTTCTCGCTGAAGAAATAAACTCAGTCCGTCCATTAATAACAACACATTTTTGACCGTTACCTTAGCTATGGACTTATGTAGATCGATCACAAATATCTTTCTTGAATTTCGGTTTTTTGAATCAACCAAACCGATTCATAAATAACCAAGTTATTGACAAATCTGTTTTTTATTTATTTAATATCTGTTTCCCTTAGTTCTTGTTTTCATGGGTACTGAAAAACAACAAGAATAAGCTAAGGCATATTTGGTATTAACCGAGTTATAGGACAAAACGCATTATTAGATTTTTTGAAGCTATGGACCTCGTTCTTGCATAAATCTATCACAAATATTTTTTTTTTAGAATTTTGGTTTTTAAATAAGTCAAATAGGTCCATAGATCTCCCATCATACCCATTTTTAATTTAATATTGTCTTACATTTATAAAATATTTGTTCTACACCGATGTGATTAGATCTTCCATAAAGTTATGCGAACTTTATTAAAATTCCAAAGTTTTAAATTTATTATTTGCTAGCTTTCAACGGTGCGTTTCGCTACCCTATTTGATATGATAACTAATATGTATTTAGTTTATATGGGAGCTACTACTCCCCCTTGACCTATCCAGCCTATTCGATATTTGATATGAAAATTACTTTTAAAACTTTTTAATACTTTCACTGTAAGATTCATTTAGATGAGAAAATTTATATATTTTTTGTATAGGGGCTACCACTCCCCCTATTTTCATTTCATCAATGCAATATGATAGGCTAAATGTTCCCACGAAATGTGAGGGCTTTCACTATAATAGTGCCATAATAGATATTTGCTTTGTATGAGGAGTACTACTCCCCCTGCTCCGATCGAAAAATAAAATACCATATTTGAACTTTAAGCATATCGGTTTAACCGTTTAGTTTTAAAAAATTGGGCGTAAAATATAGGCGTGGCATACGATCAAGATCCCACATAACATATACATTTTACAGTGCAAGCACTATTTGTACGTCAAATTTCATGTAAATAGTTTCATTAGTAACGTGCAAAATTGAAAAAAATTTGATTTTTTTAAAGTAGGCGTAAAATACAGATATGACGTCCAATCATGATGTAACATAGCCTACAACCAGCTCCGGCGCTGGTACTCTCTGTGTGCCAAATTTCGTGAAAATCAGTTCAGCCATTTAGACGTGATTGATACACAAACAAACAAACTTACACCTCATTTTTATAATATATATAAGGATATAAGGATTTATAAAATCTTGATTATATTTCAACTTTATATGAAAATGTACATTTTTTAAAGTTTTTAGTGTTTACATAGATATAGAATAGGTAAACAACATGTTATATGAAAATGAAATACAACAATGTATTTCATTTTCATATAACACATATCAAAACAGGTGAAGGGTATATAATATTCGTCACTGCCGAGTATAGTACTCTAACTTGTTATCTTTCCAAATAACTCAAATTAAAGCAAGCGTCTACTAGATATCAGCAGTAGTAGCAGCGGCGAGAGAGTGACATAGGTAGCACGTGTTTTATTTATTTTTGCTTTATTTACTTGTTTCAATTTTCGATTTTTTGTATTTTTTTTATGATACTTGGAACTGAAATGAATATAATTTGATTTTCTTTAAATGATTACGACAATATGTAATTTTTCCTTAATTAACTAAAGAATTATTGTTAGTCTACGTTCACACACGTTAGTTTTTCATAGGAAAGAGAGGAAAGGGAATATACTTTGGAATTCGTTTTTTTTTCTCTCTTCAAAACAAAAACTAATCAAGGCAATTGAAACAAGAATTGCTAAAACAAAATTTTGTCTAAAAAATTACCTAGTGTGAATGCAAACTTAATTGTATTTTTTGTGTATTTCCTTTTAATCCTTTTTAATTTTTACGAATTTATTTGGCCAGTGTTCAATGTTTACATTTCTGTCTATTTTTCTTTCATTTAATTTATTACCTAAATATCTGCAATAATAAATAGATGCTTGTGTTTTTGGTACTCTACACTAAACATGCTTAACTATACCGACATTATTTTTATTTTATTTTCAAAATTATTAGTGGATACGTGGTCAAACAACTCTACTTTTCTTAATAATTCCTTTGTTCTTGGACTTAACTGCAGTCGGATTAATCTATTTAATTGATTAAATCTTATGTCATAATCCCTTAATTTCTATCACTTTCTTGATTTGATGTTCTAAAAATCTGATTTTTTCAAAAGCTTTTAGAAAATAATTTGATCATATAGTTAAATTAGCAGCTACTTTTAATCAATTAACACCTTATTGACTGAAAATTTTATTTAAAATGGAAATGTCTGGGTAAAATAAATCGTCATTTTGGTAAGAGTTAAAGTTACCAGGGATGACTTTTGTGTTCTGCGAAAAGGTAAAGCTTGACAATAAACATTAAATCATACACCGGAATCGTAAAATGTAGCTTATGTTTTCAGAAACTTTTCTGATAGAAACACTCCTTTTGTTTCTTAAATTAACTTAAAAAATCATCTTCATCAAAAAATAAAAATTTTTAACGCAATTTTTATACCCACATATATAAATATGTTTCGGCTCCTCATACAATTTTATAACAATTTAGCTATGGCTTCGATAAGTTTTATTTGATATTAAAAATAGGCAAAATCGATTCATAAACAAAAAAGTTATGGGACTTTTACTAGAAAAAATTGTGTCCGTCGTAACTCCAGTCCATATTTTTCTCGCAATATCTCTTAAACAAAAGCATGTACTGCAACGAAATTTCGTACAAATAGTTAAAGGATCGATTTAAATTCCGAAACCAAAAAGTGGTTCGCCTCCCATTTAAGGTGAAATTTGAATTTAACCCTAACACGTCTATAGCCTTCGACATGAATTAACTAAAAACAATACATTGCTTAAATCTAATTAATTTTCGGGAATATCACATATTGGGGTAGACCTAAACAAAACTTGGCATTAACTAAACTTGCAAGTTTTAGTATGATTGTTTGGTATCGTGAAATAGTGGAAGTCTTTTAGATATCAAATTAAGAAAAATAAGTTTGCGCTTAAAACAAATTTTTGTTGCAAATTTCAAAAATGAAAATATTTTATATTGTATGAATGTCAATTGTTATATCTTACTACACCATATGCGTTTGTCCTGATATTTATAACCCATAAATATAGTGGTCCGACACCCACCTTAAAATATACTGTTCTGAATCGAAATGACGATGTCCATTCTTCCGTCTGGCTAGCAGTATGTCCATGTAAAACTTGTTAAGATCGAAAATTTTACTATCATAAATGTCTTAAATTAATCATTATATAAATAAATCTCAGTAAAAATAAGTACTTTATATGCATAAATATGTTCGCTAAATTTCGCGAAGATCTGTCCATAATTTACCATAGCTCCCGTATATGCTCACTTTAACTTTAAAGAAAGTCGAAAGACTATTGACAAATTTAATGGTGATCACTCTTTAATTGACCATCACCTCCATATAATACACTCATCCGAGAGTCACAATAAAATGCATAAAAGCCATATAAATACTCCTATCATGATAACATTATACATACAAATTTGAAAAATTCTAAATATATTTCATATTGTTAAATAGAGTGTTAGAAAAATAATTGTGTATTTCCAGTTGGCAAAAAAGAGGCAAAATATTTATATGCGCTTAGACTCAGAAAATGTCAGCGCATGAAATGCATAAGGTCACTAAGAGGCCTACAGAGGCCAAAATAAACTTTTTCTCTTTCAAAGTCGAATAAATTATTTCAAATTTATTTAAAAAACCCTATCATAAGATTTCGTTAATTATTAGAATATTTTTATAATCGCGAAATAAAATAATACTATTATATTTAAAACATACGTAAAAATAATATAAAAAATAAAAAATTTTCAACTTTTTTTTTTAATTTTTGTATTTCGGCTTAAGTTCATTGAATAATTGTAGAAGAATAGATTGTAAAAGTTTTATTGGACACTCGGCAGAATGGAATGCATTTTCTAAACAATAACAATTATATATTGCTTGATTTACTACTTAACTGGTAGATTTAAGCATTCTAAAAAATTCTAAAAAAAAAAAAAAAAAAAACTATAAAAAAGTTCAACAAAAAACTATAAACTAATTAATTTTTTCAACTTACACGCTCTGATGTTCTTTTACCTTTAAAAACAAGTATGTTAGGGTAATTCCAAAAAAATTCGACCCATCAATCAACCTGCACCATATCGCTAACGGTTTATATTCTATGAACCTCTAAATATGGACATCTCGAGCTTTTTGTCAAAAATGAGCAAAATGTAAGCTTGAGTAACTTTTATGTAGATTATCAGATTTCAATAAAATTAGTAACATTGGAAAGAAAAGGACTGAGATTCTTCTTTATCGTAAAGTCATAACAACTAAACACCTTCCTGGCCAAGGACCTCTAAAATGAAAAAAATATCCTTTATCAAAAGTCAAAGGTTACAAGAATTTTTCTTTACTAACTAGCACATTTTCGATTAGATATTAAGTGGTCTTTAGGCATATTTAAATTTATTAAAAAAAATCGCATATATAGCACATTCCTGCTGCCGAAAAAATAATTTTTTATATTATTTGGGAAGTTTCAGTAGCATATTAGCACATCTTTAACCCCCTGTAACCACTTTACAAAATCCGCCGAATTATTAGTGACGATTTTAAAGATTATTTACTCAAATTTAATACATAAAAAGAAATAAAAAATCAAACTGCTATTTAAATATTGCACTTCTTTTTCTAGTCTTCAAAATGAATTGGAACTTCTTTTTCTATTTCTTTATTTGTCTTCCATAGTGCTCACTATTTTCAGTTACTTTTCATTTTATCAAAAAAAAAAAAAAAAGCAACACTTTAACAAATATTTCCAGTGAATAGTATAAAATTAAAACAACAATTCAAAAATATATCAATTTCTAAAGTGTAAGCTCTCAATCTCAAAAAGGGTTATGTGTTTTATTTTAATACATAACTCTTAGTCATAATAAGATAAAATGAAAACATGATAGAATTTAAGAGAATCATAATATGATAAAATTGATTAATAATATGATAAAATGGGATCAAAATATAAAAAAAAAACACAACATAATGTGATAAAATGGGGCTATAATATGATAAAGTCGAATTATAATACAACAAAACACACTGTTATATTATAAAATCGGGCACAATAGGATAAAATAAGTTCATAATATTATAAAATAGAATTATAAAATCGAACAAAAATATGAAAAGATGGAATCATAATAATTATTATTTATAATCATTCGAATTTTTAACTGTAATCATTTATTGCAATCATAATTTGTTTCTCTTAGATTATAGTCACCACAACCATATTTTTCCTCTGCGTGTATGTTTACAATTCGATGAAGTCTCCAGGTATCTTTAATCACATTCACAACAGGCTTTTCTCCTTAACGAATTATAAATCTCATCACAACACACTAAAACCCACAAACCACTTGAAACTATTACATCTTTTCTCTTTCACGACTACAGTACCCAAGGAATTTTTGGCCTATGTTTAAAAAAATGCATTTTTAATACGTTTCAAGCAATACAAACAATTTAAATAACTATTAAAAAAAGCAACAGCTTAACAAATATTTTCAGTGAATAGTTTATAATTAAAACAACAATTAAAAAATATATCAATTTTTAAAATGTAAGCTCACAATCGTGTATGCTGGGTTTCAAAGGGTTAAGTGTTTTATTTTAATAAATTTAGTAGAGGAAACATAACTCTTACGTCATAATATGATAAAATGAAAACATGAAAGGATTTAAAGGAATCATAATATGATAAAATTGATTAATAATATGATAAAATGGGATCAAAATATAAAAAAAACACACCATATTTATTAAATGATAAAGTCGAATTATAATACAACAAAAAAATCGAATCATTAAATGATAAAACCGGACAACCATGTTTTTTTTCGTCGTGTATTTACAATTCGATGAAGTCTCCAGGTATCTTTAATCATAATCACGACAAGCTCTTTTTCTTAATGAATTATAAATTCCACTACAACACACTAAAATCCACAAATCTCTTGAAACTATTGCATCTTTTCCCTTTCACGACACAGTCCCCAAGGAGTTTTTGGTCTATGTTTAAAAAAATGCATTTTTAATACGTTTCAAGTAATAAATTATTGAACAATTTAAATAACTATATATTAAAAACTACAATACTGTATTTGATATTTTATAAATTATGAGAATTTTTTTTCACAAAACAATTTTCTAAAACACGTTTAATATCAAACATTTTTTCACAAGACCAGCAGAAAGTAAACAAAACAAAAGGTTTTTATTTTTAATTAAACAAAAGAAATAATATAAACAAAATACACATAAACACTCTCTTATTAAAAAAATAAATATATAAATAAAAACTAAAGGAAAGAAAAAAAACAAACAATAACATGAATAAATTTAAAACGACAATTTATGTTTAGCAGAGATGGAAAATTGAAGATTTAAAATAATGTAACAAAATTTAACTAAAATGGACAACTTTCAGATAAAGTTAAGAAATGGAAAAAACAAGTTAGAGCGCTACATTGGATTTTTATTAAACTATCATAGCAAGCGTTGATTTCTTTACAAAAAAAAAAGAAACAACACTGAAAAAAAAATTGATTATTTTGTTTTAAATTGTAAAGATGATGACTTTTTTTCCATTTTGGTTATTATTTTTATTTTTTATTTATTTATTTATTTTTTATTTATTTATTTTTTATTTATTTATTTTTTATTTTTTTATTTTGTTAAATCGAAATTTTATTTTTATTAATTTTAAAATTGCTATTTACTATGTTAATCTTGCCAACATTAAATAGAGAGTGTGCTAAAAATTCATCACACATTTAAAAACTAAAGGTTCATATAACTTCTTATTCCTTATTTTAACTGACGAATGAGAAAACAATTTAAATCAATAGAAAATATAAAGATTTTTCTAATATTTAACCAAAAACAACCTAAGTACTTGTAATTACAAAATAAATTACTATTAAGAAAGAAATTTATATTCGGTGAATACCGACTATATGATATCCTACACTATTGTGCATGTTCCTTAAAGGAATACATAATTGAGAGAGAGCATTACATGGGTGCTATGGTTAATCTTATTTGAGCCAAATTTTATTAACATAAGAATATTTATGTAGGATTTAAGTGTTTTTAATGATTTCGGTCACAATGAAATAAAAACTTTCATGAATAAATTAATTCTTTGAAACAATTTATAAGTTTAATAGGACCAATGTTGTTATATGTATAATGTTAGAATTATTCTTTTAAAAAATATAATAAAGTTCAATAAATTTTAAAAGTTGTTGACCTAAAATTGAGCTACATGTATGTCAGAAAAGTGTATTTTAAATTGTACTTTTTTTTTTTTTTTTTTTTATTCAATTACACTGTGCTCGAAAATGAAACAATGCGGACACCCATTGGGTTAAACTAAATCGACGACGTTGAATTTAGTGGAGTTAAACATTTTTTAAAGCGCTCGTTTTTGAGATATTTCATTTTGAAAGGCTCAAAAGGGTTTAGGAAATTAAGATTTTTAGCTTAAATTTACTAATTTAAATAATTTAAACAATATAAACAATAAATTTTGAATTTAAACAATATAAACAATAAAGATTCCATTGAAGTGTAAAATAATTAATTCTACAAAAAAAATACAAAAACACATTTAAAATCTGTCTAAAACTGATTTAATTCATGATTTTAGTATATATTCAAATGATTTATTGCTTGGTATACATAAATAATGTCCCTTTTATTTTTAATTTTCAATTAATTTGTTACTTTCATAATTAAGTGTAAACCCAAAGTTCGCGAATACGCGCGGTAACTTCAAAAAACGGCTGTCACTTTAGCTTTACCAGTAGGGTGCCCTGCATGTTGGCTTTGTTAAAGCTGAATTTACATTTATAAATTATACAAAATGTTAAGTACGAAAAATTGTACGACAGTTAATGATCGGATCTATAACTTGAAAGCGAGTCTTTTATAAAGGATAATTTAGGAATATTTAAGCTTAGGGTTGTCCAAAATTCTTTTTTGCGAGTTGTATTTAAATGTACCTAAAATTATGAAAGGGAGTAATCATTTATAACATTTTGGCCAAATTTCTACTTTCTTCGACAATTGGAACAGAATCCTACACGGCTATTTACATTGACAATCGCAAATATTAATGATATATAAATTAATAATTAAGATATATAACTTAATAATTAAGATATATAAATTAATATACCCATATTTAATTAATTTATTCATTTAATTTTAATTATTAAAAATTTGTTTCATCCACATAATACTTTTTGGAAAATTTACGAAATACGTGTTTATTTAGCAAACGTTTTACATACATACATACATACATACATACATATATACATATATACATATATACATACATACATACATACATATATCCATACATACATATATACATACGTTTAAATGTGCGATACCCTCCCAAGAATTTCAAAAAAGCAATAATGAGCCGCTACTTTTACCAATATTTAATTCTATATTTTTAAGAGAATTTTTAATAAATTTAAATTTTAAAGAAATTTACGAAACATACCTAAAAAGATTTGAATCATAGCTGTTACTTGTGAATAAAATAAAAAATGAAAATTTTTTTATTTCCAGTTTTTATTACTCATTTAAAATATTTGTTAATCAATTTATTAATTTTCAAATAAAAACTTTAAGGATTTCTATATATACTAAATGAAATAAATTTTTATATAATTTTGCATAAAATTTATTTTATTTTATAAAAAGTAAGACATATATATTTTACAAAAAGATAAACAAATTTTTTATATTTGAATATTCCAACTTTGAATAATATTCGCATTTATTTTTTTAATACAAAAAAGTTCAACAAGTTTTTACGATTTTTATTTGAAAACAATATGCACAGAAAAAGTTTGTACATAAATATAAAAATTTACTTTCATTGATTTCAGTTCATAATATTTAAGCATAATTTTTATATTTTTTCAAATTAATCAAAAGTCAAGAAAACTGCAAGAATTGTTTAAATTTTCATGTATTTTTTCAATTTGTAAAAAAAAAATGTTGAAATTTTCTTTGGAAAATTTTAAGTTTTTATTGATTTTTAGCTACATTTTGCTCTTTTATCAAAATGATGTGCTGCGAAATGCTAGACAAATTCTGCAAATTTCTAAACATTATTTTTAACAGATTTTCCTTGGAATTTTGACATTTTAAAGCGTTCATTGTTATTATTTTCATGTATAACTATTTCCATTTAACATTTGCCTTCAAATCTAATAAAACTAAATCAAAGATTTAACAAAATTTTTGCAAAATTCCTAAAATTTTTATTATGAACAATTTAAAAATATCTATGAGCAAAATTTTATTTTTTATAAAATAAGTTTGGGAAAAAAAAGTCATGTTCGATTCATAATATTTATAAAAAAAAATTTTTCAAATATATGCGTTTTTTTTCTCTGTGTGTTCAGATAGAAAATTTTTAATATTTTTATTAAAAAATAATAATAAAAATTCAAAGAAATAAAATTATTCGGCCACAAGAAGTTTGAATAAAAAAAATCATATAATTGTTGTCAATTATTTAAGTTAAAAAGAATAAAGTAGCGATTGTTTCAGAACTTTTTTCAGCAAATAATGTTCCTTGTGGTTATTCGACTGTTAAAAAAAAGGAGAATATAATACCTGGAGTCGAGAAAATAACGCGACCAATAGTAATCGCAATAAATTTATTTAAACGTATTAAATAATTGCAGTATAAAAAATATTACTTGTTTTTTCCAAACAAATTTAAAATTATTCAAATAAATTTATGTTGATTAAAAATATTCAAAAATTTTCTAAAAAAAAAAAAAATTAAAGGTTTTAAAACTGATTTTATTTCATTTTTAAAATAAGAAGTGAAATAAAGAGTAATTGTATTCAAGCTAAAGAAATAAAATTTATTTTCAAATTAGTTGAAGACTTGGGTCATAGAATAGATCTAGAAGTTTATGTGAGAGGCAATTCGAACTAAATTTTCAAAAAACTTCTAATTTTTTTCAAAACATAAAAAACAAAATATATGTTAAAATACATGTATTTTGTTGCTGCATGAATTAGGTTTTTGACAATTGAATCAGTTTTTTTTTCTCTAACATAAATATCTACTTATTAATCTGTAACTTAGGATTTTGATTTTATTTTTTCTAATCTGACTTGTTTACAAATGGAATAATACTTAAAAAATTATTCGAAAATAATTTCAAGTAATATATAGGGTACAAAATGATTTAAAACTATTTTATTTCCAAAAATATAAATTGAATGTAAAAATAATTTATTTTTAACATTATTTTAAATTAAATGTTCACAATGAACAGCTATAGTTTGAATAATATCAATGTCTAAGTAAATATTTTATTTAATCTACCTCTTTTCTTCAAATACAACAACTAATGAGAGTAATAATAATTATAGTTTTTAATCTGGGATCCCGGGAATCCCAAAAAGTCGGAAAATGTTTGCCACTGTCCGGGAAAATTGCGATCTCTAATTGGGAGGAACACTTAACACTATATTAAAATATGATAATTGTTGTTAGCCAAAAGCATATTAATATAATTTTCAAATTCGTTCCAACTTGGTTGCAAGACTTCTTGGTCATAGAGCCAACCTACCACTCCGCTAATGTGAATCGATTAACTTTTCAATATAGTCTTTGAGAATATCATTTAATTTTTTTTTTTCAATACTACGTAAAGTTATCGTTATTTCAGGAGAATTTATTGCCGATATTACATTTAGCAATTATTGACATGTTCTAGTGATTCTATGCCGATTGGGACTTAGACAAACGCTATTGGGGTGTTGGGTATAAAAGGGAGAGTAGAAAAAATGTGCAAAATTTGCTTTTAACTATAAAATATTCAAAAAAACATGAAATTTGAGATGCTAAAATATACTTTAAAATAAGAATATCACTCAATATGCTGATAAAAGTAAAAAATGCAAAAATATGATGTTAGCCCCAAAATAGGTCCAAATATGCTCTGGCAAATTCATGTCATTATTCTTAAAATTATTCAAAAAGATTAAATAACTTGTTTTCAAATTAATCACAAAAAATATTTGTTTTTGGTTGCCCTGATATGATTTATAAAGTAAAACCGGAACAAATAATTTAGAAAAACACAAAGTTCTATATATATATATATATATATATATATATATATATATATATATATATATATATATAGATAAGGAGAATAAAACAAACAAAAAAAAAAAGACAAGTTAGAGCGCTGTATTCGACTGTTCCGAATCTTTCATACCCTTCACCACTTTACCAACAAATAAAAAGAAATAGTATGGTTTAATATTTATACACATTTATACTTAAAAAAATAATACATTAAAAAAACGCAATAATAATAATAATAACAACAACAACCCAGCCGGGAAAAAGAAGGGCTAAAAAGGTATTCTTAAATGCTTGCTAATACTATTTCTTTTTTACACGGCATGTCATTGGAGGCAAGGCCTTCCCTTCTCTCTTCCAAAAAGAATCGATAAGGCAATGACTCTTAAATAAATATGTTCTCTTATGTTCAATGCTTTTACAAAAGAGTCTGAAATTGAATTAAAAAGAAAACAGACATGCGGACTACCTTCATTAACGACACTTTAAATAAGACTAAATATTTTTGAGAAAGTTAATAAGTGATTGATACACCTTCTATTTTGCATCTAATGAAAGAGAAACAAGAATTATTACCGTATTTTTTTTTTTTTAAAGGCAGCCGCAGCTTTCTTTGAGGAATTTTCATAGAAGGCAAAGTGTTTAAATTTTTTTCGGAAAGATGTGGAGGCCTTCACAAAGGCCTGCAGTGATGAGCCACTAACATATTTTTCTGCTGGGAATTTATAAGCATACATATGTATATTTATATACCCAGTGGTAAAAAGAAGATGTAAAGAACCATTCTAGAATGACTTTTTTTAGCCAAAAGATCTTCTCCCTGCATTCCATGTTCACGTATTATTTACACGCGATGTCATTGAGAGCAAGGCCTTGCACATTCGCGACAAGATGCGCCCCTTCTAAAAGGCCTCTTGAATTTATATAAAATAACAATTTTTTATTTTAAATCATTGTAAAAGTTTAACATTAAAAAAACAGTATTAAAAAACATATCTGAACTTTTGACTAAACATCTTATATCGAAATACGACAATTTATCCAACATTTTATACTTTCATAGAAATTGTTGGTTTTTTGTTTTTTACTGAAAAATTTAATTCAGTTTTTAATAAAATACCTATAATAAAAATTATAAACAAAAAATAAAATTAACTTAGAAGCAAAAAAAAATATATATATATATACAGTGCAAGTTCGGTATTCGCAACTACCCATTATCGCGACGGCCCGGTTATCGCGACAGCTTAATTTTTAATATTGCAGGTTCTATAATCGCGACAGTTTACGTAAAATGGGTTCTATTTTCGCGACTTTTATCTGTTTTTTTTTTTAATTTGATTACAATGTCTGTAACCAAAAAAGGGAAATCCCCGTCTTTTGGTATATTAACCTTTTTGAATGATCTTCAATTTTGTCAGTTAATTCGTGTGATTTGTTGTGTAAATACATGGCATAAACAACTGGGTTCAAGTTCATGTAAAAAGTAATGAGGAGTAATGGAATTATCAGATAGTGGTCATTATACGATAGTGGTCATTAAGAAAACGAAATTAAAGTGGACGATTGTATAACATCGATAAACATATGCATACAATGGGCTTTGGAAAATGATAAGCCGACAACAGCTCTATATGAACTACGTGATTCAGCTGTTATTTTAAAAAATAATTTGCCAAAAAAGCAACTCAAAATCTACAATTTATTTAAAAATGTTTAAAATGTAAATATATCAATAATTTCAATAAAAAATTTTGAGTTCTGAAAACTAAATTTTCGCGATATATATATAATATATATATATATATATATATATATATATATATATATATATATATATATATATATATTGTATATAATCCTTATTAACTTCTAAAGGAAGTGTCTTTCTAAGAGAATTAGCAACTGCATAGACCTTCTAGAAGGCCTGCACTATGGAGGCCTTGACATTTTTACCGCTGGGCGTTGTTGTAGAATATACAAACAAACTGATCACCAGCGTTGGCACAAAAAAATTTTTCCTACCAAAATTTTCTCTAAAAACTACCAAAACCTACCAAAATGTGACAACATTTAAATAGACATTTTTTCCGAAAAATTGTATTTGATAATTACCCAGCAAAAAAAGAACTGGAAAAGAGATGAAAAAGTCATGATTTTAACATGGTCTTGTCATTGGAATGATTACTAGTGCTGAAAAAGAGCTGCAGTTCTTTTTTTGAACCCATGGTTGACACTGGAAGGATGTTCTTCTTTTATGCTTCTTGTTCATTGCTTTCGAAGTACTTCTCTTAAAACTATGTTCACAAAATATTTTAATAAAAATTCTGTTTTAGCCGTATTAAAAGATAATACAAATGCTTAAAAAATTTGTGAAATTTTAATTTTCTTAGAAATTATTAACCTATTTTCAGCTGCAAATACATTTATTTTCACTTTTTTGGAAGTAATTATTAATAATTTCCAAAAAAAAAATCAAAATATTCACTTAGTTCTACTTTTGAAGTGGTGAAAATGCTCTTTTTTAGAAGCAATCAATGGTTTTTTTCTGGGTAGTAAATGCAAAAATTAAATTGTTCACCACTTTCAAAATAAAAGTCAAAGTAGATAATTTAACTTTTTAACACTTGCGATAAACTGCTTTTAAATATTTATGCTCCAAAAAATGGGATAAAGTACCAATAGTTAAAAAATGTTTAGTCTAAACTGAAAAAGTAATGATTAAAAAGAAGTACTTAGTGCTGCAGAGGTTTTAACACAGAGTTGTAATTTTTATGATTCTTTTGAAGATCTTCTCTTAAAAAAAGAATTTATTTTTTTGCAAACATATTTTCTAATTTCGTTAAAAGTTATTGAAAATAATTTCAAATACTTTGGCATTTGTGAAATTGCCAAAAAGAAAAATACATTTATTTTCACTTTTTTGGAGTTGTTCTTTTTTTTTACTGGTGTTACATTATTATTCTTATTATTTTCTTTGGACATTTTTATTTATTTTTTCTAATAAAAAAAATCTAATTTTTATTTAAAAATTATGAAGTATTCTACCATAAAATTAGATTATTTGGCACAAACCAACCAAATTACCAAACCGTCGAAGATAAAAATAAATCTACCAATTTTGGTGATCGAACCAAAACGACAATGCTGCTGACTACGTATACAAAAAACAACAACAGTAATAGTCATTGCAATGCTTAAAATAAATGTTTGTGTGTGTATATTTTAGATATATCTCCCCCATTTATTAACCGATGTTGCTGAATTTCAATAGAAAATTTCTTAAAAGGATTTCTGATCGACAAACATACGTCCTATCGACATAATTTCTTACAGTGATCCAGGAAATATAAACTTTTTTACTCTCCGACGAAGATTGTGGAAATTACAAAGGGAATGATAAAATTATATATCCTTTACACCTGTGGTGTAGAGTACGAAAACATATTCATGTTTTTATTTGCTCCCCCGAATTCTCGTGTGATCTTTCTTGTAGATGATTTGTTTTTCTGTTATTATTGTTGTTGTTGTTGCTTTTATTATTTGTAGTGTGCATGTTTTTAACTTATCCCGGTAATATTTTGTTGTTGAATGCGTTTTATCCGACATCTCGGTTATTATTGGACCGATATATTTCATTTCTTCAGCACAAAAATTCAGAAAAAAATGTCGGAATCTTCTTTGCCAAAAAGAAGTCCCTAGCTTAAAGACTTCAGAAAATCGAAAAACGGTTTAAGAAACCGCCTTTTTAGATATATCTTCCCCATTTATTAACCGATGTTGCTGAATTTCAATAGAAAAATTCTTAAAAGGATTTCCGATCGACAAACGGACGTCCCATCGACATCATTTCTTACAAGGATCCAGGAAATATAAAATTTTTTACTCTCCGACGATAATTGTGGAAATTACAAAGGGAATGATAAACTTATATAACCTTTACACATGCGGTGTAGAGTACAAAAACATACATTATTCATATTCATGTTTTTATTTGCTCCCCCTAACTCTTGTGTGCTCTTTCTTGTAGATGATTTGTTTTGCTGTTACTATTGTTGTTGTTGTTGCTTTTATTATTTGTAGTGTGCATGTTTTTAATTTATCCCGGTAATATTTTGTTGTTGATATTAATTATTGTTGCTGTTGCTCTTTAAGTTTTTAGGTTTGTGTGTAAAAATCATGTTGTTAACTGACATAAAACACAAACCGCCAACCAAAACAATCAACTCGTTAGTTAAGTTAGTTGTTGCTGTTGTTCTTTTTATTGTTGCTGTCATTGTTTAGTCATTGTAAGATGATGATTTACAATTTGTTAGAGATTTCTGGTTTGAAAAAGTTTTTATATTTAATTTTTTTATTTCAGTTATGCATGAGTGTTTTAATTTTTTTATTTGTTTATATTTTTATAGGGTGTTGCTTTATTTATGTATGATTAATTTTTTTTTATTTCAATTTTGTTAGTTGTAAAAACAAGCATGTTAAAAAATGTTTTTGTTTATATATTTTTTGAAGAGTGATGTAATTTTCTTTGTCATAAACATTAAACAAACAAAGGATACATTTTTCTAAATTTTTCTAAAACTAAATTTAAACCCGGTTTATGAAATGTAAATTCGCTAGAAGTTTACTTAGATACTTATATTAAATTAATATATTGTTTCATCATCCACTTTTATAATCTTATAATTTTTTTCTTTTTTTGCAATATATCTATAAATAGCTAATATTCATATAGTTTATAATTAAATAAACATACTTATGTTACACCCATACAAATATATAAATAAGTATATATAAGTATATATATAAATAAGTATACTATATATTCCTAATCATATTATTACAAAATTTATTTGTAAACTAATAAAAAAAAAAAAATACCGGTGACACGCAATGTAACAATCTCTACGAAAAAAACACAAAACCTCAGACTAAACCATTTTCTATAAAAACACACAAATGACTAAAAATTCTATATTAAACTAGTGCTCGTCATAAATACAATGAAATATAAATTAAACGTCTATAAATGCTTATACACTAAGAAATCCAACCACGAGCTATGTTAGTTGGCATGTCTACAAATAACAAATATTAAATCTGATAGACAAGGGTGCCTAGAAAGCTAAGCTGAGAGAAAAATTTAAGCAATTCTAAGAGAAAGTCATCAACAAAAGTTAAAACTTTTCTATAAGAAAAGTCTTGATCTAAAGCTCAAACTTTTCTATAAGAAAAGTCTTGATCTAAAGCTCAAACTTTTCTATAAGAAAAGTCTTGATCTAAAGCTCAAACTTTTCTATAAGAAAAGTCTTGATCTAAAGCTCAAACTTTTCTATAAGAAAAGTCTTGATCTAAAGCTCAAACTTTTCTATAAGAAAAGTCTTGATCTAAAGCTCAAACTTTTCTATAAGAAAAGTCTTGATCTAAAGCTCAAACTTTTCTATAAGAAAAGTCTTGATCTAAAGCTCAAACTTTTCTATAAGAAAAGTCTTGATCTAAAGCTCAAACTTTTCTATAAGAAAAGTCTTGATCTAAAGCTCAAACTTTTCTATAAGAAAAGTCTTGATCTAAAGCTCAAACTTTTCTATAAGAAAAGTCTTGATCTAAAGCTCAAACTTTTCTATAAGAAAAGTCTTGATCTAAAGCTCAAACTTTTCTATAAGAAAAGTCTTGATCTAAAGCTCAAACTTTTCTATAAGAAAAGTCTTGATCTAAAGCTCAAACTTTTCTATAAGAAAAGTCTTGATCTAAAGCTCAAACTTTTCTATAAGAAAAGTCTTGATCTAAAGCTCAAACTTTTCTATAAGAAAAGTCTTGATCTAAAGCTCAAACTTTTCTATAAGAAAAGTCTTGATCTAAAGCTCAAACTTTTCTATAAGAAAAGTCTTGATCTAAAGCTCAAACTTTTCTATAAGAAAAGTCTTGATCTAAAGCTCAAACTTTTCTATAAGAAAAGTCTTGATCTAAAGCTCAAACTTTTCTATAAGAAAAGTCTTGATCTAAAGCTCAAACTTTTCTATAGGAAAAGTCTTGATCTAAAGCTCAAACTTTTCTATAGGAAAAGTCTTGATCTAAAGCTCAAACTTTTCTATAGGAAAAGTCTTGATCTAAAGCTCAAACTTTTCTATAGGAAAAGTCTTGATCTAAAGCTCAAACTTTTCTATAGGAAAAGTCTTGATCTAAAGCTCAAACTTTTCTATAGGAAAAGTCTTGATCTAAAGCTCAAACTTTTCTATAGGAAAAGTCTTGATCTAAAGCTCAAACTTTTCTATAGGAAAAGTCTTGATCTAAAGCTCAAACTTTTCTATAGGAAAAGTCTTGATCTAAAGCTCAAACTTTTCTATAGGAAAAGTCTTGATCTAAAGCTCAAACTTTTCTATAGGAAAAGTCTTGATCTAAAGCTCAAACTTTTCTATAGGAAAAGTCTTGATCTAAAGCTCAAACTTTTCTATAGGAAAAGTCTTGATCTAAAGCTCAAACTTTTCTATAGGAAAAGTCTTGATCTAAAGCTCAAACTTTTCTATAGGAAAAGTCTTGATCTAAAGCTCAAACTTTTCTATAGGAAAAGTCTTGATCTAAAGCTCAAACTTTTCTATAAGAAAAGCTCAAACTTTTTTATAAGAAAAGTTTTGGTCTAGAGCTCAAACCTTTCTATAAAAAAATGTGTGTATATTTTCAAAATTTTTATTTTTTATTTAATATACATAATGATTTCCGGTTGTATTTTGTTTTTTTTTTTTTTTTTTAATACTAAAAAACATCAAATTTATAATTTTTCTTAGCTCTAGAAATGTGATAATATATCCCCGCAAAAAATTTCAGTATTTGGAAGCAATAACAACTGGTAGAAGCAACAAATTGATTACTTAATTTTATATAGCTTCCATATATGTTCCAAGAATACAATAGCGTAAATTATAGACTGAGTACAAAAGCAATCTACTGCTTCCATCAGTTGTTATTGCATCCACCTAAGCTATGTTTTTTTCTGGTATATTTTAAAAAACTCTGCCAAAAAACAGCAAAAATGATTATTAATTTCTTATCAAAATTAGCAACTACAATTTTTACTCATCATTTTTTTTTTTTATATTGAAATACAAAATAATATTGATTCTAATTAAATTTTATATGAAATATAAGCGAAGGAAAAATGTTGCCAACTACATCATATTATTAGTTGAAATATTAAAAAACAAATACGTTGCTACCGCCTGGCACTCAGCAGTGGGCAGACCCTAAAAAAGATTGTGTTTTATAGATTAGATTACGTCATATTAATATTATCCGTAGTTTTTTTTTTACTTATTAAAGAAAAAGTGTAATAAGTTTTGTGGGTCATTTTCATATCTGAAATATTTTTTCGGTTATTTCCCAATAAAAGATAATAAAAATTTTTCACAACAAGCGACTGAAATAGAAAACTTTTTATACAAATTTTTAGAAAATGAGCAACGATTTCATCTGGTCTATTTAATCTGGTTTTCTTTAAAGAAAGTTTAATTATTTGAATTTAGTTAAAAAATTTCTTTCATTCTCTTGAATTATTTTATGGCTGCTACTGATTTGAGTTAAATTCCCGCAGAATACCATTAAAATCGATTTAAATAATCATAAATAAATTCCATTTACAATTACATTGTGTTTAAGAAGAAATAAATTGAATTAAATGCAATTTAAATAAATTCTATTCTTAGAGACACAATCGTTCATCAACAATAATGTAGCATAAATTAAGTCAAGAATTTTAAATGAATTTATAGAATAACTTTACACAAGTGATGGTCAAGTGAACAATGAACTAAACAACAGTGGATACAATTTGTATAAAACTATAAGAAATAACAAGTTCTTAATAAATCTCAAAAGAAAAGTTTTTAACCATCTAACGGTCAAGGCACCCTCAGGGAATCTTTTCTTATTTTTATTTTTATTTTTATTTTTATTTTTTTAAATTTCTATTTTAACTTTTTGCATATTCTAATTATTTGGTTAATTAGCTAAATAATAAACTATACATTTAGACTCTAAATCCTCAAAAAATTTTATACTAATAATATTTTTAATCTGTAAATTGATTTTACGCATTTTTACTCCGACGGTTAGAGGATTAAGTTAAAGGATTCAACTAAAGCTCTTTAGAAATGTTTTAAGACCTGGATTTGAGCTTTAGTTGGAGAGTTTTCTTCTATCTAAAAACTTTTCTCGATAGAAAAGTTTGAGCTTAACTGAAAACTTTGTTCTATAAAAAAGTTTTAGGTTTAGCAGAAGACTTTTCTTGTACAGAAAAGTTTGAGCTTTATTTCAAAAACATTTCTATTTAGCTTTGTTCTTTATTAAGTTGATTTATAGAATATTATCAGCTGTAGATTAAAGTTTCTTTGAGTTCTTGTAAAAAATATAGATTTAATTTTCCACTGTTTTTTTTTTCAACACACTTTACTATTTCTCTTAGTTGTTCTGTAAGTAATCGTATCACAATAATGTTCATATTATAATTTCTTAAGTGGTAGTTACATGTTGTTTATATTTATTTTTCTCTATAACAATAGCTCAACTTATTATTAAAAGAAAAATACAATAACAAAAGTCTATTATATGTACGTATAAATGATGTCTTAAAATGACCATTAAACATAAAATACCCACAATAACTGCAAGGAAATTTATGACAAAAGATTGAAAAATAAGAAATTTATGAGGATTGTTGTACATTTTCCACAAGTGGCTCAACTTAGTTTCTTGACTTTTTTACTTGATGTGATGCCATGTGTATCTATCCCATTATCTTATAAACTCAAATACCAGCAGACGAAAAGATAGACAATACGACAGATTCTCAAAAAGCGATTTATTTAATGTAATGATACTGCGTTGCACCATCAAACGCAGCAGGAAAAGTCATATTTCAAAGACTAATGACTATTGCAATTTACAATGTATAAGTAAGTATAAATTTATATATTGTTCTATAAATACTCTTCAATCAAAACTGAAACTTTTCTATAGGAAAAGTCTTGATCTAAAGCTCAAACTTTTCTATAAGAAAAGTCTTGATCTAAAGCTCAAACTCTTCTATAGGAAAAGTATTGATCTAAAGGTCAAGCTTTTCTATAGGAAAAGTCTTGAACTAAATCTCAAACTTTTCTATAGGAAAAGTCTTGATCTAAAGCTCAAACTTTTCTATAGGAAAAGTCTTGATCTAAGCTCAAACTTTTCTATAGGAAAAGTCTTGATCTAAAGCTCAAAATTTTATATAAGAAAAGTCTTGATCTAAAGCTCAAACCTTTCTATAGGAAAAGTCTTGATCTAAAGCTCTAACTTTTCCATAGGAAAAGTATTGATCTAAAGCTCAAACTTTTCTATAGGAAAAGACTTGATCTAAAGCTCAAACTTTTCTATAGGAAAAGTCTTGATCTAAAGCTCAAACTTTTCTATAGGAAAAGTCTTGATCTAAAGCTCAAACTTTTCTATAAGAAAAGTCTTGATCTAAAGCTCAAACTTTTCTATAAGAAAAGTCTTGATCTAAAGCTCAAACTTTTCTATAGGAAAAGTTTTGATTTAAAGCTCAAACTTTTCTACAAGAAAGGTCTTGATTTAAAGTTCAAACTTTTCTACAAGAAAAGTCTTGATCTAAAGCTCAAACTTTTCTATAAGAAAAGTCTTGATCTAAAGCTCAAACTCTTCTATAGGAAAAGTATTGATCTAAAGCTCAAGGTTTTCTATATAGAAAAGTCTTGAACTAAAGCTCTAACTTTTCTAAAACTTTTCAAACTGATCTAAAGCTCAAACTTTTCTATAGGAAAAGTCTTGATCTAAAGCTCAAACTTTTCTATAGGAAAAGTTTTGATTTAAAGCTCAAACTTTTCTACAAGAAAAGTCTTGATCTAAAGCTCAAACTTCTCTATAGGAAAAGTATTGATCTAAAGCTCAAACTTTTCTAAAAGAAAAGTCTTGATCTAAAACTCAAACATTTCTATAGGAAAAGTCTTGATCTAAAGCTCAAACTTTTCTATAGGAAAAGTCTTGATCTAAAGCTCAAACTCTTCTATAGGAAAAGTATTGATCTAAAGCTCAAGCTTTTCTATAGGAAAAGTCTTGAACTAAATCTCGAACTTTTCTATAGGAAAAGTCTTGATCTAAAGCTCAAACTTTTCTATAAGAAAAGTCTTGATCTAAAGCTCAAACTTTTCTATAGGAAAAGTCTTGATCTAAAGCTCAAACTTTTCTATAGGAAAAGTCTTGATCTAAAGCTCAAACTTTTATATAAGAAAAGTCTTGATCTAAAGCTCAAACTTTTCTATAGGAAAAGTCTTGATCTAAAGCTCAAACTTTTCTATAGCAAAAGTCTTGATCTAAAGCTCAAACTTTTCTATAGGAAAAGTCTTGATCTAAAGCTCAAACTTTTCTATAGGAAAAGTCTTGATCTAAAGCTCAAACTTTTCTATAGGAAAAGTCTTGATCTAAAGCTCAAACTTTTCTATAAGAAAAGTCTTGATCTAAAGCTCAAACTTTTCTATAGGAAAAGTTTTGATTTAAAGCTCAAACTTTTCTACAAGAAAGGTCTTGATTTAAAACTCAAACTTCTCTATAGGAAAAGTATTGATCTAAAGCTCAAGGTTTTCTATATAGAAAAGTCTTGAACTAAAGCTCAAACTTTTCTAAAACTTTTCAAACTGATCTAAAGCTCAAACTTTTCTATAGGAAAAGTCTTGATCTAAAGCTCAAACTTTTCTATAGGAAAAGTTTTGATTTAAAGCTCAAACTTTTCTACAAGAAAAGTCTTGATCTAAAGCTCAAACTTCTCTATAGGAAAAGTATTGATCTAAAGCTCAAACTTTTCTAAAGGAAAAGTCTTAATCTAAAACTCAAACATTTCTATAGGAAAAGTCTTGATCTAAAGCTCAAACTTTTCTATAGGAAAAGTCTTGATCTAAAGCTCAAACTCTTCTATAGGAAAAGTATTGATCTAAAGCTCAAGCTTTTCTATAGGAAAAGTCTTGAACTAAATCTCGAACTTTTCTATAGGAAAAGTCTTGATCTAAAGCTCAAACTTTTCTATAGGAAAAGTCTTGATCTAAAGCTCAAACTTTTCTATAGGAAAAGTCTTGATCTAAAGCTCAAACTTTTATATAAGAAAAGTCTTGATCTAAAGCTCAAACTTTTCTATAGGAAAAGTCTTGATCTAAAGCTCAAACTTTTCTATAGGAAAAGTCTTGATCTAAAGCTCAA
This sequence comes from Protocalliphora azurea, assembly GCA_932274085.1. NCBI lineage: Eukaryota > Metazoa > Arthropoda > Insecta > Diptera > Calliphoridae > Protocalliphora > Protocalliphora azurea. The sequence continues at coordinate 66,210,474 of OW026519.1, forward strand.
ACTTTTCTATAGCAAAAGTCTTGATCTAAAGCTCAAACTTTTCTATAGGAAAAGTCTTGATCTAAAGCTCAAACTTTTCTATAGGAAAAGCCTTGATCTAAAGCTCTAACTTTTCTATAGGAAAAGTATTGATCTAAAGCTCAAACTTTTCTATAGGAAAAGTCTTGATCTAAAGCTCAAACTCTTCTATAAGAAAAGTATTGATCTAAAGCTCAAACTCTTCTATAGGAAAAGTATTGATCTAAAGCTCAAGCTTTTCTATAGGAAAAGTCTTGAACTAAAGCTCAAACTTTTCTATAGGAAAAGTCTTGATCTGAAGCTCAAACTTTTCTATAGGAAAATTTTTGATTTATAGCTCAAACTTTTCTACAAGAAAACTATTGATCTAAAGCTCAAACTTCTCTATAGGAAAAGTATTGATCTAAAGCTCAAACTTTTCTAAAGGAAAAGTCTTGATCTAAAACTCAAACATTTCTATAGGGAAAGTCTTGATCTAAAGCTCAAACTTTTCTATAGGAAAATTTTTGATTTAAAGCTCAAACTTTTCTACAAGAAAAGTCTTGATCTAAAGCTCAAACTTCTCTATAGGAAAAGTATTGATCTAAAGCTCAAACTTTTCTAAAGGAAAAGTCTTGATCTAAAACTCAAACATTTCTATAGGGAAAGTCTTGATCTAAAGCTAAAACTTTTCTATAGGCAAAGTCTTGATCTAAAGCTTTTCCTATAGAAAAGTTTGAGTTTTAGATCAAGACTTTTCTTATAGAAAGTCTTGAACAAAAGCTCAAACTTTTCTATAGGAATAGTCTTTATCTATTTTCTTCTCGATATTTTCTATAGGAAAAGTATTGACCTAAAGCTCAAACTTTTCTATAAGAAAAGTCTTCAACTAAAGCTCAAACTTTTCTATAGGAAAAGTCTTGATCTTAAGCTCAAACTTTTCTATAGGAAAAGTCTTGATCTTAAGCTCAAACTTTTCTATAGGAAAAGTCTTTATCTAAAGCTCAAACTTTTCTATAGGAAAAGTCTTGATCTAAAGCTCAAACTTTTCTAAAACTCAAACTTTTCTATAGGAAAAGTCTTGATCTAAAGCTCAAACTTTTCTCCGAGAAAAGTCTTGATCTAAAGCTCAAACTTTTCTCCGAGAAAAGTCTTGATCTAAAGCTCAAACTTTTCTCCGAGAAAAGTCTTGATCTAAAGCTCAAACTTTTCTCCGAGAAAAGTCTTGATCTAAAGCTCAAACTTTTCTCCGAGAAAAGTCTTGATCTAAAGCTCAAACTTTTCTCCGAGAAAAGTCTTGATCTAAAGCTCAAGCTTTTCTATAGGAAAAGTCTTGAACCAAATCTCAAACTTTTCTATAGGAAAAGTCTTGATCTAAAGCTCAAACTTTCTATAAGAAAAGTCTTTATCTAAAGCTCAAACTTTTCTATAGGAAAAGTTTTGATTTAAAGCTCAAACTTTTCTACAAGAAATGTCTTGATCTAAAGCTCAAACTTCTCTATAGGAAAAGTATTGATCTAAAGCTCAAACTTTTCTAAAGGAAAAGTCTTGATCTAAAACTCAAACATTTCTATAGGAAAAGTCTTGATCTAAAACTCAAACATTTCTATAGGAAAAGTCTTGATCTAAAGCTCAAACTTTTCTATAGGAAAAGTCTTGATCTAAAGCTCAAACTTTTCTATAGGAAAAGTCTTGATCTAAAGCTCAAACTTTTCTATAGCAAAAGTCTTGATCTAAAGCTCAAACTTTTCTATAGGAAAAGTCTTGATCTAAAGCTCTAACTTTTCTATAGGAAAAGTATTGATCTAAAGCTCAAGCTTTTCTATAGGAAAAGTCTTGAACTAAAGCTCAAACTTTTCTATAGGAAAAGTCTTGAACTAAAGCTCAAACTTTTCTATAGGAAAAGTCTTGATCTAAAGCTCAAACTTTTCTATAGGAAAATTTTTGATTTATAGCTCAAACTTTTCTACAAGAAAAGTATTGATCTAAAGCTCAAACTTCTCTATAGGAAAAGTATTGATCTAAAGCTCAAACTTTTCTAAAGGAAAAGTCTTGATCTAAAACTCAAACATTTCTATAGGGAAAGTCTTGATCTAAAGCTCAAACTTTTCTATAGGAAAATTTTTGATTTAAAGCTCAAACTTTTCTACAAGAAAAGTCTTGATCTAAAGCTCAAACTTCTCTATAGGAAAAGTATTGATAGTCTTTATCTATTTTCTTCTCGATATTTTCTATAGGAAAAGTATTGACCTAAAGCTCAAACTTTTCTATAAGAAAAGTCTTCAACTAAAGCTCAAACTTTTCTATAGGAAAAGTCTTGATCTAAAGCTCAAACTTTTCTAAAACTCAAACTTTTCTATAGGAAAAGTCTTGATCTAAAGCTCAAACTTTTCTATAGGAAAAGTCTTGATCTAAAGCTCAAACTTTTCTATAGGAAAAGTCTTGATCTAAAGCTCAAACTTTTCTATAGGAAAAGTCTTGATCTAAAGCTCAAACTTTTCTATAGGAAAAGTCTTGATCTAAAGCTCACACTTTTCTGTAGGAAAAGTCTTGATCTAAAGCTCAAACTTTTCTATAGGAAAAGTCTTGATCTAAAGCTCAAACTTTTCTATAGCAAAAGTCTTGATCTAAAGCTCAAACTTTTCTATAGGAAAAGTCTTGATCTAAAGCTCTAACTTTTCTATAGGAAAAGTATTGATCTAAAGCTCAAGCTTTTCTATAGGAAAAGTCTTGAACTAAAGCTCAAACTTTTCTATAGGAAAAGTCTTGAACTAAAGCTCAAACTTTTCTATAGGAAAAGTCTTGATCTAAAGCTCAAACTTTTCTATAGGAAAATTTTTGATTTATAGCTCAAACTTTTCTACAAGAAAAGTATTGATCTAAAGCTCAAACTTCTCTATAGGAAAAGTATTGATCTAAAGCTCAAACTTTTCTAAAGGAAAAGTCTTGATCTAAAACTCAAACATTTCTATAGGGAAAGTCTTGATCTAAAGCTCAAACTTTTCTATAGGAAAATTTTTGATTTAAAGCTCAAACTTTTCTACAAGAAAAGTCTTGATCTAAAGCTCAAACTTCTCTATAGGAAAAGTATTGATCTAAAGCTCAAACTTTTCTAAAGGAAAAGTCTTGATCTAAAACTCAAACATTTCTATAGGGAAAGTCTTGATCTAAAGCTAAAACTTTTCTATAGGCAAAGTCTTGATCTAAAGCTCAAACTTTTCTAAAACTCAAACTTTTCTATAGGAAAAGTCTTGATCTAAAGCTCAAACTTTTCTCCGAGAAAAGTCTTGATCTAAAGCTCAAACTTTTCTCCGAGAAAAGTCTTGATCTAAAGCTCAAACTTTTCTCCGAGAAAAGTCTTGATCTAAAGCTCAAACTTTTCTCCGAGAAAAGTCTTGATCTAAAGCTCAAACTTTTCTCCGAGAAAAGTCTTGATCTAAAGCTCAAGCTTTTCTATAGGAAAAGTCATGAACCAAATCTCAAACTTTTCTATAGGAAAAGTCTTGATCTAAAGCTCAAACTTTCTATAAGAAGTCTTTATCTAAAGCTCAAACTTTTCTATAGGAAAAGTTTTGATTTAAAGCTCAAACTTTTCTACAAGAAAAGTCTTGATCTAAAGCTCAAACTTTTCTAAAGGAAAAGTCTTGATCTAAAACTCAAACATTTCTATAGGAAAAGTCTTGGTCTAAAGCTCAAACTTTTCTATAGGAAAAGTCTTGATCTAAAGCTCAAACTCTTCTATAGGAAAAGTATTGATCTAAAGCTCAAGCTTTTCTATAGGAAAAGTCTTGAACTAAATCTCGAACTTTTCTATAGGAAAAGTCTTGATCTAAAGCTCAAACTTTTCTATAGGAAAAGTCTTGATCTAAAGCTCAAACTTTTCTATAGGAAAAGTCTTGATCTAAAGCTCAAACTTTTCTATAGGAAAAGTCTTGATCTAAAGCTCAAACTTTTCTATAGGAAAAGTCTTGATCTAAAGCTCAAACTTTTCTATAGGAAAAGTCTTGATCTAAAGCTCAAACTTTTCTATAGGAAAAGTCTTGATCTAAAGCTCAAACTTTTCTATAGGAAAAGTCTTGATCTAAAGCTCAAACTTTTCTATAGGAAAAGTCTTGATCTAAAGCTCAAACTTTTCTATAGGAAAAGTCTTGATCTAAAGCTCAAACTTTTATATAAGAAAAGTCTTGATCTAAAGCTCAAACTTTTCTATAGGAAAAGTCTTGATCTAAAGCTCAAACTTTTCTATAGGAAAAGTCTTGATCTAAAGCTCAAACTTTTCTATAGGAAAAGTCTTGATCTAAAGCTCAAACTTTTCTATAGGAAAAGTCTTGATCTAAAGCTCAAACTTTTCTATAGGAAAAGTCTTGATCTAAAGCTCAAACTTTTCTATAGGAAAAGTCTTGATCTAAAGCTCAAACTTTTCTATAGGAAAAGTCTTGATCTAAAGCTCAAACTTTTCTATAGGAAAAGTCTTGATCTAAAGCTCAAACTTTTCTATAGGAAAAGTCTTGATCTAAAGCTCAAACTTTTCTATAGGAAAAGTCTTGATCTAAAGCTCAAACTTTTCTATAGGAAAAGTCTTGAACCAAATCTCAAACTTTTCTATAGGAAAAGTCTTGATCTAAAGCTCAAACTTTCTACAAGAAAAGTCTTGATCTAAAGCTCAAACTTCTCTATAGGAAAAGTATTGATCTAAAGCTCAAACTTTTCTAAAGGAAAAGTCTTGATCTAAAACTCAAACATTTCTATAGGAAAAGTCTTGATCTAAAGCTGAAACTTTTCTATAGGAAAAGTCTTGATCTAAAGCTCAAACTCTTCTATAGGAAAAGTATTGATCTAAAGCTCAAACTTTTCTATAGGAAAAGTCTTGATCTAAAGCCCAAACTTTTCTATAGCAAAAGTCTTGATCTAAAGCTCAAACTTTTCTATAGGAAAAGTCTTGATCTAAAGCTCAAACTTTTCTATAGGAAAAGTCTTGATCTAAAGCTCAAACTTTTATATAAGAAAAGTCTTGATCTAAAGCTCAAACTTTTCTATAGGAAAAGTCTTGATCTAAAGCTCAAACTTTTCTATAGGAAAGGTCTTAATCTAAAGCTCAAACTTTTCTATAGGAAAAGTCTTGATCTAAAGCTCAAACTTTTCTATAGGAAAAGTCTTGATCTAAAGCTCAAACTTTTCTATAGGAAAAGTCTTGATCTAAAGCTCAAACTTTTATATAAGAAAAGTCTTGATCTAAAGCTCAAATTTTTCTATAGGTAAAGTATTGATCTAAAGCTCAAACTTTTCTATGGGAAAAGTCTTCAACTAAAGCTAAAACTTTTCTATAGGAAAAGTCTTCAACTAAAGCTCAAACTTTTCTATAGGAAAAGTCTTGATCTTAAGCTCAAACTTTTCTATAGGAAAAGTCTTGATCTTGAGCTCAAACTTTTCTAAAGGAAAAGTCTTGATCTAAAACTCAAACATTTCTATAGGAAAAGTTTTCAAACTTCTCTATAGGAAAAGTATTGATCTAAAGCTCAAACTTTTCTATAGGAAAAGTCTTGATCTAAAGCTCAAACTTTTCTATAGGAAAAGTCTTGATCTAAAGCTCAAACTTTTCTATAGGAAAAGTCTTGATCTAAAGCTCAAACTTTTCTATAGGAAAAGTCTTGATCTAAAGCTCAAACTCTTCTATAGGAAAAGTATTGATCTAAAGCTCAAGCTTTTCTATAGGAAAAGTCTTGAACTAAATCTCGAACTTTTCTATAGGAAAAGTCTTGATCTAAAGCTCAAACTTTTCTATAGGAAAAGTCTTGATCTAAAGCTCAAACTTTTCTATAGGAAAAGTCTTGATCTAAAGCTCAAACTCTTCTATAGGAAAAGTCTTGATCTAAAGCTCAAACTTTTATATAAGAAAAGTCTTGATCTAAAGCTCAAACTTTTCTATAGGAAAAGTCTTGATCTAAAGCTCAAACTTTTCTATAGGAAAAGTCTTGATCTAAAGCTCAAACTTTTCTATAGCAAAAGTCTTGATCTAAAGCTCAAACTTTTCTATAGGAAAAGTCTTGATCTAAAGCTCAAACTTTTCTATAGGAAAAGTCTTGATCTAAAGCTCAAACTTTTCTATAGGAAAAGTCTTGATCTAAAGCTCAAACTTTTCTATAGGAAAAGTCTTGATCTAAAGCTCAAACTTTTCTATAGGAAAAGTCTTGATCTAAAGCTCAAACTTTTCTATAGGAAAAGTCTTGATCTAAAGCTCAAACTTTTCTATAGGAAAAGTCTTGATCTAAAGCTCAAACTTTTCTATAAGAAAAGTCTTGATCTAAAGCTCAAACTTTTCTATAGGAAAAGTTTTGATTTAAAGCTCAAACTTTTCTACAAGAAAGGTCTTGATTTAAAGCTCAAACTTTTCTACAAGAAAAGTCTTGATCTAAAGCTCAAACTTTTCTATAAGAAAAGTCTTGATCTAAAGCTCAAACTCTTCTATAGGAAAAGTATTGATCTAAAGCTCAAGGTTTTCTATATAGAAAAGTCTTGAACTAAAGCTCAAACTTTTCTAAAACTTTTCAAACTGATCTAAAGCTCAAACTTTTCTATAGGAAAAGTCTTGATCTAAAGCTCAAACTTTTCTATAGGAAAAGTTTTTGATTTAAAGCTCAAACTTTTCTACAAGAAAAGTCTTGATCTAAAGCTCAAACTTCTCTATAGGAAAAGTATTGATCTAAAGCTCAAACTTTTCTAAAGGAAAAGTCTTGATCTAAAACTCAAACATTTCTATAGGAAAAGTCTTGATCTAAAGCTCAAACTTTTCTATAGGAAAAGTCTTGATCTAAAGCTCAAACTCTTCTATAGGAAAAGTATTGATCTAAAGCTCAAGCTTTTCTATAGGAAAAGTCTTGAACTAAATCTCGAACTTTTCTATAGGAAAAGTCTTGAACTAAATCTCGAACTTTTCTATAGGAAAAGTCTTGATCTAAAGCTCAAACTTTTCTATAGGAAAAGTCTTGATCTAAAGCTCAAACTTTTCTATAGGAAAAGTCTTGATCTAAAGCTCAAACTTTTATATAAGAAAAGTCTTGATCTAAAGCTCAAACTTTTCTATAGGAAAAGTCTTGATCTAAAGCTCAAACTTTTATATAAGAAAAGTCTTGATCTAAAGCTCAAACTTTTCTATAGGAAAAGTCTTGATCTAAAGCTCAAACTTTTCTATAGGAAAAGTCTTGATCTAAAGCTCAAACTTTTCTATAGGAAAAGTCTTGATCTAAAGCTCAAACTTTTCTATAGCAAAAGTCTTGATCTAAAGCTCAAATTTTTCTATTGGAAAAGTCTTGATCTAAAGCTCAAACTTTTCTATAGGAAAAGTCTTGATCTAAAGCTCAAACATTTCTATAGGAAAAGTCTTGATCTAAAGCTCTAACTTTTCTATAGGAAAAGTATTGATCTAAAGCTCAAACTTTTCTATAGGAAAAGTCTTGATCTAAAGCTCAAACTCTTCTATAGGAAAAGTATTGATCTAAAGCTCAAACTCTTCTATAGGAAAAGTATTGATCTAAAGCTCAAGCTTTTCTATAGGAAAAGTCTTGAACTAAAGCTCAAGCTTTTCTATAGGAAAAGTCTTGAACTAAAGCTCAAACTTTTCTATAGGAAAAGTCTTGATCTAAAGCTCAAACTTTTCTATAGGAAAATTTTTGATTTAAAGCTCAAACTTTTCTACAAGAAAAGTCTTGATCTAAAGCTCAAACTTCTCTATAGGAAAAGTATTGATCTAAAGCTCAAACTTTTCTAAAGGAAAAGTCTTGATCTAAAACTCAAACATTTCTATAGGGAAAGTCTTGATCTAAAGCTCAAACTTTTCTATAGGAAAATTTTTGATTTAAAGCTCAAACTTTTCTACAAGAAAAGTCTTGATCTAAAGCTCAAACTTCTCTATAGGAAAAGTATTGATCTAAAGCTCAAACTTTTCTAAAGGAAAAGTCTTGATCTAAATCTCAAACATTTCTATAGGGAAAGTCTTGATCTAAAGCTAAAACTTTTCTATAGGCAAAGTCTTGATCTAAAGTTCAAACTTTTCTATAAGAAAAGTCTTGATCTAAAGTTCAAACTTTTCTATAGGAAAAGTCTTGATCTAAAGCTCAAACGTTTATATAGGGAAGTCTGGATCTAAAGCTCAAACTTTTCAATAGAAAAATTCTTGAATTAAAGCTCAAGCTTTTTTGCAGAGCAGACTTCAATTAGAGCTTAAAGTCTGCTTTTTATCTTGCAATTATTTGTTCAAGAAAAAAAATTAAATTTCAACACATTGTTCTTGTCCCAAGCCATAAAAATCATTATATATTTCTTTAAGTACGTTCGGTTATATGAAATTGTTTGTACTGGATTTAAAAAATCATCCATTTTATTTTTATTTATATGTACTTTTCTTTTTAAATTTTGTTGGTACTCTTCGATACATTTAACCATAGAATACAACTAGAAGTTTAGGTGAGAGGCACATCAAACTAAATTTTCAAAACATTTACTCATTTTTTTCAAAACACAAAAACAAAACATATGTGACTATGTGTATTTTGTTGTTGCATGAATTAGTTTTTGTATCTCACATAAACTTCTAGTTGTATTCTATGCATTTAACTATGTTTCTATTATTCGTTATGTGCAAAAACCTACGCATTTACTGTCAACAGCAATAGAGGCAGCAAACAATTCATATTATTTTATCATTGTTGCCTACTGCAGTTGTATTCTAATATATTGTTATCAACATCATTATCATCGCAGCCGTCGTTATTATGAACAGAATTTTTTTTTTTTTTTTTTTTTTGAATACTTGTTGTACTTGTTATTTGTTATTCTTGTTGATCATTTTATTCTATTTGATTAATGTTAATATTTGTTGTTTGACACATTATTTGCCTGCTTAAAATAAATAAATTAAACCCCCACGGATTTCAAAATTTATGTTAGTTCTTATACTTGTATGAATATTTTTATTCTTATCAATTTTAACATTTGATTTCTTTTTTTTTTTTTTTTTTTTTTTTTGAGTAAAGTGCATTTTATTCAAAGTGGAGAAGCGTGGTAAAATTAAAATAAAATCACCTGTTTCTATTAGAATTTTTCTCAAGAACTAAATTGTCAAAATTTGTTAAACTTATGAACAATATTTCTATAGAAAATTTTTTAAATTTTTGAACAAAATTTCTATAGAAAATTTGTTCAATTTCTGAACAAAATTTCTATAGAAAATTTGTTCAATTTCTGAACAAAATTTCTATAGAAAATTTGTTCAATTTCTGAACAAAATTTCTATAGAAAATTTGTTCAATTTCTGAACAAAATTTCTATAGAAAATTTGTTCAATTTCTGAACAAAATTTCTATAGAAAATTTGTTCAATTTCTGAACAAAATTTCTATAGAAAATTTGTTCAATTTCTGAACAAAATTTCTATAGAAAATTTGTTCAATTTCTAACAAAATTTCAACAGAAAATTTGTTCATTTTTATAATTTTATAAACTTTAATGAACTCACCTTAAAAATTTTGCCAAAAAAATCTAATATACAAGTCCAAATAATTAGATTTTCTGTTGAAAATAAATTTAAATAAGAATTCTATTAGATAATTTACATAAAAAAAATCTTTTTTTTACACACAATTTTTGTTTAAAAAAAAGTTTTGACAGTTTTGTTTTCTTTTTTCGCTTTATTCTTGTTTGTTTAATTTTCTTATTAATTTATCCACCCAAATATTTTCGGGTATTTGTTTTTAAAAATTTTTCTTTTGTATTTATTTTAAATAATTTCTTTTTCAATAAATTAACAATAAAACAAGTGCACACTTAGTTAAGAATTTATTAAAAATGAATAATATTGTTTAAATTAAAAAAAAACAATATGAAAAAAGTAAATAAAAAATCAAGTGAAAATTTACACAGTTTTCGCTTTTTTATTTTTTTACTTCTTTCACTTTTTTATTTTTCTCTATTCTCATTTATACACACCTTTCGTTTTTCTTTTATTTTCTTTTTTCGTTATATTCTTGTGATGCAAATTTTTTCTAATTTTTTTTTCTTGCACTTTATCCTTTTTTTTATTTTTCACTTATTAAATTGAAATAATTATAGCTTAAATATTTAATAAACGTGAACTTGGCCACCTTTTCATTGTTTTATTTTTTCAATTATTCAATTACCGCATAAACACTCACACAAACTTGTTTTGTTATAATTTCGTTTAGAGAAATATTGCTTGGCAGAAAATATCACACATTGTATTTTTCCTTAAATAATAAGTAAATTGTTAAACTTTTCCACTTTTTCTTGGGGTTTTCTTTATAAAAAAAAATTAAACACTAAACGCGAGCAATTTTTCCCTTTAAATGCTGGCGAATTTCATGAAATTGGCTGCGCACGAAAAGACAAACTGAAAATGATTTTATATGTGAAAAATAAGTAAAGTGAAGAAATAAAAAAGCAATGGAAGGAATGTAGATGTATGGCAATGCCGTGAAGAAACAAATGAAAACAAAAAAAGAAAACAGAGTTGTGTTTGGAAGTAAACAGTGATGCCAGTGGGTAGAAAATATGGTTTAGTGCGGAGAAAGAAATTGTAGCGTATTTAAAACGCTTAAATGAAGACATTTATTATCATAGAAATTGTTGGTAATTGTGTTGTTTTTGTGTACTTATATTAAAGTAAAAATTATGTTAATTACTAGTATTTAAATCGTTACTGCATTAGTGGACTTGTGGAACATTTACATAGGTCGGATATAAACTTGGTAGATTTTTTATTTAGAAAAATCAAAATGCAATACCAAAACTGAAAAAATCAGAAAATTTAAACTATGAATCCTAACTTCCATAGGAACATTTATAATATTGGTGTTTTCAGAAAATAATAACATATACATCATTCGCACTTTCTCATGAGTTCAATTTCCTGGTTCAAGGTTTATATTTAAATAAGAAACATCCAAAGAGTGGAATATCTTACTACTTCGTAACCCTTTATGAGCTTCTCATTAAATAACACAGGGTACCAGAAAACCACCAATATATATATATATATATATATATATAATTAAATAATCGGATTTTATTAGGTTTGCAGCAAATTATTTGGGTTAAAAAATACTATTTTTTTGTTCTTACGTTTCACAGCCTGGACTCTAGATGTATAATGTACTTTTTCTAGACGCTTTTACCCCTCCCAAGACTCTAATTTTCTAAAACTGCTTGGGGGAGAGATATCTAAAGTAAAATTTATATTGAAAATTATGTCAGCATTTAAATTTTAAATATTTAAAAAAGTACCAAAAAGCAAAATAAATACTAGGATTTTCGAAAAGTACCTGCGACATGTTTAATATACTTGTGATAAAGAAAGAATACTATTTCAAACATATTTCTATCTTTTTTGATTTCAAAGATTAGTAGGGCATCACTAAAGTACCAGTTTTTTCCTAAACGTTCAAAATTTCAAAAACTACCAAATTATTTCTATTATTGTGACTAATAGGGCTTATGGATTTTCAAAAATTAAAAAAGTACTATAAGATGAACTCATTTAGTACCACAAGTTCATGTTTCTTGGTCCAATATAAAAAAAAAAGTTCAAAAAGTACCAAAAAAACGAAAAAGTACCAAAATGTCCCTTAATATCATATATTATTCACTCAGAACTGTTTATATAAATTCAAGATATACTATCAAAAGAACGAAAAAACTCCCAGACAGGACCATGTATCTTTAATTTCATGTTTCTAGGTTCAATATTATAAAAAATTCAAAAAGTAGCATTAAAAGAACAAAAAGGTCCCACAAATTCCTTCTTATGGATTCTTACTCACATCAGGATCATACATTTTAAATTTCATGCTTCTAAACTACAAACAAGTAACAAAGTACCACAAATTCGCCTCTTGTGAATTCTTACACAGGTTCATGTTTCTAGTTTTAATATAATAGAAAATTTATTATTAAGTTTGAATAAAATGTAATTTGCTGCTTTTACCCACTTTTTGGTAATTTTTCCCCATGAATGTAACAAAAATTGTATTCCCATGAATTTCTAAATTGTAGCTTGTATTATATTACTCATATGTATATGTCAATAAATAGGAAAAAATATTTTATGAAAAAAGTACCTGAAATATGTACGATTTTTACCCCTTAAACGTTCGAATTTCTAATAAGTACCAAATTTGTCATTTTTAGATAACCCCAGGTCTACAACTGAGATTAACGCTGATATAATATGTGAGATAACGTCGGCAGAGGAGAGTAACCATTTTGTTTATATTATGTTAAATCTTAAATAAGGGGTACACGTATTCTAATAAATCCTATAAGATATCATTATTTTTCAATCAGTCACAGAGTAAACATGTACTTTTTATTTAAGTAATTCGCGCTTTTTTAGCACGATTTTTATAAAAATGTTTTTTAACATGTAAAACAAACACTAAAAAGAAACAATTTTACAAAAAAACATTGTTTTTCAGTAATTTCCAAAATACACATGCACACACACAAACAAACTTTCGTATATGTGAATTTTTTTGACAGTTTATCTTATAAGATGGTTGTGTAGAGAAATCTCATCACAACAGTCTCATAATACATCTTATAATACTAATATTTGAATCTACACGTGAAATAATTCTCTCAGAGAGCGAATTTGACACTCTCTGACACAAAAATCTTGCATATTATGTTACGTATAGACGGGCTGTAACAGAATGCGTAACATAATATGTAAGATTTTTCTGTCAGAGAGTGTCAAATTCTCTCTCTGAGAGAATTATCTCATGTGTAGATTCAAATATTAGTATTATAAGAAGTATTATGAGAGTGTGTAATGAGATTTCTCTATACAACCATCTTATAAGTTGAACTGCTAAAAAAAGTTGAACTGCTACGAAAGTTTGTTTGTGTGTGCATGTGTATTTTGGAAATTATAAAAAAGCAATTCTTTTTTGTAAAATTGTTTCCTTTTAATGATTGTTTTACATTTTAAGAAACATTTTTATAAAAATTGTTCTAAAAAAGTGCGAATTTCTTAAATAAAGGGTGATTCAACACAAACGCACGATGTTAATTGTATATAAAACGAAATGTTTAAGTTTTATAAGAGAATTATCTTAATATTTTCTATTATGATAGAAGAATATATGGCAATTATGTGTGATACAAAATATCGGCCAAATGCTCGCCGCGGCTTCGGTGGCATCCTCTATTCGATGATCCATATTTTCTACCGATTTTATAAATTTTTACCCTTTTTTACTCCCTAAGCATTTGAATTTCCAAAAATCCCGTCTTAGTGGATATATTTGGCGGGAGATCAAACTACGGTCCAAATTTACTCTCTCTAGCTTCAGGCGATTGAGCTGTCAAGGTAATCTTTTATATTCGGTGAAAAAAAAAAAACTATACGACATGAGCAAAAATAATTTATTTCTTTTAAAAAATAATACAATTTGCTCAGAATTTTAAAACAAAAAAAAGATGATTTAAAATTTATTAGATTTCAGTGTCGCATAAATTTTAAAGTTAATACAAATAAAAGTTATTTTAAAAAGCCATTTATATAATGATATTGAAATTAGAGGCAAAAATTATTCGACATTATATTTTATTCTTCGAAAAATCAAACAAAAAAAATTAATTAAATTAATATTATGTATTTAACTATATAGTGGATTATAGACTAGACTATGGACAAGATTATAGATTACTATAGGTTAAATAAATGGAAAAAATTGTATTTAATGATGTCAACTATTACTAATGTAAGCGCGTAGAAATGTTTGAAAAAGTGTTAAAAAGATCTTAATTTGAAAAGACAACAGTTTTGTGGCACAATCAAGATACGTTTTGTGAAAAAGCTCAAAAATGGGTTAAATTAAAAATTTCTTTTGAAAAGTAGGAAACATATCAGCAACATTTTTACCTTTAATCAACCATTTGGAACGTACATCTCAAAATATTAATAGCAAACTGGGTTAATTAAAATGCAGGTTATGGAGATTCCATTACTATGAACCTCAATCAAAAATTGTCCAGTTCTTTTAACAATTTTCCCCTCAAGCAATTTTAATTGTTGAAGAGTTTTGTTTTTTTTTTATATAGATCCTAGCAATACGTAACGAAATTGTTAGGACATCAGGATGAATTTGATTACGAGTCTTTTCACAAATATAGATTTAAATTAGTACAAGAATTGTCGAATAAAAGTAAAAATTTTAAAAAATTAACTTTAATACATTCAAATAATTTTCCATTTTTAAAAAAGTAAAAAAGGGAAAAAGAGCTAAAAGAAAATTGTTAACGTGCTAAATTTGAGCGTTTTTTAGTTTCGGGCTGAAAAATAGTTTTCGCTTTGTGGTCTACTAAAAACGAGTCCAAAAATGGTTAAGTTAGCATTACTGATGGTAATATATCTATATCTCCTGAACTACTAAACTGATCGAATTAAAAAATATAAGGAAATTGTGAAGAAGGCCCTACGTTTTTAGAATGTCAAATTTTTGCCTGAATTGCAGATAGTTTTTTTTATATCTATCAATTATAGGAGAAAACGTATATAATAATAAATCACGTAAAAAGTATCAACAAAAATGAAAATGTCGTCTTTTCACAAGCAACGTCAAGACAAAGTTGTCAGTGCAAGAGTGCTGACAATTTTGTTTTAACACTGTAATAATATTGAGAAATTCAGTCTATATTAAACAAATTCTTATCGTGATAAAAATTTGACGTTTGTCTTGGTAAAAATTTCTCGACTTGACGCTACGTTGAGTCTATACAAGAGAAATTTTTATCATGCCGAAAATCAAATTTTTACAAGAATTGCAGATAATTTTTTATCCCTATCAATTTACACAAACTTTTATTTTGATAAAATGTGGACGTATGTCTTGATAAAGATTTGTCTAGTATAGACTCGACATTAATTAAGGCTTATTCCGATAATTTTGAATTGCTTTTTCTTGATTTTAAATGTTTTCACTTTGAATATTATATTTATGTTTATTAAAAACTGGATGTATCATAGAAGTTTAAAAGTTTTTTGATACGAAAAGTTGCAAAACAAAGCTAAGAGGCAAGTTTAAATATGTATAAAAAAATTGCAAATATTCGTGTGAAAAACCATGAATAAAATGGGAAAATGTGCACAGAGAATTATTAAATTTTTGTCAATAGTGTTTATAGGAATTAATGTTAATGGGATGCTATTTTCGGCTGCGCCCAAATTATAAAAATGGTAAAATAAATTTTTTAATTCATTATACACATTTAAATTTTTTTTAAGAGGCAAGTTTAAATATGTATAAAAAAATTGAAAATATTCGCGTGAAAAACCATGAATAAAATGGGAAAATGTGCACAGAGAATTATTAAATTTTTGTCAATAGTGTTTATAGGAATTAATGTTAATGGAATGCTATTTCCGGCTACGCCCAAATTATAAAAATGGTAAAATAAATTTTTTAATTCATTATACACATTTAAATTTTTTTTAATAATTTTTATACAATTTTTTATAACTTGATTTTTGATATAGAACATTTTTTTGTCAAGTATTATGAATTTATTAAAATTAAGAAACAATATAAGATTTAATATTCTGATGATTTCTAAAAATCTATTAGTATTCTATGATTCTAGTAGTACTGGTAACACTGTAATTAGAATACTATCCACAGAAGAATTGTATTTGACATCTTACACAGGGTGTTTCATACAACTAATTATTCGCCACAATAAATTTACAACAATTCGTTAGAATTATACAACCCTGTTTTAGTGTGTTTCTCTATAGTTGTCTTTGTCACACCAAATTCAAAATGGCCGCCATTAGTTAAATAAATTGAAAACAGCGAATTTTTCTTTGAAATTTCAGTTCCTTTTTTAACGGCGAACGAGTTAGACGGAAGAAGTAGGTGGATATAATGGCGCTGTGTGGTTTAATTAAAATCAATGTGTTTAATCAAGATTTAATAAAACAAAACTCAACTACACAAACAGCTTAAAAATCAATAAATTGTGTTAGCAACAACAAAAAATAGTTTGGGGCAAAAACCACAGTAAAAAAGGGAACAAATGAAATAAATCATTTTTTTTACAATTTAAAGCTGAAAAGAATTAAATGAGCAGAAAAAAGAAGAAAATTTATTAATAAAAAAGTACAGTGTATGTGGTAATAACGGAAGATTAAGTAGAGATACGAGAAAATAAAAAAATAATTAGAAATAAGTTGAAAATAGAAATAACAAAAGCAAAAGTTAAAAAAAGATATTACACAAAAAAGAAACAAGAAAGAGACAAAGAAATAAGAATTAATAAAAAGAGTAAGAGAACAAGTGAAACAAGAAGATTGAATTGAAAAAAAAAAACAGAAAAAACCCCAAAAAATAATTTCTATTAAAAAAAAAATTAGAAATGAAAATTAATAAAAAATAGAAATTACAAAAATAAAAATAATTATAAAAACATATAATAAATAATGGATTTAAATATAAAGTGAATATTAGTTTTAATTTGAATAAAAAATAAATAATTAAAACCTAAAATAAAATATAAAACGTTTACAGAATAAAACTTGTGTACGTGATTTTTATGTTTAAATTGCTATAACAACAACAACTACAGAAAATGTCACTTAATATACAACACAGCAAAATAAACGATATTGTCAAACTAAATAAGAAGTGTGTAAAATTGTGTGTAATAATTAGTAAAGTGAATGTCTAGAAAATAAGCAAAAGAAAATAATAAATTAAATTACAAAAAAAAAAAAAAAATCTTTAACAAAGTTAAAACATAATAAATTAAAATAAAGAACAAATTCTTTATTTCTTAAAAAAAAAATAAAGACAAAAACTCAACAACACTAATCTTAGCTATTTAATAAACAAAAACAACTAATTTTTATTAGTCGTTCAAAAAGAACACGAAGTGACAAAATAAAATTTTTCATGTAATAAAAATTTTATTGCTTAATAAGCACTAAATTATAATAAAATATTTAAATAAAAATCTATTTAAATTAAAAGAATAAATATAAATTAAGCAAAAATTTCTTAAAATACAGCAAAAAAGTGAAAAATAAAAAAAATACAACAAAAATTTTAAGCAAAGTGAAGTGTGGTATATAAACAACCAAATTTGGCTAAATTTGTTTCTCTAGAGCAACAACAACAATATTAAGAGGAATATTGGATTTTTTTCTAAAAAAAAAAAAGAAAACAAAAACGTTAAAAGGTAAGTTAAATCGCTTTTTGTTAAATATAAATCTTGATTATTTGTGCGAATTAATACACAAAAATGCCTAAATGGATGATTTCGTAAAAATAAAATAAGAAATTATTTTCTTCTTTGTTGAAATATTAAAATTTTAGCCTTTTTATGGTAATTTTAAGAATCAAAAAACGCTAGAAAAATTTGACGCTAAAAGCAAAATAAAAAGGATAGATTATTTAGCCTTAGAAAGTCTGGCAACACTGTTTATTTATTAAGCATTTTTAAGTTTGGGAAAAGTCATGTTCGATTCATAATATCTATGAACACAATTTTTAGATTTATGTATTTTTTTCTCGTTTTCATTTTTTAAATAAAATATTAACTTTTGTAGTTTGAAGTCTCACTTGGTCTTCATTACAGACATTAATCATTAAAATTCCTTTACATTGTAGTTTAATTTCAGTAATTTGTCGGATTTTTCATATACATATATTTATATCATAAAAATTGTAATTTTCAGTAAATTAGCAAAAATAATAATGAGAAAGAAAATAATGAACAAAATCTGATGACCTTTAGATAGAAATTGTCATTTTTTTAAAAAAGTCTTGAGGAATGAATGATATATGTACATGATATTATGAACGAACTTTCGTATCACGTATTCATAGAAACGTATATAGTTTTGAGATTAGTTTCCTTATAGCTTTCATCCGATGTATCATAAATCTAAAGATTCAGGACTGTCCTAAATGGCCCTATCTCAACTTAGAATATAAATTTTTAAACAACTATGGCATTGTATTCCACCCCTCGCAGCATGTCTCCTTAGAAACAACTGAGTATACCCTATATAGTTTTGTGATCTACACCTTTAGAGTTTTCTTCCGATGTATCACAACCCCATTCAGGTCTGTCCAAAAAGCACCCCCACACAACATGGGATATATATGTCTGAAATATGATTAATTATATTCCTCCCCTCGTAGCATGGCTGCTGAGAAACAACTGGGTATACCCTATATAGTTTTAAAATCTACTTCCTTAGAGCTTTCATCCGATGTATCATAACCCCATTCAGGTCTTTCGTAAATGGCACTCCCACAGTTTGGAATATAAATCTCTGTAATATGAATAATTATATTCCACCCCTCGTAGCATGTCTCCTGAGAAATAACTGGGTATACCCTATATAGTTTTGTTATCTACTCCGTTAGAGCTTTCATCTGATGTATTACAACCCCATTCAGGTCTGTCCAAAAAGCCCCCCGTTCAAGTGTGAATTTATAAGAATTTGCGCAAAGTTCAGACCCTCGTATTATCTTTCCTAGGAACCAAATGAATATTGTCTAAACAGTTTTGGGTTCTACTCCACCAGACCTTTAATCTGGTGTACCACACCCCCATTCAGGTATGTACAAAATCAAAATATGGCAACCTGTTTGTTAGACTTACCTGAATTTTGTCAAACTTCAGCACATCGTAGCACGTCTCCTGCGAAACAACTATATATACCCTGTGTAGTCTTGAGTTCTACTCCTTTAGAGCTTTCACGTGATATATCACAACCCCTGTCTGTCCAAACTGGCCCGCAATGTGACCAGAATATAGGTATTGTTGTTGCACCATATCCTAATGCTGTATTTTGTTTTTTTTTCAAAAATGTTTTATTGTGATCAAGATTAGATAAATCATTTTTGTCCACACGTCTGTCGTTATGGTTATGTTTTTAACATCAGGTAGTTTTTGAAATATTTCACTTTCATGAATTTTCACCGCCAAATGTAAAAAATCAGACGCCATGCAAAAAAGAAAAAACGACTGATTTTTTCCTCTTCGTTCAACTCAGAAATTAGTTTTATTGGCTAAAAGTCCACTTTTTTGTTAACACCGATTTCTAAAATTTTAATACCATTCAATAGTAAACATATTGAAACTAAGGCGGTCAAAAAAACTATATCAAAATATTGGTAAATGTGGGCGTGGCACAGTGTTAAAGACAAATATTTTATATTATTTTATAAAAAAATGTGAGTTTTGTAAATTTGATCAGAAATAAATTATCATTACTCACAAACTATTTCCGATAATCAGTACCGATAATGTTGGTAGGATAATAGTCTTTAAAAAATGGAATGATGTGTCACTGTGCTTTTTATACCCGCTGTGTTATTAAATGTTTTCCCAGATACTGTATTTAAGTCAAATTTGAATTTTTGTAGAATAGAACTTTTGAGGGCCAAAAGGGGTTAAAAAAATTTACTGCCAAAAGAAAGGCGAAAGTGTCCTTTTTAACCCCATATATATTTTTGCACCTGTCTGGATCCGTCAGTAGAACACTTTTTCCCTTTGAATTACATTATTCCCAAAATTTTTTCATGAAACACATACTACAAATCAGTTATGATTTCGATTTAAAAACTACAGAATAAATAAGAAACAATGACTCCAATTAGGAGTTAAGAAGTTTAAAAAAGAGACATATTCGGAAGACAATTTTTATTTTACGAAGCTTTAAGAAATTTAACAAAACAATAATTTTTAAACAAAAAATTCCCATATAAAATTGTCAAAGAAATTTTACTCTTTATAAAGTTACAAATTTAAAAAAATTAGTTATTTAAAAAATTTAGCAAAACTATTTTTTAAACAATTAGCATTTAAATGTATAACAAAATCTATTTAGTGCTAAAAACAATTTTCACTTTATAAAGTAACTTAACGAAAACTTATTTTTAGATTGTAATTATTAAATATTCTATAAATAAAAATCTAATGTAATTGAATGCGGAAGACAATTTTTATTTTGCGAAGCTTTAAGAAATTTAACAAAACAATAATTTGTAAAAAAAAAATTGCCATATAAAATTGCCAAAGAAATTTTACTCTTTATAAAGTTACAAATTTTAAAAAATTAGCTATTTAAAAAATTTAACAAAACTATTTTTTAAACAATTAGTATTTAAATCTATATATTTTTTAATTTATTATTAACAGAAAACAAAATATATTTATTGTTAAAAACAATTTTCACTTTATAAAGTTTTAAGAAACTTAACGAAAACTTATTTTCTTAAATAATACATAAAATTCAAAATTTTAATTTCTTTCAAAAAAATTATCAATTAAAAAAATGTTAACGAAATTTTCGTTTTTTAAATTAAAGTCTTTTCAAAGCAATTTTTTAAGCAAATAGAAAGAAAAGTTATTGTTTTAAGGTTTCAAGAAACATAACGAAACTTTAATTTTTGGAAAAAATAAGTTAATAATTGTGTAATTCAAAATATTTGTTTAATGAATATGACAACCGATTTCAAATGAAATTTTTATATAACGGACATTTAAGAAACAACGAAAGATTAAATTTTTAAGAAGATATAAAAAAAAAAAATTAATTATTCCCTAAATTTATTTAATTTTCCTTCTTTAAAATCTCTGATAAATTTTGAAATTTAAGAAATTGACGAAACATTATTTTTTAAACTAAATGATTTTTGTATAGAAATTTCCTTAAAATAAATATAATAATATTTTATAGTTTAATATATCTATTCTTTTTGCTTTTTAAAAGCTTTTAAAAATATATCTTATAGGTTTTTTTTTTTTTTTTTTTTTTTTTTTTTAAAGTCCATAATAAGAGTCAATACTTCTGTTGTGAACCAAAAGACTCATAAGAGACATGTGCAAACAAAATAAGCAAAAAATAAGTTTGTAAAATAAAGTAAATGTTAAGAACAAGAAGTCAACACAACACAAGTGAAAAAGAGCAAAACTTGGTTAAAATTAAAGAAAAAAAAAAAAGAATAAAGCTATAACAAACAGTATAAATGAATTAGTAGCCACACAATAAGCCACAAAAATCCACAGTCAACAACACGAAATAGCAGCATTAAAAACCAAAAACAACAACAAAACTAAATGTATAATCTAAGCCAAAACAAAGCAAAAAATCGACAAAAGTAAAACAACGACAACAACAGTTTATTGCCATTTCCTTTGCAGCATTAGTCGCAGTAACAGCGACCAATATTTAGACTCATAGACGGACGAGGCCAGAAGTAGTATTGGAACAAAAAGAAAAATATAATTTTAGCTTTTTACATGACTCTCTAAACAACAAACTGACTTTCGGTGTTCAACGGCCTGTTGTGTTCGTTCGGTCTGTCTGTTGTTTCTTTTGATTGTCTATCTGCCGTGGCTCTGTGGTTTTGTCAGTTGTGGGTTTCATTATGCTTGTCTGTCTGTCTGTCTGTCTGTCTGCCTTTCCGTCTGTCTTCTTTTTATTTTTCGTTCAATATCTATTTGTGTATTTTTTTTCTTATTTCATTGCTGGAATTTACCTTTTGGTTTTTCTTGTATTTTGACTTCTTGACTGGATAATTACATTGTGTGCAACATTATGTGCATGCAACAAAACAAAACATGCTAAAATATTGTTCAAGTCTTTGAAAGTATTTTAATACTGTTTTGGAATGATTTTTTAACAAACGAACTGATGCTGGAAATTTTTCTGTAATAAAATTCCTTATAGAAACACAGCATAGATTTTAAACTTATATTCCTTGAAAAAAGTTGCTAGGCATTCTGAGCAACATTTTCCATGGAAGTTATACTAAGATATATATTATTTCTTGGTTTTATAACCTTATTATAAAGGGAAGTTGCTCGGGCTCCTAAGCTACTTTTTCTATAGAAAATTAGTTTAGATTCTTAATCAATATTTTCTTGAAGTTGCCTGTGTTTCTAAGTAACTTTTTATACAAAAAATTTGGATTCCATAGAAATGTAACTTTTGTTCCTAAGCAATATTTTCTATATAAAATTTGCTTGAGTTCCAAAGCAACATTTTCTGTAGAAATGTTGCAGGGATTTCTAAACAACATTTTGTGTTTTTAAGTAACGTTTCATACAGAAATTATGGATTCTAAGCAACATTTTGTATATAAATAAAACTTTGGTTCCTAATCAAATATTTACTATAAAAAGGTTGCTTGAAAAGCAACATTTTCTGTAGAATACTTGCTTGAGTTCATAAGCAAAGTTTCCTACTTAAATGCTGCTTTGGACTCTAAGATACATTTTCTATTGAAAAGTTGCTTCGGTACCTAAGCAGCATTTTTCTATAGAAAAGTTTCTTGGGTTTCTAACTACATTTTCTATAATAAAAGTTGCTTTGTTTCCTAGTTCATAAAAGTAGTTTCGTATGCTAAACAACATTTTCAATAAAAAGTTGCATGGATTCCTAAGAAATATTTTCTATAGAAAAATTGCTTTGGTTCATAAGTAAAGTTTTATATTGAAAAATTTTTTCTATAGAAGCTTGTTTTCTTAAGTCACATTTTCTGTAGAACGGTTTCTTGGGTTCCAAAGCAAGATTTCTTCAGAAAATGTATGGAAACTAAAGCAATAGGAATTCTTGCTTAAAAATTTAAGGAACTTTTCTGCATGAAATGTTGCTCATAGTTCCAAGCAACTTTTCTTTCGAAAATGGTGCTTAGAAAGCCAAGTAACTTTTCCTTAGAAAATGATGCTTCGACTGCCAAGCAAATTTTCTTTTTTCAACTTTTATCATTATTTGTTTCTTGTCAGATTTGTGGTCTGAAAAGAAAGATTTTTAATTTTTATTATTTTTCTAATCCATATTTTTAGTTTAAAGTTCGTACTTTTGTTAAACACATATTTTCGATTTTCATAAACTGATTTAAAATCTTCAGCTACTATTTTGCTGCAACCATTGTTTGGGGCTTCATTATATTGTAGTGTTGGTTTGTCGTTGTGAAAATACTTTAACGTAGTTGTAACTTATAAAAATGTTTGTGCTGTCTTTTTTCTGCTGGTATCTCTAATATTACAGTCTCTATTTGTACCGAGTTTAAGAGACTCTATCATGTTATATTTTATTTTTTCCATTGCTCTATCTCATACAAAAAAAAAACCTTTTTTCATTTATTTTGCCTTCTCTAAAGTCTATTGTTATTTCTTGCTGTTGGTTGGTTTATCTTTTGTTGTTTGTATTTTTTTTTTATTTCTCGTAGTGCATTCAGTAACTTTATCTACTGGCAGCTTTAAAAGACAGCAGCAATATCTAAAAAATGTAGCAGCAACTGGCACTTGCGCATTCGTGCGTTACTTTGAATATATTTCTTTTTCTATATTTCTTTAACAATTTATTCATATTGTATGTTGTAAATTTATTTTTACTTTTTTTATTTTATTTTTTTTGCTTGCAGCAGCTACAAAATCCAATTTTCTTTCTAACGTTTTATTAATTTTTTTTCTCTCATTTTCATTTTCTGCTGTGGGTAAATTTATGCTGTTGTTGTGTTGTTTTCTTTGAAAATATTTTGTAAAATATGTATCTGATGGATTCACGTGTAGGTTATTAAAAATATTTTTCTTTTTAAGCTATTTAAAGAAACATTTTTATTACAAAAAATGAATTGGATTCTTAAAAATAAACCAAATTTGTTTTCCAGAAATATGGCTTAGAAAAAAGCCAACTTCTTTTTCTAGAAATATTGCCTAAAAATTAAGCAAATTTTCCATTGAAGAATTGATTAGAAACAAGGGAAAATTGCTATAGAAAATTAGCTCAGAAAGAAACCAACATTTCTATGAAAAATTGCTTATAAACAAAGCTATAAAAATGACTTTGTTTATATAGAAACTTTTCTATAGAAAAATTGCATGTAAACTTAGCAAATTTTTATAGAAAAATTGCTTAGAAACAAGGCAACTTTTCTGTAGAAAAATTGCTTAGAATCAAAGCACAAGGAAAAATTGCTATAGAAAATCTGTTCAGAAAGAAAGCAACTTTTCTGTGGAAAAATTTATCATAAACAAAGCAACTTTTCTATAAAAAAAGAATTACTTAAAAACTAAGCAACTTTTCTATGGAACTTTTTTATATAGAAAAATTGCTTACAAACAAAGCAACTTTGCTTAGAGATAAAGCAACTTTTCTATAAAAATAAATTGTTTCGAAACTAAGCAACTTTTCTTTAAAAAAATTGCTTAGAAAGTAAATAACCTTATTTCTCTAGTAACATTGGTTAGAATCTAGGCAACATTTCCCTAGAAACATTGTATAATTGGGGTTCACACACAGCAATTTTTCTGCAATTCTGACTTCGTATGCGAAAGAGGTAGAGAATGTAAAAGATTCGTATTCCTTTCTCCTCTCTCTCCAACGAACTCGGAATTGCAGCAAGAAAAATTGCCCGATTTAGAAACTAAGTAAGCAATTTTTCTATAGAAAAAAATTTTTTGAAACTAAGCAATTTGCTTTAAGCTTATTTTAATTGCTTAAAACTTTTCTATATAAAAATTGCTTAAAAACTAAGCAACATTTTTCTAGTAACGTTGCTTAGAAACTGGGAAACATTTCCCTAAAAACATTGCTTAGCAATATTGAATGGCTAGAAACTTATCTTTTCTTTAGAAACATTTCTAGTAAGCTAAGCAAATATTCTTTACAAACATTGCCTATAAACAACTTCTTAATACAATTCTTTTAGATGGAATATGTTTATTATATTTGTTTATATATGTGTAATGTTTTTTGCTTATACACTATAACACTTTTTGAATAGGAAACTATTCCCCTTCAAACTACAAATGTAAAAAACAATATAATTTAATAATATTAATTTGAATAATTATAAAAATAAAGAGGAAAAAATTAAATGAAAATCTAAATTGAGACTTGCCAGATTCGAATTGTGATGTAACTTGACATTGATTTTCAAAAAAATAAATAAATAAATAAAATAAATAAATAAAAACAATTTATAAATATATGGGTACAGTAGGCATAGTTTTTAAATTCTTTTATCCGAAAATAACACTATATAGTATATTCTTTTATTCCATGGAAAAATATAACTACAAATTGTTTTCAACTTGACAAATTACATTTGAACTTGTAACTTGACAACTTATAAAATATCTTGAGAATAATATTTATTCAAGGTCGTCTGGCAACCCTATACTTACATCACAAAACTCGCTTTTCATCTTATCTCTATTTACATAGTGAAAAAAAATTATTTGAAATAATTTTTTACAGAACATTATTTAAACAAAGAAACTAATTTCAATTTAAACATAATAATATAATAAACTATCTGAATGCCCTTGCCTTGCATGTAATTTAAGTGTTTAATAAAAAAGTATTTTGAAATTTGTCCAGCATTTCTCAAATATCGATGTTTCCCATAATGCTTCTTTAAAACTTCCAGTTTTATTGAAAAATTAAAAAAAATAATAATAATAATAATAAAAAATGCGCAATATTTTATGCAATTTTTATCAAAGTGCAATTAATTTATAGTTCCTTCCACCTTAAAATTCATCTATATTTAAAATTTCATTAAAATCGATTCAACGGTTTAAGCGTGATTGCGTCACAAACAAACAAACAAACAAACACACACTTGATTTTATGATATTAATATGGAAAATATGTTTACATATATTTTACAATACAAAAATAAAAGGTAAAATTTGAAATCTTAAAAAATCCCTTAAAATTAATTATTATTATCTTTTATTATTTTTACTTTTCATTTTCGATTTATAATTTCCTTATTTTATTTTTTGATTACTCTTAAATCACTCTTTGACTCTTTAAATGAGTAAGTTTTTTTATTCTTATTGAAATTGTTATTTTAAAGTTTTTTTTCTTGTAGTTATTATTGTTGATTTCTTTTTATAGTTGTTGTAGTTTTTGTCTGGTTTGTTTTTGAAAATAAAAAACATGCTATTTATATATACGTATGAATGTATGTATGTTATGCCTGTCTGTCTGTTATCTTCTAAATAATCGGTTAAATATGGAAATATGAAAAATAAGAGTTTATTAAATGTCTGATCAAGAGAATTTTTTTTGTAAGATTTTTTTAATTTGTGGAAGTTTCTTGTTCCTTTTAATAAACGTGTGTGTTTATTTTTTATTATAATAATGAAGTTCATTCAACTGTCGAAAAATAAAAATGAAATACAAAAAGAAAAGAAAAACTTTTTTAAATTAACATCGTCTAATATAGCATTAAAATTTTGTACATATTTAAAAATAAATTTCTCTTTGTAATACAAAAATTGTTTTTTTGAGTTTTAAAAATGAAATTATGAATTGTTTATTTTTAAATTTTGTTTTGTTATAACCCATCAAACATTGAGTCATCATATTTGAAACCTTTGAAAAATATATGTTTTTCATTTGATATCAAAGGTTAATTCAAATCTGCATCGAATTTGGAGGAAAAAAATTCCTTTTTGTTAAGATTGCTATTGTTCTCAAAACATTATCAAATCATTCTCAAACTTTTACATTCGAGAAAAAAAAAATTAATTTCAAATCATTCTCAAATCTTAAATCAAAACTTTGGTTTGATGGGAAATACACAGCAATGTGTGTGTGCGTGTGTTCTAGAGTGATGTGTTAATTTTAAATTAAAAAAAAATTCTTTTGTTTGACTTAAAAAAAAATAAATTAAATTATTACGCAGACGATGGCCAAACGTGTTTAATTTTGAAAAAAGTTAACATTTTATAAATAATTAAATTTTTAATTACTTATGGGCTAAAAGCTCACGTTGCAAAAGCTTATTTTAGTTTATTAAAATTCAATAACTAAAAATAATTAAAATATTTTTCTGCAAAAAACTTAAATTTTTAATGAGTCATGTGAATCAAAATACAGTAAAGATAAAAATAATAGCAGGTTAAAAATAAAAATGTTTGACATTTGTTAAAATGTTGATGTAAAAGATTTTTTATTAGTGAATTAAAAGAAATTTCCTTTTTATCGGAAAATTTTCAAAAACTATAAAAATTTCAATATGAAAGGAAAATTCTTCAAAAATTAAATTTTGAAAGGAAATTAAAAAAAATCCTTCTTGTAGAAAATTTCTCATAATCTTCCTTTAGAAGAAATTGTTTGAAATTTTTTTTCAAACACATTTCTTAAAAATTTCCTTTTTTATTGTTTTTATTTAAAATTAAAGAAATAAAATTAATTTTACAAGAAATAGGAAATTTTTTTATATTTTTATTCAAATAGGAAATTTCTCAAAAATTTCCTTTTATGGAAAATTTTCTCAAAATTGCCTAATTATAGGAAATTTCTTTTAGTAGAAAATTTTTTTAAATATTTCCTCTTTTTATCAAATTTATAAAAAATTGCATCTTGAAAAAATTTTCCTTTTTATAGGAAATTTAATAAAAACTTTCCTATAAAAAATAATTGAATGAAATTTCTCTTCAAGAAGTTTTTTAAACGTTTTATTTCTATAGGAAGTTGTTTAAAAATTCCACTCTAATAAAATTTTTTTTACTAAGAAAGTTTTTTAAAATTGTCATTTTATAGCAACTCTTTCAAAACTTTCATAATTATGCAAAATTTTCAAATAATTCACCTTTTAAAGAAATTTTTTATAAAATTTCCTTTTAATAGACATTTTTCATAATATTTCCTTTTATAGGAAATCTTTGGAAAATGACCTTTTTATCAGAATTTTTCTAAAAATTTGCTTTTTATAGGAAATTTTCTTATAATTTCCTTTTTATAGAAAATTTTCTAAAAATGTCTTAACAGAAATTACCTTTTTAAACAACAAAAAAAAAAAAAAAAAATATTCTTTTATTAATTTCCTATCCGTTTTTAAGGAAATTAAAAAAAATCTTTTTACATAATATTTTTATAAAACTTCCTTTTAAAAGGAATTTTCTCAAAAAGTTCTTACAAAAATTTCTTACATTTTTACAAAAATTTCCTTTTTATAAGTTTTTCATAAAATTTCCCTCTTGTGGGAATCTTTGGAAATTTTCCACTTTAAATTTTTTTTAATTTTCTAAAAATACCTTTTTATAGGAAATTTGACAAAAATTTTTATAAAAACTAAGAGGAATTTTTTAGAAAATTTCCTTTTAAAAAGGAAATGTTTAAAATGTTCCTCTTAAATGAAAATTCCCTTTATACAGACTTTGTTTTAATTTCTTTTATAGACAATAATAAAAAACTTTTTAATAAAAATAAAATAAAAAAATAAAAATCCCTTTAAATTAAAAAATTCCCAACATATTTTATCAGTGTCAAATGAAATAATTCCCAAATTTGTTGGCAAAGAATAAAATTTGCAAAAAGGATTTCACAGGATACCATCAAAAAATTTAAATAAATGGCTATACACACACTCAATCTGTTAAAAATATTAGTAGTAAAGTAAATTTAAATTTTTATTAAAAAGCACGTACAAACTTGATTCTCCAGCAAAAGAACAACAAAAACTCCAAAAAATGGAAATCTTCAACTGAAGTTTGGAAGTACACATATCTCATTTTGCAATTTAGTCTTTCAAATTTATCAACTAAAATGGGTATTAAAATATACTACTAAAGCAAAAAAAAAAAAAAAAAAAGACATTTTTCAATAGTAGTCAAGCTGTTTTTTTTCTTGCATATTTACACCATACATACATAAATAACTGAAAATGTGTTTTTTAATATGTGTAAGTGTGTAAGAGTTTGAACACGCTCTTGTATTAACCCGTACCCCTACGACCCCATTTATTGTATATAGTTGAGAATAGAGTATAATAGAGTAAAAGAAGGGTAAGAAAAAAAAAACTTTAAACAACATTATACAACCAAAGTATAAATATAACAGTAAACTGCGATGCAGCATCCTCTGTCAGTCTGAATGACTCTCTGTTATAGTAAATGCTGAGTGTATTTTGTACCATGTTTGTGTTTTGGATGGGTGTGTGTAGGGGGGGGGGGGGCAGAGACTGAGAAAAAAAAATTACAATTACATTTTAGTGTGGTGAATTTTGTATCACCCACATTACCACCCCATGACCTGACGTAAACAGAGACCGACTTAGAGCAGTAAACGGACACACACACTCGTACACTTAATAACGATTAACGCAAACGCAGTGTTGCCAATTTATGAAAAAAAAGAAAAAAAAACAGCGAATTAAATTAAAAAGAAGAAACAAATTTTAAATCAAAAAAAAAAAAAATAAATAATTTGTGATTTCTTTAAATTTAAAATTTTAAAGAAATTAATTATAACAATATAAATTTAAAAAATTGATGACTTATTTTTATTAATATTTTTTTTTTTAATTTTTTTAATAATATTTATAATTTTTTTAATAGTATCAAGTGATTTTTTTAGTTTGTTTACGTATAAAAGTATAGACTCAATTAATTCTCTAACAATTAAAAAAAGTACCTAAATTCTTACTATTGTACTACTTACTTTTTTAATTTCAAAGTAGTTTTAAAAGTTGTCAATATGATCTAAAATGATGAAAAACCAATATAGCTTGAAAGAAAATTTTAACCTCGTACAACAAATATCATTTCAAAACTATTTATTATTAGAATTTAGAAAATTTTAAATATATTAAATACCAGGGCAACCAAAAATATACAAAATCGTATTTTTTCTTGATTTGTTTAGCATATTTATTGCTTAGCAGCATAAATTGTTATATTCTCATAGAAACTCCTTTTTTATAGTATATTTTAGGGATTGTAACGTCAAATTTTTTCATATTTTATTCATAAGATCATAATTTTGCACACAAAAGAATTTTTAACATAATTTATCGTTGGTGAAATTTTTTTTATTGTCACTTACTTTTTTCAAATCCGATTTGCTAATAATTTTCATCTTATAAATTGATAGAAATTTTTTCCTGATGTAATGTATTAGCTTTGAATGATTTTAAGTGAAAAATAAAATATTCTTTAGCGATTGCTAATAAAAATCAAGTTCTTTAACATGAATAGTAGATAATTTAAAATTTATCCAGAAACAATAATATTTTAAGAACTTTTTTTTTTAATTATAAGGGCATATTTTCCGATTTTAAGAACATTTTTTATGTGCATAAAACATTTTTAAGCATATTTTTGGTTGCCCTATTAATTACTTAATTAGTTTTTACTAGCAAAATGAAATCAACAAAACGCATATTTTACCTTAAATTTAATTTAAAACCCATTAAAAATAAATTTTTCTCTATAAAAGTTTTTCTAAATCCATAAAAATACATTAAATATCGTTTAGCCTAGAATGTAAAAATATTCCACAGAAATATTATATGGGGGAGTAAAAGCCACCAAAGTAAACTAATCTTTACTAAAAAAAGGGGTTTTCTAAGGGGAGTCAATCAGCACAACTTTATAAAATATATGCTACGTTTTGGTTCCTTATATATAAACATATGCAAACATACATAAATGTATGCATTTCATTTGACATACACACTATTAGTGCACCAAAGATGGCTGACTAGAACAGAGTCTTGACAGTCATTTGGTATATAGTCGGGCTTTTTCAGTTTTTATTATTATTGCTACAGTTTTTTTTTTTTTTTTTTTTTTTTTTTTTTTTGTGCCAAAGGAATTACGAGACTTTTTGGGAGAGGTATCTCCTAAAGCTTACATAGACAGACACATAATAGAGGACTAGTTTTGTATTTAGTAAAACCATAAAGAGAAGGGGAAAAATGAATAGTTATAAGAATAGAAGGGAGGAAAAAATAAGGGCCTTTAATGGTAATGGGTATTTGAGGAAGAATATTTCTTTTGAATAGTTTTGTTAATATGTTTGTGTTAAAACAGTGTGGAATTTTCATATTGTCACTGTGGTTACTGAGATTATTTAAAACGAGCTTTTGAGTTTAGACTGGAAATATTTTCAGCTGAAAATAAAACTTCTTAGAGGCTATCTGATTTATATTCTATTTAAGCTTAATTTATTTCGGGATTTTATTAGATAACTAGTAAAAGTAAATACCTATTAATACACATTTATTGAGAGCATTTCTAAGCAATCACTTCAGCTTCAGTTAAAAAATTAAAAAAGTCTTATTTAAGCTTCATTTAGATGGCATTTGAAAGTTAAACTTCAGACTTCATTGCAAGATTATTTTTTAAATCACACGAACTATAATTCAATGGCCCCTTCTAAAATCCTTTTAAGCTTTAATAAAGCTCAGTTGAAGGTGAATTTATAGCTCCACTTAAACTTCGAAAGAAAAACTTTTACACTTAAGGTTCATTTAAAGTTCTATTTAAAACTTCAGTTAAAGATCATAATAAGATACCCCATAATAGAAAATATTTTAGATTTTTTAATTAACGATAATTGAAATATTTCTAAAAGTCCACTTAAGCAAAAATTTAAAGAATTTAAAACTATCACTTCAAGGAAAATTTTTTAGTTTAAAGCCTATTGAGTCTAAATATTGCTTCCATTGAAGATCTGTTTAAAGACTATC
The DNA here is from genome assembly GCA_932274085.1 of Protocalliphora azurea. Taxonomy (NCBI): domain Eukaryota; kingdom Metazoa; phylum Arthropoda; class Insecta; order Diptera; family Calliphoridae; genus Protocalliphora; species Protocalliphora azurea. Next base: position 66,241,999 of record OW026519.1, read on the forward strand.
TTTCATTAGAAGTTTTTTTTTTTTTTTTTTTTTTCATAAAGTCCGCCTTAAGCTTCAATCGAAAATTATCTAAATGTCGCACTAACATTTTAAATGAAGGTATATTTAATGTTGCAAATTCAAATTCACGTAAGGTTTTTTTAAAGGGCTCTTTAAGCCTCTATTAAAGGTGTTTTTAAGTCTCTTTAAAGATTTAATTTAAGGTTCCACTGAAGTTTCAATTCAAGGTCCTTTTGAAGTCGCTTTCAAGTTTTAATTGCAAGTCTTTTAAAATTTCTTTTCAAACTTCAGATTAAGGCCTTTATAAGGCCTCTTCAAGCTTTAATTAAAAATGTTATTAAACTCTTGCTGAATTTTTACTTGGAAGTTTTTTTAAAGTCCTTTTCAGGCTTCAATAAACGACCTTTATTATGCTCCTTTCAAGCTGCAATTTAGGACCTTTAAAAGTCCCTTTCATTCTTAAATTTAAGGCCTTTTTAAAGTTACGCTGAAGGTTTAATTGAAGTTCTTTTAATAGCGCAGTTTAAGCTTAAATTTTTAAAATCCCTTTCAAACTGGAGTTAAAGTTCTTTTAAAAGTATCTTAAATTTTAAATTTAAGGGCTTTTTAAAGTAACTCTGAAGGTTCAATTGAAGGTCTTTTAAAAGTCCATTACAAGCTTAAATTTTTAGATTAATTTCAAGCTACCATTTAGAGTCTTTTTCCAATTTTAATAGAAGGTCTTTTTTAGTGCAATTGGCTCTTTTAAAAGTCCCTTTCAATCTTAAATTTAAGACATTTTAAAAATAACTCGAGCTTCAATTGAAGGACTTTTAAAAGTCCCTTCCAAGCTTAAATTTTTAGGTCACTTTCGAGCTGCAAATTTAATGTTTTTTTTTTAAATCCTCTTTCCAGTTTCAATTAAAGATAATGTTTAAGTCCCAAATAAGCTTTAAGGTAATTTTATTGTCCCCTTTAAGTTGCAATTAAAGGTAGTTTTTAGGACCCTTTCAAGCTATAATTAAAGGTCTTGCAAAAATCCTCACGAAAGCATCAACGGAAGATATTTTTAAATTCCCTTTTAAACATCAATTGAAGGACTTTTTTATTTAAAAGTTATCCTTTAATTGCCAACATCAACAAATTTTATATATTTTTCTAAAGCTAAACATATCTTATAACTAAAAATCCTTCCGCCTAAGCTACTATTGAAGGTGTTTTTTTAAAGTTCCCTTCAAGTTTTATTTGGAGGTCTTCTAAATACCTTTTTAAGCTTGAATGAAGGGTATTTTTAAAGCTATTTTTAAAGTCCCACCTAAGCTTCCATCGAAGGTCATTATGAAGACTAACTTTCTTTCAAGTTTCAATGTCTTTTTAAGTCCAATTGAAGATCTTCTAAGTATCTTATTTAACCTCAATAGAACCACTTTTGAATGTTTCACTTAAGGTTGAATTGAAGATATGTTAAAAGTCCCTTTTAAGCATCAGTTTGAATGTCTTTAAGACGTTTTCAAAAGTATAATTAAAGAACTTTTTAAAGTCTCACTTAAGCTCTAAATGAAAATCTTTTAAAAGTTCCATTTGAGCTTCAATCAGTTTTTTTTTTTTTTTTAAACCCCACTTTTATTTAAATTGAAGGTATCTTAAGTCTTAATAAAGCAATAATTAAATCTCTTTTTAAGCTTTAATCGATAGTTTTCTTAAAAGTTCTTTTAACATTTAATTTCAAGTTCTTTTTATAATCTTTTTTAGCAACAATTGAAAGTTTTTTCTCATTTAAGCTCCAATTAAATTTCTATTTAGCCCCAATTTAATTTAATTTTTTTTTTAAAGAAACTTTTTTTTATTCTAAACCTCGTTTGTTATCATATTTTCTTGTTCTTCTGTGCGTTAAAATGTCAACACCAACAGAATTTATATATTTTATTTTTGTCCAAACACTTTGGTTTTATAATGTATAAAAAAATTTATATACATTATATATATATATATATATATATATATATATATATATATTCAGTATATAGAAAGGTATGTAAATACATAACAAAAACATACATTCGAACATACTTATGAGGAACTCGAAGGGACCAATAAATTTAGTTCGAAATTAATACTTTTTTCTTTAAAAATGGACTGTATTTATGATTTTTTAATATTAATGATTTTAAATATTGACGATTTTTGCTTCTATCACTCACTTGACAAGTGCCAAATTGAGATTAATTATATTTTTTATACTAATTCAATGTTTTCTTTTATTACCGAGGTTTTTAAATTGGCATGTTTTGAGAGCTATACTTTTTGAGAAATGGCGATTTTCTAATATTTAGATTTTCATCTTCTATTTTTTATATTTTTGATAAATGTGTATACGTTATGTTAAAAAGGTCAATAACTATAAATAAAAAATTCCTCTTTTATTTGTCCGATAATTTAAATTAAAATTAATTAAAATTTTTCCATTTGTTCAATAATTTAAATTGAAATAAATAATTTCTTTTACATAGAAAAAATTACTACATAAAATTTTTCAATTGAAACTGTTGTGCTTGATTTTATATTAATATTTAATTAACGTATTACTTGTTTAAATAACTTTGTTAATTAATTTTGTAAGTTCACGAAATAAATAAATAAAAAGAAACTGGATGTCTGGTAAATTATTTTAAAATTATTAACAAGAAACATTAATAGTCAATATATTTAAAAATTTCTTGTTTAATTGTTTTTTTTTTTTTTTTTTTTTTTTGTATTTAATTTTTTTCTTTACTTATTTATTATGAAGAACTTCATGGATTTTGTAGGCACTTTTGTTGTATAGAAGACAAATGACTTGCATGCATGCATGCATATATAATTAAGGAGCAAGACCCAGCAAAAATTTTACTTACCCTGTAAACCAACATATTACATTGCCAAAAGGCGTTAACTACATATAGTTCTGGAGAAACACTTATTTACTGTTATATGGCGAATTCATCGGTACCCATTATTAAAGTACTAATTTTAAACTATTAAATAAGTAGTTAATAAAATACTACAAAACTACAAAATTACTATAAATAAAAATAAAAAAGTTGGCTTAAGTGAGATTTGAAGCTTGGTAAAAACCTTTGTACATGTTTCATAGACTTTTGTTTTACTTACTATGTCATGTCCATGTTAAATTTATGTGCATCGCTAATAATTTTCACATACAAATAGAAATTTACATAATTTCCTAAGAAAAATCCGGATTAAGTTTGGGGTTAACCTAACAGATAACCTTTTGTGTGCTTTAACAAACTGAGCCATTGCAAAACTAAATGAGCTTGTAACTAGTTATTCTACTACTCAAAGAAATTAGAAAAATAATGACAACTCATTACCAGGTAATGAGTCTAACAAGTGAAGTTTGAATGGTTTTCACTAAGATGAAATTAAAAAAATAAATAAATTAAGTTAAACTATTTCTTTCGGTTAACTTATTGATTAATTAAATAATCTACTTGTTTGATACATATATATACATTTTATTTTCTAGCAAAGTTTTGATTCATTCAATTAACGGATTATTTAAAGCTTGTATTTTTTGATTTTTTTATTAATATTTTAAAGCTGTTTAATTGAAAAAATCATAGTTCTTAAATTTTTACGATTATTAGTATACAGGAAAAATTGTTACCGTATATTTTGACATATTTAATAAATATATTCAAGTAAATATAAAATAAAAATAAAATTTAAGTGAAATTTTATTTTTAACTTAAATTTTTAATTCATTCAATCATCTACTTCATTGATTTGATCAATTTTTTAAGTGGAAAAAAATTTTTTGTTTTTCATTTTTTATAGTTTTCAGTAATTGATATAATTATTTTGGTAGGATGTGCAAATTTAAATATTTTATTGATTGAATGAATAATTTTGGAAAATTAAAATCATTTTTTTTTTTCTCTTTTTTGTGTAGTTTTTACATTTTTTAAAATATTTCGAAATGTGCAATTTTATTTATCTAAAACTAGTATTTATGGCCATTCGTTATAAATGTAGTTTTTAGTATGAAATGTCCTTAGGATCATTAAAATAAGTTTGTTACCAAAAAAAAGTTCGCTATAACCGTGTTTGTTATAAACGTAGAGATTTGTAAAATAAATAGACCGAAGAAAAGTGTTCGCTATAACCGGTGTTCCTTATAACCATGTTCGACTGTAATAACATATATAATATATATATATATATATATATATATATATATATATATATATATATATATATTGATATACTACAGCTTTATTTTACTCTGGCAAAAACATACACATGACTAAGTAACATTTTTTTCATATAAATACAACTTTTAAATGTTTTACATAAGAAAAGGTATTTTTAAATCTCTTGATAAAAAATCGATTTTTTTTTTGTGCTGTATGTGTAACACAGAAACAAAATTAATGATTGTTGTTGCTGTGGCTGCTTTAAAAAGAATATAGAATTTAGTTGATTTTTTTTTATGGGCATTAGAAATTGAAATTGAATTAGGTGCATTATGTAATGATTACATTTAATTTTAAGCTTAATTTAAGAAAAAAAAAGTCATTAATTTTTTAACATTTATGATAAGAAGAGAAATTTTTATTGGTGACTTTCTTTTTTTTTAATCCAGTTATTATTAATAATAATTTTATTCTAGCAGAGTTTTGTCATTTAATTATAATTTCTTTTTCTATTTTATTTCAGGTAAATACTGAAGATTTTTGTCTCTTTCACGATTTCTATTATGGTAAATATATGTTTTTTTTCTTTTTAGTGAAGGTTTATTTTTGCTATAAAATGCTGCCTTTTGTTGAGTAACATTTTCAAAATGTTACCCTCAGACTTTGCAATTTTATATGTGTATTTTTCCAAGCAAAAATTTTATGCTAAATCAGTTATTTAATAATCGTAACAAGAATTATAGCCCAATGATTAAAGTATTTAAAGGGACTATAAAAACCTTTTGTTGATGTTTGAAATTTAAATTAGTAGTCCATTTTAAGACTTCAAAAAGGTATTCAATTGAAGCTTGAAAGTGGCTCTAAAACGTCCTTTAACTTATGTTTTAGTGGGACTTAAAAATAATCTTAATTTTGAACTACATGTGAGACTTTAGAAAGATCTTCTTTTAAAGCTTAGGTGAGAAAAGTGCTTAAGTTAAGCTTGAAAGATATTTCAAAAAGATCTTCAGTTGAAATTTAAGAAGGGCCTTTAAAATATCTTCAATCAAATCTGTATTGTAACTTTTAAAATACCTTCGACTGATGCTTGAAATGGACTTTAAATAGACATTCAATTGAAGCTTGAAATATACATTAAAAGGACCTTTAAATTAAATTTGAAAATGTATTTAAAAAGACATTTTCTTGAAGGGAATTTTCAAAAATCTTTCAGTTGCAGTATAAGCAGAACTTTAAGATATTCGAATAAAACATCAACAGATTTTAAAAAGTCCTCAAATTTTGGTACTTTAAAAATATTTTTAAATGAAACTTAAATAGAACTTTAAATAAACCTTTAATTGAAGCTTGAAACGGACTTAAGAAGCATAAGCATTTCAGATTTTGGTTTAATTGAAGCTTATTTGGGACTTTAAAAAGCAATTCCATTGAAGATTGATTGACACGTTCTATTAAATCTTGAAAGGGACTTTAAGAATACCTTCAGTTGGTGCTTATTCATTCAAGTCCAAATAGGTCTTTAAGAACATCTTCAACTAAAGCTTAAAAGTCACTTAAGAAAGACTTTCAATGGGAGTTTAGAAGGGTCATAAAAAGTCCTATTAAAGTTTGAAAAGGTCTTTAAAAGGCTATTAATTGAAATTAAAACTAATCTATAAGAAGACCAGACCATCAATTAAATCTAAAGAGAGACTTCGAAAAGATTTCAACATGAAGCTTAAATTGCATTTTATTAAACTTGCAGGGGTGTTTAAATGAGTTCTCAATTGGTATTTTTTTAAGAACTTCAATTGAATTTTAAATGTAACTTTAAAAACTTTTTCAATTAATGTTTAAGTGACACTTTAATAAAACCTTTAATTAAAGCTTCAAAGAGTCTTTAAGAATACATTAAATTGAAGCTTGAAAGACTCCTGATTAGAGCATAACTTGGACTTTATTAAAACATTTAATTTATTAAGATCTCTAATTTAATCTTGAAAGAGGCCTTGAAAAAATCTTCAACTAAAGGTTAAGTGGATATATAAATTGGTGTTTAAGTGAGACTTAATAAAATCTTTAATTAAAGCTTAAAAGATATTCTAAGAAGACTGAAAGAAGAAGAAAGAAAGAAGCTTCAAAAGGATTTAAAAAAAATAAAATAAAAAATCTTTAAATTAATACATAAGTTTGACTTTAAGAAAACCTTCCATTAAAGCTAAAGTGTGACTTTTAAAATAACTTCAAATGCCTCATTTCAAAAGGACCACAAAAATACCTTCTATTGAATCTAAAGTGGGTCATTATGAAGACCTTCAATTAAAAATTAAGTATAACTTTAAAAATATTTTCAATAGTGAACTTTTAATTAAATTTTAAAAGGACTTAAAAAAGTAATTTAATGCAACTTAAATATAGGCTTAAAAAAAATCATAAATTGAATCTTAAGCAGCACTCCAAAATACCATCAAATAAAGCTTAATTTTGACTTTATTAAGACCTTTAATTAAGCCTTGAAAGCGACCTTAAAAAAGGCTATCAATTGAATCTAAATTGAAACCTTATTAAGACCATCAGTTGCAGCTTTAGTGGGACCTTAAACTATTTTCCATTAAAACTGAAGCGAACTTTGAAAAAAGATTCAATTGAAGTTTGAAAGAAATTTATGATTTTAAAAACAAGCTTCATTGAAGTTTAAAAAGGGCTTAAGAATAATAATAATACAAGCTTAAGTCAGGCACAAAATAAACTTTCAATTGAAGCTTGAAGAGGACTTTATTGCATGTCTATATACTTATCTATTTATCTATCTATATATATCTATCTATGTATCTATCTATCTACCTATTTATCTATCTATCTATCTGTCTATTTATTTATTTCTTTATTCTTTATTTATTTAATAAATTATTTAATTATTTACTTATTCATTTATTTATTTATTTTGGAAATTTGCTTTAAAGATTTTTATTTCTTACAGAAAATTATTTGTCACTTCTCATTTCATCATTGAATTTAATTTAAAATTCTTTTTGCTTTTATTCATTTTAATTGCCATGTTGCTTTAAAAGCCTTTTTATTACAATATAAATTCAATTTACTTTTATACAATTTAACTTAGATTCCAATGAAATAGAAAGAAAAAATTACTCAAAACACACTTGAACTGAAAAAAAAATTAGGTAAAAAATAAATGTTAAAGTATTTTGCCAAAATTTAAGCTGATTTTGTATTCTATATACAAACTTATATACATGCTAATATGTAAATACAAACGACCATTAAAAACTGGGTGGGACACATAAAAATTGGGTGGTTGGGAGTCATTATAGTACAACACAATGACGATGACAACAACGACGACAACGACTACGATGAAAAAAGGAAATATTTACATTTTAGTATATAACACGAAAAAAATACTCCAAAGGGAAAAAAACTATACATGTAAAAGCATCCAATATAAAATAATAAAATTCTAGGAACAAACGAGCCAACCACCTTTGCCGGCCAGTGTGGGTAAAAAAGGGAGCTTGGTAGATCTGGTAGATATTGTGAATTGTGTATTTAGTACTACAAAAGCAAACGAATCATATGGTGTTAAGAAGTAAAAAAAAAAACAAGTGAAAAAGTGCCAAAAGTACTAAACAAGGAAGGGTTGGGTTTTTGTAGCTTATGGGGTGGCCAACATTTTACATACACACATATACATGTTACAAAATGTAAAAGGGCCACTCATTCATTCGTTCTGTATAACGAAGAAAAACAATCGATAATATCAAGGGCAGACAATGTACAAAAACACTAAAATGGTATAAACAGCGGCAAATAAACACCACGTGGGATTGAGAATCAAAACAATATACACAAATATATACATATACATAGACACACACACACTACGAAATATGCTTTAAAATTTAACAAACTTACAAACTTGCTAAAGCCAACTTTACATCAACCAGAGTAATAAAGAAAGCATATCAGAGAAAGAATTAATGAAAAAAGAGAGAGCAAGAGTGTGAGAACAGGAAGAAAATTTTCATTAGAGCAAAAGCCCTTTTATAGAAGAGCATAAACATTAAATAAATTTTTTTTAAATAAAACTATGTATGTATGAATTTTTTTTTATATATGTATATTTTTATCAAATAAAAAGGAAAAATCCTGCTAAAATTTAGACTTTTGTTTTTATTTTTTTGCATAGGAAGGCAGCTTTGGGTGGGTTTGTGCCATAAGAAGGAAGAACAAATCCTTTTTGTTTTATTAAAAGACTAGGGAAAGAAAAACTATAAACCATTATTATTGTTTTGTTTTCGTTTCTTTTGTTTTTTATGATGATACAATTACAGAGCAGCTTTCTTTTTTTTTTTTTTTTTTGTTAAACTTTTAAGCAAAAAAAAAAACGCAAGGACTAAAAATGGTTTTTAGTCCTTTTTTATTTTCTTTACAAAGTTAGCTAGTTAGAAAAAGAAGGCGTGAGTAAGAAAAGTATATAGCAAAAAAAAAAAATAAAAACTTAGTTAAGGATGATAGAATGTTCGTGTGTGTGTAGGGGGCTTTAAAAAGAGGGATGTGTTAAAAATACTTTTTATTAAAGGTTCCATTTTTTATAAGAAGTAACAAAATGTATATAAGATTCTAAAGAGATCTAAAACCGTAATAACAGGGGCTTTATAAAGATCTAGGATTGAAATTTTAGAGGAATTAAAGTTTTTAAAAAAATCTTCTTGATATATAAAATTTAAACTCGAAAAAAATGTTTATAAAGATCTAAAATTGAAGGGCAAAATGGTACTAAGCTAAATTTGAAACTTTAAAACGAGTTGAAAAATGTATTGAATGGGGATTTCAAAAGAATTTTAAAAGTCTTACAAATGAAGCATTAATAGCAACTTAAAAAGGGTTGATTCTTAAATGGAAATTTAAAAAACCTTTCATTCATTTAGGGCTTGAATTAGACATTAAAAACAATTTAAATTGATGCCTAAGGGGAACTTCTAAAAGTCATTCAATTAATGTTTAAAAGAGACTAAAAATAAATTTAATTGAAGGTTAAATCGATCCTAAAATAGGCCCTCAGGAGTGACATAGAAAAGACCTACACTTGAAGTTTGAGAGGGTCTTTAATTGATAGTTTAAGACGTTTCAGATGGACTTTAAAAGTACGTTCATTTGAAGTTAAACTGCGTCTTACTCAGTTAAATGTTGAAAGGAACTTCAAAAGGAATTTCAACTTAAGCCTAAAATAGAGTTTAAAAATATATTTAATTGAAGCTTAAAGCGGACCTAAAAGAGCCTCTCAATTAAAGCTTAAGAGAGACTTACAATTAAGGTTTGATTGAGTCTAATAGATGCTGAAGTGGGATTTTAAGAAACCTTCAATTAAAAATATTGAGGGACTTTAAGAAATTGAAGCCTAATGGAGACTTTTAAATGAGGCTTAAAAGGAACATTAACAAGACCTTCGATTGAGCCTTAAAAGTGGCTTAAGAAAAAACTACCAATTGAAGCTTAATTTGAACTTTAGAAAGACATTCAATTGAAGCTTAAGTGGGACTTGAAGAAGACCTTTAATTGAAACTTACGGGCAACTTTATAAATACCTTCCTTTAATTGAAGCTGTACTCCGGCTATCAAAAGTTCTTCAACTGACACTAAAGTTGTAGTTAAAGAACTTCAGTTGATGGGCTTTAAAAATTCATTTAATTTAAGATTGAAAGGGTCCTAAAAATAATTTTCAATTAAAGTTTAAGTGAGATTTTAAAATAACCTTCAATTTTAGGCTTAAATATACCTTCCATTGAACCCTGAAGATGGTTTTAAAATACTTTAAATTTGTGCTTAAAAAGGACTTGAAAAAGTTCCTTAATTTAAGCTTAAATGGGTCTTTAAGAAATCCTTTAATTAAGAGGACTTTTAATTAAAGCTACCATTGAAACTTCAAAATAACTTAAATAAGCCCTTAAATGAAAGCTTAATTAGGTTTTTAAAATACCTTCAATTGAAGCATAATGGAGACTTTTAAACGACCTTCAATTAACCCTAAGAGGAACATTAATTAATCGAACCTTAAAAAGAAAAACTTAAAAGAATTCAATTCATTCTTTAAAAGTAGCTGAAAAGGAGCTTTAAAAATATATTTAATGTAGTGTACTTTTTTTCAATTGATGCTTAAGAAAGACTTTATAAACACTATCTGTTGATGATCTTTTGATACTTAAGCTTATAAAATGCTTTAAAAATTTGTTCAATTGTAGCTCAAGTGTAGATTTAAAAATTGAATCTTAAGTGGGTTTCTAAAAAGACATAAAATTGGAGCAGAAAAAGGATTTAAAAATAGACTATATTTACTACGCTTTTGTGATGTATATATATATATATATATATATATATATATATATATATATATATATATATATATATATGATGTATATATATATATATATTTTTTTTTTTTAAATATATTTTAAATATATTAAAATTTAAGCTAGGTCAGTTATTTAATTTTTTTTTCTGTCAGATAATTTCACTTTCATTTCAATTTAAATTTAAAATGAATTAATCAAAAAAATCTCTTGTTATGGAAACAAAATTTTTTCAGTTATAATAAAAATAATAAAATATCTATTGTAAACATCATATTAAAATCATTTATAAAAGATTTTTGTTTCATATGTTAAATGACCTCTTACGTAATAGAATTTATTACAGTCTGCTTGCCAGACAATAAATTAAAACAAAAAACAAGATTTATTTATATTTTCTTCTCTTAACATTTTTTGTTTATTCTTCAAATATAGACCTGGTTTAGGTAAAACCAAACAATATATATATATATATATATATATATATATATATATATATGCATTACTTTCTTTTTTTAGTCTGGTAATAATTTACTTGTGTGGTGTAAAATTTCCAAAAAAAACAAAAAAATTGTAATTGAAATATAAATTTTAATAATAAATGAAATGAAAAACAATGGAACCAGATTAAAGTATGAGAAAATTTATCTTTTGAACGAATAATGTTAAATTGAAAATAAATAATTAGGAGGGGAATACATTAAAAAGAATTTAAGTAAAACAAAGGAAAGAACCACATACGCATACGTTTTGTCATTTTCTAGTGTAGACAGATGGGTTAATAGATATTTTTCAAAGTCTGGCAACAAAAAACAATAAAAATTTAAATTTATAATTGTTAAATAATTTAATTTAGTCTTTGACTTAAAATCCTTAAGATTAAATAAATAAAATATAATAAATAATAAATTTTCTGTAATATCCCGATTTTAATAAAAAAAAATATTACCATTAGAAAGATATTTTATCGTAGATGTGCAGAATATATAATTTTATTCAAATCCATTCAGTATTTTAGAAGCCATAAGCGGTAAAATTTGTTATTAATACATTACATATACTATGGATGTGAATTTCATAGCACAATTATGCAAGCTAAGTTCACACGTTTTGTCAAGGTCTTTCATATGGCATAATTATGTATAAGGTTCTGTTAAAAACAGAGCTGATTATTATTACTATTTTTTCTGGTTAAAACTCATACTATGTAAAAAAAAAAATAAATAAATAAAATTCTCTTAATAGTTGCTCATAAAAAAAATGCAAAAAATCTCCGAACTACTCTTACCATTCTTAATATGTCTTGATCTTTCATTTAGTCGTTGCTGAGAGTGCAAAGAGTACAAAATATACTGGAAAAAATGTATGGATATAAATTGTTTGTAATTAATAATCATCAATTTCTTTAACATAAATGTTTTAAGGTTAAGTTGGAGGAATGCGAATTATATTTTTTTCTACATTTTTCTTCATAGACATCTCTAACATATACCTAAAACCAGGGCTGTCAGATGTGGCGATTTTTCGCCAAACGTGGCGTTTTTTAATTGCTTTTGGTGACTGATTTTTCCGTTTGGTGATATTGCGAATTTTTTGACGATTTGTTTGGCTAATTTTTAAAATTATATGAAATCGGAAATTAGGAAGAAAAACTTTTAAATTTTCTTAGTAGAAATATTTTTTTTTTTAATATTTCCCCTAATTTTTAAATAGGGGAACTTAGTTCACGAAATTTTATAAAAAAAAAAAAAAAAAAAAAAAAAAAAATATATATATATATAGATATATATATTTTACAATACTTATTTATGTATTTAATGTTTGATAATTTGCTTTTCATCATCTTTCAAATATATTAAAGATATTCATGATTTCGGTCACAATGAAATAAACATTCATGAATAAAAAAGAAATAAATAGAATACATTTTAAAAGATGATGACCTAAAAGGGGCTATATATCAGATAAGTGTATTTTTAGTTGTATTTTTTTTTTTTATTCAATTACACTGTGCTCGAGAATGAGACCATTTTTTTTAACATTGTGGGTTAAACTGAGTCTACGACGTTGAATTTAGTAGTGTTACCCATTTTAAAAAACACTCGTTTTTGAGATATTTCATTTTGAAGGTCAAAAAAAAAAAAAAAAAGGTTTAGGAAAATTCACACATCACTTTTAATTTTAAAATGCATTTTAAATCTAATTTTTCATACAAATTTTGTCTCTAAAATGTATGTTAAATTTAAAATTAGTTTGTGAATACGAGGGTTAATTTTTGAAATTAAACAATATAAATAATTAAGATTCCATTGAAGTGTATAATAATGAATTCTTATTATCAAATACATTGTAGACTCTAATAAAAAAAACTTTAAACTGGCGAAAATATTGCTATAATTCTGTAAACAAGCTAACTAATGTTACCAATGTAAAGCTTTTCAAACAAAAATAGAAAAACATTTAAAATCGGGCTAAAACTGATTTAATTTCTAATTTTAATAGGTATATATTCAATCGATTTATTGTTTAATATACATAAATAATGTTCCTTTTATTTCTAATTTTCAATTAATTAGCTACGCCCATAATTAAGTTTAAACCCAAATAACGCGAATACGAGCGCTAACTTCAAAAACCAGCTGTCACCATTGAATTCAGCGTACTCGAATTAGCTTTACCAGTAAGGTGCCCAGTTTGTTAAAATTTGCAACTAGCACAGAGTTATTGTTAGCTATTGCAATTATCATTGATTTTATTAAAGCTGAATTTACATTTACAAATTATACGAAATTTTAAATACTAAAAATTGTACGACACTTAACATATTAGTTAATTTTTTAGTATTTCTTTAAAAACCAAAGCAAATTTTAATTTGGCGATTTTTGGCGATTTGGTTAACAATTTGGCGACAGAGGCTCAAAAAAATCTGACAACACTGCCTAAAACTCAGATATGTATGTATAAGCCTCAAACAAAAGTGCCTTTCAAATTATTGAACTTTTCTCTATTTTATTTATTATATCTCTCAGACAACTCTCTCAATTCAAAGCAGTGTGATTGTTGTTATTCTTTACAAAAAAAAAAAATAAATAAATAAAAACAACTGTAATGATATATCAACATTGAATTAGATTTTTTCCAATATTAATTAAGAAATTTACAATAGAGGACTGACTAGTAAACAAAATAGAAAAGAATTTAGTACTTTGAAGTGCCTTGTTTTTTTTATTATTATTTTTTTTTTGTGATAAGCTGTTTCAATCTGCTTTAGGAGCGTATCGCAGAAATCTGTAGAAAATAGATTTAAATAGATTTTTACGTAGCTGCGTGACTTTTGAACAACTCTGTAGTTTATTTTCTTTACAAAATAACCAAAGAACGGAATTGCTTACGCAATGAATGTTTGAAAACATATGATTCGGTTGGGACTTTATGCATTATCAGACACAACGTGGAAAAGCTAAACAATTTGTGTTGCTTTTTTAAAGGTGTTTTGTTTTTATATCGTTCTTTTTAACACATATTTCCTTTGCACGTTTTTATATAAAATTAATTATTTGACTTGCGTTATAAAGATAAGCACATTTTATTATTCTTTTATTTTGGATATTTTAATTCAACAACCGCAACTCTTATGACTTTTATCATAAGAGTCTTAGGATTATAAATATATATTATATACATATATTTTTTGATCCAAAATATTTATTTGGTTTTTTAATTTTTTGTAGCATAAATAAAAGTTTTAATTTTTTTTTCGAAATAATATAAAAATTATTTTCTGATTATTGTTGCAAAACACAAATAAATCGCTAAAATGAAACAATTCGCCAAAATAAAAGCAATTGACAGAGCGCAAAACGCTAAAGAAAAGTCGCAAAAATGAAAAATGCAGAAAAAAATTAAAAAAAAAACTGAAAGGAAAAAACTGACAAAGTGGAAAAAATCGCCAAAATAAAAAAGTCGTCAAAACGGAAAAAACGTTAAAACGAGAAAAATATTTATTTTTTTCGAATTGTTGCGGTTTTTTTTACATAAACCAGGATCGATATTTTAAAGTTGGTAAAAAAAAAAGTATTTGGATTGCATATATACTTTACGGATTACAATTTCAGTATTAGATTAGTTACAACCGTTAGACGTTTCTACTAACACTGTTAATAAACAGGTTGTAATTTCTGCAACATATTGCATACCAAAATTAATTTTGTTACACTAAACTTTTTTAAATTTTTATACGATAGATACCCCAGGTATAACCTAAGTTAATAACAGATATCTTAAAGTGAAAAGGATAAATTTTCCATCTCTTCCTAGTTGAAAAGTATAACATTTTCCATCTTTGCTTATTGTATAACTGTTTGGTTGTGCTCAATTCAGTATCTTAAGTAAAATTTGTTTTTGTCATTTTCTAGATTTTTTCCTTAGTTCTCTTCTCGTTTAATAGAACTTTTTACTCTTTTTATATTTTATAAAACTACCGTTATTTTTTTCTCAGTATTTATGTATTTTAGAGTGTATGTTTGTTGTTTGTATGTTGTTTGCTGTAATATATAGAAAAGATGGTGGATTATTTATATTTTTTGTTCTTTCCTATCATGGAGCTTTAAAAGTTGTTTTTTTTTTTGTAATTCTGAATTAAGTTTTCTGTTATATGTATGTAAGTATGTAATTTGTTTAGGGTGTTGGAGGGGTTGACTATGACTGTTGGAAATGGTGAATGACGGCTTTTAAGGATTTATGCTGTCGTTAAGTATCCTTTTTTTTTGTACATTTTCTGTTTACTCTGCTACTATTTATATCACAATGATGATGATAATATTTTTCCTTTTAGCTAAGGAATTCTTTTGTTATGTTTTTATGTATATTTTTGCAGAGTCTTTCGTTTGCTCGCTCTACTTTGGAGGTACATATTTACTTGAATATCAGCTTTAATTTTACAAACATTTCTTTACTTTATTATTTACAGTGTCCAAAATAAGTGTTCGACATACCTTTTCATTTCTGATAATTTCGTTGTAATTTGTATACTTATTGAATTATTTTGAATAAAATGACAAATATTTGTTTAAAATATGTGTTTCCTTCTATTTTGAGTAATATTTTTTGCTTCCATATGCACAGAACTTCAATGAGCGCTGCCAGTTTTTCAACAGTATACAAATTCGAATGCAAAAAAAAAGTATTCGACACGTTGTTTATTTGTCCATTTTATATTATATTAATTTTTTTATGTTTTTATTTTGGTTTTGCAACTAGGATAACAATTACTTGTGTTTTAAATAATTTTACATAATTTTATTGCGTTTTAGTTTAAACAAATGGCACAGGATAACAATTACATGTGTTTTAAATAATTTTATTGCGTTTTAGTGTAAACAAATGACAAAAAAAAAAAAAAAAAAAAAAAAACAAAAAAAAGAAACTTCAGTTGAAGCCAAAAACTTAGTTAATAGTAATTTTTAGCAAGGAAAATCGGAAAATTAAATTGTAGAAAATTCGTAAAAAATAAGAAAAATGTCGCACTATATTATATAAATTAAAAAAAAAGAAAATTCACTGGAAAATAAATCTGAATCAGGCGGCCATTAAGGTTTACAAAAAGTTTAACATAAAATTTTGCATGAAGTGAAACAAAATTAGTTTTAATTTTGTTTAGCTTTTTCTTTTTCATTTCGTATTTTTCTCGCTTTAACGTTTTTTTTTTTTTTTCGTTTTGACGACTTTTTTTATTTTGGCGATTTTTTCCACTTTGTCAGCTTTTTCCTTTTAGTTGTTATTTATTTTTTTCTGCATTTTTTCGTTTTTGCGAATTTTTTTTGCATAATGTATATGTTTTAATTTTAATCACCTTTCACCAAATTTTATGACATAACTTTTTACATTTCTCGTAAATTATTTGGTTGTTTCCATATGTATTTTGTAGAGAAAAAATAAAGCATTAGTTCAAAAATTATTTTTGAAATCGATCGAAATTCTTCACATCTTATCAAATTGTGCGATTTGAAAAAGATCAATTTACATTACATACCCGTATATAAATGGTATGTGATTATCTTTTATTTGCATTAACTTTCAAATTTATGTAGTATTCAAATCTTTATGTTCTAATAAACTTTAAACCATTCTTTTATTTAAAAATGCTGAGAAAATTGCATTATTTTTTAAAAATTACATTAGCATCTCTTATGTCGAATAGTTTTTTTGGCCACTGTATTTACATACATACTTATATATTTATGTAGGTATGTACTTATATATAGAAGTATATAACTTTATACAATTTTATACATATGTTTGTACGTTTATACTTACATACATTCCTGTCTTTTTTCATAATATACTCTACATTTTAATAATTTTTTTTTCTATTTATTTTATAATATTCGTATTAGTAGTTTGTGTTAAATATTTTCAAACTCCCTCTTTTTTCACCCCTCCCTACTGTGTATCCCTCTCTTAATGTTTTGCTTTTACATTTTTATATTAAATTCATATTTTTTTTCTTTCGCTTTAAATGAAAATTTAATATTATTTGAACAGAAAGCAATAACAACATCATCTCTCTCCCTCTCTATTTTCTTGGGGTGTACGTATGTGTTTCAAAACTTTAATATAAATTAATGTCTGCTTTAAGAATTTTTACAGCAATTTTCTCTTTTCAATATAGGAAAATTAATGAATAAGAAAAGAAATAAAATTAAAGTTTTTTAGGCAAATTATAATGGGGAAAATGTAATAAATTAAGTAATTTAAAGAATAGAAGAAAATTATTAAAGGTATGTAATTTATAAAGAAATAAAGGATTTTTTTATAAAAATTAATATATTAATATAATATATATAAAATATAATTTAATACAAAAAACTGCTGCCTATATTTATATTCTAATAGTTAGAAAATATGATTAAATAATTTTTGTATTGGAATTGCTTATTAAAAAAGGCATAAAAAGCATAAAAGAAATTAATAAAAAAAATAATTTAATATTTGGAAAAGATATATATTTTAAGGAAAATAGGCATTTTTTTGCTCAAAAAGGAGGAATTTTATAGCTTAAAACTTTAAAGAAAAAAATATTCAATATTGGAGATTTTTAATAAAAATGAAGAGTTGCCAGAAAAGCTTGAAAGAAAATTAATTTCAAGAAAATTAATTTGAATGTTAAATTTAAATTAAAATTAAATTAAAAATTTATAAAATACTAGCTGAATGTCCCAGGGATCCAAAAGGTTAATAAACAAAAATTAGATAACATAAACAAGACAGTTTTGACTGACCCGTAATGCTTTTTTTTTTTATAAAAAATAAATATTTGAATGAAATTAATATTTTCGCCATTTTCATCAATTTAATTTCAATTTATATTTTAGAGTTTCTTCCAGCCCAAAAATGTTTTTTTTTTCAACCAGATTCTTGTAGCAATATTATTTAGAATTTTATAAGAAATCTAGTGGATATAAAAAATGGATCCAAATTAAGCCCGTCAAGTTTAAAAGAATATAAGAAAATGAGGCCAGAAATGAGGGAAAAAATTAATTTCGATCTAAATATCTCTTAAACCAAAAGTGACAACCTGCACATATAAGCGTATATTTTTTTTTTTTTTTTTGTAGAGATTTACAAGGATTATCTATGTTTAAAATTTCTTTAAAAAATGTAATAAATAAAATGTTGAAAATTTAAAAAAAATTACATATCCGAAATGAGGTTAAAAACAAAGAAAATCCAAAAATACCGTTATAAGGAATTTATTTTCTGTAATTAAAAACACACACATACAAAAACATATGATTAAAAATAATTTAGCCATATTTTAATAAAAGAAACTATTGGTGGTGGGGGTTTTAGTGCGGTTTTCTTTTATTTTCATTATTATTTCTGTTGATCATGAGGTTTAATTACATTCTGATCCATCATTTTATATATCTGTCTTTAAATTTTAGTTGTGAAAATTTAAAGGAAAACAATAATAAGAAGCTACAGGTGTGTGCTTTTGTCATTAAAATTTATTTTTTCTTTTTGTTTAAATTTATTCAAGAAAAAATAAATAAATATTCGTGATTAAATAAATGTTATGTCTTTAAATGGCCTTTCTTTTAAATGTAATTTCTCTGTTTGTATGTATGGAATGATTTTAATCTCATTTTTACACGCAATTTAAAGATTTAATTTGAACTTGATACCTGGCACCCTTGAGTATATGCATTTTTATTCTTTTTGTTTAATATTAATGTTTATTCCTTAAAACCGCTATAAATAATAAACTGGTTAACGAATCATTGTCGTTTTGATTTAATAGTAGTTTTTTTTTTTAATTTCCACTACAAAATTGACCTAAATACATAAAATGTCCCGTGACCAAAGGTTAGCAAGTAGACTTTGAATTATAAACCTTTAAAATATTAACACCACCAAAAACAATAAAATTCATATTAAAAACAGGTCATTCGGTTAAAAAAATATATCCTTAATGTATTTTAAAGCCTAAATGACAAATCTTTTCATGCAAAAATATATGCTTAACCTAAATTTTTTCATAAATTATGCAAAAGCAATTAATTTGATTTTGTTTTTTTGTTGTTTTTTTTCTTTTATTTGAATATAAAAAATATATTAAGGTTAATCAAGTTAAAAATTTAGTAAATTTGAAATGGATAGCTTTTCTGTAGAAAAGTTAAGTTAACGATAACTTTAAACTATCGATAACTTTTCTATAGAAAAGTTAAACTATCGATAACTTTTCTATAGAAAAGTTAAACTATCGATAACTTTTCTATAGAAAAGTTAAACTATCGATAACTTTTCTATAGAAAAGTTAAACTATCGATAACTTTTCTATAGAAAAGTTAAACTATCGATAACTTTTCTATAGAAAAGTTAAACTATCGATAACTTTTCTATAGAAAAGTTAAACTATCGATAACTTTTCTATAGAAAAGTTAAACTATCGATAACTTTTCTATAGAAAAGTTAAACTATCGATAACTTTTCTATAGAAAAGTTAAACTATCGATAATTTTTCTATAGAAAAGTTAAACTATGGATAACTTTTTTATAGAAAAGTTAAACTATCGATAACTTTTCTATAGAAAAATTAAGCTATCGATAACTTTTCTATAGAAAAATTAAGCTATCAATAACTTTTCTATAGAAAAGTTATCGATAGCTTAATAGTAGGGAGAGGTGAAAAAAGGAGGGATCAAATCGCTTTCGGTTGTCTTTTCGATATTCAGATTGGTACATGAATACCGGACATTTCCGAATAAGATGGCGAGACATTCAAACCTGGAGCTGGTCTGCGTTAGGATTCATTCAAGCACCCCGGGTAGTTCTATTGCGGATGCACTAGCCAGAGATGGATCCCTTCTTCGAGATGAAGACACGGATGTATTATCACATTTCTCTGATATTGATATCAGATGCATCGGATTGGTTCGTTTCGAACGCTATTATGGACATGTGATTTAGTAACACATGATCCCTCAGGGTTTCACAACGGGACCAAATTGGACACAAGTCAGCTGTCTCTTACTGACTAGATAGCTGCCCTAAGAACCTAACCTAACTTTCCTGTAGAAAATTTATCGATAACTGAACTTTTATATAGAAAAGTTATCGATAGCTTAACTTTTCTATAGAAAAGTTATCGATAGCTTAACTTTTCTATAGAAAAGTTATCGATAGCTTAACTTTTCTATAGAAAAGTTATCGATAGCTATATATAGGAAAATTATAGGAAAATTAAAGTTTTCTAGGCAAATTATAATGGGGTAAAATGTAATAAATTAAGTAATTTAAAGGTATGTAATTTATAAGGAAATAAAGAGTTTTTTGTATTAAAATTAATATATTAATATAATATATATAATATAATATAAATATATAATATAATTTAATACAAAAAAGTGCTGCCTATATTTATATTCTAATAGTTAGAAAATATGATTATATAATTTTTGTATTGGAATTGTTTATTAAAAGAGGCATAAAATTGATTAATATAAGGACTAATATATAAAGAAATATATTGATTTTTTTATTAAAAAAATTAAAAAATATTTGAAAAAGAGCTGCCATATATATTTTAAGGAATTAGTCTTTTATAGCTTAAAACTTTAAAGAAAAAAATATTCAATATTGGAGATTTTTAATAAAAAATGAAGAGTTGCTAGAAAAACTAGAAAGAAAATTAATTTCAGGAAAATTAATTTGAATGTTAAGTTTAAATGTTCTATAGAAAAGTTAAGTTGTTGATAACTTTTCTATAAAAAATTTAAGTTATCGATGACTTTTCAATAGAAAAGATAAGTTATTGATAATTTTTCTGTAGAAAAGTTACGTTATAGATAACTTTTCTGTAGAAAAGTTAATCGATAACTTTTCTATAGAAAAGTTAAGTTATCGATAACTTTTCTATAGAAAAGTTAAGTTATCGATAACTTTTCTATAGAAAAGTTAAGTTATCGATAACTTTTCTATAGAAAAGTTAAGTTATCGATAACTTTTCTATAGAAAAGTTAAGTTATCGATAACTTTTCTATAGAAAAGTTAAGTTATCGATAACTTTTCTATAGAAAAGTTAAGTTATCGATAACTTTTCTATAGAAAAGTTAAGTTATCGATAACTTTTCTATAGAAAAGTTAAGTTATCGATAACTTTTCTATAGAAAAGTTAAGTTATCGATAACTTTTCTATAGAAAAGTTAAGTTATCGATAATTTTTCTATAGAAAAGTTAAGTTATCGATAATTTTTCTATAGAAAAGTTAAGTTATCGATAATTTTTCTATAGAAAAGTTAAGTTATAGATAATTTTTCTATAGAAAAGTTAAGTTATCGATAATTTTTCTATAGAAAAGTTATCGATAATTTTTCTATAGAAAAGTTAAGTTATCGATAACTTTTCTATAGTTAAATTATCCATAACATTTCTATAGAAATCTTATGTTATCCATCACTTTTCTATGGAAGTCATAAATTCGATAACCATTATTTTTTTTTTATTTTTTTTTATTTATTTATTTATTTAATTATTTATTTATTTATATATCCATTTATAGACTTTTTTGGACCTTTTTTGTATGTAGTTATGTTAAGAACTTTTAAAATAGCTTAGAGAGACTTACAAATTACTAACTGCCTGACTGACGTCAGTTGAAAACAGACGTCCAAAACAGAAAGACAAGCACACACATTTATAGGACAACATACACACACACAAAAAGTTTTAAAACTCAAAATAATATTTTTAGCTAGACAGCCATAATTTATTATTTGCATTCACAACGTTACTCCAAACAGTAATACTCATAGGAAGATTTTCACTCTTCAGTGAAAGACTTTGAAGTCTTTAAATTTGTTAAAAGAGAAATAAACTGACTTGTTTTTTTACATGTTGCTTAAAAGAAGAGGCTACTTATTACTCTTCTCCCCCATTTTAAACTCAGTATTCTTTTGATATACACTATCTGTGAATAGGTTTACGTTAGTATTTGTGAACAAAAAAAGTGAATTTCGAGTGCTCATTAAACATTATTTTTTGCGAAAAAAAAACCGTCAATCAAACCAAGGAAAAGCTCGATGAATACTATGAGGACTCCGCACCATCGATTTCAATGGTAAAAAAGTGGTTTACTGACTTTATTTGTGGTCGCACAAGTACAAATGACGCTGATCGTTCTGGACGGTCAATTGAGGTTAGTACACCAGAAAATGTCGAAAAAATCCACGATATGGTGGAAGAGTAAAAGTGCGTGAGAATGTTGATACCATAGGCATTTCATATTGCAGTGTGGTTTCGATTTTAAATGATCAGCTGGGTTTAAGAAAGTTGTGTGCAAGATGGGTGCCGCGTTTGCTCTCAATTGACCATAAACGTAAGCGAGTGACAACTTCAAAGGATTGTTTGGAGTTGTTTAACCGTAATCCGAATGAGTTTTTGCTGCGTTTTGTAACTGTGGATGAAACATGGATCCATTACTGTACTCCGGAGACCAAGCAGCAGTCTAAGCAATGGGTTTCTCCGCCAAGGTAAGTTTGTCGGCCAATAAGGTGATGGCAACAATTTTTTGGGATGCATGCGGGATAATCTACATCGATTACCTTCAAAATGGAAAAACAATAAACGGCGAATATTATGCCAACTTATTAGACCGATTTAATGAGGATTAAAAAAAAACGACCAAGAAAAAAGTTCTTTTTCATCAAGATAATGCACGGGTGCACACGTATGCAGTCTCAATGTCAAAACTCTATGAATTGGGCTACGAATTGGTACCTCATCCGCCATATTCTCCGGATTTAGCGCCTAGTGACTACTTCCTATTTCCAAACCTAAAGAAATGGCTCGGTAGAAAGAGATTCAGCTCTAGCGATGAAATTATTGACCAAACAAATGCCTATTTTAAGGACCTCGAAAAATCATATTTTTTTAAGGGATACAAAAACTGGAGAAACGTTGGACTAAGTGTATTGAGTTAAAAGGAGACTATGTTGAAAAATATATTTTTGTTTTGCAAAAAAAAAAAAAAAAAAAAATGTTTCAATCAAAAAGTCACGGACTTATTGGTCCTCCCTCGTATGTTAAGGCCGTCACAACGTGATTAGTATTTTAAAATATATGTATAAATTTTATTAAAAAAAAAGAAAAATAAAGTACAAAGACCAGCCTAAAAAAATAAATAAATATAAAGCACCATTCATTGTAGTAGCATATGCTCATATGTGTGGCATATTTTTATATGTTTTGTTGTCTGTAAGATATTATTTTTGCATGTGTGTTGGTAAGGTCGTTGGCCATTTATTACGGTTGTTATTAAATGATGAAACAAAAAGCTGAAAGTTCTTTTTCTTTTCTTTCCTCCCCAATAAACTTGATTCGTATTCTCTCACTATCATTCTTGATTTTGGAATGAAGTAAGCAACTTATATTGGCCAAATTAAGCAAGTGGATGGATGGCTATTAATGGTTGATTTTACACTATTTCCAATAAAATATTTTTTAAATGAAAAAACATTTTTAAACTACATAAATCGTTTTCAAATGGAAACAGATTCGAATATGATTATGATAAAAAATGTCATATTAACTCATTAAAATCTCAAGTTTACAAATATTCCGATCAAATTGGTCTTTTACTATCTCTCAATTGAAATTATCAGTACTTTTTTAAGTGGAAATTAGTTAAGGAATACTTCATGCTGTCAGTTATGATATTTTGTTCAGCATTTATATTTAGATACCAGCACCAATAATACTTAACAAAGAGCGTAAGAAAAAATTATTTTTTATATGCTAGATATAACAAATACATTCAAAACAAAGAGTGTTAACAAACGAAATACACTAACATATTAAAATTTTTACGTCCTCTCTTTGTGCCTATCACTGATTTATATTCACCAACCCACAGTTTTCCATTAAAAAAATTAAATGGAAATAAACCTGGAATCTTCTGGTCCGATTTCAATGAAATTTCACACAGTGATAGTAGAGGTGTAGGAGAGTTTAAGTTTCGAACTTGGACGATATTGAAAATATAAAAAACGATCATGATGCGTTATATCTTAACCGATTTAAAAGATTTTAAAATGAGTAGATTATGCTAGCCGAGATCTATTATGTGTAGTTTATCTCTTTTAGTTTAAGAGATATTGGGTTTTAAAGATAAAAATTTTTACTTTTTGATCTACATTGGTGAAGTTTCCCACTATAGCGGGACCAAATTTTATCCGTCGTTTTTTCGGCTTTTTTTTTTGCCAAAAAAGTAGCTACATTATTTTTCAGTTTCTTTCTTCTATATATATATATATTCTTCCTTCTATATATATATATATATATATATATATATATATAAGATTTTAAAATGAGTAGATTATGCTAGCCGAGATCTATTATGTGTAGTTTATCTCTTTTAGTTTAAGAGATATTGGGTTTTAAAGATAAAAATTTTTACTTTTTGATCTACATTGGTGAAGTTTCCCACTATAGCGGGACCAAATTTTATCCGTCGTTTTTTCGGCTTTTTTTTTTTGCCAAAAAAGTAGCTACATTATTTTTCAGTTTCTTTCTTCTATATATATATATATTCTTCCTTCTATATATATATATATATATATATATATATATATATATATATATACTTGCTGAAAGTTGAAAGTTAATAACTTTCAGACAATTCCTAAAATGAAATCATGCCTTCCATCTCCAAACTCTTGTCTTGCCTTTTTTGTTTTTTTATTTTTTTTTTTTTTTTTTTTTTTTTTTTTTTTATATTCGTTTATTTATCATGCACATAAATAAATTATAACATTATTTTTTTTTTTTTATCACAACTTTTTTCTTTCATTTACATTATTCTCTTTAATTTACTCATACGATTTTTTTCTTTATTAATAAAGCCATCATTCTTACTCATTCATTTTTAATTCTCTGTAATTTGAGTCCTCTTTTTAAGCAACTCTACTGCTTAAACTGCATTTTTGTGATTTGTCTGTCTGGTAACTTGTTGTTGGTTTTTTTTTTATTAATAAAAACAAAAACAAAGTAAGAAAAACATTTTTATAAAGTTGTCGTGTGGCCATAAATTTATGATGTCGTCTCGCGTTTTTCTTTTCATTATTATTATTATTTTATAATGGTCACAGCTAAGGAAGGAAGTTAGGAAGGTGGAACCCTTTTTTTTAACAAAACATTTATATTATATTCAACATGACAACTTTTTGTAGACAAAGGTTTTTTTTTTACTAATAGTTTAATTTTTTTATAAAAGTTCACGTGTCGTAAACGTTTTATTATTATTATTTTTTTAATAAAACGAGTTACGTGCTTTTATAGTAGTTTATATAAAAACTACTGAAGTGGAAGCTTGTGAAATTTAAAAAATAAAAATAATTTAGGTTAAAAAAAATATATATTTTTGTTTAAATGCACCGCACTGTGGCTCAGAAATTAATTTCATTGGCCAAAAGTCAAATTTTTTTTAAAACCGATTTCCAAAATTTTAATGTCATTCAATAGTAGACATATTGAAACTAAGATGGCGAAAGAAATTAGATTAAAATATAGGTAATTGTGGGTGTGGCATGCTGTTAAAGACAAATATTTTATGTTGTTTTATAAAAAATGTGATTTTTTAAAATTTGATCAGAAGTAAATTATCATTACGTTTAAACTATTATCGATAATTGTCTGCATTTTTTTGTTATGTTGGTAGGATTATAGTCTTTAAAAAATGGTATGATGTGTCACTGTACCGTTTATACCTGCTGTGTTATTAAATGTTTTCTCAGGTACCATATTTTTGTCAAATTTGAATTTTAGAGGAATAGAACTTTTGAGGGCCAAAAGGGGTTAAACAAATTTTACTAACAGAAGAAAGGCGGGTGTCCTCTTTAACCCCATATATACTTTTGTATCTGTCTGAACCCGTCTGTAGAACACTTTTTCCATTTGAATGAAATTACTCTCAAAATTTTTTCATGGAACACATACTAAAAATCAGTTATGATTTGGATTTTAAACATACAGGATCAATAAGAAACAACGACACCAATAAGGAGTTAAGAAGTTTAAAAAATATGAGTTCATTATAGATCAACCAAAACAAGGATCAGGCAATACGAATAATGGAAATACAACATGAAGAATCTTTTCAGATCCCAAAAAAGTATCTTAAATGACAGGTGTTGATAATAAATCTTATTTTAAGATTTAAAACAATTATCGATGTATTTGTGTGCAAGGAAACTGCATTAATTTATTCAACCATATATCCATGAAGAAATACGTCTGCAACACAAAATGTGATTTTTTCAAAATCCTTTATCATGGAGAAGTTGTTATTAAGCATCATTTAGTACCATTTGGAGATCTATCAGAGAAAGCTCAGGAAAAAAGAAATAAGGATTACAGATTTTATAGAACACAATACCAGAAAAATATAACGAAATTCTAAATGATTTGAAGATCTATTTAATATATTACTTTCAACGTCAGATCCGCTCATCTCTGGTATTAGAAGTCAATGGAAAGTAGAACATCGGGTCTTAGATGAAGAAGCAAAAGAGCTGCAAGAGGACAGAGAGAAATAATATAGAACTAAATATGGAATATTTGTAGGATATTTTCCAACAGAATGAATAATAATTATAATTTTCTTTTATTGTTATTTAAGCAAAAAATAAAATAAACATTTAAAAGTTTTAGTTATTATAAAAAATAAAAATTTTTGTCTTTAATGTTATTTAAATAAAAATACAAAATAAACATTAAATAATTATCATTCTTTTGTCCAGAAACAACCGATTCTAGTGGAACCGGTTCTTTAAAAACCAATTCTAGTCGAACCAGTTTTTTAAAAACCGGTTCTAGTGGAACCTGTTCTAGAATTCATATATACTGGGAATCTGTTCACAAAATTATCCTGGATATTATTAAAATATTTCTTTTTTATCTGCTTATATTTTTTTTTTTATAAGTAAAGCTGATTCAAAAAATAGAAAATCCGCATTTTCATACTAAATGCTATAAAAAATTTAATGTTCAACTTTGGCCATAAATTTTTGCAATAACTGCTGAACCAATTTTAATGATATTAAAACTGGAAAATAATTTTTAAATACAGTTCGAAACTCTATTATTTTCGCACAAATAGTTAGATAATTTTACGGGGAATATTTTATTAGAACTTTCAATTCATCTACCTCGGTTCTATGTATGGGAGGAACCTGTCACTTTTACATGGGGTTTAGAATCAATTAATATAATAAAAATTTTTACTTTTCAAAATGTTTTTTTTTTACTTTTCTTTTTTTGTTTTTACTTTTACTAAGTTATATTTATTTTTATTTTATAATTTTTCATTAATGTCGATGGCGGCACCCCAAATCGAACCAACGTTCTTCTGACGTATCTTACGTTTTATAGTGTTACATTTATTAACACTTTTCGGACTAGATTTAGTCCGTTTTTAGTAGTCCAAAACTCGAAAAATATTTTTTAGTTCGAACCTAAAAAAGCGTAAATTTAGCACTTTTAAAAATTTTCTTTTAAGTCTTTTTGCTCTTTTTTACTTTTTTCAAAATGGAAAATTATTTATTATTGGAGTAACGTTGTCTTTTTTTTAATTTTTACTTTTATTAAATAATTTTCTCCCTATATTTGTGAAAAGACTAGTACCCAAATTTATCCAGAAATCTTAATAATTCGTAAAGAAACTTTATTATTAAAAAAAAACTATCTTTAACAATTAAAATTGTTTGAGTGGAAAAGTGTTGAAAGAGCTGAACAAATTTGGATCGAGGTTCATAATAATGTAATCTCTATAACCTGTGCTATTAATATTTCGAGATGTAGCTTCCAAATGGTTAATTGATGGTAAAAATTTTGCTTATGTTTCTTTTTAATTTTCAAAAGAAATTTTAATTTTAGCCCATTTTTGCACTTTTTCACAAAATTGTCTCTTTTATGTTATGAAACTGTTGTCTTTTTAGTTTTAGCCCTTTTTAGCACTTTTTTATAAACATTTCTACACATTTATGTTGGTAATAGTTGGCATCACTACTAACCTCTCATCCGCAGATGTTGCTAATTGCGTACTTGATAAACATGTTAAAAATTGACTCTCAATTGATATTTAGTGAATGTGGTATTGTCAACTGGTTCTCAACTGGAGCTTTGGTGACGAGTAAGGTGTTATTTGATACGCAACCGATACTGAGGAATTGGCCCATTACTGCAATTGCCACCAATTTCCCGTAGGGTTTCTTTTTTTAAGAACACATGATAAGTCGGGTGAATTTTTTACCTTTAGAGACGAAGAAAATAGCTGTTGAACATTTTAACCCATTAAACCCAAGTTTTAATCGACTTTCATGTTATTTCTTAAAAAACGGACTACAAATGGTCCCTTATAGTGAGAGATAGATGAATTGAAAGTTCTAATAAAATATTCCCCGTTAAATCTTACACTCATCAGGTGCTAACAATTGCAGATGGAATGATTCCGCTCTCAAAATATTGTTACATAGTATAAATTGTAAGGAAATTTTAATAAAGAGTTATTTAAAAATATCTTTAAATTGTAATAAATATGTTTAAGGAATTGTTGTTTATAATGTGGTTTTGCATAAATTTTTAATAAATTTATTTTTTCTTTATTTTCAGGTAAATTCTGGATATTTTGAATAAGATTTTTAAAGTGGTAAATATAAATTTAAAAATACTAAAAAAAAAAATTTGTAAAATTGCTACGAAAAAATTTTCCAACATCTTTAAAAGGTCGGCTGTGATTTGGTAATAAAATTTTGAATGGAAAGAAATTTGGAAGTGAAATATTTAAAAATATTAATAAGAAAATTAACTTCCAACAGACAACACTTTTTTTTATTGAAATCTAAGAAATTTTGGAAAAGAAAGTCATATAATTACAAAACCAATTTTATTTTAAAAGTCTCTCCCAATTGTAATTAATTAGGGAAAATTTCACGATCATAAAAAAAAATAAAAGATTCTCGCGATCGCCAAGAAAATGAAAGGAAATTTCTATGATAATGTCAATTTTGTTTAAAAAGACTCTCACCTATGTTAAGAAGATCTAGACTAGGGAGACTTTAAGAATCACTAAGAAATTTCCAGGAAAAAGACACACGATTACTAAGAAAG
The DNA here is from genome assembly GCA_932274085.1 of Protocalliphora azurea. Lineage (NCBI taxonomy): Eukaryota > Metazoa > Arthropoda > Insecta > Diptera > Calliphoridae > Protocalliphora > Protocalliphora azurea. The sequence continues at coordinate 66,271,187 of OW026519.1, forward strand.
TTCGTGTTGGAAAACCCTCAAATTTGCTGAGACAATTTTCAATAAAAAAAAAAAAAACTGCCACGATTGCTTTGAAATAAGTAAATAAGAATCTATGATGGGAAAGAAATTTTGAAGAGGAAAACGTCCAAGATGGCTAAGAAAATTTGAAAAAAGTCTTACGATATTGTTTAAAAAGACTCTTTCGAATGTTTAGATGAATTTGAATAGAAAAATTTTACGATTACTAAAAAAAAAAAAAAAAAAAAAAAAAAAAAAAAAAAAAAAACGAGGAAAAAACCCCAGGATTTCTAAGAAAATATAGTATAGAAAGATCCCCAATTTTACTAAGACAATTTTAAATAAAAAATTTTGAAAAGACCTCCACGATTTGCAGTATAGAAGAAACTCCATGATTGCTTAGAAAAAATGGAGTAGAAAGAAAGATAGTGGTTCTCTTTCCTTGCTTATAAAATTTACAATAGAATAACCCTCATGATTGCCTAGAAATTTCGAATAGAAAGTCTGAATATTATTAAGAAAAATTTGCAGTCAGATTCCTAAGAAAATTTTAAATAAAAAGACTTCCACGTTAGGTCTTAAATTAGGAATAAGAATATCTGCGTTTACTGTGGAATTTTGAACAGAAAGACCTAGTGTTACTACGATAAGTTTGAGTAATAAGAACTTCTGTATTATTAAGAAATTAGGAATAGCAAGACCTCCACAATTTGCTTATAAAAATTAAATTAACTAATTTAATCCGAGACAATTCTTTAGCAAAGACTTAAATTATTAAAGATTCGTTACACTTCTGAAACAACACTAATGGAATTACTACAGTATCAAGAAGGTATAACAAAGATTGGAGTTAGTGTTGACTTGTAGAAAAATACTATCTCCGAATGATTTATAACACTAAAAACAAAGTTTTCCGTCAATTGATAAATATATAGGATTCATCTTGAATTGTGAATGAATAGGATTTTCATTAAAAAGTAGGGTTTCATCAAGTTTTTACAAATGAAAGAGAAGAGAGGAGACAAGCCAATAAGCATATTGAATAATGTATTTAAAGAGTCGAAGAAGAATAGAAGGATAAGAGTTGGAGACACCCGAATTTTGCGAAAAAAAAAACATGGGGGAAATTGTCAGACATTTGATTTCAAAGAAGCTGACATTGTTCAGAATTGAAAATTCTTTGATAACCACAGCATTTAGTTTTTGGGAAATTGTCTGAATTTTGGTCTGAAACCCTAAAATTTTAAAATCCTAAGATAAAAATTCGGAATTAACAATCATTTATAGTTTAAGGCTTTTTCAACAAAATGGTATGAAAAGACTGAAAATATTTTATATAGAAAAATAAAATTTTTAAAATCCTCCCAATTGCTAAAAAGATTTTATATATGTATACACAGAAAGACATCTACGCTTGCTAAGAAAAATAAATGTTAATTTTTTCTTTACTAACTTTTGATAAATATCATAGAAAATTACATTTAGGTTTAATTTCATTTGTTTATTTTCCCTTTAAACAGATATTTTATTTTTAAAAATAAACAACCTTCTGCAACACCCTATTTTGCCACTGCATGTATTAGAGGTGACACAACGTGATAACCAACACGATATAATCACAGGGTAAACATACACTCACTCATACTCTTAGGGAGAAACAACGGTAAAAAAGTTTTTCACAATTTAACACTTATATATTTTCTTTGTCAAATTTGTTATGCTTTCAATTTTATTTTGTTTTTTTCTTTAAGCAGAAAACAAGCAGCCACTGCTCCTCCTTAAAAATGTTCTTCTTGAACTTTGGCAATTTTTTTACAGCTTTTTAAACGCTATAAAGTCATAAAATTTCCAGACTTATAGATTTTTTTTTTTGAGGAATGTATGAAACAACAACAAATTGTTTTTTTTTTTTTTTTTTTTTTTTTAATACTCTTTTAGCAAACATTTAACCGGGACCAATATGAATCGCGTGTCATTGTGACATAAATAAAAAACAGTTTTCCTGGAAATAATAAATAAAACATGTCATAAAGTGAAACAGACGCGGCGTCAGTGAGTGAGTGAGTGAGATATGGGAAGTAAATATAAAAAATATATAAATGATGACAATAAATAGGGACGTTAAAGGCCCAACCAAAACCAAAAATCATGGTATCACAATCAGCTGTTTCAACCTGTTTTATGCAGTTGTGTATAAGTAGCTATTGACACAAAAATTTTATGCAGCGTATCGCAGAAATCTATAGAAAATAGATTTTTACGTAGCTGCGTGACTTCTTGACAACCCTGTAGTTTATTTTCTTTACAAAATAACCAAAGAACAGGGTGGTTTATACAATAAATATTCAAAAACATATGATACGTTTACTTTTGTTGACTGTTTGTACAAAATATTTCACGTTACTTTTCTTCATTCTATACTGACTGGTTGTGCCATAATACTTGTACAAAAAAAAAAGCTGAAGTTATTTTTAATACAGACTTGAAAATCACCAAATGTTTGCTTCTTATTCCTTTAGGTCAAAATATTACAGGTCTGTTTCAATATAGCTCCATGACCGCTTTGGTCATGGAATCGAAAACAAATTTTGAAAAAAAAACCTTCAATATTTGGATGCCATCTACAGAAGGCTGGGCGGAAAATTTTGTTTTTTTGCGATCTCAGTTTTCGCTGACGGAAAAGACTGTTTCAGGTACCAAATTCGTTCACAGTTTTCAAATCTGAAATAAATGCAATCAACGCGGCAGCGATGCGAATTCAGAAATTATACAGTCTTGCTGCAATCAAGATTAAATTTCTGAATAACAAAGTCAAAATATTTTAACGATTGTATACGCTCCCTAGCTTAGCTAAAACCCAAAGGATCGTGCTGCTATGGGTTCTGGGCCATGCTGGTATTCAGGGCAATGAAAGGGCCAATGAATGTGCAGATGAAACGATGGCATGCAAAGACATTCCCACTCTCCTCGTTGCTGTATCTAATACTCTTGTTGAGTGGGCAGTTAACGAAATGATATTCAGGTTGTCTTTAATCACTACTTGCAGGAAATCAAGAACGCTGTGGCCCTACCGGTCAGGAGAGAGAACTAGAACACTATTATTCTTTGATAAGATCTTGATAAGGCTTCTCGTAGATATAATTATATGGTATTGTATGATTGGACGTATATCACAACATGTTGGTTATTCAGACAATAGACGAAGAATCGGTTATGTGAATGTTCAACACTACTAGATCGTAGACTGAGATTTCTCAGTCTCCGTAATGAATCAATGACTTGCACTGATAAATCTAGTAAGATTTGTCAGGAGTACGGGTATGTTTATTTTATCAATAGTAGAAAAGTGAAATATATATTCTTCCTTTTTTTGTCATTACAATGAACTAAGAGTCTTCGAGTGCAGTGGCAACAGCTGTCGGCCTTTGCAACCTAACCTAGTGTTTTGCAAGCTAAACTTTTCGCTAATAAACTTTCGTCAAATTGACTAAAAATTTCTTTCAAACACGCAAGTTTCAACTAGAATAGATAAAAATTTTAAATCATAATCTTCCAGTATTGAATACGAAGATTTTATGAATTAAAGGAATTGCAAATTGTCTAAAGGATTGATTCGGAGTTAAGAACGATTAAAAAAACTTGACGTTTAATAATGAGTTTCAACGTAGAAGAATGAGTTTCAAAACATTCAATAACTTTTTCAGTACAGGAATTTTAAAGAAATTTTAAGGAAATCAGTTGAGAAAGAAATATACACGCCAGCACTATGAATTTAAAAATGGGGAGATTAATAGCAATGTTGACAATTGTCTTCGAGGCCATTCTTTTATTATAAGACTGGGTTCACACACAGCAATTTTTCTTGCTGTGCAATTTCGACTTCGCTGGCGAGATGTGTAAAGATAATATATATGCCTAAGATTCCCTTCTCCTCTCTCTTTCTCTCTCTCTCCTACGAACTCAGATTTGCTGCAAGAAAAATTTTTTGATTGTGAATCCCGACTAACTCGATGGAGGGAACAGTTTCTATGTTCTAGACACAGCACTGATTATATTTACATGAAAATAAAAATAATGAGTATTGACGTCAAACACACAGTTTTGAAAAGCGACTCACAGAAATTTGATCCGAAACAAAAAATGATTGGAAAATTATAGTTGTTTTTCCCCGAAGTTTGAATATTTTTCTTAAATTTTTTTAATGATTTGAGAGGGGAAGTGTTGCTGGTATAGTTTCCTGGGTCGTTATACATGAAAGGATTTGATAGCTCTAAGTGATTTCGATGAATCTGTAATTCCCATTCTTCAGAGGATATAGGTGAGGTCGTTAAAAAAAAATCCGGTTCGAAGGACCATAAATAAGTTGTAATTTTTTATTACTCTTATCTCCATTTGTCGAAAATAAAAGAGTATAAGGATTTTAATTAGACACTAGCAGAATGGAGTACGTATTTTCCATCTCGCAACACTAAACATTACTTGTTTGTACTTTTTGCACTTTAAGATAAATGGCCAATTATTTTTGAGGAGAACTAGCATCATCCGCCTATTCTGGTAAAGAATTACATCAACTTTCCAATTATCCATATCCAATTCCTGTTGCAACTCTAATAAATTATCCAACATTAGATAAATCGATGGTGCTGACAGCAGTACAGAATCTAAAAAAATTCTGATAAATGTGCAGCTGACGGTGTACCAAGCTTTGTTCTTAAAAAATGTTTACATTCTCTTATATCTCCAATAACCTACTTATTCAACATATCAATATTTAATGGTTATTTTTCTTAAGTTTGCTTAAATCCGGAAGCAGATCCAATAATTCCAATTATAGAGGTATTGCTAAATTAAGTGTTATTCCAAAAGTGAAATCCTTTGCCATCAAATTGTTCGTTATCTTTCTCCATTCCAGCATGGATTTAGAAAAGTATGTTCCACTACTACTAACTTTTTGGAGTTCACAACCTCAGTTTTAGCTGTATTTGATTCCGGTTTACAGACAGACACAATATATACAGATTTTAGTAAAGCTATCGATAAAGTAAATCACGATGTATTGTTCAAATTGGATAAACTCCTATTTTCCTTAAATTGTAGAAATCCATTCTTAAAAATAGATACCAATGTGTATTATTTAGAGAATGTACATCGAAAACCATTCCTGTTTTATCCGGTGTTCCGCAAGGTAGTCATCTTGGCCCCTTATCATTCCTAATATTTATAAATGATTTACCAGCTTGTATTAAGAATTCTAGAATATTAATGCATACTGATGATGTAAAGCTATTTCATAGCTTTATCTATTCCTATCAATGTTCCTTACTCCAATCAAATCTTGGAAATCTTTGTGATTGGTGTATCATGAATCTAATGGATCTAAATTTAAGACAGTGTAAACACATGATGTTCTACAGAAGAAGTCCAGTGTTCTGTATATCAACTTGATCTAGTCGAAGAATTTCTTGAAACCAGAAACTATCTTGATTGCCTCAAACGCTGGGGAAGAGAGTTTAATGATCCTTACGTTTCCAAGCAATTATTCACATTTCTCGAAAGACTAATCCTGGAATATGCTTCCGTTGTCTGGGATCCTAAATTCGAAGTTCATGTAAAGAAAATTGAATCAGTCCAGAAACAATTTCTCTTATTTTGTCTTCGTAATCTTCCATGGAATCCTAATATTAATTTACCATCATATGAAAGTCGATTAAAGCTTATTGATCTCACTACTCTTGAAAGTAGCAGAAAATATATGAATATTTAATTTTAAATTAATTTAGTAAACGGTTCGATTAATCCTGAGTTCGTGCTTCGTAGATCGAATTCGTTATCCCAAATCGTCCAACTAGAAATTATACTCCTTTAAAAATCAAATATTTTCGAACCAATTATGCTAACTTTGATCCCATGAGACGTATATGCAGTCAATTTAACAATTTTTATTCATATATTTGATTTCTCAGTAAATCCAATCTGCGTTAGCAGAAGCATTTTTAACATGAGAAAAATTTTATTTTAAATAGTTGTAAGAAATTGTAATTTTATTGGTTATTAAATAAATAAAATTAAATTATGTCAATTAATTTAAAAAAAATGTCAACTCATTAAGCAACTTAACTGAATGTATTCAGGGATTCTATAACATTTATTTGCCTAAAGTCTTAAAAAAAAAAAAATATGGAAATGTTCAGCTTGAAATCAATTTCAAGATTTACGTGGGTGTCTGCCTTGTCGGTCCAACCTCACGGTGGTCTTAGCATCAAGGCCCCCATGTGCCTGTTAGAAACACATAGGTGGCAATTAGAGTGACTCATTGTCTGGATAAGTCCACTCCCCCTTGCTTAGGAGTTGGAGCCATCCTGCAGCACTATTGGCGGCGATGTGTTGCCATATACGACCACATCGGAAGAATAATCCCCTTCCTGCGATTTAGGTCTAAACCACAGCCATCACGAAACTCCCCGAAGAACCTCTCCAACAGCCAGGTGTTGCTGTACCAGGCTACTGGCTCCCGTGGTAGCAGATTGTGATAGGTCTAAGGTCAGGTCCCGAAGGTCCTTTTATACCAGTATAGACCCCAGACAAGTCCAGGCAATGGTAAACCTATATATACCTGCCAAGCTGATACAACTCTTAAACCGAAAGAGTAGTCTTAGAGCGTAGCATGACAGGCTTTTTACTCTACCGCTTATGAGCTATACATCAAGAAAGATATTTTTTCCAAGAAGACAAGCCGCCGTGGCGGAGAGTCTTAGTCTAAATAATTACGGAAGTTTTATGTTTACTGAAAAACTGTTTGTCCAACCGTCCTAAATAATTGGTAATAATGGCTCTATAGCTCTCGCCATTAACGGTAACGTTCTCACTGGCCTCATTTTTAAAGAAGTAAGAACCAAAGATTTCATCGGTCAATAAGAAACACCAAACAATGATCTTATGGGGTAATTTGTCTTATTGGCATTCCTATTGAAGCAAAAACAAAATATTGCGATAAGATTCCAAAACTGAACAACGATTTTCTAAATAAATTTACATAACTTTTACACGTTGCTCTGGCGCACAGAGGGAGTTCAAAATCTAAGTGGATAAATAAATTTGTTTAATAAAAATAACCTTTGAATCGGTACATCCTTTTAAAACAGCAGATTTATTTCAATTTCATTTTTTTAATCCTCCACTGTGTGGCGTTCAGAGAAACAAGAGGATAAAGTAGACGACTTTAGGTCGATCATCTGGTTTCTCTGGTGGCGTTCATGATAAAATGACCAGATTTGACAACCGTATGACAGTTAAATTTCTGTGAAATAGATTCTAACAATTTGTTGAAAAAAATTTAATTTCCTTTACAATAGCGACAATTTTGTCGCTAATTTAGATTTTTTTTTATTTTTTGGTAATTAATAATTCATTTTTTAAAACACCCTGTTTTATTTATCTTTAATTTAAAGGTTACTAACCTAAATCCTCAGTGATTGACTTTTTATTTGGTCTCCATAAAATTTAGACATATTTAATGTTAATTTGTTTATTTATTTTTTTTTTTTTAACAAAAATTATTTTTTGTTTTCCTTTTTTATTTAGATCTCTTGTTTTTTTAATTATTTTTATTGCTTATTTCAATTTTTATTTGATTTTATTGTTATTGTTGCATACACACTCATGGACAATAAAATAGTTGTGAATTTCTCCAAATGAAAAAAATTTAAAATTTTATGTTTTAAAATTGTTTAAACTTATATTTATGTTTTATTTATTAAATACAACTATGTAAAGAACAAAAAAATTATTTTGGAAGTAACATTGAATTCTGAAGATCGGAAGAGGTTTTTTTTGAACAAAATTCACATTTTTCGGCGGACAATAAAATAGGTGTGTCGGCAAAAATTTAAAATTTACAAAATAATTTACTATTTTATGAACTAAATATTAATAAAAATCAATAATAGCATAAGAAGATTTAATTACTTTTTTGAGTTTCCTTTATTATCCTTCCTAGAGCGAAGACCTACACCCCAAAAATCCTTGCTAGGATATTATATCATTATTATTAAAAATTATGATTTTTTTCATGATTATATGAACGAGAATGCTTCTTAAATTATTGACTTAGATCTATTTAAATATTTTAGATAGAATTTATATTAAATGATGTGCCTGATTAATTTAAAACTTCCATATTATATTTCCACGGTCACATTCCCATCTGACGATTCAAACATTATCCTTCCAAATTCTCTATAAAAGTTGTATATTTTACGCATATTAGGGTTCCATGATTATTTCCAATTAATCTTAACATAAAAACTTCACATTTTTCTTTTCATCAAAATGTATTAGACATAAATATCCCGACAAAAGGCACTTACATACTACGACTTGTTACCATAACGCATTTTATTTATTTTTTTCATTATATATATGTTATTGTTTTTACAATAAAATTACATTTTTATAGTTTTTACAAATTATATTGTTCCTATCACAATTTATAGGTCCGAACAAGTTGTTTCCTCATATTTGTGATATCATCTGGCATTATCCGAAAAAGTCACGGAGTTCTAAAATTTGTACAGGGATTTATTGAAAACGGTTATAATGACATATCACTTTTGTGGAAGTTTTAGCTTTATAACAACCAAAAGTCGGTCCTAAGGTACAATCTGAAAGTTTGTAAATAATTAAGTTATTCCTATGTTTAAAAATCTGGCTAAATTGTTAAATAAATTTAAAACATTTATTTCAGAAATATTCCAACCTAATTAGTGAGGAAAAATTTAATAGTTTTTAATAAATCGGTATAATATCCAAGCAATTACTTTTGGGGTGTATGTCTTCGCTATAGGAAGGATAATAAAAAAACTCAATTAATTATAACTTCTTATGCTATTATTGATATTCATTAATATTTAGTTTTAAAAATAGAAAATTATTTTGTAATTTTTAACTACAAAATGTATGAGAAACAATAATAAAAATTAAAATTTTTTGTTTTCCATATAAATTATCGAAATGAATTTTTTGTTCCACATCGTGGGACAGATCGTAAATTTTTGGAGAAACACCTATTTTATTGTCCACAGAAAAATAAAAAAAAACTTCCGATCTTCAGACTCCAATATGTAGACAACTTCCAAATTATTATTTTTTATTCCTTAGATAGTTCTATTTAATAAATAAAACAAATATAAGTTTAAATAATTTTAAAACATAAAATTTGAAGAATTTCACAACTATTTTATTGCCCATGAGTGTATGTATTTTTTTCCAAAAATATTCAACGATATAAATCACTTAAAGGTCATTGTACATATACTTTTTATTGTTTTTGTTTTGCTTTTTTCCTTCTCCCTGTGTTGTATTCATTTTCTCTATCTTCAACTCTGTTTCTCTCAGTTCTATATGTCAGTATGATTTGTTATAGGGTTTTTTTTGTTTTTTTTTTTTATATTGATTTATTAATTAATTTTTAAGATTTATCACAAACACGTTATTGTAACACCCTTGTAATTAAGTAAATATTGCATGTAGTAATAGTATTTGTTAATGGCAAATAATTTATGATTGCATTTTAATTTAATTACGTAAAAAAATTGCATTTGATAAAACTGAGTAATTTTTTATAGGGTTAATGAGGGAAAATTTCCCAAAGGGTAATTTTTTTCCGTTTATCTTTTTGTAGGTGAATGAATGAGTAATTCTTTGATTGTTGCCATAGATCATGGATGCCAACTTTATCATTTAAAGCAAAAAGGAACACCAGATGTTAAAAAAGAAAATAAAAACGCTTGAATTTTCATCTTGAATTTAAAAATACTTTATTTTATTTTTCAAATAAATTAAGTTTGTAAAAGGAATGAAGAGAATATTTTCTACATTTTTAAAATAAAATGTTTTATTTCTTTATATTTATATCTTAATGTGCATTTTTATTCGTTTGCGTTTCATGTAATTTGAAAATTACCTGGTTTTAGTCATTGCTAGTCATTGCATTAAAAAGACTAAGCGGGGATTTTTATTGTAACAATTATGAGAAATTTTAAAATCTTTTAATTGGAATTTTTGTTGAAATTATCATTTTAATTAGTTCCGCAATGAAAGTGACTAATAATATTTTAAGTTAAAATATCTAAATTTAGTTTTTTTTTTAAAGAATTGTATTGTTCATAATAAATGCTTTATGTTCAATAGAATTTTTGGATTAACATGTTAAATGGGAAATTTTTAAATTAATAATAAATAATATTTTATAAAAATGTTTATAAAATGAATTTATATTTTAAGTGAATTTTTGAATGATTTGTCCACATCACCAATAGATTAGGCATAAACTGGAGCAAATATTGGGTTAAAATATAACTAAAAAACAATAGCAACATTTTTTTCTTATTTTTGTAGATTTTGTTCTTATTTTAGCTTTTTCAAGGCTTTTTGTACCACAATTTTAACTTTTGTTGTAACATTCAAAATTCCCAATTATTTTCAAAAGAATTTAAACATTTGTACAACATGATCAGAGCTGCCTGTTGATTTGAAAAATATGTAATTTTAAAATTATTTTATATTCAAAGCTGCCACGGAACTTCGGGAGATAAATTTTTAGCAATTTTAACGTTTTTTTAACATTCTAAGTTGCCAAATATTTTTAAAAAAATTCAATGATTTTGTTTAGGACTGGCAGATGATTTTAAAATTGTTTTTACTTATTAACAAAAAATAAAAATTAAGAATTAAGATAACGTTGAGAAACTGGCGATTTTATAATGAAATATTAACCCTTAATATTTGGAGAATTTTCAAAATATTTTTTTTCTATTTTCCTTCTTTATATAAATTTAAAATATTTTATTCAAATAATGAAAAAATTTAAATTTTTAAAGATTATTTTTAAAATCTTTTATTTTTTCAATATTATTAATAGCCACATTATTCTGATAGAATATCCGCATTTTTAAGAATTTTTAAAAATCATTTCCCCACGCCAGTTGTTCTTAAGAAATTTTGGTGATTTTGTTTAGGATTGTCAGATGATTTTTAAAGAAAAAAAAATAATAATAATAATAAATTTTTACAATAATTTTATATATATATATATATATTTTTTAATATTTTTTACATAGTTAAAGTAATAAAAATAAAAGTTTTTTTTTTCAGCATATTCAGGGCTCCCATATAATTTCATCTTTAAGATGTTTCATTTAACATGTTTTCGATTTTTAAGATTTTTTTTATGGTTCTATTTAGAGGAATACAGAATTTTGCATATTTTATAGACATTCTACGCTATCACTTCAAATCAAAATTTTATTGTATTTAAAATTGTTGATGAATTTTTTAACTGAACCAAAAACATCCATAGTTGCCAAATGGCTTTAGAAGAACATTTCTTCAACCAAATATCAATATAATTTTAATTTTAGGAGAGAAATAACAAATGTTATTTTTTTTTATTTTAAAATATTGAGGAAATTCTGAAATTTTTCTATAGAGGAAATAATTAAAATCTTATAATTTTTAAAAATATTCTGTACTGATTTCAAAATAAATGTCATTTTTTTTTTAATTTCTAAATTTCATATTAAAAAAAATTGTAAATTTTTTCTAATACATCCAAGATTTTAAAGAATTTTTTAAAGAGAATATAAACAAAATCTATTGATTATTTGAACCGTTCTTTGTCAATTGACTTTTTAAATTTTATCAAGATATTTTAGCTATCTAAATTTGAAGATTTTTAATGATATTCAGAGTTGTCACATTAATTTTGGATAAAAATCCTTAATTTTAATGTTTTGTTTACGACGCTCCAGTGCAATAATTTGTATCAATTTTTGAATGTTTTTAGATAATTTAAAAAAAATCTAATAATAACGACTTTTGACATTATTAATGTTGCCAGACGATTTTGAAAGATTTTTGTACAACTCGGCGCTTTCCGATTATTTCTAATGAACAATAAATTAAAAAACAATTGTAGAAAATTTTTTAGGCTGCATTAGTTAATTTTACGAACAAAATTTGCAATTTTAAAATAGCTCTTTTTTTTATAACTTTACTGTTTATTTTAACTTTTTAGTATTTCGACATCTTTCTGAGATCTGTAAATAAAAATATTTTGATGAGACCTACAAATATGCCAGATAATTTTAAAAGAAAATTTTGCATATAATTAACATATTGAAAGCATTTAAGATGAAATTTAGGGAATTTTTATCTTTTTTTTAATTCATTTCAATTTTTTTAAGTTTGTTAACAGTTTCGAACAAAATAAATGTAAAAAACCAGCACATTTCTTTTTTAGAAAAAAATTTTATTCTTTAAATAAACAAAAATTTGTCACATAAAAAATTCTCTATTATAAACAAAAAAAGTTACTGCATCATTTTTTTCCTATAGTAAAAACACATGTTTTAAATATTTCACAAAAATATACAAAATACTATTTCCGCAAATTAATATGCAAACAATTTTAAAATCTTCTAAACAGCTTTAAAAGCGACACAGAAAAACTATGTAAAGCAAAATCCATAAATAGCTAGAAAACTGGATTACTATACAGTTTTGTTGTTATTGTTTGTCGGACAATGTTTAGTAATCTTTTTGTTTTTTCTTTTAGTATTTTTTTCAGGAATTAAATGCAATAAAAACAAACTACAACAACAAAAAATGTTTGTTATAAAAACACACGCAAGAAAAAGAAACCAAAACAAAAAACAATATGTTGCTACAACTGGCAACCGTCAGATACACAATGGGCCGCCATATAACAAAATACGTTTACATTCATATACAAAACAAAAACAACGAAAAAAATAACAGACACACCACATTGTCGTTTTCATGTTGCTCCAATGTTTTTGTTATTTCTGTTGTTGTTATTTTATGTATAATATTGAGAGCGAGTTTTATGACCTTTTGAGCAAAAAAAAAAAAATAAAAAATAAATGTTATTTGCAATGTTGCCAAACTTCATTTCACTTGCACAAAATTAAATACAGATACACACGTGTGTATGTTTATATATTTATTTTTTAAGCGTTACAAACATACAAGCACTTCATAGACATTTTAAACTCTAAAATGAATTTATGTCTGTCTAACTTTGAGAGTATTTGTGTGTGTATGCTGTGTTTGCAATAATAAAATGTTTGAAATTGTATTTTTGTCCATATAGTATGTATAACATTAGGATAGTCTCCAATTTCTTATAAAATATCCCAACTTTTCAAAATTTTTCATAAAATTGGACTTAATTAATTTGGATTGATAAACTTTAAGCAAATTTTTCCGCAGCAGCTCAAAATTTCTTCGGCGTTTTATATTTTACTAAAGCAACAATAACCGACAGTTTTTATTTTCAATTTGACTTATGTACATACATATGCTGAAGTTTGGTCCGCTCTAATTTAAAAATTTATTGGTTCAGTTCTCGATCGGTGCAGTTCTATGGATTTAATGTTATGTTTGGAGTTGTCACCTAATTTTTAGAGAAAATTAAAAAACCAAAAAAAAAAAAAAAAAAAAAAAAAAGAGACTTGTTGAGCTCTTGGTCAGTTTAATTTTATAATATAATAGGTACATAATAATTTTCTATATTTCGATATCCTTTTCCAGAAAAAAAGATTAATAATATAAAGTTTCCAGCGTTTAGACTCCAAGTAATCGTAACAGCAAAAAATAACTAAAATTGTATTTTAAGTGTTTAAACGTATAGTGGTTCAAATTTTTTCAAATATAATCGTTTAATAATATTCAAATTTAAAATATCAACATTTTGTTCATATATGCTTTTAGCAAACAGAATATAATAATTTTAATAAGATAATTTTTTTGTCTCAAAATTTTTGTAGTTTTTCTACGTATTCAAATTATAATTGTTTATAATTTAAAAATGTAAACTAAGCATTTATGAGAAATGAAATTCTTCTTACTAAACTAAACTTTTATGATAAATTTACTTAAAAAACTAACAAAATTTAATTTCAAATAAAAAAAAAAAAAATGGAAATAACATTTTGTGCTGCTAAAATCAATTCCTTAATATATTTTACGACATACATAATTAAAAATGAACTTATAGCCAAGAAACCAAATTTAACTGAATCATCAATGTAAGACGTTTTCTTTTTTATGGCTAAAATGGTTAACTTTACTGTGCTCTTTGTCTTCTTTTGCGTTCTGTACTGTAAATCGGTCAGATGTTCTTTCCTAACAGTGTTGCCTATAAAAAATATGTGTCTTGTTTATTTTTGGCGAGGATAATTTATTTTTAATATTTAGTACTTTATTATAATAAACGTTTAAATAACGTTTCACCAGATTACAAAAATTTCAAGATCCAAAATTTCATAAAACATCCGAAAATTCAGCAGAACTTTATAATATCACAAAAAATAATAAGATTTACCTAAAATTATAAATTTCAACAAAAACCTAAAATTTTCCCAAAAGTTTGAAATGTCACTAAAAAATCGGGATTTTGTCAAAAATTCGAAATTTCACTAAAAATACAGATTTCACCAAAAATTCGAAATTTCACTAAATATTTGTAAAATAATTTCAGTTCAACTTAAGTTTAATAAATTTTTATATTTGAAATTTTTTATTTTTTAAAATCTCAGACTAAACATATTGCTGTATAGTTTTTAGTAATAAAGAAAATAAGTTAAAAATAAAAATAGTTAATATATAATTTTCAACAAACAAAATCAAAAAAGTATGTTTTTGTTTTTTTAACTTATGAAATTTCTTTTCCGATTTATAAAATATTTAAATATATGTAGTAAGAAAAAAATATTAAAAATCCCATAAAAGGCTATATGCTAGCACTAATTTTCTTAATGGCAAATCAATCTAAATATTTATTTCTTAATTTAAAACTCAAATTTTATTAATATATAGTAAATTTTTTTAATATATAGTAAAGAATTTATTAATATATAGTAAAGAATTTGAAGTAATTCAAACTAAAAAATTAGTCTTTCATATTATAAAAGAAAGCTTAAAAAATTCAATAGTCCAATTAATGAAATAATATGGCAATATTCAACAAAAGTAAAAGCGAATGGTTTAAGTGTTATTACAACAACGTATTTTGATTACTTTTGTGTATAACTGTTTGCTCGTTCTAGTTTATTGCTATTTCAAAAGCTACTTTTTCTGCTACCTCCTCTACAGAGACCTGCGCCGAGCGGCTGAAATTCGACTAAGCCGAGCCGCCGAGAAAAATTTGGAAGCCGCCGCCGCCGTAAAATTTTCGGCTTAACTCGGCTTAAAAGCAGCCGCCGTTTTTAAATTCTTTTTGTAAAAATATGTTAAAAATGGAACTTTTTTATTCATTTAATGCAGTATTTGCCATCAATTAAATATGAAAGAAAAATATTTGCATCATTTTGTACTTTAAATAATTATAAATCAATCAGGTATTTTTGATGACTTATAATTGATTATTTTTGATGCAAATTCTGTGAAAAAATAATATTAACAGTTGCTAATAAATTTTAATGAGCCTTAATCGCCATCCTGCGAGAAATCTAAAAAAACTCGTACACAAGGTTTTGTCAGCTAATAAATCACTTTTATTCACTAGCGATATGTGATTGGGAATTATCAAAATAATTGATATAAATTCCACTATTTAATTTACTTTTTTATTTTTTAGCATATCTTAATAATTGATATGTTTTTATATCGGAGCAGACCATTTCTCATTCTAATATGCGAACAATTATTCTAATCTTTTATGCAAAAATCCAAAAATATCCTTATATCACTCCCATATTTTTTCTTATATATATTCAATAAATTAATAATTCTTTTTATACTTTCGCTGGAAAAAATCTCGTCCTATTTTTATGAACAATGTTAATCAAAGGGGCATGAAAATATAAAATGTTTGTATTATCAGCCGGCTGACAACCGATTTTAAGACGCCGCCGAAGCCTTTTAATGCAAGCCGCCGCCGCCGATAAAATTTCTCGGCGCAGGTCTCTGCTCCTCTATCAGTATTGCTACCTCTTAAGTTAGTATAAATTACACAGTGAAGGTAGCAGTAAAAATAAAAATATTGTAAGCTTGTTGCCAGATAATTATAGTATAAAATCGTCAAAATTCGAAAAAAAAACGTCAAAATCGGCATAATATTAAGTTTTGAAACTATTTGTTTATTAAATAAACTTCCAGCTTTATTTTATATTATACAAAATTTGAAAAAATAGGAACAAATTAAGATTGCATATCCAGTTAGAATAAAAATATTTTCTTTTTAAGTTAATAAAGGTTTTTCCGTGTAGCCGAAATTTGGCTGTTCTCTTGGACTTTTTCCTGTTTTTTTTTTTTTTTTAGAAATAACAAAATTTTATAAATTTTATAAGTATATCTTAAAAAAAAAAAAAAATTAATTGCATAGATTCTCTCAAGGAGAATGAATATGATCATATCTATATCATTCAAAAGGTATTTGAACTTTTAAACAGTATTAATATAATTTAAATTGCATATATATTAATAAAAATATTCAGAAAAATATATAAACATTTTAAAGATCCATAACCCGTAAACTAAGAGCGAGCGGCCCAAAATTTTTACTTTTCTTTAATCACAATTAAAAGTACTACTGAATAATTATAAAATTTGTGTAAAAATCAAGTTGGCTGGTGATCCTAAATTACGGCAAAATAAAGTCAATCTTTTTAGTACTTAACACATTCTTAAACTTTTTTATCTGTGATCAAAATCACCAATACTGATTAAATTGCAAACGAATTTCGAAGTAAAATTAGATTAAAACAAGAAAAATTGGCTTGAGTGAACATTTCGTGAAATCTATATTTTTTGAACAAAAATCGTCAAATCGCACTTACATCGTCAAAATGCAAATAAATCGGCAAATCTGGCAACAGTGATTGTAAGGAAAGCAGTTATAAAAATTAAACTACAAATGGAGTGTAGCCAAATACTACTGCATTTGAACTATATGTTTTATAGCTTCTGCTCCATTTCAAGTTTTATTTTTTTTTTTTTTTTGCGAGTAGCAGTAGTTACATATTTTAGTCTAACTAAAAAGGTCGAAGTAATACAGTGCAAGTTTTCAACCTTTTCGCTTGAAAAATAAGTTTTTGCATGTTTCACAAGTGTTTTACCAGAAATTAATTTTTTTCTGATCCTTGCATAAATTTGCATATAATAAAAAAAAAAATAGTTTTCTTAACAAAAACGCTATTTTTGTAATTTTTGGACTTTGATTAACAAATTAGTATAAATTATTGTTTTGTAAGTTTTTTTTTAATACTCCGTAAATAAAAAATTCAGACGTATTATTAAATATGACTGTCATGGTCTATTGACGTATATATTTAATATATATTTTTTATTATTTTTTTATTATTATTATTATTATTATTTTTTTTTTTTTTAATTGAAAACTCAAAATTTAAAGTTAAGAAAAAAACATATTTATGCTTATTTATACAAGAAAACACATGAATTTGCCCATTTTTTATGCATATTGTATATCATCTCATTTTTTCGTGCTTTTTCAAGCGTATATTTTATTTTTTTTTTCGTGCAACTTGCCCTGGTTTTATATAAATTATAAAATTAATAATTTTTATTTTAATTTAAAAAATTAACAATTTTAATAATCTTTTTTTAATCCTGTTAGGAGCTTCTAAATGATTTTGAGACAAAATCAACCAATTTTAACGTTATTTTTTATACATCTTCAAGGTTGCTAGATGATTTTAAGAGAAATGTGATTATTTTTAAAGCCGATTGTTTTGAAATAAAAAGGGGAAATATTGAAGTTTTGTCGCCTTAGAATTTTAGGAAAAATATGTATAATTTTGTGTGGCATTGCCAAAAAATCAACAACTTTGACTATTCTCTAAAATTATTTTGAATTGCCTTATTAATTAAACAGAAAATCTGAAATTTTGAAAAATTGTTTAAAACATATTCCGGTGTTTCAGAAAATATTGAGAATGAATTAGCGATTGTTATGACAGCTTCAAAATATTCAGCGTTACAAGAAGATTTAAAATAGAAAATCAGCAATCTTTTAAGATTTTATTTAAAACTTTCGGAGTTTTCAGATAATTTAGAAAAGAAATTAACTATTTTGATAGTTTGATGATTTTTAGCGTTGCCATATAATTTGAAAATAAATTTTCAATTTGGAGAACTAAACTGTTTAGGGCTACCAGATGTTTTTAAGAAAAAGCAAGAACTTAATTTTTTTTTTATGGAAATAAGAAAATTTTCCAATTTTGAGGATTTTTAAACATTTTATTTAAATTAATTTCGGTGTTACCATTTATTTATTTATATTTTTAATTAATTAATTAATTAATTAATTATATATTTAATAAACTATTTACCTATACATATATTTATTTATTTATAGTAGAAATAAGAAAATTTTGCAATTTTAAAGATTTTTAAACATGTTTGGAGTTGCCATTTATATATTTACTTAAGTCAATTTCGGAGTTGCCTTTTATTTTTTAAAATTAATTTCGGTGTTACCATTTATTATTTATTTTTTTATTTATTTTTAATTAATCATTTATTTATTTATATATTTATTTACTTACTAAAACTTTTTAAGAAAAAACAATGACAATGTTTAAAGCTGCTAGAAATTTCTTAAAAAAACTCTGTTATTTTAGTAATTAATTTCAAAATTTTGAAGTCATTTTTATAATTAGAGTTGCCAGACTATATGAATTTAAAAATTATGCAGAAATAATTATGCTTTTTAATCTTCATAGTGGGCAGAAAAAAGTAAGAAGTTTTTTCTTTTTTATTTGTTTAATAACAATTTTGGTGATTTTTAAAAATATTAAAATCTTTTTTTTTTTTTTTTGTTTCGAATTTACAAATTCCTAAGATCTTCTTTTCGAATGAAGTTACAAAATTACCCATGTCATAATATTGGAAATGAAATATCCTTGAAATGATAAAAAAAAAAAATAAAATATAAATTAAAATACAATTAATCAAAGTTCATACAGAAAAGTTCCACAATTTTTTACGTATTTTATATAGCATATATAAAATTTTTAGATTAAATTTGTAGCTAGCTAAAATAGCTAGCCTAAAAATAAAAATACAAAGGACCAATTCTTTTTTTTTTTTTTTTTTTTTTAATTTAAAATTTTCAATTACAAATGCAAACATTCCTAATATATTAGAGTAAATGTATACTATGTATTTGTAATATGAGTGTATACATATAATGTGCATATATTTTTTGCCTAACGTACTTCAATTTTACATCTTACATGTGTTTATCTTTAAAACAAAGTATAATAAAAAAGTATTAAAAGCAAAAACATAAATAAAAAACACAAAACAGCAATAGTTTTTAACATTATATATACAAATATTCTCTATACGTTACAATAAATAAATATAAAAGGTATTCAAATTTAATTCTCTTAAAAGATTTATAATAAAAATAAGTTAAAAAGAAATTTTAAAAATCTGTTCCAGTATTTGTCAAACATGCAGGTTTAAGTCAAAATTTACAGGAAAGTGTTATTATTATACTCAAAATTTCCATTATATTTTGATGTTTTTCTGACGAATTCTGACTAAAATTTTTTAATTTGACAAGTACTGGAACAGAGCTAATGTTTAAGAATTGAAAAAATCTAATGAAATTGTTCGAATAACATTTGAGAGATTTAAAAGTTTTAATAGAAATTAAAGAAAAAAATAATGAGATTTACTTCTCAAAGAGTTCGCAGAATTATAAGATATGACAACACTATGTGGTGGATTATTTAAATCACTATTTCTAATAAAGAAATTAGATGCATAACATAGTTATATTTTCCATAATTATTTTTATTTATTCTAGGAATTAAAGAGATTCAGCATAAATTTTTTTTTGAGGCATATGTTTATAGTTTTAAGTTCTTTTCTTCCCTATTAATACATTATACTTATTTAATTTAATTCTTTTAAATTTTCATTTTATAGTCTATAGTTTTTCAAATTTAATATCAATTTCATGTAATTTTTTATGTCAACCTCTATGATGTAAAATAAATATTTATTTATGTAAAAGTATTTACATAAATTCAATTTCTATTTCAATTAGCCATACAGAAAACTGGAAATTTAAATACATTTTAAATGTTGGCAAAATTTGTGTTTATACTAAAAACTAAATAGAAGTCTTCTGCTGAATATGATACTTTTGCATTGCTAATCATCAACTATTATTTACCTTACACTATGTTTATACGTCAATGTTATTTGCAAAATAAAAATTTTGTCGAATAAATGCTGGGTTAATTTTTTGATTAATTAAACTATTTGCAAATAATTCTTTTAATTTTCATAGAATTTTTGGCAATAGCAGTTTTTTTTTTCATCCGGCATCACTACTATCTATGAATGCACAGCTATCGGTTAAACGTATTATAATGGTGTCTATATTAGACAACTTTTTATCAAGACAACCGTCAAAATTAACCCGATTTTATGGAAGGTTGCACAAAAACAACAATAAGACGAATTTATTAATGTTTTTGATAAATGAAGTTCGACAGCTGTAACAACGAAAAATAGTAATCAGCTGTTTAAGTGAGGTTACCTTGCATAGATTCGTACTGATTTTAATGTTTGTCTTATAAAAATTTGTCTAGTATAGACACTATGTACTAGACTACTACGTTTAAATTCAACTATGTAATAATAATAGAAATAAACCAAGGGTCATCATCTACAACAACAACAGCAATAACACAATACTTGTAATATATCAAATTATTTACTTTACAAAATATATATGTATATAGCTAATATGTAGGTTTGTTTACGAGTGTGTTTTACTTTAGCAAATACATAATTTACTTCAATTGTTATACATACGTATGAATAATGGGTACTTAAACGAAAGCTTTAAGCTAAAATATTGAAAAATTATTTCTCATTTTTTACAAAAATTTTGAAGAATAAAGTTTGAAAATATAATATAAATATTTTTTAACATTAATTTACATTGATTTATTTTATTTAATTATTTTGGATTTTTTTTTTATTTAAATAAAATTAAAATAACTGGCAGTTCTTGCCAGATTTGAAGTGTTCTTAATGTTTAGAGCTGCCATATTAAATTAACATAAATAAATTAACAACTTTAACGTTGCAAGATATAACAGGAAATTTAATTATTTTTGTTTTTTAAGAAATAAACCGAAATATTTATAATATTTTTTAAACAGGATTGTTATACTATTTTTTTTAGAAATCACCAATTTTTAATAAAAAAAAATTTAGTTAAGATATCGAACTTGTAAAACAATGTCGATTTTTTTTTTTAATAAAATAAATTTTCGTTATAATAACGATTCTTTTGATACAATATCTATAGTAAATTAGCTGGCCTGGTAGCCCAGTTTGAATCTAGATTGACAGTCTTGCGGCTTCTATAAACAATTTATTAAATAAATATTTAGTTAAATATATATATAGTTAAATATATAATATATAGTTAAATATATATATAGTTAAATATATAATATATATATATATATATATATATATATATATATATATATATATATATATATATATATAAATATTTAGTTAAATATATAATATATAGTTAAATATATAATATATAGTTAAATATATAATATATAGTTAAAAGTATAATATATAGTTAAAAGTATAATATATAGTTAAATATAATATATATATATATATATATATATATATATATATATATATATATAATAAACAAAAATAAATAAATATATAAATGAATGAATAAAGAAATCAGCAGATAAATATATTAATTAATAAATAAACAAAAAGATAAATATATAATAAATGAATAAATAAATAAACTATTACCAATTTATTAAATAATCTATAAAAAATTAATTAAATAAATAATCTATAAAAAATTAATTAAATAAATAATCTATAAAAAATTAATTAAAAAGATAATCTATAAAAAATAATTAAATCTATAAAAATTTATAAAATAAATATTCTATAAAAAAATTAATGAAATAAATAATGTATAAAAATTTAATGAAATAAATAATGTATAAAAATTTAATGAAATAAATAATGTATAAAAAATTAATGAAATCAATAATCTATAAAAAAAAAATAAATTATATATATATATATATATATATATATATATATATATATATATATATATATATATATATATATTTATTTATTTATTTATTTTATTTGCTAATAAAATGTATAAGTTTAAAGGTTTTAAGGCGAACAAAAATTTGACAAATTTTGTGTTTTAAAGAAAAAATTTTGTGTTTTGTGTTTCTGACTAAGACCAATATCATATGGCATTATTGGTTCTAAATGTCAATCAACTCTCAAAATAAACAGCGAGGCCAGATTTTTCATTATTAATTAAAATTACTAAAACTTCTTGAAATTTAATCAAAAAGTATATTTTTAAAGAAACTGTAAAGAAATAGCAAATTATTTAACTTTAATCAAATTTTACTGATTAAGACCAACAATATTACTAGTTTTAGCTGTCAATCAGCTATTAAAATAAAAATAGAATTTTTTTTATTTTTAATTAAAATTATTAAAATCTTGTGAAATTTCATTTATATGTATATTTTTTTATTACATATTTCTGCAAATAATGAAACTTTAAACTTCCATAGAATTTTAACAACATGAACATTTCAACTGTTTTATTTTTTTGAATAAGAAATTGAAATACTATAAGGTTTTCTTTCATACATGTAATTTAAGCAAAACAATTTTGTCATCTTTAAAGTTATTCTAAGAATTTCATTTTTAAAAGCAACTAAATACTAAATTTTTATGTTAAAACATTAATTATGACTTTACTTAAGTAAACATAATTTTTAAGGCATATTTTCATTTTAGCTTTATGTAATGCTAATGAAACACAAAGAGGAGGGAAATTTACTTTAAGATTTCTTAGAAAAAATTGTTTTAATTATCTTTTTTTCTGTAATAGTTTCTATTATTTTAGCTGGTAAATTCAATTTATTTATTTTTTTTTTTATGTTTTAGCTCAACATAGTTTTCTTTCTTATCTTTTACAATTCCAATTGTCTGTCTTTTTTTCTGTCTGCCTTACTGACTGTTGGTTGTTTAAATTCTTGTGCCAGACATTTTTTAAAAAAAATTTTGTGCTGGTTTAGCTTAAAAAACATTTTTTGTGTCTTAAATTTTTCTTTTTTTGCGCAAAGTATTTTTTCATGATTCAATCACATATTTGGCAATAAAAAAAAAAGGAAAATAAGAAGAAAACCTTTGAAAAAAATTTAAATAAATGTTAGCATTGTGGAAGAACAAGGAGCAAAAGAAACTAATGATAACAATCTTGACACGTGTTTGCTGCTGCTACTATTGGAATTTTTAATAAAAGTTGTCGGATTTTGATTTGATTGTATGTAGCTGCTGCATGTACTAATCGCAAGAACAAAAAAAAATTAAAGAAAAAATATTTTTTAAATGTCATTGCAAGAACAGAAAAATCTATGTAGAATTTATTTGTCAAGATTAATTTCCATAGCCAAATATTTGCTTAAAAAAGAAATTTAAGATAAAATCAACAGAAATGGTATAAAATTTCTAAGAAGGAATTAATAAACAGAGAATTAAATTTCTTTTCACTTTAAATTAGATCAGTGTTGCCGTTTATTTATATTTCTTACATTTTTCGTAACTTTTAAACGTTCCACGTAACATGTATAGTTTTTTGTTTTTAACCGTATTTTCGTAACTTTTGATCCTTTCTGTATAAAAATTATATCATTGACGTACATAGATCATGCAAATATTTACCAACAAGTTTTTTGAGACTTTCTCAAAAATTACATCCTAACACAACAATTTTGTTGAAGAGAACAAAATTTGAAATATGCTATATATTTCAAATATGCTATATATATAAATATGGCAATTTTCCGATTTTCATGGCAGATGAAATTATTTCTATTTTTAATACATTTTCGGTGTACAAAATTAAAAACAGTATTACAATCCAAAATATAAAGTTTTTTTTTTTTTTTTTTTTTTTTTTTTTTTTTTTTTTTTGAAAAAGACTCATTGAAGATTTAAGTAATGTGTTCTTGATTTGGTTAAAAACTAATTTTTGGGCAAATGAAAAATTTCGTGAAGTTTTCGTCAGATAAAAACATATCCAGATGAATTATCACACTTAAGAAAATATTGTCTGTAATATAAATTAAAATATTACATTTGATTTTAACCCGAAATTTTGGTCTAATGTGGTACAACTGATTTACTAAATGAAATTCCTAATTTAAAAATTTTATTTTGGTAGCATATTCACCTCGATAACAAGACTAATTTAAGTACCATCTACTATAGTCATGTTCAACAATATAAAAAAGCCATATGTATTTTTAAATGCATATACTTAGGAAATAATTAGTTAACAAAAATTATAAAATCAGATCATTGCAATCGGTTGAACAACAAATACGCTAAAAAATAGTTCTTTGTGTTGCCGGACTTTGGCCGCACTTAAGAACTTTTTCCTCTATGTATGTCAAACACCGGCTTCGCTGAATAATTTTTTTTTATCAAACAATTTTTTAATTGCTGGTAATATCAATAAAAATGTCCTTTTTGTCTTAAATTTTTATTGAATATAGTCATGTTATATATAATTTAGAAATTTATTTCTACGTACTTTTAAACTTTTAATATAATTTAAGTTGTTTGTGTATTAATAAAGAAATTCAGAAAAATGTATCAAAATATTATAGGCTCATAATTCGTAAACTATGAACGAGCATGCAAAAATTTTTACACTTCTTTAATCACAAGTAAGAGTACTACTGATTCATTACCAAAATTATTTATATATCAAGAATATAAAATAAATACGTATTGGCCATTTATTTTTTCAAATTCCGAAAATGTAACTTTTTAAGAAAAATTTTAACTTTATTGACAAAAACCTGTAACTTTTTCGAAACTACCCCTGGCAACACTGAATCAGATACACATTTCATTCACTCACTCTCTCTCTCTCTCTCTCTCCTAAAAATATACCAAACACAGAGTTGTTTAACAAGAGTAGTAGTAGCAAACTCACCATACTTAAAAAGGTAAACAAACAATTTGATTTTTCACCCACACCTTAATTTTTTATATTATTTATAATTTTAAATTAAAATTAAAACAATAAACAAAAAACCTTAATATTTAAATTAATTTTTAATTAAACTAATCAATTCAACGGCTTCATTTGATGTTGATGATGGATGCGGCACACAGTGGGTGTGTGTTTGTGAAAAAAAAAGTTTTCCCTATTTAAAGCATATAATAATGAATAATAAATCCAAACAAATTATAACATACTATAGAAAATAAATTAAATTACAAAATAAATAAAATGCAAATTATTGAAGCAAAAAAATAGGAAAAAAGTTTAAAACTGGGCGTCAAGCAACCTGTGAATAACAACACATGTGTCAGTTTTGTTGCCATAAATGTATGTTTTTTTTTTTTTTTACTTATTGAATAATGACTATGTAATCACTTGGAAATAGTATGACTATATAATTATAGACTTAAAATAAAACTATGTTTAATGCAAAAGATAAAGGGAAAAATAAAACATTATTAGAATATCAAACAAATTACAGGGTGTTTCAAACCAAACATTTTCTTCTTTTGCCAGGACAATTTTTAAGTTTATTATAGAACATAATTACAAAGAAAAAATAATATTTCAAAATATATTAAATCCTAGAAAGATAATGGAAGGAGACTACCCTATTTTTTAAATAATTTTGAAGTTGTCATATGGTCAAGAATAAGAAAAAATGGTATTTTTTTACACTTGTACGAGCCCTAAACACTATTAATTCGTGCACTATCAATTTTTTATGTTTTACAATAGCAAAGACCTGTTTTATAATAATATATTACAATTAAGCCAATAAATTGGCACTTTTTTTAATCATAGCAAGGAAGATTATTTAACATTTTTTAATAAACTTAAAATGATTATTTAAAGAAATAAATTCGTCCACTATTAATTCATACAGTGCATAAATTCGACTAAAAATAAGTCTAAAAATAAAAAATGTAAACAAAAAATTTAAATGTACCGTTATATTTAACGAATTATAGTCAGGTAATAGAAAAAACATGTGTTAATATTTCATTCTTGCTTTGATCACTTGTTAAAAAATGGTGTGTGAAAGGCCGGTTTGTAAACAAATTCGCATTATAAATATTGATAAATTCAAATCGGGCAAATGGGGAAATTTCGACTGATCTTAATCTTCCCAGATCAGCAATACAAGGCATTATTAAAAAATATGAGGAAAATGGGAAAAGAACCCGGACATAAAAAAATAACAGCACGCGAAAAAAAGGGCTTAAGTGGCTATAATTAAAGAAAATCGACGAAGCACTGTAAAAGACATTGCTTCAAAGTGGTCCGAAGCAATTAATAAACCCACAGAAACATTTTTAGAAAATTTGTTATTTTTTAGGCCAAAGAAAAACCTTTATTTAAACGGCTTCAAATGAAAAAGCGTTATTTATGGGCAAAAGAAAGGCGCTCTTGGGTGCAAAGACAATAGATCAGAATTATTTGATTTATGTGTAGGAGATGCCAGAAAAAGAGTGATACGTAAAAACACAAAAGCATATCACAAAGATGCTGTGGTGTGATGAAGTATGTCCTCAAAGGGTGTTGGACAGCTTCACTTTATTGATTGAATTGTAAATGCAAAAAAAAAAAAAAAAAAAAAAAAAAAAAAATGTATCAAAATATTGGAAGAAAATCTCAATCCATCAGTGCCCAACTTAACTGACTGTAGTTAATATGTATTCCAATCAGAGTTGTCAGATTTTTTTGAGCTTCTGTCGCCAATTATTAATCAGAAATCGCCAAAAATCGCCAAATTAAAATTTTGTTTAGAGAAATACTAAAAAATTAACTAACTAAAATGTTAAGTGTCGTATAATTTTTAATACTTAACATTTCGTAAATTGTAAATGTAAATTCAGCTTTAACAAAACCAACGATAATTGCAATAACTAATAATAACACTGTCCTAATTGCAGGTTCAGATTATTAATTTATACTATTAATTCTTTAATTTTTAATTTATATTATTAACTCTTCAACTGACAAATCTATGTTCATTTTTTAATTAAAATTAAATTTTATTTTTATGACCTTAAATAGCGGTTTATTGAGTTTAAATACCATCATACACCTGTTAGTAAGCGTCTACATATTTTCCATTATTTCCTTTACTTATTAAACGTAAATTCTCTTTTAAAACGTAAAATAAATAAAAAATAAAAACTTGTTTTCTATTTATACAAATTTTAAGTTTTTCTTCTATTTCTAAAAAATCAAATAAAATTTAAATTTTCAATTTGTCTTAAAGAATATCTTGTCATATTATTCTTTAATTTATTTTTTATAAAATGATTTTAATAGAACCAGAAAAATGTCTTAACAGCGTTTTTCATATATATTTTCTTTAAGTAAATTTTTTATTAAAATAAGAATTGAGAAAATTCTAATTTTCTTTATAAATAACAGATAAATAAATATGGACATAATTTTGAACTTTTGTGTTATAATTTAGACTATAGACTGAAATGTAGACTACACTATAGAATAGACTTTGAATTAGACATAGACTAGACTTTAGAACAGACTAAAAGTTAGACTACAGAATATATGAGTACTTTATTCTATAGACAGAACTATTAACTAAACTATAGGAATGACTATATACTAAACTATAGAACAGACTATAGACTAGAATATAGAATTGACTATAGAATAGACTATAGAACATACTATAGAATAGAGTATATAATAGACTATAGAATAGTGTATAGAATATACCGTAGATTAAAAACAAAAGGCTACATACTACACTATAAGTAAGACTACAGAATATACTTTATACTATAGACAGAACTATAAACTAGACTATTAGAATGACTATAGATTAAACTATAGAAGAGATTATAGACTAGAATATAGAATATACTATAGAATAGAGCATAGACTAGACTATATAGAATAGACTATAGAATAGTCTATAGAATATTATATAGAATATACCTTAGATTAAAGACAAAAGACTACATTGTATATTAGGCTATATACTACACTATAAGTAAAACTATAGTTTAGACTCAAGATTGGATTATAAACTCGCTTATAGACTAGACTAATTAACTTATATAATTTTTGTGCTTTATTATTTGCTGCAGCTACACCTTCTCAATATTAAAAAAATGTATTGAAAAGTATACATACATATGTATAAACAGGTATAAATGTATTTCTGTTTTTAAATAAGGCATTAGAATTTTCTGCCATTGACTAAACAAAAATTATGTAATAGCAATAGCTGCTTAACTCTTTAAATTTTGTAATAAATTTGCTGTAGAATATAAACTCGTTTTTAAAACATTTAACTCCTAATTTTGCAAGTATGCACATCATAGTATGTATAAGTAATTTAAAGAATTTTGCTTACATAGGATTTTTTTTTCAAATTTGTATAAACAAATTTTGAAGAAATGATATTTGAGTTTGAGGTTTAATAAAGTAAAAAAACAAAATTGCTTATTTGTTTTAATCTATGTAGTTTTCCTTTAAAAAATAAACATTAAAGTAATTATGAGATTATATTTTCAAGGCAAAAAATTGAAAAATGATCATTAGAGAAACAAATTAATTTGAAGGCAATTTTAAAAGGAATGCACATTGGGTCAAAAAATTAGATTTTGCGGCATTAACTAAACCATAAGATTTTATAACAAGATATTGTTGTAGTTGATAAGAGGAAGATTTCGAAAACTTAAAGATGTGTGTTTTAGGCGCTTAAAAAATTCACTAAATTCACTAATGTTAAAATATGCCTTAAAAATATGCATTTATTTCTTAACTTAAAAAAAAAAAAATCAGTGTTGTATTAAGGGCGTGAATATTAAATATGAAAATATATGTTATTTTTCCAAACATTTTGTTCAATGGAAATTTTTCTATAAATTTTAAAACTTAAAAAATTTATTTTCATTTCTCAAAATTTTTACAATGCCCTATGAGTTAGTAAAATTTTATTCACCTCATAACTATCAAGAATTCACTAACGATCATACTTTTCTACTATTTCACACAGGACTTAAATTAAAAATAAATATACAGTAATGACCCTAGACAGCATTTGTACATAGAAAATTACCCTTCAACATCAACAGATGTGATGGATGCATATTTAAATGATGTTTAAAAATTTTATTATTTCTTCATTTAAATCTAAAATTGTAACAACTGTATTGGCAGCACTTCTTTCGATGGATGTGATCTTAATGATAGATCGATTTTTCTTGTGCTCTTAGGCAGAATAATCTCATTGGTAGCTTCTTTCGATGTTTTACAAAAAAGTGTGACAACGAAAACAAATGTTTCATATACATAAATCAATATTAAACGAACTTGTTCTGACTTCAGATAAATGATTAGAAATTTGACCCTGAAAGTCTGTATTTATCTCTATATTTTAGGCTATATATTTGTCGAATATTTTAGAACAATACTTCTCCGAAACGAAATTATTTATTCTATATAATTTCCCATCTTAATATGGGATAAATAAGGAACCTTCTGATGACACACCTTTTACAATAATCAACATCTTTCTTAGATTGTTAGTTGGGAAAAATTTGCTTACCATATATTAATTTGTCCACGGTATTTTTAATATTTTAAAACATTTTTAGCTCCTCTGAAAATTTTGAAATGTAGACTTAAATTGTTTTATCAAAAGTCCACAGAATTAATTTTTTTCTGCACAAAAAATAATTTTAAATTGGAATATTAAACGAAATGTGATACAAAAATATGCATTTATAGAAAAAATATGCAAAAACATGCATTTTAAACAAAGTATGCATAAATATGCACTAAAAAATCGATGCCATTTTAAAGCAAATTCTCTAATTCGCAAAGATATTTAGTTTACTCTGTCCTAGGAGTAAAGGCAAAAAACATGCATTTGCATTAACCTCCGGTCCTTGGTTGTAAGTTTTATATTTTACACTAAATAATTTACTAAGCCGATTAAGTGGTGTCCGTCAGTTCGTCCGACCAATCGTTATTAATGGAAAAGTTCCGATTCAAAAAGGTAAAAAGGTAACGGTAATCCAAAATACGGATTATTTCGTTAATGGTATTTTAGCAGCAATGGTAATTTAGGGTTATAGGTATTTCGAGCTATTTCGCTAACGTTTTTTTTAGCGTTATCGGTATTTCAAGTTATTTCGGCAACTGTAGTCAAGTTGAATGTTAGCGGTAACGATAGCCAACCTTGGAAAGTTCTGATCAAAATATTGATCACAATTTGCAAGATATCTTAATGAAATTTGACACATAACTTTCTTTCCAAGGAGGACTCAAGAAGATTTCGTGGAAATCGTAATAAAAATGTTTTCCCGAAATATTGTTTCTATAAAAGTGAAAGTAGTTATATCCCGTTTTTGTAAGTATCGGCCCAAAATTAGCGTTCACATAAGACCCCAAATTGAATATCGTTTCTGGAAATCATACGAAAATCACTATAGAAAAATCTTATAAAAATCTTGTGTTGCAACTTTCAAAAGTTCTAATTATAAAAATTAAAATTACAATTTACAAGATATTAGTGTACAATTAAAATCCAGTTAACTTTAGAAATAATTTTGTACAGAAATATCTATACAAATTTCATTAAAAATTATTATATATTCTCTACAACTTATACATCTTGAAATTTAAAATTTACATAATTTTTTTAGTTAAAAAATGATTCATTTTAAAATGAACATTTGTTATTATCTAATTAATAAACGGATATTAAAAATATATGATTCTGTATTTTAAGATATGAATAATTTATGATATAAGGGAAAATAAACTAAAAAAAATATTACCATATATGTATATAATTTCTGTATTTAAAGTTGAAGCTATATTGCGTTAATTTAAAGCAATAAAAATATTGTTTGAGAAAAAAAACTTTGGCTTTGGACAAATAATATGCCGAGTTATATATGTTTTGACATAATGCTTTACGCCATGAAACATATTTGTAAATACGTTTTTCCACATATTTGGCATATTTCAAATATGTTTTCGTATTTGTAACATATTTGAAATATGTACATATTTCTAAATATGTAAAAAATATTTTGTGGAAATAAAAAAAAAATTAAAAAGTAAAAAACTCGAAAATCCTGGATGCATTATTTTGAAAATTTTTTGAAAAATATTTCTAACAATTTTTTTTCTAATTTTCACATGAACCAGTACTGAATCTCTGAAGCATTTTTAGCAATTCTGGGCAAACTAAGAGAGATTATAGAACTAGACATACCTCATTTCAAAGAATATTCAATAGACACTTGTAATCTACCTTCACTTAAAAAAAAAAAACATTTTAATTTATTTAAAATATTTTTTAAATTTTCCTATGTACTGATTCTTATTCTAGGAAGAACTTTCGGAAATTCTGGAAACACCAATATAGATTACGGGATGGAACATACCTCGTTTTAAAGGACATTCGATACACATTTGTAATCTACTTTCACTTTTTTCCAAAAAATATCTTAGATATTTTAAAAATTTTTTTTAAATTTTCGTATGAACTGATTCTCTGAATGATTTAAAGCTTTGTGGAAATTTTGCTATTAACCAATAGATTATATTATTATTTTTTTTTTATTAACCAATAGTTATATTCATTACCTTACCTTTTCCAAAACTTTTTATTCAAATAACAACATAAATAAAGTTATATTTTATTTATTTGTAAATAATTTTATTAATATGAGATCACATTTTTTCGAATTTTAACCTAAGATTAAGTTTTAAAATGTTATGATTAATATAATTTGCATATAAATTAAAAACAAACAAAATAATATTTTTTTAAACGACATTAAGTTTCTTTTCGGATTTATAAAGTTATAGTTATTTAGAATATACTTTTATATTTTTGGTTTAAGCAAATGTATGTGCAGATATTACTAAACTTATGAAATTATGTTATTTTTTTCTCTCTCTCTCACTCTCTCTCTCTCTAAAACGATTATCGTTTTAAATCTTATTTGGAAATTACATTTAGTTTTGAGTACAGGGACTCCTTTTACTTATTTTTAAATATTTTCAAATAAAATTTAAATAGTTTGTAATGCCGAACAAAATAAAATAAAAAAAGTTCACAATCCACAGTGGGGCAGAATCGAAATTTTTTTGTATATAAATCGGTAACTTCTACTATCTGCTCTTTGGATTTACATAAAAACTCATATAGACTTAGCAGAGGAGTGTAAAATTTAAAGTTTGGAAGGGGGCCTCAACTACCCCTCAGAAGCGAAGCTATTGGAATTCAAACAGGTTACCCCTACGTAGAAAATCTTTAACAGCTTTCAAATATTTCGTATCCTATTTTAAATAATTTTACATTTTTTTTAAAGCTTTCGATGAGGCATATTAAAAACATGCTATTTGTCTCTAGTTTTCGAGTTAATTCCATTTAATATTTCAACTAGTTCAATTTTTTCCAATATTGGTCCTGTTTTTTTTTTTTCAATATATAGCCCAACATTTCATCCGATTTTTTAAAGAACAAAATTATCTAATGTATTAAAAAAACTTCAGGTCAATATCTCTCACAAGCCTAAAAATGACTAATTTTGAAATTGAAAAAATTGTGTTTTTTACTGAAAAGTTGTATACTTTCTTTTTCTCTGAAAGAAAATTTTTCTTTAAGGATATATAATAATTTTAGACTTTTCTGAAAGGCATCTTCACAAAGATACACAAACCCAAACAACTTATTGTGGGATTCCTTTTACAAAAATCTAAAATTTGTTTAATTTTTGTAAAAAAAATGGTTTTTAGAGAAATTATAAATATTTTATCTCTAATAAAATATCTATAATGTCTCCAAATAAAGTCAATAATCATCAAAACGACATTTTCGATGACTATTGACGTTATGAATTAAAATGGTGAAGTGTAAACTAATTTTAGATTTTTGTAAAAGGAATACCACAATTAGGTGTTTAGGTTTGTTTCTAAGGTTAGAATTATCTTTCTGAAGATGCCTTTCAGAAAAGACTAAAATAATTATATCTTTTTATATAAAGATTTAATTTTGGCGAAAGAAAGAGTAGACAACTTTTCGGTAAAAAAAAAAAAAAAATAAAAAAAAACACATTTTTTATATTTTCAATTTCAAAATTAGTTATTTTTTGACTTGTAAGATATATTTACCAGAAGTTCTTTTTATACGTTTGATAATTTTGTTCTTTAACTTATAAGTTTTAGAAAATCGGATAAAAATATTGGACTATGTGTTGAAAAATCTGGACCAAGATTTGGAAAAATTCAAATAGTTCAAATTTCAAATGCAAATAATTCGAAAACTATAAGGGACAAACAGCAAATGTTAGCATGTTTTTAATATGACTCATCGAGAGCTTTAAAAAATGTAAAATTGTTTGAAATAGAATAGAAAATATTTGAAAGCTGTTAAAAATTTTCTATGTAGGGGTACCCCGTTTGAACCCAAATAGCTTCTTGAGGGTATGTGAGATCCCTCTTAATAATTTAATATTTTTCACTCCTCCGCTTCTATGTATAATTTCTGTAAATCCAACCAGCAGATTAGAAGTTACAGATTGTGAAAATAGATTACAAATGTGTATCGAATGTCCTTTAAAACGAGGTATGTCCCATCCCGTATCTATCTATCTTGATTTGTCCAGAATTTCCAAAAGTTCTTCCTAGAAGCAGAGTCAGTACATAAGAAAATTTTAAAAATATTTTAAATAAATTAAAATGTTTTTTTTTTTAAAGTGAAGGTAGATTACAAATGTCTATTAAATATCCTTTGAAATAAGGTATGTCTAGTTCTATAATCTCTCTTAGTTTGCCCAGAATTGCTAAAAATGCCTCAGAGATTCAGTGCTGGTTCATGTGAAAATTAGAAAAAAAAAAAATGTTAGAAATATTTTTCTTAAAATTTAAAAACGATGCATCCAGGATTTTCGAGTTGTTTTTACTTTTTTTTTTTTTTTTATTTCAAATATGTTACAAATACGAAAACGTTTTTGAAATATGCCAAATATATGAAAAAACGTATTGACAAATATTTTTCATGACGTAAAGCATTACGTCAAAACATATTTAACTCGGCATATTTATCTTCACTCACTTCAAAAAAATAAGTTTAGTGCAAATATCAGCACATTGTTAGCTATTGTATACGATATTTAAAATTGGACTTTCTGTTCAAAAGACAGACCATTCTGTGGAATGTTTGAAACACTGCCTTTGTTTACTTTGTTTTTAATTATTTATAAAGTTGTCATATCAGTAATAAGAGAAGAGAGTATTTTCCCCTTATTTCATGAATATTTAAGAAACTTGTAAACAAATATCATATGGTTAATTTTTAAATTTTATTTAAGTCAAAGAAATTATAAAAAAATGTTAAAAATCTTCAAATAAATATTAACTTTCTTTTTTAAATAATTTTCTAGTAAATAATTGATTTTAAATTTAATAAATAATTACTTGTCACATCGATTATATTTTGTCAATATGCCTATAATTCCTGTTACTGCAAACAACATACATATTGCTGGTAGTATAAACTTTTTCCTATAAATTTACATAAATCTTTTAGTGCAGCCACCATTAATTCTTGTTAAATAAAAACAAATTTACAACATTTTTTTTATATATATTTTTTTTATATATTTAACAGTATCTCTTATCAGGGATGGGATTTGAAAATTTGTATTTATTGCCAAACAGAGAATCAAGCCAAACGGCGACTAGCCGATTTTGAGTTTATATATATATATATATTTTTTTTTTTTTATATTTTACTAGCTTAACCCGGTGCGTTTTGCTGTCCTCATTATAGTAAAATAAAAAATAAAATAATTAGAAAATACATATATGTATTTATTTAAGTTATAATAAAGTAGCCTATTTTACTTTTTTACTACAGATTGCTGCTGTGAAAATTTCCAGAAAATCGGTTTTGCGGTTTAGCTTTCTATAAAGTTCAAACAAAAACACAAATTCATTTTTATATATATAAATTTTCATTGTGAATCTTAATGAGAAAATAATCTAAAGAATTTTTCTGGAATAGTTCTTTAGAAATACAGTAATTAAGATTTGATTTGTTTGGGGGTTATCACTTTCCCTTGACCTACCAAACCCACTTTCATCTCAACTGTGGAATGACATAAGAAAATTATTTTTACAAAATTTTAAGACATTCGCCGTTATAGTTCTTGAGATATGCGATAATTAATATTTGCTTAGTATGGGGGCTACCACCGCCCTACCTTCATCTCAATTATGAATCTTAATGAGAAAATTAATCTCACGAAACCTTAAGAATTTCTCTGCAGTAGTTTTTTAGATATAGAATAATTAAGATTTGCTTTGTATGGAGCTGCCCTCCTTCTACTCCTACTAAAAAATAAAGTAGCCTGTTCTTCCTTTGGGTGTCACAGAATGATTCTGTAAAAATTTCCAGCTTTCTATAAAGCCCAAACAAACACAGATTCATTTTTTTTATTCTTTGTATTTTTTGGACTTCAGAGCCATTTTTGAGTTACATTTTATTTTTTTCTGTCAAAATATATTCAAGGATATGGTCTTGTAGCACACACTTTACTTTTTGTATTTTATAAATCGAAATATAACACTGCCACCTATACATATGTTTACCGTACTAAACAATTTTTTTTTTTAATTTCTTTTTTTGCTCCCAAAATAACTACTGATTTTCTAGGAAAAACAATAAAAATACAAATCGTCACCCAAAATGCAGTAACTACTCTTTTTATTTATTTTTTTTACAGCAGAAGCAAAAAACATTATGAAAATGCAAAAGGCCGTAACCACAATTTTCAATTTTTTGCTTTAAAATTAAGCAATTAAGTAAAATTTTTCACTCGTTCATTTAAAGCAAAAATAGTTAAAGCATAAAATCGGAGAAGCATGCCGATTAAAAAATATCGGCGATGGCTTAAGGACTGAAATTTTCGGCGACGGCGATTATTCGGCTGCAAGCCGTTTTTTTTTACTTCTAAGAAACAAAATTTTTTTTCTAATTTATAAAAAAACAAGGATTTATTTACATATATAACAAATTTAAACTAGCAAAATCAATTCTCTTTCCTAAACTTTGATTAAAGAAAAAAACAAATCTAAATATTTAAAAAATTAAAATTCTATATATTTGATAAAAATGTTTTTAAAATATTTGTACAAAACTAGTGTGGACTAGGGAAATATCAGGTTTGAATTACTGCAAACAGTTTACTACTACTTTTATAACAAAACAAAACCAATTGGTTTTGACGAAAACAACTTTTCAAAAACTAATTCGTTTACATACCTAGTTTTCCATCCAATGTGGTTTTTCTTGACGTTTGGATTTCTTCACTTATTAGTTTTCTGCACTTAATCATCTTAGTTTTATTTTTATATAAAAAAAATTACATAGTTTTAAAATATTTTTAATGAAAAAAAGGTGTAACAAACAAATAATAAAAATTTTCTGTCATTCCAATTTTTATTATATATATAAAAGGTTACTGTTACTGTTCTGAAATCAACTGAACAGGCTGTATTATAAATAATTATTTGAGTAGTTTTTATTTGGTTTTCAATAAAAACTAGATAGAAATGGTTTCTGATTTGTATGGAAAAACCAAAGAAATTCATGTAGTTTTTCAATCGAAAACCAAGTGAAACCAAAAACTACTAGGTTTTTGTTTGGTGTAAATGTAGTATAAAAAACAATCGTATTGACCTATTATTATTTTTTTTTTTTTTTTTGCTTCTATTACTTATTTCAAACTTTTCAGTAGAAGATGTGTATCTTATACCGAAAAAGTACTCAATATTCGAATTTTCTTAATAAAAGAATTTGCAACTACATGAGTTACATAGTTTAGTTTTTAGCATTAGAAGTGCAATATATACTTCAAATGATTACGTAATACCGAATTTTTATGTTATGCCAAATAATATAAAAACGACTTAGCTGAACTAAAAGACTAAGCCGCTGATAAGTCAAAAATTTCGGCGGCGGCTAGATTTGTTAAAAACAATTAGCTAAGCGGCTAGTTATGACTCGCTACCCCGCATAAAACCCTCTTCAAACCAAAATTTTCTTAAATGGATGGAACTGATTTCACGGATGTTTCGTTTATGAAGTTTGGTGTTTGGTGCCTTTTGACTTTTGTTAATATTGATGTCATTTTTGAAGATATAAATATGCAATTTTTTGGGTAAATGTAGCTTGAGTCAGTCTTTTATATTCCAGAAAAAAAACCATTTGATTTTTCAGTGATTAGGGCCTTTTGCATTTTAGGTGACGAAATAAAAATTTACAGAAACCTGCAAATCTTACCAGTATTAAAACGAAGCTATTAGTTTTTATTATTAGGTTTTATAGTTCTTTTTAAAGCCGCCACTGACCAAAATATGCCAAACAGACGCCGCCGACAATTTTGCCTCGGCTTGGTTCTCTGGTGTCAAATTGGGATCGAGAAAGTGCCAAAGAGGATTAAAAATTGCCAAGATTGCCTTTAGAGATTTAAGCCTAATTAAGGACCCCAAAAAATATAAAATAGTTAAGTAATCGGACAAAATTAGGCGACAAATAAAATGATCATTAGTATATAGTAATATAACTAGTTTTGTACTAGTGTTACAGAAATTGAGTATTATTATTTTGCACGTCGTATTATATATATTTAACATATTTCCGATTTAAGTATTATCTCATTTCTTAGTAAAAGTAGGAGCAATTATTCTAAGAGTTAGAAGATGTGTCATCAATAAACTTTATTTAAGTAGTAGAAAGAAAAGTACCAAAACAGTTTAAAAGTAAAAATGGCACATCTGTGCCATAAATCTCATCACTGTCTTTATGTGAAAACCCGGAAATTATTGTTGGGAAAATGTATTTTTTTTTTTTTTTTTTTTCTTTTGCTGTTGAAACATTTACATGCTTCTTCTACAAATTAAACTTTAAATCCAGCAGCAGCAAAAGCAACACGACCAAAAAAAAAATTGTGTCTTCTTTTTTTCCAATATTTATCATGTTTATTATGTTGTTCTATCTACACACATGTTATGGAATTGTGATTGAGGTAATTTACAAATTTTATAGTATACATGAATGGAATAAAACTTTTTTATTAGTATTTTTAGTTTTGTTGTGTTATTGTTGGATTTCATGCAATATTACTTGTTTTTGCCATCATATGCTGATGGCAGGTTCTTCTTAATTTTATTATATTAGGTTTGATTTTGTAGGCAGTTGTTTCAAATGAATTAATTTGAAATCAAGAAATTTATATTTTTATCTTTTTCTAAATTATTTCAGCGATTTTTTTATTACTTTATTATTGGCAACACTGCCATTGTTTAAAGATAAATTTTTGGGAATGTTACCATATGATTAATAGAAAAAAAAGTGTCCTATAAACTATAGAATAAACTGCATATAGGGTGATCCATTTTGAGTTTTATTTTTTGTAATTCTAAATAAAACACTTAAAATAGAATTGGGTGTCAGAATCTTTGCTATGGCCCAAAAGGACAACATTTATTTTTTAAAGAAAATTTCATTCAAATATTTACCGCAACTACGCTATAGATGGTCCAATTTCCAGCATTGCCACCGTTATGTTGACTTCCAAGTCTTGAATTGTAGCTGGCTTATCGACGAATACGTTTGACTCCATATAAACAAAAAAAAAAAAAAAAAATCCAGAGGTGTGATATCACACGATATAGGCTGCTAGTTAATAGGTCCAGAAAACTAAATTCGCTGCTCACTAAAATGATTTGTGCCGTATGACAGTCTTGCTGATCGAGTTGGATTTTTTAAACTTTTAGACCAAGATCCTGGTGTAAAATTCGCCAAGTTGTTCCATACGAGAGGCCAAAATGATGCTCACTGCTACGAATCGATTAGCCACGATGCAATATTCTCCTCACTACGGGCTGCACGTGAGGATAGTATTGACAATAATGGGCTTGGAAGGTCAATGATGTGCACCATAACAATGCTGAAAAGCGCGAACGAAAATTTTACCTTCCGAATAAACCACCTACAGCGTAGTCGCAAACAAAATTTGAATGAAATTACCTTTAAAAAGTAAATGTTAGATACTGTTCTTTCGAGCAATAGTAAAAATTTTGAACTGACTATACAATATATTAAAGACTATACTAAAGACTTTAAACAAGACTGTTGACTGAAATATAGAGGAGACTATACACTAAACTTGTATAGGCAAGACTATTAACTAAGAGATTTGTGGGTACCATAATGAGAAGAGGGCATGTTACAAAAAAAAAAAAAAAAAAAAAAAAAAGACAACAATATCACATTTGTTCATAAAACTATTTAAAAATAGACTAAGGGATGGAATATTCCCAACTATTTCGAAGAAGCAGAAACTCATACTGATACCAAAATCAGGAAAAACTTTAGGAGGAATTCACTCATATAGACCGATATTTCTCCTGGTTACAGTAGGCAAATGTTTAGAGAGTGTAGGATTCTTAAGACTGTAGAAGAAGCTGCAGGCAATTTCACGGCGAAAAAAAGCAGTAAGAAGGTACTGTGCAGCGGTTACGCTCGCCATCAATAGAAACGTTACCTGTGTATTTGATAAAAACAATGAAAAGCTACTTCTTTGACAAAACCCTGAGGTACGAGATAGGCAATGGAATGGTGCCTGTAAATATTAGGTCCATTTGAGAGGAACACTATGTACGCTGACGTGTTTAAGCTTAAAATACCTGAAGAGGTGAAGATGTATACTTTTCAGAAGATGTCGCTTTCGTAATCCAAGCCCGAAAGCTAAAAAGATACAATTCTATGCAAACAAAGCAATTCTAAAAGTAAAAGTAGGAAGTACCGGAATTGTTTCCACAGAGGCTGTAAAGTACCTGAGAGTGACAGTCTATACCCGCTTAAACTTAAACGACATATTGAATACCAGTCGATCCTTCTACCCATCTGGGAAGGTTCATTAAGTTGAATATCCAGGAACGACAAGATGTCCATTTTTCGAAGATGTCACCTACGTGTCTGCTACGGATATTGCATTGTATCTTTTGAGGCATCATGTATAGTAGCGGGCATAGTCCGAAGAGATTGCTGCTCGAGCAAAACAAGATCCCCGACATGCAGTACAGAACCACTATATAGATCGAAAGAAGAGTGTCCATGGATAACTGGCAACGAAGTTGACACGATTGTACAGTAGAGCGATAGACATAGAGATTGATTCCAAGCACCACATTCCAATACAGGCATACGTGTATATCAGAAATGGGTTTGGGATATTTTAAAGTACCCTCTTTTCAGCCCAACTTAAACCACGGAAAGGCAAATTGTCACATGCCACAATTCGGCCATGAGGAATCACCAAAATATGTTATCTTCACATGCCATAGATTCGAAGAGAATAGACAAGGTTAGAACTGCAGATAGGTTGCAATTGGTCACCAAAAATTATATGTAGAGGTTATGATAACATCGGAAATGATTCATTATCTACGTAAGCGAAGCACTGAGAAGAGACCTAAGAGAGTCACAAATACAAAACCAATGAAGAAAATATAAGAGTAGCTAAATAAGTTTATACTATATATTCTATAACAAACTATATTGCAGTATGCAATATAAAATAGAATTAAGTCTTCACTATGTATTAAATAACTGTCTAGACTATAGTTTTAATTGTAGATTAGAGTATTGTTTAGGCTATAACCTAGACTATACTTTAGACATTCATTTGGACTTTAGAATACACTATAGACTAGGATATAGTTTTGATTATAGATTAGACTTTAGTTTTCACTAAAGACTAGACTATACACTGGTACAAATTGCAATAAACGCACATAAATTTTTTTAAATCCTTATTATTTTTTTTTTTGCCCCATTTTTAATAAATTTTTTAAATTTATTATTGACCACTTAAAAAATTAATGACAAAATATTTAAAATGTACATTATTTTTCATTTTATTATTATTATTATTATTATTATTATTATTTTTTCATTGTAATTTTACTAGTTTAATGCCATTTTTTAAGGCAATTTCTTATATACGCACTTAAACTAATGCACCATTATATTACCTAATGTGTTGATGAACCTTTGTTTTGGATAACTTCAAAAATTCGGTCTGGCATTGGCTCGACAAATTTCAATTTCTTCCCAGCCTTACTTAATTTTTAGTTTTAACTCCATTGTTATATTATGGAGAAAATCATCTTTCAACAGTTCATTATAGGTTGCACTGTTCATTTTAGTTGGAACAAAACACATTTTTGATTTTCCTGTGTCAGGAAGGTCGTTTATTTTTTATTTTTTGTAGCATTTAAATTATTATGGGTCGTTTCTTCTTTTATTTTTAATAACTTGCCTTTTTGTTAGTTTTTGATTGCCCTTTGTTAGTTTCCGCTCTCCGTATTTCTGCCCTTTCTTAAGAAAGCCTCGAATAACTCCTACCGAACAGTTAATTTTTCATTCAATTTCTCTGTTAGAACTGCCTTGATCACGAAAAAATTGAATTTGAATTTTTTTCTAGTAAGTAAGAAAAGTTCCTTTAGGCATCCTTTAAGCTGATGAAATTTCCCGATTAAAACGAAAATATTTCCAGTAAAGAAAGATGTTGTCATCAGAAACTTACCTTAAGTAAAACAAACAACTGAAACTTAAATTTTTTTCAATATTTTTCTACTGCAATAACTTTTTAGACAAATTTTTCTCGACTGGAATATTCCCACTGAAATGATCACCAATATGTTCTTATTGCTAAATTAAAGAAAACAACAAAAGCAAGAAACAAATATTTCTTACATAAAAAAAGTACCGTTATATCGCGAGTTATTGTAACAACACAACATTGTTTTTGGTTAAGAGAAACGAATATACATACATACCTCAAAGAAAAACAAAAACTTTAAATGTGTT
Organism: Protocalliphora azurea; assembly: GCA_932274085.1. Lineage (NCBI taxonomy): Eukaryota > Metazoa > Arthropoda > Insecta > Diptera > Calliphoridae > Protocalliphora > Protocalliphora azurea. The sequence goes on from OW026519.1 coordinate 66,313,282, forward strand.
TATAGGAATATGCTCCAGTGTATGTATATTGTTAATAACTCATGGAGAAAATTTTGTTATTGGAAAATTTTTTCCTTATTTTTAAATCTATTTTCAGTTTTGAATCGCCTTATTATATATTGAACGGTTGATCGATCGGTTTCGTTTACCCTTTCAGATATTTGCTGAAGCGACACTTTCAAACAAATGACAATTAAAATTTGGTAAAGATTTTTAATTTTATTTTGCGAAATTACTCGAGATTATAACAGTGTTGCCAAATGAACAAACGCTGTACGAGTTAGGCTTTGGCGTTTAAAGTTGACCCTTTTTTAAAAATTTTATCTCTGTTTTAAAAAATGAAAATTAATTTTAAACGTTGCTTATGGCATTTAATGTAGTACCAAATAGTATTGTTCTTATAGCATATTTAGTTTTAAAGATATTACCTGAAATAAATGTTTTCTCTGGCTGTACGAGTTTCGTTTGGAGATACTATATTTACTATGTGTATATGGATATTTCTTTTAATTCTAATGCTAACTTGCTGCTGCTGTTGTTGTTGCATGTTACATCATGCCACATATATGTACATAGTGGCACAAACTGGTATAAATTGTAGAATACAAAATAATAATAATAAAAAAATGAAAACAGACAGGATTTTTTTTTTTTTTTTTTTTTTGCGAACAGGACAGAAAATAGTTGTTGTATAGTGCAATAGTCATTTTATGGAGCAAAGCAAAACTGCTCTGCTGCTAGCTAAAATTGACTATGTACAATGGGATGAAGTTGAAATGAAAATAGTAAGAGCAGTAGAAGTAGGAGAAGTGGTTGATGAAAAATAATAATATTTGCAGTTTGTTTATATCAAATTTTTTATATTTTGGTTTCGTTTGTTTGTTTATATTATTTTGCTAAGTTGTGTGTGTGTTAATAGTAGACTAATGTATTGTGTATTATTGTTGCTTATATTTGGGAGTTTGATATTCCAAAGTGAAACTTGGCAGCAATGCTAAGCCTGTTAGTTTATTTACAACAATAAGGTAACTCTGCTTTAATATACAAGTGTTGGGAAAACAGAGATGCTGTTGGTTTTCATTTACTTTTTTTTTACAGTTTTTTCTATAAAAATTTAGTATTTAATGTGGTAAATTGTCTGCAAAATGTAGATATATATATATATATATATATATATATATATACCTATGTACATTTTAATATTTTACTGCAATATTTTTTTTTTTTCGTTCTTTTTAACCAATATTTATTGTTATGTGATAGAGGTTTTTCTTTATTTTCTTAAATATACATATATATAGGAATTTATTATAATTTTTTCTGTAGCAATATTTATTTTCTTTTATTTTTTGCTCCTCTTATAATAGAGAATATACATACATACATATGTAGTTTTTCTCTTTAATGTTTTATTTTTTTAATTTATTTTAAATGTTGGCAAATGTGAATAAAAGCAAAAAAAGAAAAATTGTTTATTTTTCTTGAATTTATTGCAAAACGTGACTTGTCATTCAATTTTTCTTTAAACTATTTATTCTTCTTTTATGTTTATTTTCTTATTCAATAATTTATTCCAATGAAATTGGAATTTATTAATTTTTATTAATAATTTATTTTTTTTATTATTTACGAATAGTAATAATTTTTTTTTTTCTTTTTAGGAAAAACTTCACAGCACGCCTTAAATTATATGGATTATTTATTCAATATTTGAATATATTTTTTTAAATAAAAAAATTACTGCAATTAATATTAGAATTGGGTAAGTAAAAAATATAAAGAAGATTAAAAAATTCAAAGGAATAATAAAATAAGTTAGATTAAGTAAAAAAAATAGGTTAGGTTTTTTATAGGCTTCTCATCAAAACTATATGTAGTTAAACTTATGTTAAGTTATAAAATATACATAGGTATATAGTTATAAAAGACAGATTTTTGAAAAATATTAAATTATGAAGTTTTATTTTTATTTATTTTCTAATAGAAGAAATTATCCGAAAATGGTTTAATATTAAAATAAACAATTGAAAATAATTCAAAATTTTGTAGGTAATTCAGCTAAATTAAATCAATATAGCAGACTTCAATTTAAATTTTAATAATAATGCTTACGTTACAATTCAGCAAAGATTTTACACAACCTAATTAAATTGTTTACCATTCAGTCAACTTTTTATGGACGAAATTAAAAAAAAATTTAAATGATACTTGCATATTATTAAAAAATTTTTAAATTCAATTAAAATTTGTCTTAACATTATACTACTCTTTGTCATTTAGCTAGTTTTATACATAATTCAACTATGAAAAATTACTAAATACGACAATTTCTTATAATTCAGAAAATTTTATTTCATTTTTGAAATTTTTATTGTTCTTTGTATAGCTCCAGCTATAGTTAATAAAATATATAAAAAAAATGCATCCCAATAAAAGATATTACAATTCATCTAAGTTTTTTAGCAATATTATTCTTTAACTTGTAATTCAGCTAGGTTTACAATGAATTCAGCGAAGTAAAATTAATAAAATATACTAAGATATGTGTTTTATTGAATAATTTAACAATTTAGCTAGCTTTTTAGCAATTTTTATTTTCTTTCTTTTTTCAATTCAGCTAGGTTTATAACGATTTCACCTACTTAAAAATTATAAAATAATCTAAAATGTGTGCTCTGGTAAAAAATACTTACAATTCATGCATAATTTCAAATAATTTTCTTCTTTGTTTGCAATTCAGCTAGGTTTATCATGAATTCAGCTACTCCAAATTTTATTTAGAATTTTACTTAATTAATATAAGCTTCAGCATTATTATGGAATACAATAAATTTATTTTTATTTAAGTATTTTTCTATTCAGCTTTGCTTTTCACAATTCAGCTGAATTAATTTACAATTTCAATTCATTCTCAATATTAATAAAATACCAATAAATTTGTGTTCTATAAAATAATTTTACTATATTTTTCTTAATTTTATTATTTTATTTACAACTCACCTATATTTTTAGTAAATTTAAAATAAAATTTATAAATTTGACATAGAATTAAGCTTTTTCAAAAAAAAAAAGGAATTCAGCTAGATTTTTGTCAATTCATCTAGATTTTTCTTATACAGTTATTTTTTTTTTCAATTCAGCTTCATTAAATTTAATTCAGATTTTTATTTAATTCAGCTAAGTTTTTAGTAAATTCTGCCGCAAAAAGTAAATAAATTCGATATTATGGATAATTTTTAATTCTGCTATTCAAAATTAAGAGATTAATATAAATTGCGTTCAATTAATGAATTTTACATATATATATATATATTATTATTATTATTAATATTGTATTTAGATTTTTACAAAAATACTGCTATTCACCGGGAGCTTTTGTCTATTCATTTTCTTATGCAGCCTACTGTCTTTTATATCAAGGTTTTATTCATTAGCTAGGCTTTTTACAATTTACTCGTATCTGCCTTATTTCTCAATTCAGGTAATTAAGATTAAAGTATTCTAAATTTAAGCTTTATTTTTGTCAATTCAGCAAATTAAATTTGCTAAAAATTTTAACTCTGAAACTTCATATCTCTGTTTTATTATGCTATTTTATAATTCAGATACAATTTTTTTTAATTCAAGTAATATATTTGAATTTTTTTTAAATAAAAGATTGGAAAAAGGATCAAGTTTAATTTTAATTTTCTTCAATTATTTCTCTTTTAAGTACAATTCATCTATTTTTAAATTAAAGTTGAACAATAATTCAGTTTAAATTTTGTTAAAAAGTTTTAAAATTAATTCAATTTATTTATTTATTTATTTGTATTTTTTTTTTTTAACGAATTTTGTATGTCAATTTGTTGTCAATTTAAAGCTGTGCTGCATTTCCATTTTATTTATTTGAGTCTATTCTGACCATGCAGGCAGCATTTGTAATTGACCTAATTTTTTAGTTGGTTTATGTATTTTTTTTTTTGCATTTTTTCTACATTTATAAATTTTTTAAAGCTTTAACGAACACATTTGTGTTTTTTTTCACTCTGTGTATGTAAAAAAACACATGGCATATTTTGTTGTTATTATTGTGATTTTGTATATAACTGAGTATAAGGTAGACAGATTTATATATATATATAATTTATTTGTTTCGTTTTTTTTTTTTTTTTTTTTTTTTTTGTCGAAAATAGTTTTGTTTAAATATGGTTTGCATTAAATATTTGGCATCTCTAATCGTAATGTTAATGTACATAGTGTGTGGCAGCTTTGTTGTATAATGAATAAATGCAACACTGAAGAGAAATGTTTTGCTTTTCTACTTCTTTAAATCTATAAAAGTTTTAAAATTTATATGAAAAAATCCTTCTACTTTTATTAAAATAATAAATATGAAGAGATTTATGTATATTCCTATATATTATTGCAATTATTTCTTTGGGAAAAAGTAATAAAAAACAAAGTAACAACGCCCACATTTTGAATGAAATTTATCCTCTAAAGCTTTATATACAGAAACATTATCTTTATTTTATTTTACTGTTTTTTCTCATTTTTAATTTAACACTGCATTCATTTGTTTACAAATGGGACCGACAATTTTTTTTTTTTTTTTTTGTAGTTGTAGTTGTTATACCCAGCAATATAATAAAGTAATATGCATTAAAAAAACTGTAATTCTTTCTTTTTATTTATATTTCCAAGTAGAAAAAAATATCCCAAACAAATCCACATAAATTCATAGAAATCTGCTTTCTTACAAACATGTATAAAATAATGCAAAATATTTTCATTTTATAAATATTTTCTACTACTACATTTACACTAAAAGAAAGCTTAGCAAAAGAAGAAGAATTCAAAACATTTCATTTTCGGCCTTGTACTAAAAAAAGAAAAATTCAACATGAAATATATTTTCTTCTTTTTGTTTTAAGCCTCTGATGAGTTAAAAACAAAACAAATAAAAAAATAAGAGAGCAAAAAAAAAACAAATGTTAAAAAATCGATAAAAGCAATTAATGCGAAAGCACCCTTATAGAGTGAGCACACAGGCAAAGCTCAACATTTTCATTCATACAACCAGGGCTGCCAGATTCGGCATTTGAACCCAAATTTTGGTTTCGGGATTGGGGATATTTAAAACATGTTGGGAAGTCTTTTTTTTCTATATTAATGCATCTTTTGTTTAGTTATTAAAATTGGAATTTTCGACAAAATTATATATGTACATCATTCAAAACTTTTGCAAGCAGTTCTTAATATGGGGCCCGTTCGTAAATGCATCACTGCACAGCATCAAATGATTAGTTTGCACTGCTGATACAAATCAACTGTTACAAATGCTGCAAACTCCGTAACAGCTCATATACACGTAACAGAATATGTAAGATTATTCTGTCAGAGAGTGTCCAATTCGCTCTGAGAAAATTATCTCACGTGTGGATTCAAATATTAGTATTATAAGAAGTGTTATGAGACTGTTGTGATGAGATTTCTCTACACAACTATCTTATAAGATAAACTGTCAAAAAATACACATATGCGACAGTTTGTTTGTGTATATTTTGGAAATTACTAAAAAAAAACAATGTTTTTTTGTAAAATGGTTTCCTTTTAATGATTGTTTTATATTTTAAAAAACATTCTTATAAAAACTGTGCTAAAAAGTGCGAATTTCTTAAATAAAAAGGACGTATTTACTTTGTGACTTATTGAAAACAATGATATCTTATAGGATTTATTAGAATACGTGTTTTTTTATTTAAGATTTAACATAATATAAACAAAATGGTTACTCTTTTCTGTCGACGTTATCTCACATATTATGTTAGCGTTAATCTCAGTTGTAGACCTCGAGTAATCAAATTGAATTTTTATTAATTTAATGCTTCAGCCGCTTTTATGATTAGTATTTTCTGTATATTTGCGCATAATATGCTTCTTGGTCATTAATATGTCAATATTAATAAAATCAGTTACCAAAAATTCAATACGACTGTTGAGTAATTTTAATTCTAAAGTTATGTATAGTAACAATTCCTCTGATTTACAGGATATTGAATCTGAAGTTTATATAATGTATTTTTCCAAAACATATGTATTCATGTAAAAATATTCATCCAAAAATTACCTTTATAAAAAGAAAGAACAAATACTTGTTAAAAACAATTTTGTTGAGTGGGGATTTTTTTGGGAAATTTTTTTTAAATATTGGGGTTGGCCGAAAAAAAGTATCTGGCATCCCTGCATACAACACGTACACACACACTTGCACACAAATTTTCATACATACACCTCCTTTCAAACAAAACTATGTATATCAACCAGCAGGGATGTATAAGTTTATTTATATTTAGCTTTAAAGTAATTTCATTGTAATTTTTAAAGCTAGAAAAGAATTTTAAGCAATAAAATTATAAGGAATTAAAGTATACGTTCTTTAATTATTCAATTTTCAACTGTTTTTATATAAATAGAAAATAAATTAAATAAAAATGAAAAAATATACATAAATAAATAAGAAAATAGTAAATAAAAATTAAATAATTAAATAAATAAAAAAAAATACATAAAAACAAAATAAGTTAATAAAAAAAATTTTATTTTAATTAAACAATTCACATTTTTTTTTTTTTTTTTTTTTTTTTTTTTTTTTTGCTATAATTCGGTCGGTGGAGCTAGAAATGGGAAAAAACTGAGCGTAAATGTTTTTTTTTTTTTTTTTTTTTTTTTTTTTTAGTCCCGTTTTGTTTGTCATTTTGTATTGAATATACAAACGTCCAAATGTCCTCCGTTGCTTCGCAGAGTGGGATGGATCTTAAATTGTTATTAGGAAAATTGTACTTATTTCTACATATTTTAAAAGTTAAGACTTTAAAGTTTAATAAGATTTGCACCCTACTTCCAGCAAATGGTGAAAACTATCGGTTTGAAGAAAAAAGTCACGAGATTTTACAGATTTAGGGTACATTTATTTGATTTTCAATAACTCTGCCGAATAGATTAATGATAATTTGAGGTTATGTTAATTTTAAATAAAATATTTGCGGAATAGTTCTCTATTTAATTATAATTTAAGCGAATAAATTTACCCGTCTATGTAAATTCTGTAACCAAACTACAGGTCACAATTTTCAAAATAATTCAATGATAATTTGGTGTGTGTATCAAATGTATTTTGTAGCCCAAGGATGAAACCTGTTGATATTGGTTAAAATTCTGCCATTATTTCACCTAGTCCCCATACAAATGTCCCCCCTGAATATGGGTTTAACCTTATGCCTTAAGTATAGTAATATGTATTTCAAGGAAATTTGGAACATATATAAGTGAAATAGCTGAAAATATGTTTGTCAAATTTCGCGAAGGTTGATGCGTAACTGCCCATATAGCACTCATATAAACCCCTCTTCCGAAAATCACTTTTACTTATGTAAATCTCATACAAATGTTAGTATGAAGTCAAAATTTGTCGTAAATATTTTTTATATAAATATAAACCCCAATATCCAATTTTGTGTGAATCGGTCAATAAATGGGCATAACTCCCTAAAGTGCATAAATAACATAATATAATACTTACGTATGTTTCATAGAAATATATACTACGCTTAATATAAGTATCGGTACACAATTGGCCACAGGTTCCACATCGTCATCAAAAATGTTGTAACCACTCAAAAATTGAATGTTGTTTTTTTATTGGATTATGATGTACCTATACAAAAAACTGCATATTCATATCTTCAAAAATTACATTAACACTAACAGAATTCAAAAGGCCGTAACATCAATTTCATGAACGAAACAGCCGTAAAATTAGTTCCATTTAAGAAAATTTTAGTTTGAAGTGTTTTATAATTTAGCTATTTTTGTTTCAAATGAATGATTGAAAAATTTTACTTAATTGCTTTATTTTTAAATGAAATAATAATAGTAATAATAATAATAATAATAATAATAATAATAATAATAATAATAACAATAATAATAATAATAATAATAATAATAATAATAACAATAATAAAATTGTTAGGGCCTTTAGCATTTTCATAATGTTTATGCTTCTGTTAAAAAAAATAAAAAAGTGTGGTTACGGCTTTTTGCAATTTAGGTGACGGTATAAGACCCCTCCCCGAATTTTGATGCACATAAACAATAATTTAGGGTATCATACGGTCGGGCTTGACCGACTATTTCTTTCTAATTGTTTTTTATTACAAATTTTATTTATAACTTGATTTTAAAAAATTAACTAAATATTTGAAAAACTAATTTTAAATTCTAAAATAACCAAACTTTAAAATCTTTTTAAAATATAACCAAAAAACACACATACACCCTTATTTTACATCTCTGTTCTATTTAATCTCAATGAACATTAACAAGTTAAAAACGTCATTATTATTAAAATCATGATTGTTGTGACGGTAGCAACAACAATAACATCATCATCAACAACTTAAAAACCAACCAATATATATATATATATATTAAGCAGCCACCCCCAACCCACCATACTCTCGCTCTCTTTCTCTCTCTCCACATGTCTCTATTAAAAAGAAAACAAAACAAAACATAATGTTGAAAAACTTGTATAAAATAAATATGAGTATCTCTGTTTATGCTTGTGCTGTGGATTGTTGAGGTTTTTTATTATTACTTCTTTTTTTTTTTTTTTGCTCTGCCACTAAAGCTGCCTTTTATGCTGCTTTAAGCAAAACGTCAGCTATTATGTGTTTAGGGTGGTGGTGGGTGCTACGATAAAATTGTTTTTTTTTTTTTTTTTTGGTGGGGATTTTTCATTTGAGAAAGAGGTTTTTTTTGTATGATTTGGGTAAAAGCAACGTTATAAATGCGTTACGCTTAAATGAAATTGGAATTTTGTGCTTATTTTTTATGTTATAGTTGGTTTTTACTTTATATGTATATATTTTTGTTATGACTTTAAATTTGTGTTAAATTTAATATTTTTACTTAAATTCATTTAAATTGTGTGAGAGTTTTATTTACTTCGTAAAAGCAAGATGGAGGTTTTCAAAGGGAAATTTAAGTGAATTTAAATAAGTTTTTTTAACTTTAAAATTTGAAAAAATTTGGAGAAAGACTTTCACTACTACAGTTCTTTAGATATACATTAATTAAGATTTGTAAGGGCGCTATCACTCCCCCTAAACCTACCCTAACAAACTGTAACAAAATTATTCCCTCATAGATTATTACAAATCATAATTTAACTTAAATAATTTTATTTGTGCTATTTTTAATAATTACTATTCTTATCCATCTTTAAACACCGTCGTCCTCATAGATTTCACTAGAAATGAAGAAATTGGAAAATATTTTTCAACTTTATTTAATTTTTTACAACCAAAAGAGTTTCATAATGATATAAAATAATAATAATAAAAAAAAAATATGGACTGGGATTTTATCGATAGGTGAATGGGGATTTCAGCAAAACATTAACAGTTTGTAACAAATGGTTTACACCGGGGAAAGGAATGAATGGATGGATGTAGTGGTATGTTGAACTGAATGTAGTAAACGAGAAACGTGGGAAAAATCTATAACAAGTTGAGAATTTATGTAAAAAGAAAAACAAAATAATGAAAAAAAAAAAAAAACAAAAAATAATCTAGGTATAAAGTAAATAAAAAACATTAAGGAAAAAGTATCAAAAGAAAATTTTATAAAGAAAATAATAAACAATAAAAGTAAATTTTTGTTTGGGTAAGAAATGCACACCCGCCTCCCATTTGATAATATTTCTGAGAAAAAAGAGGATTCGGAAATAAATGTGAACTTGTTAGTGAAAATGTAACAGAAGCTCTACACATTTAAAGAACTTCGGAATTACTATGAACTTATTAAATTCGAAATATTTTATTTTTAATAAAAATATTTATAATTGTTTTAACACTTATTTATTATAAATTTATGTGTTTTAATCGTCTAAATAGAGTTTTAAAGTCTTTGAAATTTTTCTCATAAACTTCAATAAAAAAAGAAAATAATAAAGAATTAAATTTAGTTATTTCATTTCTAAAACATATGTAATCTATCGTTTAATATTAAATAAATATTAATAATATTAAAATAAACAAATTTCGATCAATTTAAATAAAAAGAAAAATAATATAATAAATGATAGCTTTTAATTATTTTGGTTTTAAAACTCGTTAAATTTGTAAATATTTTCTTAAGTCATGTGGCAACCCTACTTGTATTGGGGACGTTGCCATATTACTAAGTGGGAAATTTGTGAATATTTTTTGTTATTTTATTTTAATTAATTTTAACTTGTCCTTAATAAATCAAAATTTTTAAGCAATGAATATTTTATTTATTTATTTATTAACTTTTTAATTGTTATTTATTTACTTAATCAATTATATATTTATTTATTTTATTTTTTATTTATAACTCAGTTTTTTTTATTAATTCATATTTTATTATTATTATTATTTATTTTATTTATTTATTTTTTTTTTTTTTTTCATTTAATTAATTAATTATCTGACATCTTTTTTGTTTGATATGTACTGTCATTTAATAAAAAGTTGGTATTTAATCATAAAAAAACATTTGATTTTTTTTAACTTTTTTGAATTTGCAAAGTTATTCTTTATGATTTGATATAAAATCTTGTTTTAATCTTTGTTTCAAAAATCTCAAAGTTTTATTATTTTTTCTCTACACAAACTTCTGGCATCTGGGCGGGCTCAGTTAGTTAATGGATGTTTTTTATTTTTCTTTAATTTTGTATCAAAAAATCAACAAATTTTAGATCTCTTATTAGATTTCTTTAAATCATACATATAAAATCTTGTTTTTATAAATATGTACATATCTGTTTCAAAACTCTTCCAAACTTATTTTCGCTCTCTCACTCTTTAAAACATTTTCCAGCTCTAATCTCTCTATTTACGGTTATTTTATTTGATAAAATGTTGTTTTGTTTTTTTTATTTTGTTTTTTTTTATTATTTTTATTTTGTTTTTTTATTATTTTTATTTTGTTTTTTTATTTTTATTTTGTTTTTCTTTATTTTTATTTTGTTTTTTCTTTTATTTTATTTTTTTTTTTTAGAAATATTTGATGTTGGGTATTTACTAATATATATATATATAATATATATAATAATTTACTCACAAATTATTAATTTATTAAAAAAAATCTATTTTTACATAACGAAAATTTACCCTCTTTTTTAAAATTTTCCCATACAAATTTTTGGAAAACAAAAACAATATATGAAAAAATTTTCAACGTGTGGTAAAATGTTTTATAATACATGAGGAGTTGTTCTTTATTCTTATTTTACATTCTTTTATTGATTTATTATTTTTTTTTTTTAAGTTGTCTTGCAGCTTTGTTATCGTTTTCCCTCTAATATAATTTTTAGTTTAATAAAATCGTTAAATTTTCTGGTTTCCTTTTTAAATTTTTATTTAATATAGTAATGTTGAAATAAAAAATATTTGTTTATTTTTAATAATAAGTTGAATTGAAAAATAAGCATAATTTTTGCTAAAAAAGATTCACTAAACTTGCAGATATTCTGTCTCTAAAACTTTTGGCAGATTTGCTCTCTATATTTTTTAGTTGATATAATTGCCTAAATGTTGCCACAATTATTATTTTAAAAATCAGCTAAAGATTGCCATATTTTTTATGTGTTGCCATATAGTGAAGAATTGCAAAATTTGATTTTTAATGAAGAACACATTTTATTTATTTGTTTATTTATTTTTATATTCTCCTAAATTGTTTAAACTGATGAACATAATCAATATTTTAACTTAATGATAATTTGATAGTTAAGGTTCAAAAGTCAAGTAATTTGCTTATTCGCTTAGTTCATAAAAAATATAGGTCTCAAAACTTTATATTAAAATTTGACTGGTTGGGCTATGTAATGGTTAGGTGGGGGAGCATTAGAATGTACTAGTTTTTATTTCAATTTTTATTATGAACAGGAGCAAGATGAATATTACAAAGAAAACAAAACCTGCTAACGTGTTAAGCTTTAAAGCAGTATGCTGCTTTATTCTGAGCTAAGGATGTATAGATGGTGGTAACTGTAATGATAAAAAAATACTGAGGACGTAAATGTTAGTTGGTGTTAGTAATGGTGGTGGTTGATTTGATAGTTATGGTGTTTGTCGGATTTATTTTGTTCATATTTTATGAAGTTTTTTTGTTTCTTTTTCATTCTAACCTACAAATACAACATTCTTTAACTTTGCTGTTATACTATTAAGTATAGCATGAGGATAATTCTTCTCTGTTATTTTTTTTTTTTTGTATTAATATAAAAGTTTCTATATAGTTTGAAAACGGAGAAGAGAGCTTTATTTATTCCATCTTTTTTTTTCTCATATCTACTCTTTTTTGTTATCCTGTTTAGTCCTCTGTATTTGTGTCTTTTTTAGTTTGAGTTTTTCGTATATGTCAAGGAGCAAAACTATAGATTATACTGTCACGTATTTTAAGTTGAAGCAAAAAATAAAAAAAAAATATTCTATAAAAATTGTTTTTCTTGCCATTTTCCTCATCTTTTTTTCGTAATAATATATATTTGGAACAGATGATATATACACAATATTTTATTCTATATATCTTTAGAGGTTTTTTTTTAACAGGGGAGTTGGGTGGATGCTAAAAAGTAATAACTAACAATATTGTAAAAGGAATTTTTTTTGGTATTTATGGTTGACTGGGTTTAATTTTAACAGAAGTGTTCATTAATGGAAACAAATTTGATGTTGCTATAAAAAAAGAAAAATAAAAATTATAAATAGGAAAAAAGGTATTGAAATAAATCCTTAAAAAAAGTTTAAATTAAGATTAAAAAATTTATCTTTTCTTTTTCACGCCATTTGTTGAACGTGTGCAAGACTTATAATGAAATAAGATTAAAAAACTGTTTCATTTAATTTAAAAATATTTAATTTTAAAAGTGTTGAACTTTATAAATCATGCCTAAAATTAATTTAAAAATTAAATTAAGTTCAATTCTTTAAATATAATTTAAAGCTTCCCTATTTAAATTAACTTAGTTTTAATTATACTAACTTAAACAATTTATTTAAGCCAAAAAAATCGAGTTATTATTTTATTATTAACTAAAGAAGTTATAATTTATTTATTATTTTTTTTTTTATAAAATAATGATAAATAGTTGTTAAATTATTGAAAAAAGTGCTAAATTAAGAAAAAATAGTAAGCTTGGTAAATTACAATTCATGTAATAGAGTTTTTGTTATTAAGAACTTTGATCCAAAATTGTTAAATTTTTTTCAAAATAGTTTTTTAAAAATTAAGTTTCTTTACAATTTGTAAGATATCTTTAAAAATTGGGACTAAAAATTTCATATTGCTCGAAGAAAAATATTTTCAGAAATTAGTACAAAAACAAGTTTTATATCCTTCACCACCTTACCGAAAATAATAAAATTTACGCCTTAAATTATGCTTTCATATTTTTACATTTATACTTGTAAAAATAATATACTTTTTTCCAAACTACAAAAATGTAAACACAAAATTAAACTATGAAAGCATGCGTTGTTTCCTTAAAAAACAACACTGATTGATAGCTTCTGATTATAAATTTATATACATATGTTTGTTTGTATGATTATAGAAAAAAACATAAATACTTCGAGTATTTTTCTTTTAGTAAACAATTTGATCTGACAATGGTACTTTAATGAAAAATATGTCAAGTATATGCTTTCAAATCAGGGATATCAATTGAAATTTTTAAATTGTACTAAACAGCTGTTAAAATTGTACTTTTTGTATGCTACAATTGTACCAAAACAGAAAGTTGTTATAAAAATTATCACTTGAAGTTAAAAAATGCCGTAGAACTCCCGAAATAAAGCCAATATTTTCAAGTTTCTTTTATCGACATAAAGAAAATAGTATCTGTGTCATGTTTTAAAAAAATCGGGTGAAATTTGGACCCGCTATAGCGAAAAAACCAAGGTATGTTAAAAAAATAAAAATTTTAATTTTTGAAGCCCAATATCTCGTAAACTAAATGAATTAAGACATGCTTGAGACTTTTTTGTAGATCTTGTCCAGCAGAGTCGTTTTAAAAAATGTTCATACCCGAGGTGCCAAAATTTGGTACTCTGTGGACCCGCCCGCGGTAGGCTGATATGATCCAAGCAAAAAATTTGAACTCGACTACATCTCCGCTATCACTGTGTGAAATTTAATTTAAATCTGCAGTTTGACAGCTGTGGAAACCAAAAATAATAATGAGCTGTTTCACTGAGGTCACCTTGTATAGATTCGCCCTGATTTTGATGTTTGCTAATTTTGTTGTCTTGCTAAAAATTTGTCTGATATAGGCTCGACGTTATTCTCTAAATATCTTTTCGGTTTGCTCATAGTTTTTGGTACTTACAATATTTTTTGTAATCGTTGCCACAATAGGAAAATTTTGAAAAAATATTGTACTAATAAGAATCTTCCTAATTATGTAAAAATAAAATAACATAAAAAGAATCAAATAACAGATTTAACAGGGACCGAAATTAAATGTAATGTATATTTTATTTAGTTATTGATTGATTGACTTATTTATTTATATTTTTGTAAATTAGCATTTTTTTATAATTTAGCAATTGTTACTATTCTAGCGATTTTCACTATTTTAACGATTTTTCTACATTTTGGTATCTCTTCTCTCTGTTGTTTGATATTTACTAAATTTTTCTAAGAGTTGTCATATAGGTCAGTATGTCATATGTGTACATAAATTAATAATTACTCATAAAAATCACTTGTAAAATTTCCTCTATTTTAAATTTTATGTTCTTTGAATTTAAATAAATCATGTATAATTTAACTATTTGCTAATTTTGTTGACTTTAGCTAAATTTATATCTATTTTTCATGCAATTTACACTATCTATTATTGCATGATTATTTTTTATATTTTTTTTTTTTTCGTATAAACAAAAACATTTTATATTTGTTAATTTAAAACTCGAAAACATTTCATGTGACATACAAAATTTTTTTTAACTTTGTGTATTTCCTTTTTCTAAAACCACATACATATGCCTCGAGTTTTATATTATTTTTCTTAATTTTTTTTCATTAAATTTATGTATGTGTGTCATAAAAATGAAAATTTGCAATAATTTCATTTAAAGTCTAAATGCGTGCATACGGACGGACGTACGGCCCGTTTTGCCTACATATACGGTCATGCTTTTATGCAAATGCCACATGAATACATTGACCGCAAAAAAAGGAAAAAAAAAAAAAAAAATACTTAAAGAACATGCAAAATATATTATTAGTAAGTGAATGATGAAAACAGATTGAACATGAGATATAGTGGGAACATTGAAAATGCGAAAAAAAGAGAGAATGAAAAACTTTAAATTAAAATAATTTTAAAGAATTTTCCAAAAAAAAAAATATAAATCTTCTTCTTTTTTTAAGAAATTCTCAAAAAAAAAAATTATAAATGTTCTAAACTCTTGGTCTAGTCGAAAAGTTATGTATAGCAAAGTTTCTAAGCTTTCAGAAAAAATAATCACACTGTTTAATTAGGGGATGAGCTACATGTTGTCAAAGTTGCCTACATTGTGTTAGAAATATTTTGGTAAAAAATATGTTACTACTATACTGCTAGTCCAATCGCTAAAAAGTGTTAGTAAAGTTGTAGAGAAAGGTCTAAGCTTTCAATAAAGTATTTTAATCAGTCTGTTCTAATGCACGATTAACTAAGAGGAAAATATTTTTAAAATAAATATGTAACTCCTGAACTGCTGGTGCGATCAAGAAAAAATTTTTTTTAAATTCTAGAGGAGGACCTAAGCATTCAGAAAAATTATATTAAAATCACTGTGATATAAAACACGATGAACTACAGGGTGTTAAATTTAACTACCTTGTGTTTGAAAAGTAATTTATAGGAATGTTCTAGAGAAGGACTCATATAGATAATGCCTATGCCTCAAACCAGACATATTGGTTAAAATTTGTCCAAGACACTGAACACACACTGAAGACACATTTTTAAAAAATAGAGCTCGTTTTCATGAATTCTACATACAATTCTATAAGCTAACTAGTGTTATCAATGAGAAACTCCCAGTAAAGATATAAATATTAAAAATCGGCTTAGATTGGTTTAATTTATGATAGGAGCCTATATTCAATCGATTTATTCTTTAATATCCATAAGTAATGTCCCCTTTTTTCTAATTTTCTATTATTTATGGAAAATCATTTGCATAATAAAGTTCAAATCCAAATATCGCGAGTATGAGCGCTAATATATAAAAACGACTGTCAACTGCTAAAGCTAATAATTAGAGTACGCTCTATTCAGTACTCTAATTATTAGCTTTAATAGTATGTTTTCTCTTTATTTCTTTTTAAATGAATATGTTTTAATTAATATTTTCATAAAAATCCACCACAAATTTTAACATAGTTTCTCTTATTACGTTTATTATTGTAAATAAAAATAACTTGTAAAAAAATTCACTGTTTATACACAAATTGCATAAAGAAATCATTTCCTTATTTGTGGGATGGGAAAAATACAAGTATGTATTATCATCGAAATTTCTGTGGACGTAAAAGGAAATGGCAACGCCGTACGCTTTATTTGCAATTAGTTTCACTAATAACGATTATTTTTTGTGAGTTACTTGCAAATAAAATATGAATTCACCGTTTATACAGCAAAATTTTCATTTCGCAGTATTTTTAATTGTAGTATATATTAGAAAATTTTTTATCAATACAAACATTAAAATTAATGCGAATTTGTGCAAGGTTTCAATTATTGCACAATAACAACAATAAGGCGAATTCATTAATGTTTTTTTTTTATATATTCAATTTGACAGCTGTAACAACCAAAAATAATAATCAGCGGTTTAATTGAGAGTACCTTGTATAGATTCGCATGGATTTTGATATTTATCTTGATAAAAATTTGTCTAAAATAGACACTACGTAATAATAAACAAAAAAAGCAAATTAAACAAAGTTACCATACTTAAAACACATAAAAAACGTTATAATACAAATAAACAAGTTACCGGACTTGAAGCAAACAAAAAAAAAAATGGGCCAAATAAAGTTACCATACTAAACAAGTAAATAAATGAAATCTATAATTTCATAAACATTTAAAATTATTGTATTTTATTATAAAATTTACAAATACAAAATATAAATTGACAAAAATATTCAGCCTCTCCTTATAAGGAAATAACAAATACGAAATTTATTGTAATATAACTGTTTATTAAAAAAAAGACATTTTTAATTTATCTACCAGGACTTGCCCTCCTTCATCTTGCAACAATTGTTGGCGTAAGAAAACACCTGTCTGTATTTAGTATTTAACTTGAAGCAACAGTTTAACAATCTTGTTTATGGTCTCTAAAAATAAAAAAGGGAAATACCTTTTAATACATTTAAAAAAAAAAAAAAATTCTCTCCCCTGTTACATTGTTAACATTAAAAATAACACGAGCTAAATTTTATTTTTTTATATTTTAGGCTAATGATATACAATATTTTCCTTATTTTTTGCATTTAAAAGCATCTTTTAGTACGTGCCTTTGTAGTAAACCAGTTCCAAAGTTTATTCATTTTTTCTCTCTTTCAAGTCTGTTTAAAGGTCGTCGTCTTCTTAAAGTATTAAAAGGTTTTTTTTTATTATCATTCTGTTTTTTATCGTTTTCTTATTTTTATTTTCATTTGTAAATCGTGTTTTTGTGCATAAATAAAAATGTCTATAATTTTATGTATTTTTAACGTTTGTTTGCGGTTAAACATCTGTCTTTGTTAGCCTTTTTTGGATTTAAATTCATGACTGCTGTTTTTTTTTTTTTCTGTTGTGATAAAAGCAAAAATAATAATATTTAAATATTTTTGATACCAAAGAAATATGTTTTAGGATAAGCTGAAAAAAACATATGATAGATTGACAAATGTATTTTATTGTTTTTTTTTCAAGTTTGACATAAGTTTTTAATTTTTATAGACAATTTTAAATGTATATTAAAGAAGAATGAATATAGTAGAATTCTAGTTATATTTGCTAAAATAAAAGAAAAATTCTTTAAAATTTTAATTAGATCATCCTACATCTCGTTTTGTTTACTGCAGTCTACTATATGATACAAATTTTTTGTAAAGACAAACGTCAAAATCAGGACGAATCTATACAAGCAAACCTCAGTTAAGCAGATGATTATTATTTTTGCATATATAAAAAAATATTGTTATTTTTGTACAACTGTCGCCACCTTCCATAAATTCACATTGATTTTGACGTTTGTCTTGATAACATTTGTCTGGTATAGACTCGGCGTACAATAATAATAGTAATAATAATAACAATAATAATAACAATAATAATAATAATAATAATAATAATAATAATAATAATAATAATAAAAATAATAATAATAATAATAATAATAATAATAATAATAATAATGAGAATAATAACAATAATAATAATAATATTAATTATAATAATAATAATAATAATAATAATAATAATAATAAAAATAATAATAATAATAATAATAATAATAATTATAATAGTAATAATAATAATAATAATAGTAATAATTAAATTATAAAATAAATAAACGAATAAATAAATAAAAATATTTAAAAAAGAAAATTTTAGTAAAATAATAAAAATTTCACATATTTTGACTTATAATAATTATTTTTCATTTAGATTTGAAAAAATACAAGTTTTATTTAAACAAACTGCATTTTTCTCCTTTTGAAAAATCTGGTAACTCTATTTTAGTACTAATCATTTCACCCCAGATAACGACGGCAGAAGAGAGTAACTATTTTGTTTATACATATTATGTTAAATATTAAATGAGGGGATCACGTATTCTAATAAATCCTGTAAGATACCATTATTTTAAATCAGTCACGTAAACATTTGTCTTTTATTTAAGAAGTTCGCGCTTTTTTGGCATACATTTTTAAATGTAAAATAACCATTAAAACAAAACAATTTTTCAAAAAAAAAAAAAAAAAAAAACAATAATTTCCGAAATACACATGTACACACACATACGGACCTTCGTATATGTATATTTTTTTGACAGTTCATCTTATGGGATTGTTGTGTGGAGAAATCTTGTATTGCCACGGCAAACCAAAATATTGCAAAAAGTAACCAAATTAGAAAAAAAAAAAAAAACAATAAAATTTTGAGATTATTTTTGTAAAAGTTGATATAATTTTTATATATTCAGATTTAAAATATTTTTTTAATATCGGCTATAAAGTTAAATTAATCTTAACTTGCTTTTAAATATGACGAGAATTCTCAAAAGAAAAAAATATTTAAATTTAACTGTCAATTTCATATCACAATTATGCTGACTAAGCTCAACGTATTCTTGCCGTCTTACATTTATTCTTTTCTGAAAGTTTAGAGAGCACGAAATGCACTGGAAAAAATGTATGTAAATATTTTTTTTTTTTTTTTTTTTGGTAATTAATAACCATCACTTTTTTAATTTTAATGCTATTTAAGTATATTAATAATTATTAATATTAATAAATTTAAGAGCAGGGAAAGCAAAAATACATTACAAATATGTTTTATATAGTAATAAAACAACATGTATAACGTTTTTCATTTACTAAACCAAACTTTTATTTGAGAGCATTTTTAGTCATTGACATCCATAGTTTAGAACAGTGGTTTTTATACATACACATTTTAAATATTTACAGTTTATAGTTGAATAACATAGGGCAACCTAAAATATGCAAAATCGTATCTTTTTCTGGGCTGTTAGTTATTTATCCGTTTCAGACAATTTGAGGAATTTGGGATCGATTTATTACAACATGTTTACATATTTTGGTCCCACATTATATTTTTCATATTTTACATATAATTGGGGCTTTATAAAAAATGATTTCAACAGACAGACGTACATCGTTATATAAGGATCCATAAAACAGCATGTTTTTGCACATTTTGGTCCTAACATTATATTTTTGCATATTTTGGTCTTAGTAGCATTTTTTGTCATGTTTTCATATAAAATATATTATAAATTTTTATTTTAGAGCATATTTTAGCAATTTAAATGACATTTATTTCCATAATTTATATATAATATCTTTATATATATAGGAGAATAATTTTTTTTACATTTTACAGAGAGAAATGTTGCATATTTTGAACTCAATATAATTTTTTACATAATTTACCATTAATGAAATTTCCATTTAAATGTCACCGATGTTTTTCAAATCCTATTCCCCATTAACACAGGTTAACAATAGGGCATAAAAAAATATATCGTGAAAAGCTCAACGAAATTATTATTCCTTATACTTGATATAATGTAGAAAGTTAAATGAAACATTTCCATTACGTCAGATTTTAATAAATTGACGACCAAAAAAAATATGCTTCTCTCAGGAGTTTTTTGTTTATATAATTTTCTAGCTAATAGGTAGCGCAAGTTACTTCATTTATTTCTTAATGAGATATAATCTATCATGGGCCGATCTTCCGAAATTGACCTACTAATTATTTCTGTTTGGCGGAACAAAACTATAATTTTTGGAGTGTAGTTAGACAATGGAATACGGTACAAATGGTACTTTAAAACTATTTTATAGAAGTGAAAAAAAAAACAAAAAATAACTAAAATGGAAAAAATTCACCATCTCCACATTGGAAAATAAGGTGACCAATTTTGGTTAAAACTGCCCATAATACTTCTTATAATTATCTCAGAGAGCGAATTTGAGACACTCTAAGAGAAAAATCTTACATATTATGTTACATCTAGATGGGCTGTCAAGCATATTCTCTGACAACTAAGAACATTCGTCTTCTACATACTTTGTTATTATACTTTTAAATTTCCATAAATTTTTAAGAAAAAATTTTTTATGTTTAATAAAACTTTATTGTAAATCAAGTCTATTTCATAAAAGGCTCTCCATTTGTTTTGTTTATTTATCTTTTTTTTTTTTAACAAATATAGACAAAATCAATTTTTATTCAATTTATTTTATTTAATATGTTTCTAGTTGTTCCTACAACATCTCAAATAAATTGTTCCGCGCCCCTAGAGAGATAAGACACAAAATATGTACAATTTATTATCTTAACTTAAATACCATAAGCATTTTATGAATTTATATTCATTCAATACAGCATACGGAACAAAAAGAGTAATAAAAATAGTAATTATTATAATGAAACTAGGTCGCATTTGGTATTTAACACCTGAATTATCAAATTTATTTGTTATGAGTATACAGATATATTGGATTTTATTTGAATAGAATGAAATGAAAAATTTAGAAATAAAAAATTTGTTGGAAAGGAAGTAAAATAATTGATTTTTTTTTTTTTTTTTTACACAATTATAAGTTGTAAATGATATTTTTGAGAAAACTATTTTTAAATTTTTTTCTGTTTGATATATGAGAAACTATTTTCATATGCGTGTGTACGCTATTGTTACAATTTGATTTTTTATATAGTGTATGTATTTTATATAGTGTATGTATTTATAAATACAGTTTCCCCATATTACAAAATCTAGAGCACACATGTAGTAATAAATGCAAAAAAAAATAATAGTAATAACAAATATTGAAAATTTTTTAGTAGAACATAAAACAAAATGTTTATAATGAAAACTATTAGATAAAAAACACTATGAAATATAGCAAAAGAAATTAAATTAAAACTTTTATTTTTCTTAATTTCCAGAAATTAAATATATTACAAATCAAAAAAAATATTCTTTTCTTTTTGAATTTAACAAGTAATTTTAATTTTTATTATTAATTGTTAATATTCTGATGCCACAATAATTAAAAATTCCAACTTAACTTGCTTGTTTTCTTAAATAAAACATCTGGCAACTTTATTGAAATGCTATAGCAACAATTTAATTTTACATTTTTTTTTTTTTTTTTTTTTTTTGCCATCTATCTCAGTCACCTCCTTTTATTTATCTGAAAACTATAAATAATGTGCTTTATCACCGAAAAAAAAAACAAAATAATCAAAAACTAGGAAATAAAAGATATAAACCCCCAACAATATTCATACATTAGACATTAACATACCAAATGCCTTCTTATACAACTCTGTAAACTTTTCTCTTGTCTGCTGTGAGAAGGAGAATAAGAGTGTATGTGACATAGTGTCTACATTAGGCAAATTTTTATCAAAACAAACGTTTGAATCAGTGCGAATATATTATTGTAATTAGTTAAACAGCTGATTATTATTTTAGTTGTTACAGTTGTCAAATTGCATATATAAAAAACAATAATGAATACACCATATTGTTGTTTTTGTGCAACTGTTGCCATCTTCCACAAATTCGCGTTAAGTTTAACGTTTGTCTTGATAAAAAATTCTCTAATGTAGACACTATGTGAAGTAATGTTGCCAAAACTTTGAGACCATTTCCCACCAGATGCTATTTGAAAAACCGCTTGAAACCGCCTACACTAAATAAAACCGCTGGTAGTATTATATTTCTTATTAAAGGAGCTAATAAATTATTATTTTGTTAGTTTTAAACTTGTTAATATTTAATATATGTTCCTTAAAAATCATGAAAACAAAAATTTTCAGTAAAATCTATTTTTTCATTTAGATTACCGTATTATTCTGACTTAAAACATATTCAACATGTGCATAGGCAAATAGGCCATTTGTAGGCAAAACCAGTTCTGTAATTCTTTAAAAAAAATTATTTTCTGCTGCATCTTCATACAGCAAAGCTTCAGTCCAAGGGGCTTATTGCATATTTTAATTTTATATTAAATACAGTGATTTTCGAAAACTTTTTTTTTTCGAATCGCTTTACATAATGTTGAGGTGATTTAAAATTTTGAGAAAAACATTTTAATTTCAATACCTTTTGGTATTTGATAGTTGATTTTAGATAAAATTTCTCGGTTTCTGGTAACTTCATATTTTAGATAAATTAGCTAGTTGTAGAAGTAAAAAATACCTATGAATATTCTTATTTATGTTTCAAAACTATGTTTTTACAATAAATGAAAAGTCGCTAGAAACCGCCAGCGGTTTCTTATGGAAAGTACCAGTTAGGAACAAAAAAATAACGCCAGATCTAGCGGGAAAACGCTGTTTTGGTAACACTGGTGTGAAGTAAAAATGTACATTACAATGTGTAAATGTAAACAAATATATTAGGAAAAATAAGAAAATTAAGGATTTTTTAAGATTTATTTATATTTTGTGTATATTGTTTACTTTAAGAAATGATTTAATTTGCAAAGAATGTTAGGTAAGACATATTACAAAAGTGATTAAATAAGATGTGAATGAACACAATGTTGCCAATCGTTAAAATGAACATTGAGATAACAAAAACTGAAGATAAAAATTGTTATAGCACTTGTAGTGTGTGTATTTAATAACTAATAAAGGGAATTGTATAAAATGGAATAAATTTGAAATTTTTTCTGATTTCTATAATAAAAGGGGGATAATAATTAATAAGAAAGTCTTTGAAAATCTTTTTTATAATAAATTATTTTTTTACAACTTTTTTGTGAATGGGGAAATGAATAAAATTGCACATTGGCTGAAATATTCTGTTTTCGTTAAGGCATTTGTGGGAAGATTGTGGAAAAAACAAAAACTTTATTCTGTTATTCATATTTATATTACTAATTTCTGCGATTGTATTGAAATATTATTTATAAAAAAAAAAAAAACACGTGATATTTTTATCAACACATGGTTTGATTTATAATGTGAATTATTTGATATGAAAAGTTTGAGATAATTCAAAAATAATTAAACAATTATTCAAAAATAATTAAAGACAAATTTATGTGTGACACAATATTTTTTTAAATTTTGAAAACTGTTTATATATATATATATATATATATATATATATATATATATTCCATTCAAAAAGCTTTTTTTTTTTCTTATTTCTCTTCATCTTAATATTCATTTTAATGGGCAATTTTTTTTATTTTCTTCTCTAACATGATTTATTAAAGAAATAACACTCACACAAACAATAAACTAACAAATTTCCTCCTTACTCTTTTCAATGTCACTCTTGAATTTATCAAAAATTATGTATTATTTCTAATTAATTCTTCTTTACTTCGTCAAAATGTAATACAATTTATTTTTATATATTTAT
This sequence comes from Protocalliphora azurea, assembly GCA_932274085.1. Taxonomy (NCBI): domain Eukaryota; kingdom Metazoa; phylum Arthropoda; class Insecta; order Diptera; family Calliphoridae; genus Protocalliphora; species Protocalliphora azurea. The sequence continues at coordinate 66,337,491 of OW026519.1, forward strand.
CATTAATTAATACATTTCATAAACCTCTACTTTTTCCAATACATAATAATGCTTAAACAATTCTCACTACTAATTTGTTACTATTTGAAAGAATTATTTTCATATTTTTTTTTTGGTGTCAAGGTCAAATAAGCTAAAAAAAGAATATTAAAATAAATACTTCAAAATAAAATAGCAAAACAAGAAATTATAAAAAAACAATGAAAAAATAAATAAAAGTATGTATACTATAAATAGCATAAATTGTAGAAATATAAAACTGGCACACATCAACAATTATACACACAAACTTTAATACAAATACAAATGTTTTTTATACATATAAAAATACTAACTAACTAATATTCATTAAGATATACCTATCTACAATTGTTAACAATACAAATTAGTACAATACTGATACTTTAATACACTCTAAACATACATACAGTACAAACTAATGTTTTATGCATTGTGTTGATTTTTTTTATTTGTTTTGCATCTGATTGTCATAATGACAACATCCATCCGCACTAACATAATAGGGTTTTAAATTTGGGACGAAAAGTCGATTTTTTGACTTTTCCCTTTTTTTAGTTTTAACTGATTTTTTTGAATTTTTAAATAGTCGATTTTTCGACTTTTTTCAATTTTGAAATATTCGTCTTTTTCCGACTATTTCTACTTTTCGATTTTTCCAGTATACTTTCGACATTTTCCGACTTCAACTTTATTCAATTTTATACGATATTTTCGAGATTTTCGCCTCTTTTCTGACGTTTTTTGTTATTTGTCTTACAAAGACTTAAAAAATATATATAGCGCAGTCAAATGAATAATTAGCATATAATATATACAAGGAAATTGCTGATTATACACAGAAATATATTTTTACGATACCATTCCCGGAAGTTAGATCGTGTAGTTGAAATAAAAACTGCTAAGAAACTTTCCTTTTGAATGAAAAAAAATCGACTTTTTCCGACTACTTTCGGCTATTTTTGACTTTTTCCGACTGTTTTCGACTATCTGGAAACGAGAAAGTCGATTTCGACTTTTTTCGACAAAAAATCGATTATTCGAAAGTCAATTTGGTGAACCCTATAACATAATGTTGAGTCTACACAAGTAAATTTTTTTTATCAAGATAAACGTTAAATTTTTGTCTGAATTACAGATAATTTTTATCTTTATCAATTACCCCAGGTCTACAACTAACGCCGGCGGAAGAGAGTAATCGTTTTGCTTATGTTATATCTTAAATAAGGGGTATACATATTCTTATAAATATATCATTGTTTTAAAAAACATTGTTTTTTAAATAATTTTCAAAATACACATGCACACTCACAAGCAAACTTTTGTATATGTATATTTTTTTGACAGTTCATCTTAAAAGATAGTTGTGTAAAGAAATATCATCACAAAAGTTTCATAATAATACTTCTTATAATACTAATATTTTAATATACACGTGAGATAATTGTCTCAGAGAGAGAATTTGACACTCGTATAGATGGGCTGTTATAGGTTAAAAGGTACATATGTCATAATAAACCATGTCAAAAGTACCGAAAACTATCAAAATTTCTGCATTGAATTTCAAAGAAAATTTAAAATTTCGGCGGCTGATTTTAAGCCGATGTGAGCCGATCGGCTTGTTTCTCTGGTTCTCAGTGCTAAGCGCTGATAATAATACTGACAAATTCAGTCTGCACTCAAATTTGTATCCTGATAAAATGCTTAGGTTTGTCTTGATAAAAAAAATATCTAGTATAGACTCGACGTTAATAACTGCATAAAAAGGCTTAATGTAAATAAAAATTTCAATGTCTATGTATACAATAAAGAGGGTAGCCCTCTTTATTGTGAAGGTCTTTAAATTCTCGATTTTACCCCCTAAAAATTATGAAATAAAAAGTTTTAGACTAATTGAAACAAATTTAGTGGTGTCTCTAAAATTTTTAAAAATTTTTACTTTGGTTAACCATTAAAAACTTACCACAACTAAAGTTAATGGTATATATAATGGTTTATATATTCTTAATTTCCATGATTCGTTTTCTTTCAGAAATGGTGAAAATAAAACAAATGTAGCTACCAGTAATGAAGCAAATTTGAAATAAAATACGTAATTTTTAACCAAATATACTCCAGGAAAATAAGAAATCAATCAAAAGTTGAAGGAAAGAAACGAAACTCAGCATATTGTTTTATCTTGGTATCCTATACATCATTGACTGTTAAACTTCACAAAAATCATTTTTTTGTAGATTTTGATCGCTTTAACCCATCTCTAAATATTTTCCAATTAGTCTAAAACTTGGTAGTTCTTAGTTTTTAGTCTATTCTCAAAGTTGTAGAGGATGAAATCAAGAACCTGAATATCTCTATAAAATACATACATATATGAGAGTATATAGAGAAATAGCTGCTATTTAACGTAGTGTCTATATTAGACAATTTTTTATCAAGACAAGTGTCAAAATGAACACGAACAAATAAAAATAATAATCAGCTGTTTGACGTTTGTTTTGATAAAAATTTGTCTAATATAGACACTACGTAATGTAAAAAAACGAAATTTCAAAAATCTTTAATCATATTAAAGAAATAATATTTTAATTTTTTTTAATTTTTTTAATTTTTTTTTTATTGATAATGAAAAATATTAATTCAATTGGCTCAATGAAAAAAGTGTTAAAATTTCAACATCTCTCTCTTAATGCATTTTTATTTTTTAGTAATCGGTAAAAAAAGATATAAATGAAATAGTCTTTGATTTCTTCTATTTAACATGATTCAGAAATTTAATTGAATTGCGACAAAAAAATAAAACTCACTAGTTCTCTCAATAAGACATTTTATTTTGTTTAACTGTTTGATGACATATTAGTTAGTGCATATTATTTTAAAACAAAATTGTCAAAATTTTACAGAAATATAACAAAACTATTATAACATTGCCAAATAAAATTTATTTTTGCTATATTATACAAAATACACACTTTAAAGAATTATATTATGACGTTATTAAAAAAATCCTTTCAATAAGTTAATAAATACAATAAAAATCAAAAAAAAATTAAATATGAATTTTTATAAATATTTGTCCTCTATTTAAAATAGTGTTAAATTAAATCTGAACATTTCTTTATCTTTAATTATTTCCTTAAAAATATTTATAAAATAGTTTGTTTTTTCTATCAATGAAATATTCTAGTACTTGACCTTGTCTATAGTTTATTTTTTACTTTGTTTATACATATATAATTTATTTTTTCGTTTGTATGTAAAAACTATAGTTGTTTATGTATTTTTAATTTTTTTGTTTTTGCAAATACATATTCTATTATTGAATTAATGTAATATTTAACTGACAGTTCATGTTGTTGTTATTGTTGCTGCTTTTGTTTAAATAAATGCTGTAATAACAATTTGCGTGACCATGAATAAATTGCTTAATACTTGTTTATATATATATATATATATATATATATATATATATATATATATATATATATATATATATATATATTTGTTATAAAAAAAGATAAGTTATAAATAATTAATTCTTAAAGATTTTTATAAATATAATTTCAATGTCAATTGTAAAGTGTTAGAAATTAGCCCCCTTATTCAAAGTAAAAAAAAAATATGCTTGCTAACGAATGTCTAACTTTTTCTTATTGAAACAGTGTTGTCACGACAAAAATTTTTTTATAACCAACATTTTGGAAAGAAATAATCAAATTGGGGGAAAAATAACCAAATTTGCAAGAGTTATTTTTTTATAGGGACTTAGCCAATCTCATTTAGTAATATGAATTCCATGTTTTAGAAGAGTCAAAATCTAAAGTAAAATATATTGGAAGGTAAGGAGAAAAAATCGTTCGTGTACCAAAACACACATATATTAAATTTTAATAAGTTAATTTAAAAATTGTGTACAAAAATGTGGTCAAATTGAAAATACATCGGAACTGATTGATAGAACACTTTTAATGCAGTTATTATTTGTAAAATAAATTTCTATTATTTTTTAATTATGTTTTCTTGTACAGTTTTAAAAACTAAACAAGGTACATTTTTTTTTTATTCCTCACAACACCATATTAGGGAAGCCAATGGTTCATTATGTCACCTAGCCCCAAATAAATGCTCTCTTGGAGTAATATTTTGAAGCTCAAATATCTTAAATACATATATTTTCGTATTTCTACAGAATTCCGCACAAATAAAACATTTTTAATCCTAAAAAATTCCATACAAAACAAAAATATTGTATATACCCACATAAAATATGGCATTCAGTCTCAAAAGGATCACATTAAAATTAATTGTAGGTTCTATGTACGGTCCTCCCGCGAAAATCAGTTAAAAGTACTTGAATCCCACATAAATATTTGTATGTTAATAAAATTTGGCTCAAATAAGATTAACCATAGCATCCACATAATGCTCTCTCTCAAGTATGTATTACTTTAAGGCACATACATAATAGCGTAGGATATTATATAGTCGGTCTTCACCGAATATATGTATCTCTTTTTCAATAGTAATTTATTTTGTAATTATAAGTATTTAGGTTGTTTGTTACATTATCAGAACTTTCTAACAAAAATTTCTCAATCCATTTCACTTTTTGTTTAAATATTATAAAATCTTTATATTTTCTATTAATTTAAATTGTTTTCTTCATTGTCAGTTAAAATTGGAATGAGAAGTTATGGGAACCTTTAGTTTTTAAATGTATGATGAACTTTTAGCATATTCTCTTTTTATTGTTTTTTATTGTTGGTAAGATTAACAGCATTTTTAAAACTAATAAAAATAAAATTTTGATTTAACAAAAAAATAAATAAAAAAATTATCCAAAATGGAAAAAATAAAATAAATAAAATATCGGTTATGGCAACACTATATGGAAATTTATATACAAAAAAGTTAGCCAATCGATAGCAAGCATACATACATTTTTGGCTGTAGGAATCAATATATACAAGGTAAATATTTTAGCTTTTTCTCTTTAACAAATTATGATAACTATGAAGTGAGAGGAGTATGAATTGCTACTCATAGAATACGTTAAACTTTGAGAAATTATGACGCTTAGTCTAGACAAATTTTTATCAAGACAAACGTCAAATTTTTATCAGAATAAAAATTTACCTAATGTAGACTGAATTTGTCAGTATTATTGCAGCGTCAAGACAAAATTGTCCGAACTTAATGCTGACAACATTGACTTGACGTTGCTTGATAAAAGACGTCATTTTGATTGTTGTTTGTTTATACATTTTTTATGTATTTTTATTACAATTACCTGATACAAAAAATTGTTTGTATGGATTCAGCGTGAAATGGCAGCCTTTTTAAAGAGTGCTACCCAATCAATGCGTAAACTTTAATGCAGAAAATAAACAATTTGCATTTTTAGGCATTATCTTCTTAACGACAGATCCGAAATAAAATAAAAATAGTAGAATATATTCTTTATTGTTTAATTTAAAATATTTAAATATTAAACATTAATATATTTGTTTGGTTGGTGTAAAAAATAACGAAATCTACAAAATATGAAAATGTTCACTTTTGCACTTGAAAGTGGTTGATTAATAACCACAGCTATTTCTGCTGTTTAAATTTGTGAATGAAATAACATAAAAATATATAATTCAGCTAAAATCCTACCATGAAAAAATAAACCTTTTAAGAACCTGTTAAAAATATTTCAATACGAAATAGCCTGATTAAACCCAGAAGTCGAAGAAAATTAAAAATGTATTTATAGTTAGATTTCCTCCAGCAAAATAGGCAAGGACTCGAAACTATCTCAAACCTTGATAATAAAAATTAAAAAAAAACCTGAAAATATCGAAGAATTTTTGAAGAATGAGAACAAGAACAGAACGATACTTATCGCAAACTTAATTCTAAACACAAGTCCTTACTTATTTAAACTTATCAAAAACTCGCTTAAAACATGGAGTGGCTCGTTATAGAGGTATCCGCAAAAAGCCCCGACTTAAAAATGTGTGATTCGCATTAAAAATGGAATTGGGACGCGTGGAACTGCAGCCAATAAGTATAAAGAAATTACTTTTAATTTAATTAAAAAAATATTTTAAATTTTTTCTTAGATGGAGCAAAACTGAACACTTTTATATATTAGCAATAGCTTTAGTCTTTGTACTAACTAAATTAATTTTAACGAATTTTAAAATTTATTATTTTAAACAAAACACTGATGAATTTACACTATTAATTATTTTTGTATTACTTTACTCGTTAAGAAGATAGAGTCTAAAAAGTAAATAGCCACAAGAAAATTTGTCACTTCTGCTCCATAGTTTAAATATATTTATATAATAAAAAACCATTTTCGGACTATATTTATAAAGCTAAAATATTTAGCTTAAATTTAATTACTTTAAAATATCAGTTAAATATTATAAATTTTTAAAGGGAAAATAATAAAAAAAGAATTGCATCTTGAATAATTCTTCGAAATTCTTATTCTAGGACAAGCTTCCAACTAGCCACACAGAGCCCCTAGAAGTCTTTAAAGTTGTAAAAATCAAATATTTCTCAATTAACCTCATAAAACCATGGTGTAAGGATATAACTAACACATGACCGCAGATTTCAAAAATGGTAAAATTTTTAAAATCTCACTGTCAGAAAATGCGTAGACATCAAAAGTTAAATCCAAATTTAAACAACAAAGTCAACAAAAGAAGAGAAAAAAAATTATATCGTGAATTATATCGATAAATTTTTACCAAGACAAATGTCAAAATCAGGGAGAATCTATACAAGGTAACCTCAGTTAAACAGCTGATTATTATTTTTGGCTGCATATATAAAAAACAATGAATTCGTCTTATTGTTGTTTTTGTTTTTTTTAAACTGTTACCAACTTCTATGAATTAAATTTGATTTTTGACGATTATCTTGATAAAAATTTGTCTAGTATAGACTCGACGGTACATTTGAAAAATGAGATAATATTTTAGTAGAATAATTTTTGTTGCTAAAATCTTCAAAATGGTAATGATAACTCATTAAATCTGGCAACATGGTTTATCACATTATTTTTAGCGTTATTTCCACTATAATTAAAAAAGTAAAATTGAAATTTCTGTTGCAATTTTTATTTTGGAATAAGATTTTAATATATTTCTATCAAAATCGATTTCTACTAATTTATAATTATAGTCTTAATTTATTTATACTAATTTTAATTATTTTAAATTTTAAATATTTTAAATTTAATTTTTTAAACTTAACAATTCAATAAGGTACATCTAAGGTAGTTTTAATGTATAATAAAAATGTTATCTATTTTTAAAACGATTTTTTATCATTAATTTTAATTATTTTTATTAATTTTTTATTTATTTTCTTATTTTTAACTTATTTTTATTCACATTTTTTATTTCCAAGTAATTTTCTTTGAAAAATTTAACATTTAATTTTTGTTAAACTTTATACCATTCTATTTCTTTTACAGACACTTGTGCTCTCACGTGAAAAATAATAAATAAAAAAATCAAGAAATTAACACAATATTTCATACACATTTCAAGCGAAAAAGAAGAAATAAAATCAAACCAAAGCGTTTTGTGTAACGTAACTTCATTCGTATAGTAAACGTTAAAGAGCTAGAAAATAAAAAAATACAAAATCTCGAGAATTGTTAATGAAACTATGAAAATGTTGTATTTTTACGAAAATGTATCGTTATCTTAACATACAATTAAAAAGAACAAAATTGCGCAATTATCATCAGTTATTGTTATATTTTGTTATAATTATTTACGTAAATATAAAAGTAATAAAACAAACATTTAACATCGTCTTGAAAACAATTTTAAAAGTAACCAAAACGGAAACATTTTTAAACGAATTACATTTTTGTTATCGTTATATTAACTCAAAAACGCTAACTAAATTATAACGTTAAATATTCAAATAAAAAAACACTCTCTCCTACACTTACTACTACTACTCACACACATCCACATACTTAGCTATATTTTAAAGAAAAAATTTAAAAATTCTTTTGATTAAAAAATAACGGAATATTGAACAAAAGAAAAAAAACATCCTTCTCCTGCCATTACGTTAAAACTGAATTATTTTATTTATTTATATACTACACTACTTTATTGTGTTATTTTTGCTACTCCATTTAACTTTTATTTAAAACATTAATCATAAATAAAATAAAATTCATAAAAAATGTAAACAAAAACAACTGCCTTTACAACCCAAAAATTTAAAAGAAAAACGTAAAAATTACATTAAAAAAAAATAAAAAACTCTACAACAAAACACCCACCGAATTAATCTGGCGTCATTGTTAACAGTAATTATCTTAAAAGAAACTTCAAACTACAACTACTACCATTGTCAACTTCACGTCACCAAAGGATAATAATAATAACAACAAAAACAACATAAAAAGAAAAAAATAGCGATTGAGCAAAAAAGAAAGAGAAAGGGAGGGAGAGAGTATCATAAGACAAGCAAAGAAAAAAACAATCAAAAAACATCATAATTTTGTAAAAACCTACCACCTACCCGTAAGTCGCAACTTCTAACACCTTGTCTAAAATTCTCCTATACATATATTTTAATTTTTAATTTAGTTCCAGCCTAGTTTGTCTTTTCATGCTAACTAGCTGACTAGGCTGGACAACGCTTGAGAGTGTGTCAGTGCCGCGTAAGGATTAAGAAGAAAAAAATCAAAATAAACTCCTTAAAAAATTCGAAAAGAAACCCACTTTCAGAGATATCGGGGGTGGTATCTTGTACAAAATATGGCAACACCTCAAGTCAAAGACTTGGTGTTGCGTTCGCCAGCTGGTTCATCAGAGGTTTTAACATTTTCGTGGCCCCTACAAGTTGGCAGTGGCCAAGATAGACACGATAATGGCATCGATATTATCGATACGATTAAATTTGTTTGTGATGAACTGCCAAGCATCTCATCGGCCTTCGAAGAGATTAATCTTAATCATATAGACACTGCCTGTTATAAGACTATGACAAATCTTGTCGATCGTTTCAATAAAGCCGTGGACAGTATTGTTGCATTGGTAAGTATTAGATGATGTTTTATTTTTGAAACTATTAAGTTTTTAATTTATTTTATTTTTTACATATTATTACATGTATTAGTGAGAATTTCCAAAACTATTTTTAATAATAAATATATATGTACATAGACTTTATTTATAAACATGTGTACACAATCAAGAATATTCGATAGGATTTTTTTCTGATAGAGCTAATAATGGGATGATATACCAAATTCAATCTCTGACTTTAGATGCGGATTCAAATTTCCTTATCTTCTTTTCCATTTGTAATAAACATTAATGAATCAATTTATAACTGGGGGTCCACGGAAAAGAAATGTTTGAAAGATTCCGTGAAGTAAAATTCTGTGGTAAATCTTATTTGTCTTGTTACAAAAAATATGGAATCACTGTGTTGAAGATTTTTGTGGTATCAGCAGATAAAAAATTGCGGTATTCTAACAGACTGATTACAATTTAAACGACAGACGACAAACGACAATGAACAAAAATCAATTTAAATAATAGGGTTTCAACAAGAGATAAACAGTTAACCTATATTGCACTTTTTAATAGTCCAAAACGCAAGTTTAGACCAGGCATGTTTTCTTTCGGCAATTATTTTCTCCTTAAAGATAATATACGTAAAGATAATTTTATCTTTACGTACAAAAAATATATATATTTTATGAGAGAATAAAAGAAATTTTCAAATTGCCTCAAACTCAGACCTTGTTCTTAACGCAAAATATAGATCATTACAGAATCGGAAATAGCTTTTTAAACGTCTTTCGTTCTCAGTATCTAGACATAATAAAGCAAATGAAATCAATGGCCTTTATACCCAATATATCAATATATTCATGAGGGGTAAGGGGTAAAAATCTTTTTTTTAATCGTATTTTTGTTACATCCGTGGTGGAAAAAAAGGGTGGCCAACTTTGATAAAATTTTAAGGATTGGTTGGTTCATTTAGTCACTCGAGTTCCTAGACATAGATAAGATCAAATTCGGGTAAACAGTTTGGTACTTTTTTAAAACATAATATTTCATAAGCTATTGAACTTTTCCAATGATTTTAATAAAAAATAATGTGGTTCTGAGTGAGTTAGGAATCAAAGAAAGTGGTACTTAATGATAAGTTTTTTCCTCTTATGGTTCCAAAGAAGGAATTCTAAAAATACTTTTTTCTTATATATTTTTGAGTTAGAATCCACAAATGCAGGACTTACTGGTACTTTTTCGTGCCTTTAATGGTAATTTCTATATTTCGTATATTACGCGGCCATGAGTGAATGAGATCAAATATGAAAGAATTTTTTGTTTTTCTAATGGTACTTTTTTGAATTTTTTATAATAATTAGCCTAAATACATAAAATTAAAAAATATATATCCACAAGCGGGACTTTTGGGGTACTTTTTTGTTCTTCTAGTGGTACTTTTTGATTTTTTTGAAATAATTATCCTAGACACATGAAATTAAATGCACGTGGTTCTAAGTGAGTAAGAATTCGGAAGAGGTACTTTTTAAGTTTTTTAAATTTAACCTACAAACATTAAAAAATGTGAGTGAGAATACAGCTAATGGAACTTTATGATACCTTTTCTTTCTTAGAAAAAAAAGAAATGCATTTTGGTACTTTTTATCTTCTAAACAAAAAAAAAAACGGGAAAGAAAGATATAGTCGGTAAAGATCAACTATATGATACCCTACACCATTGTTTTCGAGCATAAAAATTCGGGAAGGGACTTATATTACACCTGTGGCCAATTTTACTAAATATAAAATAAAATATACAAATACAGAATAATGCATTGATACTAACATATAGATGATTTTCTACACTTTAGTGCGATTTATGGAAGTAGGTTTATATGGGAGCTATGGTAAATTATGAACCGATTCTCATAAAATTTGGCAATGTTGTTTCTGCTTACATAAAACTTATTTGTATCGAATATTAACTTGATACTAACACTCGTATGAGATTTATGCATGTTAAAGTGACTTTTGGAGGAGGAGTTTATATGTGAATTATGGTCAATCTCATAAATGGATCTTCATAAAATTTGATACATGAAATTTGATACTTGTATAGAACTCTTTGCACCGAATTTCATTAAAATACTTTTATTTGTAAGACAATTTAGAGTGTTCAAAACTCTATTCCGGTGAAATAATGGATCGATCACAGCCAATTTCAATAGGCTTCGTCCTTGTATTATAAAAGTCCCACGTGCCAAATTTCATTGAATTATCTTTAAATTTGCGACCCGTACTTTGTTTACATGGACAGCCAGACGGACGGACATCATTAGATCGATTTAAAAGTGATTCTGAGTCGATTGGTATATTTTAAGGTGGGTGTTGGATAACTTTTTCTATGAGTTACAAACATCAGCACAAATGCATAATAATCGTATTATTTCCGTATCTCAAAGATATCAAGCATATCCTTGGTACTTTTTGTAAATGCTAGTAATTACTTTTTGGTACTTTTTAAACTAAAATGTTTAAATGTACATTATTATATACAGAGGACTCAACGCACTGTGATCCAATCGGATCTTTTGTACAAAAAGATTTACATTTTGAACATGTAATTTTTATATCCTCTAAACTGCAAAATGCAAGAATAAATTTAAATTGTTTTCCTTTCAATCAAATCAATAAGTTTTTTTATATAATTTTAACATTAAAAAAGCGGAAAACACAAATGAGAACAAATGGTAGTTTTTACACACTTTTTCAATATCCTTATGTAATAAAGCTAAAGGTAAGATTAAGCGGTATGTTCATACTTTCCTAAAGACACCAATATTGTAAATGTAGCTTATATGTACATATATTTCCTTTCATGGGAGTTAGGAATCAGAATTTAAGTTTATTTTTCACTTATTGTTTTTTTTTTTTTTTTTTTTTCAAATGATCAAATAGGTCACATAATGATCAACGAAAGCTTGATATGCGGAAAATTTTACTAACCATAGTACATTTCGTTTTTTCTCAATAAAAAAAAATATATATATAAAACAAGATTATGTAAGAGTCCCGCAAGTCCGCTGACGTAGTATACTACGGGACTTAGTGTAAATACTAATATTCCATATACGAATACATTTAACTTTAACATTCCTCTTGTTATATCAGCCTTAATCTTTCCAATAATGTATAATTCATAAATTATATACTGGAAATTTTCAATTTTTTCAATTAATCATTCTCATCCGTTACCCCAATTATCTTAATATTTTAAAAGTTATGTTATGTTTATGTTAAACTTTCTCTTTCTTTCCTTTTCATTTTCTTAACTATTTTGTTTAACATTTATTCATTTTCATTTCTCGTTTTTCAGGAAAAAGGAACCTCACTGCCCGCTGAGCGACTAAATAAATTCGCTCATCCCAGTCTTTTAAGACATATTTTACAATTAGTTTACAATGCTGCCGTACTCGATCCCGATAAACTCAATAATTATGAACCATTTTCGCCTGAGGTTTACGGTGAAACTTCTTATGAATTGGTACAACAAATGATCAAGCATGTAAATGTTACCAATGATGATACCTTTATAGATTTGGGTTCAGGTGTAGGACAAGTAGTCCTACAAATGGCCGGTTCTTTTCCCCTAAAGTCGTGCATTGGCGTGGAAAAAGCTGATACTCCTGCACGTTATGCCGAACGTATGGATATGTATTTTCGTCAGTTTATGGCCTGGTTTGGCAAACGTTATTGTGAATATAAATTATTAAAGGGTGATTTTTTGGTCGATGAACATCGTGAAAAAATAACAAGTTCTTCGTTGGTGTTTGTAAATAATTTTGCCTTCGGTCCTAATGTGGATCATCAGTTAAAGGAGCGGTTTGCCGATTTGAGAGATGGTGCTCGAGTGGTATCGTCTAAATCGTTTTGTCCTTTAAATTTTAGAATAACTGATAGGTAAGTAATAATTGATTTATATAATATATTTATTTTATAAAAAAATTTCCTTCTTTTGTTTACAGAAATTTAAGTGATATTGGTACGATTATGCATGTCAGCGAAATTCCCCCCTTAAAAGGTTCAGTTTCGTGGACCTGTAAGCCTGTCTCATATTATCTGCATGTCATCGATCGCACAATACTCGAACGTTATTTTCAACGTCTTAAAACTCAAAAAGGTGCTGAAAACGATCATCATGCGGGTAAGTTTAACCTGCAAAAAAAAAACTACAAACTAATAATCGCACCCAACTTCAATTTAAACAAATATGGGTTGTAGAGCGTCTATATAAAGCACATATTGGGAGAAAGCTTAGCTTTGGCAAATAAAATAAAGGATTTTTTAGAAAAAAAAAAACTCAAAAGCTGAGTTCTCTAATTTATGCAGTTGATTTAAAAAAGAAACGCTCTCTGCTTCATCACTAACATAATCATTAATCATTGTTTTTCTTTATAATTTTAACTAATTTTTATTGTTTCTTTTTTTTTTTTAATTTAAGTTTTAAAATTTTGTTTAAAATTTTTTTGTTTTTCGAATTGCCAATTAACTATACAAATTCCCAATATTTATTAGAAATTTTATTATTTTTCTATAATCTTTGCTTTAGGTGGCAACACACGCACTACCCGAGATCGTGCCAAACGTGAAGCCAACAATCAAGCTCAAACAAATTCACAAAATTCCAACTCCAACTCGAATACCACTCGTACAAATTCTCCAGCTGCTCATGTTAACAATACAACGACTACCAAAACTAGACAGCAGCAGCAACAACAACAGCAGCAGCAACAGCGTAATATGGAAGTGGATACTTCCACAGAAAGTGATGGTGATGCTAATACCACTAATGGCAATAGCAATTGTAGTGGTGGCCCTGCAGTAACCCGCAATAAAGTTTGGTCTGATTGGGCTAGTTCAAAGGGTGGCAAAAGTTCTCAATCCGACGAAGAAGAAAATAATAATTTCATAAGCAACACCACCAGTTCAAGATCTGCACGCACAACTACCCAGAAAAAACGCAAAAAGCTCACCCGCAAAGCGGCTATAGCAAGTAAAAGTGCTGCAGCTGCAGCTCAAAGGGAACAAGCGGCCAAAGAAAGAGCCGAGGCTGCTCAAGCTTCTAAAGACAATTCTTCCAAAGAAGATTTTGGTGGCAGTTCAACGAGTGGACCTAAAGGACGTAAGGGTCGTTTAAAAAAGGGTGCTCGTGGCAGAAAAAATATCAAAATTGCTGGTTTGGATGTATTGCATCAGGAAACTTTACTCTCTACTTCTTTAGAAGTCATGAGTAAAAAATTACCTCCAGCCCCGGGAACCATAGATCAACAATTAACCTCGCTGTTAACGGAAAATATGGATCATACCGAATTAGAAATACCTGCTTCACCGCAAGATACTCCCTATGCTTTGCAAATTCTTTTGGATGTCTTTCGTTCTCAGTATATGGCCATGATTGAGCAAATGAAATCGAAGGCCTTTATACCCAATATCAAAAGACAAATTCAATTGGAACAGGAACGCAAGCAGCGTATTAAAAATAGAGCTTCCCAATTAGATAAACAAATTAAAGTGCTCATCGATGATAGTGTGGCCTTGTTGAAAGTACGCATGAATGAGCTGGGCATTAACGTTTCATCCCCCAATGACCTCATAGCAAAAGCTAAGGAAATTGTTGGACGCCACAAAGAATTGCAGGGTATAGCAAAGAAAATCCAATCCCAGGTGACCACCTGTGAGATAGAACAAAAACGTTTGCTTAAGAAACATTTACAACATTTACCCGAATACCAGCGTTTATATGGGGTAAATGGCAAAACCAAATTAAACGATTTGTCGGGCTCGGAATTATCCGAGGCTTCGGCTCATGAATTGGTACTCAAGGAAATAGCCAACACTTTGGCTCAACGCAAAAAACTAGTGGCCCAAGTCTCAAGCATAGAGAAAGAGGCTAATACTTTGGAAAAGGCTGTCGAAGAAAGAAGAGCAGCCGCCAGCCTAATGGCCCAAGGCACTAATATCATCTTAGCAAATCCCTCGCAAACATCTTCAACCAACAATCAACCTTTACAACTTACCACCCATAATCATAATCATATGAACGCTGTTAATCCAAATCAGGCCACATCTTCGGTAATTCTAGCATCTTCATCTTCCGCTACTTCCTCCTGTTCTTTAAGCTTGAATCCAGTAAATAATGTCTCTACTACTACCTCTTTAGTGCCAAATAATTGTAATAGTGCTACACAACCGTCTATAACGGTAACGAAAACATCAAGTAAATCAGCAAGACGTGGTAGAGATCACAGAACACGTTCCCAGGAATGGCCAGATGTACCAGATGTAGGTAAAATAGAAGAAAGCAATCCGGAGGTATTGGCCCAAAAGATTTTAGAAACGGGACGTAAAATTGAAGCAGGCAAGTTAACTTCTAACTCCAGCACAAGCTCTAACAAACATGTCATCCACCAAAACATGGCTAATAATCATCAACATCCAAATGCACATCAACATCATCAAATGCAACAGCAGCCGTCGCAGCATCATATATTAAACCAAAACCTTCACCATCATATAACACAAAATCAACATCATCCTGAAGATAAGCTGTACAGAAGTAAACATCATATACAGCAACAGCCACATCAGCATCAACATCAGCGTTCAAATAGTAATGAACCTTCTTTAGGTGCCTACCAGCCGCCACAAGATGCCAGTACTTTAATGCCTGCCCCCAAGCAAAGGGATAACAATAATTTGTTGATTGCCTCTAATGCATCATCATCCATAAGACCCCTTAACAACTCGAGTAGCATTTTACCCAAATGTGAGTTACCCGGCATGCGTAAATCCAATAATAATTCTAATGTACCCGTGGTTAGTATACAAGAGTCTCCCAAAGTAGCCAATTTCGAAGATAGACTTAAGAGTATCATAACCTCTGCTCTCAATGAGGATCAAGAACAACGCAAGGCACAACAGGTGGTGAATCAAGTGCAAGTTGAAGTATCAGCCTCACCACAACAATCTCCGGTACCAAAACGTAGCAAACACTCGCATATTAGCGGAGGAGGAGGAGGATCCTCCAATACTCATAATTCATTAAGCAGTATTATAAATGTGGCCACGCATGGCATGACACATCTTAATGCCACCACTACTATATCACCCATAACGCCGGTACTGCCACCGCCCCAACAACCGCCTCCAACACATGCCATTAATGCATCTGCTGCTGGTAGTAAATATGCTTCAAGTAAAGCCATGTTACTGCAGCCTCAACAACACAACTCTTCTTCGACGTCTTCCTCAGGGGCTGTAAATTGTTCCTCAACGAAATCCTCTAAATATCATGCCGCTATTAATGCAAATCCCAATAATCCTCACTCTGCGCATTTAAATAGTATTTATAATGCAACCGAACACAATTTGCATCGACGCCGCAATTCGGTATCGGCTGCGAATTACGAACAATATATGGTCAATCAACAACGGGAAAGGGAAAGAGAACATCAATTGCAACAGCAGCATCATATGATGAATTTGAGTCAACATAATTCCCATAATCTATCATTGGAATTCAAGCAACCACCTCTCAATGTGGAAAATCATATACAGCAACAACGTTCCAGTAGTCGAGAAATGTTAATGGAAGAACCAGCACCACCTGTACGCTCTTCCTCGGCCAATTCAGACTCTGCTTTGCAATATTATCCACCCACCAGAGATCGTCTTATGTCTTTGGAGCGTAGCAGTAGTCGAGAATCGGCCATTTCGCAACATCATACAGCAAGTCACCTTATAAACCCACAACAGCAACAACCACCCAGCCGACCTAGTTCAAATTCATCACAACCAGATTATACCCAGGTATCACCCGCAAAAATGGCCTTAAGACGTCATTTGTCGCAAGAGAAACTAAATCAAGTGGTACCGGGAACGCAAGGAAATTCGCTACCACCCATTTCCTCTACCAAAACAATAGGAGATTTGGTTAATGGTGAAATAGAAAGAACTTTGGAAATAACCCATCAATCCATAATAAATGCAGCGGTAAATATGTCTACCGTAGGTTCGGCTTCTGGGGAAAGAAATCCCTATCTTTTAGAACGTAGTCTTTATGATAGAGAACGAGATCGTTCGAATGAAAGGGAGCGGGAAAGAGAAAAGGAGAGAGAACGTGAAAGGGAAAGAGAACGGGAACGTTTGATTATTAACAATCATGCTCAAAGACCCGAAAGGGTACATGTCAAACTGTCTGATGAGGTAAACAGTCAGTTATCGTCTGCTAGTAGCTATACAGATATCTCGCCCAGATCAACGTCTCAACAAACATCACAACAACAGCCGGAACGTAAATCTCCATATGCTCATAATTTAGCCACTTTAGCAAATGTTGCATATCAGCACAAGACCATACCACCAGCAAATTCAACTACAAATAATAATCACCACCAACCAACATCATCTTTAACGTCCTCTGCCTCCTCCTCGGCTGCATCCAGTCAATCACGTCATTATAATAGCAGTAATAGCCAACGTGACAGAGATTTAAATAATATACCATATCATGCTAAAAATGCAAATAATTCTGTACCCACTTCCTCCTCTTCCGCTACCAATCGGGATTATCAACCGGTGGCTTTGCCCCGTGCGGAGATAAAACCTTGTATTGAGGCTTATTTTCAAGATCAAGATCATCATCAGTCATCACAGCAATCACAGTCGCAACAACATTTATCTTCGTCCCATAGCAGCCACAAATCGAGCAAAGATAGACATTCATCGCGGAATAATCGCTTAAATGGAACAAATCCTCCTCTAGAAGGTAAGTATTGGTATTGGAAGGTGGCAAGGTTTTTATGAAAACACTTATATCCCAATAAATTTATCTTCTTTCCTCGGAAAAATTCACGAAAACTAAATTTTGGAAATTCACAGAAAACTTAGATTAGAAAAATATACTTTTTAGATTATTATTCATAGAAATCAATATAATAGTTTTACAATTGGCTGAGAATAGAAGTTTGTCATTTCAATCTTCACTAGAATATACGCTACCCCTATAGTATTGAAATAAAAAGGTTTAGTTTAAATAAAACTTAATTTTGGTATACAATATTTTCCACCAGAAAATCTAACCCGCTTATTAACAATCTAATAAAAAAATGTTATTAATAGAAACGTTTAACGATTGTAACTAATCAAATACTAAACTGAAAATTTTTTCAAAAAATATGATTTTTCACGATATACTAGTTATAAGGTTATGTGCTTATGTGGTTATATTACAAACAACAAAATAAAGGTTGTATTTATGTATATAGGTGTACTTTGTCATCACCATCTGTTTGTACGTGTGTATATGAACATTTTATCAGAAGCTTAAACCCCCCAACATTGGCTGCATAAACTAGCAAATGAAACGAGATGTTCGACAACTCAAAAATAATACTCAATGATTAAATTTAATTTAATCGATAATATTTAAGTGAAAAACTATAATTCTCATTTCTATACAAAAAAAAAAAAAAAGACAAATACGTTTATTTATTTTTATTACACACGTGTGTTTTAGTTATAAATTCTAAAGTTCTTTAGCGATTTTAAATAAATATGTACAGGATTTACATATATAAAGAAAAATATCTTTCTATTGATATATTTTTGTGTTTTGTTAAAACCGGATGTTGTGAGCATAAACAAACTCAAATTTAAATTAACTTAAAAAAATATGTAACCAAATGTCGGAAAACTGATCAAATACATCAAATTGATGGTTATGAATACGACTCACAAAATGCCATGCTTTGTAAATTTTTATTTTATTTTGCGATTTATGTTTTTCTTAGTATATTTTTTTTAGATTTTTTTTCTTATGTTGAAAAATAATATTTTAAAACATACAAAAAAATCGTTAAAATAAAAAGAAAAACGCCAATCGATTTCTTTTTGTCTTGGCAATCTTTTTTATTTTGACGATTTTTTTTTCGTTTTTCTATTTTGATGATTTTTTTCGTTTTGGCTTTTTTCGTTTTCGATTTTTACGTTTTTGGTGTTTATTTTTTTCATTTCGGCGTTTTTTTTTTCTGCGATTGCTTTTTGTTTAACGATTTTTTTTTCGTTTTTTGGCATTTTTTCATCATGTCGTTTTTTTTTTATTTGTATTCCGTTTTTTTTTTTTTTTTTTTTTTTTGATTATCGCAATTTTTCGTTTTGACGATTTTTTTAATTTTGTAAATTTTTTTATTTTGGCGTTTTCTTCCGTTTTTGCGTTTTTTTTTTTTTTAATTTTGGCTATTTTTATTGTTCTTGCGAATTTTTTCGTTTTGAAAATTTTTCTTTTCTTTTTTGAGATTTTTTTCGTTTAAATGATTTCGTTTTGGCGTTTTCTTCCGTTTTTAGATTTTTTTTAATTTTTTGACTATTTTTTTCTTCAATTTGGTGTTTTCTTCCGTTTTAGCGTTTTTTTTTTCGTTCTTGAGATTTTTATTATTATTATTATTATTATTATTATTATTATTTGTCGTTTTGCCAATTTTTTATTTTGGCAGCTTTCTTCGTTTTTGCCATTTTTTTCCGTTTTAGCGTTTTTTTTCGAGATGGCGATTTTGTTGTTTTTGGGGATTTTATTTATTTATTTATTTTTTTTTTTTTTTTTTTGTTTTGGTGTTTTTTTCTTTCCTTGGAAATTTTTGTCCATTTTGGCATCTTTTTCCTATTTTTGTTTTGTAATTTATTTATTTTGGTCATTTTTTTGATTTGGCGATTTTATTATGGCTGAATTATTCATGGAAGCTAAAATTTTCTCTAAAAGATAGAGTTTTTCCCAAATAAAAAGTAAAAATGTCCAAAAAAAAACTAAAACTATCAAATGCGGTGGAAGCTTAAGTAGTGTATGGGACTAAAGCAAATTTATTACAATGAAGTATCCTTACAAAACTTTTAGGACAAGTTTCAAATTTTTAAAAAATGTTTACGTCCTTATATAATATACTATAAATTGTTTAGGTTTCAAAGTAACTCAAGTAGAAAAGAAACCATGAAAGCTGATGAAATGAATCGCGACACACAAAATATGTATTCTTTATTGCAGATTTTTAATTATGGTTCACCGCCAAACATAGATAACAAGGACATTTAACGATTGCAACTCGAAGTTGACAGCACAATAGGTTCTTTAATCTAACTCAAACACATTGGACAGCTCAAAATTAACAATAAAATGCATCGTTTTCTCTAAAATATACCGTAGCAATTAATGGAATTTTAATATTCCAACAATATGTTACATTCAGTTGCAGTTAAAGCACAAGCATTGTATAGGACACTTTAAATTAAAACCCTTCTAAATCCTTGTTTTTCCTATCAATTTTCTCTATTTGTTTACTTTAAAATAAAAAAAATCATTAATATATTTATTTTTATTCCCAAAAGGTCTGGCTGCTTCATTAATGGCTTCACGTAAATTTCGCGAAGAACATGAGGAACGTCAAAAAAGAGCCGCTGCTGCTTCAACCACACCGTCGGGCCATCATAATAACGAACACCATGGACAACACCAGCAACAACAAAATCGTCAACATCACAATGCGGAACATTATAACAATTCATATGGCTCACAACAACAGGCAACATCTACGCAACACAACAGTAGTAATCATCGCAATGGCTCTCCTATGAAGGTGGAACGTAAGTTCTAGAATTTTATTAAAAAGGAGAGAATAAAAGTTTTAAATAAAATATATATTTTTTTAACTTGCAGTTGGTGTAAAACGTACATCACCCATGACAAATGTACATCCCAGAGGAGCAAAAGTGGCACACTATTCAAATGAGCCACCTCTAAACTCTTATGCCAATACAAATGGTGGAGGTCACCATCATCATCATGGTCATCATAGTGCCAATATACCCGCACATTCACCAACATCTTCCTCTTCCACGAATGCGGGTTCAACTAATAGACGTGGTAATAAATTAAGCTTGGAACCTTTACTTATGAGTCCAGAAATAAATTCCATATTGGGAGGTGATGATACAAGATCAATGCAACAACAGCAGCATAACTCTGCTAATAACAATAGACAGTCAATACACAATAATAACAACAACAGCAATAACAGTCATCATCAACAACATGGTCATTATAACAATTATCACCACCATCAACAGCACCAACAACAACAACAACAGCAATACCATCATCAGCAACACTCTTCCAATAATCACAACAGTCACCATCAGCATCACAATCATCATCAGCATGCTTATCAACATTTAAGTAATCGTAACTCAAATACGAACAATAACAGTTTGGCAACTTCATCTTCTTCCTCTAATGTTCTAACAACAAACTCTAATCCCATTGTAGGAAATCGTAATGCAGATGATGGTAAGCTTGAATTTTCTAATTATTCAATTAAAAAAACTATTCTTCATCAACATCAACCAGATTATGATAATAATAACACTACATCCTCTACATCACCACCTCAACCACAACCATCATCCTCCTCTTCATTATTATCATCATCATATTCCACCTTACAATTGGAGAAAGAAGATGATCAAAAAAACCAACATAAACACTATCCTAAAGTATCACCACCTCATAATTTACACTTAGAACATAATAACTCACAAATTTCTAATACTTATACATCTAATACTGTTACTACCACCACTAGTACTACTTCTGACCAATACGATTATTCACCACAACCTTTTTCATCTCCTTCCTCTTCCCCTCCAAGTGCTATAAATTTAGTTAGTCGTCTTGATCAGTTTTTTTCCGACAGCGATAACATTAAAATTGATGATTATGTTAAAGAAAAATTTGATGAAAATTATGATGAATCATGATGAGTTTTGAAACGTTTTATTAGATATTTTCATATTTGATTTTTAGATTTTTTCGATGTGTAATAGATTTTTTCTTTTTAAATAAGGGGACAATTGTTGTAATTTTAATTTTAAATGAGTTTCTATTGATACTTCTACATAACCTCTTATGGTTATAATAAAAATGAATTGCAGCCTAAAATTGGAATACTGAAGTCGATGCTTATGGACGACATTATAATTACTTTTAAAGTAGTCATATATTTTTCGCCTTTAAAGAAATTCTGTAATTATTTTCCCAATTGCAATGTTTATAGAAAACTTTCATAAAAATTTATATTAAATTTTAATATCTAAAATAAATCTTATTTTTCAGTCTTTGCAGAGAGATTTTAACAAATATTTAATATTAATTTTTCTTAAAATTAAATACTTTGCAGCATTTAATTGCACTTGAAACTAAATTATTGCATGTGATACCTCTAGCATAGTGTCCAGACAAGCAATTTTTTTTATCAAGATAAACGTAAAATTGTTATTTTTTTTAATTACGGTCAATTTTTTATCTTTATCAACTGTAGGGGAATACCAACACAGACAAAATAGTGCCTTTTATCACCCTATGTCCAGACAAGTAAATTTTTTTAACAAGAAAAGCGTCAAATTTTTTCTGAATTACAGACAATTTTTTATTCTTTATCAATAAAATCAGGGCAACCAAAAATATGGTCTAAAAAAGTGTTATATACATTAAAAATAATTTTAAAATCGGAAAATATGGCTTTCTTAAAATGTTATTGAAATATTATATTATATTCTATTCGCACTTAAAAAATTTTCAGTGCTAAGACATTACATCAGGAAATTAAACAATTTATATTTATTTATAGGGGGAAAATTAATAGCAAGTCTGATTTGAATGACATGACGTATGTATGTGGCAATAAAACGAAAATTCACTACTGGCAAATTATGTAAAAAATTCTGTTGGGTACAAAATATGAAAAAAATTTTTTTTAAGTGCAAAAATTGCTAAAAATATGCTCTGAAATAAGGATTTTCAATTAAAATATGATAAAATATGCCGCTAAGTCCAAAATATGCTGGTTACCCTGGTCATAACACATGGTGTAAAAAGTACCAACAATAACCAAAATGTCGACTTTTATTAAGCAAAATTTGTCAGAGCTCGAGCGCTGAAAACTTTGTCTTGACTCTGCAATAATACTAATTTCTACACTAGAGAAATTTTTATCCTGATAAAATGTTGACGTTTGCTTGATAAAAAATTGTATAGTCTGGACACAGGGTCAATCAAAGTTGTCAGAGCTCGAACGCTGATAACTTTGTCTTGTGTGAAAAAATTCACGTTTGAAATATTTTTAATGAAAATCAAAGCAATTTAATGTATTTATTTTGTATCATAACCCTTTGAATAATTTTTGCACTTTTTTTGCTTCAGAAGTAAAGTTTTTCTTTTTAGATAAAAAGTCAATTCAAAGGAATTTTGATCATTTAGCTTTGGCGGCAATAATTTTGATACATAAAGCAATTATATCCACTCTTGTTAGTTCAATTTCTATCTTTATATTTTTATTCTTTTGTTAGGCCTTTGCACAGTGGGGCAGAATTTTTTGGAAATAAATCTGCAACTTCTGATCGGCCGGTTGGATTTTCATGAAATTTGGTATAGGCGTAGCAGAGGAGTGTACAATATTATGTTTGGAAGGGGGGCACAGCAATCCCCCCAGGGGCGGAGCTAAGGGGGCTCAAAGTTAGGTACCTCTGACATAAACAATTTTTAATCGCTTGCAGAATTTTTGTTTCTCGTTCGATTTCAAATATTTTTATATATTTTTCCCTTATAGTTTTCGAGTTATTTGCGTTTGAATTTTTAAGCACTATAATTTTGCATGTTCTTGGTCCAGTTTTTTTCAAAAAAAAAAAAAAAACAAGCCTAATAACTCAATTGGTCATGGTACATAACTTTCCGAATTCAACCCATTTTATATGAAAGTTAAAAATATGTATTCCAAATTAGGCTTATCCTTTAGCATATATAATTTCCGATCTTTTGCAAAAAGATTCAAGTCAATATCATGCCTTAAATTTTTATATTTCCAATTTATTGTATATATGACTATATTTTTACAAACTTGCAACTTTTGCCTTTAGTTTTGCGTGAATAATTACTTAGAAAATTGTGAATATTTCTGTATACTTTTAATAATATCTATACACAAAATATTTTT
Source organism: Protocalliphora azurea (assembly GCA_932274085.1). Taxonomy (NCBI): domain Eukaryota; kingdom Metazoa; phylum Arthropoda; class Insecta; order Diptera; family Calliphoridae; genus Protocalliphora; species Protocalliphora azurea. Next base: position 66,361,636 of record OW026519.1, read on the forward strand.
ATAAAAATAATTAATAAATATTTTTTATTTTCAATAGGGTTGCCACATTTCCCAAATTTAAATAAATTTTTATCCTTTTCTAAGCATTCATATATTTGTATTAATGAATTTAAAATAGCAAAACAAACAAAAAATGTCTATTTTAACTTAATCAATAAGTATTTTATTAGTTTACATTTATGGTGTTTACCTAAATTTAACAAATGTTTTTATCTATTGTTGATGGTTAAAAATTTATATATTTATGATCTAGTGATACCTAGCTGCAGCATTTATCTATTACTGATGGTTCAAAATCTTTCCGGTGATACCTAACAGCAACATATAATATAAATGAATTCGGTATAGGTACTCTTCCAAATTGACTCTTTCAGATATTTTACCTTATGAAAATTCACAGAATACCTGTAAATATATATACCTGTGCGATATATCTAATAGATATATATAATCCTTATCAACATGAAGAATTGTGTTGTGTTCTGTGGAGTTTATCTAAAAATGATCTAATCGTTTAGAAGCTATAGTGGAATTCATAAAAACTACATATCATGCAAAAGTCGACGTTGTTGGTAAATCTCAGATAGAGAGCTTTTTAAAGTTGTATGACGTAAAAATGAAGCCCTTGAATCAGCGTACTAACAGATTATCTTAATGAAATTTGCAGGAAATGTGGATCTTATTAATATAAATAAAAGCGCGTTAACCAAATTTCAATCAGGGGTACGGTTTTCCTGAATTCCCAAATAAACTAATCAAAATTCCCAAAAATGGGATTTTTTTTACATTTTTGGCTATAGAATCCACATTTTTCCGAAGTTCCGTAGATTTTGATTTAAAACTTTTAACAACATATTGAGGATTCTAAAAATATATTCCGCTTGTCGATTCGTGCTTTGGGATTTGAGAAAATATGGTCTAAAATCAAAACTTTCATATAAAATGGGTCGGATTCGGGAGGGTATGTACCATGACCAATTGAGTTATTGGTCTTTTTTTATCTTAAGGTGAAGTTACCTTTCAGAAAAGTGCAAAATTATTATATGTTGCTAAAAAAAATTTTATTTTAGATAAAAAAGAGTGTAGATACTTTTTCGGCTAAAAAAACACAAAGAGTCGTCTTTTTTGCAATTTTCAAATTTGGACTCGGTAAAGATATCGACTTCAAATTTTTTTTATTCAATAGATAATTTTGTTATTTAACTAGTTAAGAAAAAAACTAATAAAATCGGTCGGAAATAATAGGATATATATGAAAAAAAAAAACTGGACCAAGAACATGCAAAATTATGGAGCTTAAAAATTCAAACGCAAATAACTCGAAAACTATAAGAGATAAATAGGACATGTAAGCATGTATAGGTGTTATCAGGGCCTACAACAATATATAAAAGTATGTGAAATCGGACGGGAAACAAAAATTTTGCAAGCGATTAAAATTTTTTATGTCAGAGGCACCTAACTTTGAGCCCCCTTAGCTCCGCCCCTGGGGGGATTGTTGTGCCCCTCTTCCAAACATAACATTGTACACTCCTCTGCTACGCCTATACCATTTCATGAAAATCCAACGGGCCGATCAGAAGTTACAGATTTATTTCCGAAAAATTTCGATTCTGCTCCACTGTACTTTGTAAATGATAAGAATTGCCAATACTAATAACTTATTCGATAAAAAATTATATTTCTCGAAAAACGCCAATTTTCACCGAAAACTTGCAGGCATTTTAAAAGTTAGAATTTTTTACGAGCTCAACTTTATTTTTTTTTTTTTTTTTTTTGATTTCGTGAAACACACAGTTTTTCTCCATGATGCCAACAAGTTCTTACTATTTTCGTATTTAATTATAAAAGTACCTATTCTCCATAATAAACTTATAAAAAAATTGTAGTATTCAATAATTACAAATTAATGAAAAGTGTTGAAAAATGACATATTTTTTTAATATTTTAGATTTGCTGACATTATGATGACAATGACATGAGTAAAAATGAAAACAAAATTGATTTTCTGGCATTTTAAAGAGTACTATTAAACTACGATAACAAAAACACAAAAAGAAAATGTAAATTGAATTTTGGTCAAGAAATGTTGTCGGTGTAACTATAGTGCGCTGCAATAATTCTATTATATTCTGCGTTCTTGACGTTTGCCTTATTACAACATTTGCTTGTCTGGACAAGCAAAATACATTACAAGAATATAATTTTTTAATTGCCTGCATGATTTCCGGATGAGAACACATTTGAATATATTTGAAGAATGTTAATACGTCGGATTTGCCCTTAAAATTAGATATATGAAAGTGTTTTCATCCAAAATAACCAATAATTGATGCATGGAGGTCCTTAAGTGAAAAAATTATGGCAACAATGGCGAAGTGGACGCCGGTGATATTTTTTTTTTTTTTTTCAATATTTAAAAAAAAAAAATTAAATGCAGCTGCAGTGTTTATAGGAAACCTTACTAGCATTTTTAATAAAGAACAGAAAATGCTAAAGTCCTTTTTTGTTATAGAAATTCTATAAAAAAAATCAAAAATATTTTATTTTAATTTTTTTTTTTTTTTTTTTTTTTTTCTTAAAAATATATGCAGTAAACCGAAAAATTTAACACCGTGCTAAAATATTAAGCGTTTTCACTATGGTACGTGCAAATTTGCAATCGTCAAATTTGCACTGCACATTATCTAGTGTCTACATTAGGCAAATTTATATCAAAACAAACGTCAAAATCAGTGCGAATATATACAAGGTAACCTTAGTTAAACAGCAGATTATTATTTTGGTTTTTGCAGTTGTCAAACTGCATATATAAAAAACAATAAGGAATACGCCATATTGTTATTTTTGTGCAACTGTTGCCACCTTCCATAACCTAGTGTCTACATTAAGCAAATTTATATTAAAACAAACGTCAAAATCAGTGCGAATATACAAGGTAACCTTAGTTATACAGTTGATTATTATTTTGGTTGTTACAGTTTCAAACGGCATATATAAAAAACAATAATGAATTCGCCATATCGTTGTTTTTGTGCAACTGTTGCCACCTTCCACAAATTCGCGTTAAGTTTGACGTCTGTCTTGATAAAAAAATCTCTAATGTAGACACTATGTAAATTCGCGTTAAGTTTGACGTTTGTCTTGATAAAAAATTTTCTAATACACTATGTTATGGCAGATCATACTTATTTTTTTGCTAAATTTCTAAAAATAAGTCTGGCAACGTAGCATCAAATTTATTATTTATTAATTTATGTATAATTTGATTTGTAATTATTCCAAAACATTTTTTTTTCCTTTTTTAAAAGTAACAATATGGCACTTAATATGCAAAATCTATTGTTTACTTTTTTTTTTGAAACGGAGCAAATATGCAACTTCATTTTTTATCAAGGTTTTTTTAGTGCAAATAAAGCAAAATGGAACAAAAAAAAATGAATTCTGTTGTGCTGATGCAAATTTTCTCACATTTGCAACGTTTGCACATTGTGAGTACCATTATTGTATGGGATGCATTAGTCCGCATTATTTAAAATATAAATTTACAATTATTATAAATTTGAAAAGTCTGAGCATAAAATGTTATGTAACAGAATTTTGTCATTATTTAGCTAAATATTTTTAATGAAGACATTGACAAGTTTTATTACTTTATATATTTTTTAGTTAAATTGTTTTTTATTTGTTGTTGTAGTATGCTTAAACAGTAAAATTAAAATTTTAAGAGAGTTTTTGTTTTTTATCAGTTAAATAAATTTATATTTTAATAATTTTCGATTCGTCTCTATTAATAATATTTTTTATAATATAATTCTTAACAAATTACAATCAATTTTGTAATATATACATATTTTTTATCATAAAACTAAACTATCACAAGAGAAATAATTAATAAACACAAAAAATTGTTTTATATTAATGTTTTTTGTTCGTTTAAATGTTTGTAAAGTAATAATTGTGTTGTTAATTTTGTCCAATTAAAAAGTATATGTTTTTAAAATAAGTTTTTAAATAATTTTTTCTTACATTTTATGTCAAATTAAAAAAACATTTTGTTAGAGAAATTAAATTTTTGGGAGAAACGTTAGATACTTGAAGAAAAATTTTATTTTATTTTATCTTATATTTTTTTAATAAAACTGCTTTTGATTTTAAATAAATATTAATATTTCAAATTTCTTTAATGACATACGAATAATTTATTTATTTCCTACTCCGCCCCAATATGACTTCATCAAACTCATTTTCTTCATTTATGTATATAAAAAAAGAACTCCTTTTAAAATTTTCATTTTTAAACCACTAACTTTTGAAAGAACTTAATTAAACACCTACCACAATTTCTGTTTTGTTTACAAAACAACAATTTTTTTTAACCAACTTTCGAAATTCTTCTTAATGCCGTCTTTTTTTTACTATTCCTTTCTCAATTGTCTTTCTAAACAGTATTTAAATTGGATTCTTCTACTACTTCTACAACAAAACGAAATTTTGATTTAGTAGGACGTACTAGTACATAAACTCAACTACCTCCACCACTACCACTACAAAAAACAAAATATATATAAATTAGAAAAAAAAAATACCTTCACCATAAAATACCATCTCTCCTACCATAACAACCACTACTACCACCACCAACCACTACCCAGCCTTATAAAAAATAAAAATTACAATTGGAATATTGTTGCCGATAAAATAAAATAAAAAAAGACTAAAATTTTTATTTAATATTTATTTTAAATATATATTTTAAATATAACTAAAAGACATAAATTAGTACAAAATGAATGAATGAAAAAGAAGAGTGAGAAAAAAGCAATTAAATTAATTTACAATTTTATTTTCAAAAATAACCACAATAATATTGATCTTTATTTAATTTTTATTTGTTAATTTTTTTTAAGGTAAGTTTTGTTTAATGTTTTTATTTTTTATAAAATTTTGTTAGTGTTTTTTTAGTTTTTCATTACTAATATAAATGTTTTTAAAGATATTTAATATTGGGCATGTTTTATTTTGTTTAATTGTTTAATTATTTTTTATAAACATATTATTAGGTGGCCTAAAGGATTGATTAAGTTCTACAAAAGTAACAGCAATAAACGTTTTTCTTAATAAAATAGATATTATAAAGTCTAGACTCCTTGTAAATTATCATATGGCTCTTCTTATATATTTAATGCAGATATGTTTTTTTTTTTTTTGAGAATTTTCAAGAGAAATGGTTATAAATAATAAATTACAGAGAAAAACTTTATTTTCTTAAGAAAATCTAACGTAGTGTCTGTACTAGACAAATTTTTATCAAGACACGTCAAAATCAGTGCGAATCTATACAAGGTAATCTCAGTTAAAGAGTTGATTATTTTTGGTTACTACAGCTGTCAAACTGCATATATAAAAAAACATTAATGAATTCGCATTATCGTTGTTTTTGTTCAACTGTTTGCACCTTCCACATAATCGGATTAATTTTGACGTTTGTCTTGATAAAAAAATTGTCTAATATAGACACTACGTAACAAACTTTAGCATTAAATAAAAACAGCCTAAAAAACAACTTCAAATGCAAATATGGCAGCACTACAGCTGTCAGTTGCAGTCAAAGCAAAACATTGTGTGGAACTGTTGCAGTAAATTTAATTAACTTCTTAAGCCGTTATTAACCAAAATTTTAATAAGTGAATAATTATTGTGTAAAAAAATATTGTACTAAAAGAAAATGAAATACATTTTTGTTTAAAAATTATATTGAAAATTTTTAAGCATACTTTTAGGATTTAAATTAAAAAAGAAATATAAATAACGTCTGAACAGCCAGATAACAGGTTTTATACGAAAGAGAAATGATTCGTAACGTTCGGAATCAGGTCAAAAATGATTAAGAATTATTGAGTCATCGCTATGAAACTTGGTAGTGAGATTTACGGTTATGGAAGAGTTATTTATATTGAATTTTATATACATTTTGTATGTCCGTTTAACCGAATTCAGGGAAATATTTTTGTGGAGGTTAGGTTAAACAAAGGACCAATAGACTTTCAACCTTGTAGCAATAATATCACACGTATTAAATTTCAATAAGTTGTATTCAAAACACGAACAGAGAGTGGGACATTTTCGTCATTTTTTGAACTTTTTAATATTTGATTATAAAGGAATACAACTAGTGCACCTATAGTCTTCAGAATATTTTCCATAATATTGTTCAATTTAAACTAAATCTATTCGCAGATTGTTTGATAATCTTTTATTGAATTTGATATTTTTTATTATATTTCTTAATATAATAATATTTCTTATAATATTTCAAAGTTGTATTAAATTGATTAAAAGTATAAGTAGAGATAATTTAGTTAATTTGAAGAATGCTAATAAAGCACTTATCTGGATTAAAAAATAAAAAAATGTTTAAAACTTCAAAAAATATTAATTATCAGTTCGTCCAGATGAACGGATACCCATTATGAAATCGACTCAAAATCATCCAAATAATAAATAAAACTACATATTAAGATTGAATTTCTTAATAAACATTAAAAAACATTTCCATAATTTGAAAATTTAAATTTTGAAAAATATTTGAAAAAAAAAAAACAAAATCAAATTGCGATAATATTAACTTTTTTCTGAAATAAATTATTACCCAATTTACAAAGTTTATTATTTGAGATATTGTAACACATAATTTGAAATAATACATCATTTCAAATTTTTTAAAAATTTAAAATAACATTATAACATTGTGAATGAAGAAGCCTCGTTTATGAAATTTGTGAAAAATTGTTTTCAAAATTTTTTGCTTTCAACAAAAAATTTAATTTTACATGCAAAATTAAATGAAATATTTAATAAAAATTCCACTTTTCACAAAAAATAAGATTTTCACTAAAAATTTGATTCTCGTCAAAATTCCAGATTTTCACCACAAATCTAAATTCCACCAAAAATCAAAGTTTACCAAAAAATTCAAATATTCACTTAAAAAATCAAATTTCCACTAAATATCAATTTTTTTCGAGTTTTCACCCAAAGTCCGATCGATATCAAAAAAAAAATCCGATTTAAAAAAAATAAGATTTTTTTCATCAAAAACCTATTTAGAAAAAAATATTTTGAAGCTTTTTCAGAAATTATAATATTTTTATTACATTTATTCACAAAGTGGAATTATTATTTTTTTTTTTTTTTTTTTTTATTTATTTTTGTTCATATAATACTTTAACAAAAAACACAATAAAAAGGTCGTGAATTGAGTATATGTATTTAAAATGTGTATTAAAAGTTGAGCTTTTTATTAAATAATGTTAATTATTAGTGGATTATGAAAATAATTTGTTAACGATATCTAAAGAATTTTAATATTTCATAAAATCGCTCTTATGGCTACTAAATTACTAGGTTTATAAGTAGGTTTGCAAATACAAAGCATCCATAATTTTTTATTTGCACAGTTACTAAGTTTATACGTGAGTCTTATTAGCAAATAAAATGTTTAGAAAATTAAAATTTTGGCGTTTAAAATTTTTTTATTTTCTATTAACTTATAAATCTAATTTGTGAAAATATTTGCAAATAAAAGTTAAATTTCTTTTAATATTCATATAATTTAATTATTTGCATGAAACTTGTCGTATAAACATAGTAAATACAAAAGTAATAAATTTTAATGAACGGTTTTAGTACTTTTATAATATAATTTTTTAGGTATTTACGGCTAAATTAAAAATAATAATAATTTTTTTATCATAAATAACACTTGTACATGTCTGCTGCTCAATGCTTTTTTATATGTTTTGTAAAATATTACTAATTAAATGTTTTAAACGAGTTTTAAATCAGCGTAAAATAACTTACATAAGGCGACTCTTTATAGTATTAAATAGATTTTGAATGTTCTTAAAAAATTCGGTTTGATATATTTAAAAATTCCTTTGATAAATTTAAAATTATAAGTAAACTCTTTAAAAAAATAAATTACAAAAAAAAAAAAAAAAAAAAAAAGAATGTGGACAATAATTTTATTTTATACTAAAAGCTTAAGTTTTATTATGTTTAATGTTTTTAATTTAAAATAACACATTTCTTGTTAATAATTATTCTGTATATTACTTTTATATGTAGCTAATTTTATTATTTAAACTTTTAATTAATATTTTGGTTTTTATTTTAATTTAAATTTTAAAACAATTATTGTACTAATTTATGTAAAAATAATAAGAAATTATTTCAATAAATATTACCATTGAAAACAATTTGTTTTTTGCGCAAGAAAATTATTCAAAATAAAACGAACTTCATACTAAAATATAAATATAAAATTTCTTTAAATTGACTCCAACGCTTTAAGAGCAAATTTCCATTAGAAAGAAAAAAAAAACAAGAATTTCATGCTAACTCTTCCTTAACTTGAACTCAAAATTTTAACTCACCTTAACATAATCTTATTTAATCTGACTAACTTAATTTAAATTAATAACTAACATTAAAAGCAAAATAATTAAAAAAAAATAAACACAAAAATTAATTAAAAATTTATTTTTTTTTTACTTAAATTTTTCTTCCTTTCTCTACTGCTAACTTCGTTCGTATTTTTGATAGATGACGTTATAGCAGATGATGAAAGCCATTGGCAGCATCGAGTTAGCTCGGGGTTTGATCGTTTAGTAGCATTTGCCTCTACCGAGCTAGATAAAACCAGACGTTCTATTGACACTGATACGGTACCCTCCTCCATAAGCTGCAATACCTCGCCGGATTCGGGTATAACACATAGCAGCAGTAATTCGGATGTAGCAAGGACATTCCTTTCCACCTCGTCAACATCATCACAATTGGATTTACCCATTAGCAGTGGCAGTAGTACATCTAGTGGTAATAGCAGTTTTATGGGTCATCATGGTCACCATCATCATAACCATCTAGGTGGCAGCCAAGATCATTTAAGTGACAGCAGCATGAGATCTACACATTCTGATGTCAATTCTATGCCCATAACTTTAAAAAATTGCTCTTCACCCCAGGATCCCTCGGCTATAGATAGTCCGCCTCTTTCAGATATGGGTTTGCCTCGTACACCCAGTCCCAATGCGGCCGTTAATACACCACCACCTTCTTTGTTAAATGCCAGCAATAGTTTAGATAACGCTAACAACAATTTGAAAATTCCTTTAAAATATCAACGTAAATCGAAGACATCTTTGGAGAAACACTATAAAAAGAAATTCTGTGAACGTAACTGGGAATACGATTGTGATGAGTTGTTGGCCTATTCAAATTCTTCATCAAACACAGCCGCCGATGCGGCAGGCAATGCTAACGATCAAATAGATGGTGCTGTTAAAGATATAGATTGCTTAAACAATACCTCTTCTACAATGGAACAGCAACAACATATCCTGCAGCAGCAACAACATCTCCAGCAGCATAATCATCATAAATCGTCAAAATTTCGGCCAAAAGGCAAAGATTGGGATTGGTCCATGGATAGCAATAGCAGCAGTAGTCAAAAGGCCAAATGCGACTTAAATGCTACGGTAAATAATTCATCTACAGCTACTGCAGTAGCACCACAGTAAAATTAATATTGAAAATATCATCTTTGAAACAAATTAAGTTAAACATGTTTTATTTTCTTTACTTTTTTAACAAAATTGTTTATTTATATTGATTTTTTTTATTAATTTTTAAATAGTTTGTTATATTGCATACATAATTAATTTAATTTTTTCTGTTTCCCTGTTAAGATTTAAAGTTTTTTTAGTTATTCTTTTTTTGTTGAAGCAAAAAAACAGATGCTGTTAAATTAAATTTTTTAATCGTTTTACTTATTTTTTAATATTTTCCTTTAGATTTTAAGTTAATAAAGTTGTTAATTTGAAGCAACAAAATAAATAAATTGTAGTAATTTTTATTAATAAAAAAATAAAACTTGAAATTTTGGTTTTGTGTTTTTAGTTTTTTTTATTATTATTTAAATCAGAAAATATATGGAAGGAATGAATAAACCTCCAACAAGAGAAATATATATATATATATATATATATATATATATATATATATATATATATATATATATATATTAAGTTAAACATTAATTAGTTTTGTTTTTTTTTTTTTTTTATTTTAAATTGAATGCCTAAGTCGGCGTTCACACACGGCAATTTTCGTATGAGAGAGAGAGAGAGAGGAAAAGGGAATATGAAGGGCTACAAATTTACCTGTACTTTAAATTCGTTTTGCATTTTTTCGTACCACAAAACAAAAACAAATCAATGTAACTGAATCGAAAATTGCTCAAATAGAATTTTGTGTGTAAACGTAAAAGCAAGTTCAAAAAAGAAAAATAAAAATTTCGGCAAGAAAAAAATGCTGTGTGTAGGCCTAGGCTAAGAGAATAGAAATTTTATTTAATGTTCAATATTTAAGTCAATTTGTTGAAATTTTATTTAATTAAAATTTTCATTGTCCTATTCATTTTGTTGCATTTTTATTTTATATTCTTCCTCACAAAATATCCGGTGAAATGAAAATGATAGATTTGATTTCAAATATTTAAAATTTTGTTCAGTTTAAAAATTAACATAACCTGCAAATCATATAACCTCAAATATCTGATTAACCATGTCACAAGATTTCTATTTTAAATTTTCCAGTTTTTGTACCATTTCTTTAAAAAAAAACATTTTCTTATAATTTTAATCCGAACAAATAATAAAGAATTCATTTTTCTATTTCCCCATAAACTTAGTTTTGTTGTTGTTTCCAAAGCTGCTTTAAAATAACAAGAATTGATTAAAAAATAACAATTTAATAATGGTTAAAGAATAATTTTTAAATGAAATGATTGCAAATAATATTATTTATTAAATATAATATTAATTCATATAATAATTCTCTTTTTAGCAGTCAGAGGTAGAATTTGAAAAAATTCTTACTGGCTGTTATTAATAACCTTTCCAACATTTTTGGTAAAAGTGTTAGTATGTTCTTCTCCAATACCTGGTTTTGGTTAAAGCTTATAATATAATATAGAACAGGAGTTAGGACTTCAGAATATTGTTTGCTAAAGAGCACAGAGCACGTTACAGGGGCAAAAGTTTTGTGTTTTCGTCCTATAACGCTTTTAAATAGCAATTCAAAAAATATTAAGAAAAATTGTAAAAATAGGAGAGAAAGATAGGAAGGGGTTACAAAAATAACTATAGGTTGAAATTAAAAAAAAAAATAGTTTTTCTTCTATGTCTGGGCAAGAAAATTTGTTATCAAGACAAACGTAAAATTTTTGTCTGAAATATAGACCATTTTTTATCTTTATCAATTTATCAACGAATTTAAAAGAGAGAAAAAGAATTAACGTCCTTATGAAAAATCGCACCGTCTGAACGCACGATTAAAAAGAAAAAAGAAATGATTTTGATTTAATAATTTACATTGAACTGCCATGAATTGCTATCAAAATATCATGTTCAAACATTGTTTTCTAAACATTTGTTCGAGCAACCATATTTAAACCTTAAACATTTAGGTTAAATATGACATTAATGTCAGGTAGACGTCTTGTAATCTAGGCTTAGAATATATAGCTATTGGATCTACTTTATTAGAAGTGTTTGTCACTTTTACAAAAAGAATTTCAATCCTTTTCTTTTAAAAAAATTATTTGCAGGTTTATTCCAGATTTTCTATATCTTTTATGGGGTTTTGATTTTTTTAAATGAAGAAATATTTGATTTTATAAACAATTCCACAATATTTTTCAATAAATTTTAATATTATTGCTTTGTTTTTATCAATTATAACTAGCAATATTTGTTATAACGCTGCAATAATACTGGTTGTCTTTGTGTGACAAATTTTTATTTTATTAAATAGAGTCCAGACTAGACAATTTTTTATCACGATAAAAATTTGTCTAGTATAGACCAAAATTATTAAAATTATTGAGCTCTGAAAACTTTTGCTTGATAAAAGGCGCCATTTGAATTGTTATTGGTACTTTTTATATGGTTTATTATGACATATGTCTTCAGTTATAATTGATAAAGTTAAAAAAAAAAAAATTAAGCAAAAATTTAACGTTTTCCTTGATAAAAAATGTAAAATTTTGTCTAGGTTAAGTATTTGGTGTATGTCTTGATAAAAAAAATTTTCACGTCTAGAATGCTTATTATAATAAACCATACAAAAAGCTACAATAACAATAAAAATGATGTTTATTAACAAGATAATTTTGTGATAATGCTGCAATAATTCAGATATTGTGTCTATACGTGATAAATTTTTATTATTATAAGAGTTGAAAGTTTCTCTTCGTAAAATATTGTAGCATAGAGAAATATTAAAAGCAATTTATCGGATTATTTTAAATTGATTTATTTAGTTTATTTTTTATTTAAACGGGACCAAAATATATACAAATACATACCATGTCAGCCGAAAAGTCAATACTAAACAAAAAATTTTTTTCAATGTTTAAAAACATCAATAAAAAAATATTAAAAATACATACACATAAAAATGCCTTTAAAATGTGCCAAACATTTATAGCAGTTAAAAAAAAAATTAAAAAAAAATACTGCCGTTATTTTTTATTTAATTAATTTTTTTTTAATTTCTTCAATGCAATCTTAATTTTAAATAATTTTAATTTTTAATTATGAATTCTTTAATAAAAATGTAAATATTCTTAAAAACGTAGCTAAATTTTTTATGTAATTTTTTTTTTTTTTTTTTTTTTTAATAAGTAAAATTAAAATACTAACAATAAACACCAAAAACAGTATTAGAAAATTAAATAACATTAAAAATTTAACAAGAAAATATAACAAAATTATATAAAAAAAAAAAGAAATACAAAAAAATGTTTGAAAATTCTAAAGAATTTTTCCACCTCAGCGAATTATTAACAAATTTCCATAATTTTTTTTCTTTTGTAAAAAAAAAATAATAATAAAACCAGAAACGAAAACAAATACTTTACTTAAAAGCAAATAATACAAATCAGGTAATTTTGTTTTAAAAAAAGCACAACTTTTTATAAAAAAATTTAAAAAACTAAAATTAAAAAAAAATAAAAAACAAAATATACGTAATATTAAATAATTAAACAAGACATAAAAACATATTAAATAAAAAAGGATTTCAAAGAAAACAAAATATATATTTAACAAATAAAATAAACAACATGTGCTATTAGAAAATTGAAAATACAGAAGGAAATGCATTAAGAAAATATAAAAAAACAGATTAAAATAACAAGTATATTTTTCTTTGTTAACATAAAAAAAGCAAATACTTGTTATTTTAAAATTTGTTGTAAACAATCTTAATAAAAAATTAAAAAATACGAATTAAACCTTAAAATATATTATTAAAAAGTAAATAAAACAAATAATATGCTAAGGCATTTTATGTTATTAAAACTAAATTATACAGTAAAATAAAAATAATGTGTATATACATTTAAAATATTTATAACAATATCTCAAATATCTCAATAATTAATAAAAACATAATTCAATTACCACAAAAACCAACCAAACAAAATCCATTATAAATTATTTATCATAATTAAATAAATAATTAAATATTAATCAATGTAGTTAATATTATTAGCAACAAAATATATTGTATAACATTTAATATTTTTAAAATATAGAATTTTAAGAAAATTTATTTTAAAAGTTTTTTCCTTTTTTTATTATTCTGATAACTACCGGAATTTTTATAATAGTTAAAATTTTTACAATATTTGGGAGGAAAAAGCTAACAAGACTTTGTAGAGCAAAGATTATTTAAAATTTAGTTATTTCTAAAGATAAAATTTTAATTAAAATAACTAGCAAAGTTGGGACAATTTTCTATAAGGGTAAATTATAATCTTGAAGTTTTCTAATAATTGAAAATTTACTAAAGACATCAATTTGTTTCATATTGTCAACATATTTAAAAATCATTCTTAATAACTAAAGTTTTTGGCTTTTGTTTAAGTGTGTTTAATTCCAGTTAAAAAAAAAAAAAAAAAATATTTTATTTTTTATGTTCCCACTTTATTTCCTTTCCAAAATAAATCTCCTGTATTAAAAATCTTAAACCAAAATCCCTTCTGACAATTTTATTACATTGGCATTACTAAAACATAAAACAAATATTAAAACCTTACGAAAACAAAATAAAATGTGTACATTTTTAATTATATAAAATATATATATATAAATATAATATTAAAGTATTGTAACACAATTTATGTCATTATAATTTTAAAGAAAACAAAAATAAGTAATTATATATTTCAAAAATATTTAAAGCATAAACGAACATCAAAGGAATAAAAGAAAGAATAAAAAAATAAATTAAACAAAATATATATAGAACATATATGATGAAATATTAAATGAAAATGTTGTTTTATTGTTAGTTGGGTTATAAAATTGATATAATTAATGTGTGTTGGTATTTTCGGCATGACCGTAATTGTAAAAGAGGAAAACAAATCAGGTTTTATTTTGCTTACAAGATGTCATGTACGTGTTTTTAATAAAATAGTGGAAAAAATTTCAAAAATATTTCTTTAATATTAATTGAAAAACAAATTGTGAATTAATAAAACTTAAAAATGTAAGTAAACATGCATTTTTGTGATTTATTTGAACCACTAATAAAGGTGCCGCTAATTAAAGAAAGAAATTTCGATAATAAGTTCATTAGTATGTAAAAAGCAAAATTTTTTGTAAATACAAAATTACTTATATAAATGTAAAGCCAAGTAATGCTATCAGGTTTTTGTATTTTTTACCCTAAGTATTTTATACGGCATTCAGACCGACGCGAAATTACGTACTTTCGTGATTTCGGCCGAAATCAAGTTGAAATTACGTAATTTCCCATACATTTTGACACTTGCGAAATTACATAATTTTGTGTAACAGCCCATCTAGACGTAACATAATATGTAAGATTTTTGAGTCAGAGAGTGTCAAATTCGCTCTCTGAGAGAATTATTTCACGTGTAGATTCAAATATTAGTATTATAAGATGTATTATGAGACTGTTGTGATGAGATTTCTCTACACAACAATCTTATAAGATGAACTGTCAAAAAAATACACACACACGGAAGTTTGTATGTGTGTGTGCTTATATATTTTGGAAATTACTAAAAAAAACAATGTTTTTTGTAAAATTATTTATTTATTTCTTTATAATGATTGTTTTACATTTAAAAAAAATATTTTTATAAAAATTGTGTTAAAAATGTGCGATTTTTTTAAATAAAAAATACATGTTTATTCTGTGACTGATTGAAAATAATGATATCTTATAGGATTTATTAGAGTACGTGTACCCCTTATTTAAGATTAAACATAATATAAACAAAATGGTTACTCTCTTCTGCTCGCGTTATCTCACATATTATATCAACGTTAATCTCAGTTGTAGACCTGAGGTAATTTCGGCGAAATTACATTGAAATTACGATGCCCATTTCCGTGCAACTCTATACATGGTTGGAAAAAATACTTTTTTTTTCAACTATGTACTGCATGTTTCAACCGTGAGAAGAAAAAAAAAACAATTGACAGCTGATCTTAAATTTAAACACAAATCTTAAAATTAATTATTAAAGTGGTTTTGCAAAATGAAACTTACCTTTTTTACATTTTTAATTGTTGCAAATTAATAATTTCCAATTCAGTAAGTGATTGAAATTACATCATATGTCATCTCGCCAGTATGAACTCTCTAGATTTCATTCGTAATTTCGGCATGAAATTTCGTAATGTCGCGCCGGTCTGAACAAGGCTTTAGAACGGTTAATATTTTTAAATTTCCAAGTCCACAGAGCTGTATCGACCGGCCCAAATAAGTTTAAGCTGAACTGCCGATGAATTTTAAAATTCGCCGCCGACATATTTTCTGCTTACGTAGTATCTATACTAGACAAATTTATGTTGATAAAAAGTTGCCTAATCTGGACACTATGTTATCTTGTCTCGGAACAGTTGCTGATTTTTCTATAAAATTTTTGCGTAGTGTATATACATGTAAATTTTTATCAATACAAATGTAAAATTTAAGATCACCGGCCCACTTGATTTTTAAACAATTTTTATAATGATTCAGTAATACTTCTACTTATGATTAAAGTAATGTAAAAATTTTTTACCGCTCGCTATTTGGGCATAAAGTTTTGATATGTGTTTTTAATACGTATTTTTTCATTATGAGTACATTTTTTAATTTCAAATTTGTTTAACCTTTATATACTCGGATGACTACATTTGTAGCATTTAGGTTTTTG
This sequence comes from Protocalliphora azurea, assembly GCA_932274085.1. Taxonomy (NCBI): domain Eukaryota; kingdom Metazoa; phylum Arthropoda; class Insecta; order Diptera; family Calliphoridae; genus Protocalliphora; species Protocalliphora azurea. The sequence goes on from OW026519.1 coordinate 66,377,945, forward strand.
AATTTAAATTTAAAAAAATGTCCACGGTAATAAGTCATAAGGCTTCCAGTAGCTTTCTAAAAAATGATACTAAGCAGCTCTAATACTATCATAGGAAAATTATGCACGACGCCCCTGGATCATATTTATTAAAATAACCATCTACTGGTTGGATGACCACATTTGTAGTCATCATATAACACAGAATGATTTTTCAAAAATTCCAGAAGTGCATTTGACAAAAGGATTTCATTTTCCATAACCTTAATGTGTTGCATTTTTTCGATATGTGTTTCCTTATCTTCTTATTGCCTGATTCTTTTAGTTCAACGTTAGTTTTTGTACATTTTATTATTTTAAATTACTAAGTCAATATTCACAGAAAATTTTAATTAAATAACTAAATTTCATTAAAAGTTAATGAAATCAAAAAAAGCGTAAAATACTTGATTGACTACAAATGTAGTCATCCGACCGTCTACGGAAGTTAACATTGCCGAGCACATGAAAATTATTGGGCCCTATTACAAGTGTCGTTGACAAAACAAAACCCTGTCCTTTTCTCTTATTTGGTATTATGATGGCCGAAAACGACAAAAATTACTATGATTTCGACATTGTCATTATCGATTTAAACGACAAGAATTTTAAGAGTTAGCAGCATCGTTTACAGCTATCGGCGTCTTTGTACTGTCCATAACTTTGAGGATATAGCATAAACATCGGAAAAATCTGCTAATTCTCAAAAGTGAAAAGCTTTATTTCAAATATATGTATTTTCTATATTTATTCTTAATATCTAAATTTTATTAGCATTTTTCTCATTTATAAGGCAACTTCATACTCAACACATCTATACCTTCCTCTTCCAATAGCCGGCCAATGCGTCTACTGGCGTCTTGTAAATGCTCTAATAATTTCATATTTTTCACTATATCATATTGTCCCACCGCCAAAGGCTGTAAACGTTGCGGACACTGGCGACAATGATTCTCATATCTTGCGTGATGTGCGTACAATTTATCGCAATCGAGACAACGTAAATTTTTCACAATGGTTTTGGTGGTTAATGCTAGAGCATTTGAATTTTGTTGTATTTCCTTGAGGTGGGAGTATTGTAAATGTTGCAACATTTTTGGTTTACTTGATTTGGTTTTAGTACAAATAGTACATTTCAAATATGCCTGATAGGGCATATGTTGAAAATGATGACGCCTTAGTTCGGAATGTTTTGACGTGCGCTGTACTTGATAGCAGACCAAACAAAGAAATGCCGTCTTTTGTGAATTGAAAGGACGAAATTTGGTCTCGACCGCATTGGCTAGGTTATGTTGCTCAAAAACATGTATGCGCCATACCGATTGAGTATCGAATTCATTGCCACATTCTGGACACAAATAATTTATATATTTTTGCATTTCTTTTTGTAGAGAATCATTTAGTTTAAGGGCATTTTCTGGAGCCGTTAAGTCTAGTTTTAAACGTTTTCTATTTGGCTTTGTTTGTATATCTTGGGAATTGTTGTCACACACTTCTTGGACTTCCTCAAACATTTCATTGCACAATACTTCCAATTCCTCGTCATCTATTTCGCAATCGTTCACGTTGCTATTGTTGGTTTTCAGTTGTAGATTTGGATCAATTTCAGAATTAAGTATGTCATCTAATTCTTTAAGACTTTGGTCTAAAGCAAATTCATGATTGAATTTCAAGTCCCTATTCATCTCCTCTTCAAGATTAATAAAACTATCCTGTACGTAAAAAAAAAGTAAATAAATAAGAAAATATTTTACAATACATACCTGTATGGCCCTTTGTAAAATATCTGTTTGTTGGGCTGGTTTTATCTCTCCCAATAGTAAATCCAATTCTCTTATGATATCCTTATCAGCTTGGCCACCCCATTCTGTGGGTTTTCTTATATACTCCTTGTATTTTTCATATATCCCTCTGTGTGACTTAATTACATGTACAAGTAATTCAGTTTTATAACTTTTCCTGGCCGTACAATAGTTACATTGGAAATACTGGGGATGTGGCTGATGTGTGAAATTATGCCTTTGTAACTGGCATTTTGTGGGACCATCGTAGAGCGTTTGACAACACTGAGCACAGTAATAATTTTTCGTACTTTGTATACGAAACATACGTAAATCTGCCGAGGTAGCACTATGGGCCGCATCTATATGTTGTTGCCAAACGTTGAAACGATTAAAAATTTTATCACACAATGGACAAACAAATTTCATATAAAACTCGCTGTTATTTTTGGGACTTTGTTCATCGGCCGATCTCTTTAGTTCTTGCACCCTTCGTTCTTTGTCCAATTTGGTAATTAATCCATTGTGGAAGCGATACAAATGCTCACACAGTGCTTTTTTGCGTGTAAATGATCCCGGACAATGTTTACAGCGATATGTTCGTGCATAGGGCAAATGTAGGAAACGATGATACTGCAATAACGCTATAGCTTGATGGGCATTTGCTACCCACTTCATGCAAATTTGACATTCATGATATTTATCATCGATTTCCTTAAAATCGAAATCTTCGACGGTTTTGGTAGCATAACCATGCTGGACATTTAAATGTTTACGCCACTCTTGTTGTGTGTTATTTTCCTTACCACATTCGGGGCAAATAAAACGCATGTGCTCTTCCAAACGTGGATTATTGCATTCACGATTTAGAATTAAAGCCGTGGCCATACCGGATTGTGTTGGTGATGGCATATTTTCTGTTTTTTAATTCAAATTAATAAATTTATTAATTTTTTCTTTTTATTTTGTTTTCGTTTTGCTTTGCCTCAGTCAGTGTTGGTAGTTTGCCTATTTTATTGTTAATTCTAGCGATTTTAAAACTTGATGAAAGGGAAAACAAGTAATGTAGCTATTATATCAAACAAACGTAAAATTGCTTGTCCAATCGACTGCCCTTGGCCGTCACTAGAGAATGGCATGAAAAGTTAACAATCGATTTTCGATTAATCGAACCCCATTTTTTAATCGATTATTATTTGTAAAATTAGTAAAAAATGAATTAAAATTAAATTAGTTTATATTTTAAAGCTATGTATATATTTTATGTCGATATGTTTAGCAATTAAACCAGAGAGTATACTCTTTTAACCAAACATGTTGAGGATGTAATGCAAATAATAAAAAGAATCGAAATATTTACTATTAACCTACTTCCGCAGATCACTCTAATAACGTAACTAAATGCCTTAAATTTAGCACCATAGAATTCAAATGCATGTATTTTGTAAAAGCATAGGAAGTAAATTAATCATATTATCAAGTATGCAATGATATAAAATAGTACATATAGAATTGACAATGAAACCGAGTCTGGAATTTTTTCTGCAAGACGGGGCACTTGTTTCGGAAGATATAGACTGTCGGCTTTAATTTTATTTGTAATGCCACGATTAAAGCACTGAATTCGTAAATTCTGAAGTCGTAGTGTCTACTCAATTGCACTCAATCAGTATCTATACTTTTCAGCCTAGTCTTGGTAACAGGGTATTCATGGGATCGAAATGGCGAATGAATGCTAAAGAACTTGGTCGCTTACGGATGTAACACAGATAATCATGTTCCTCTGGTCGAATTGTCAAATAGGGGCTTGAGAAAATTATGACTTGTTTTATTGAGGATTAGAACATTCCGGTACTGCGGGAAGGAATGTAGATTTTTTATAAGTAATACTCAAATTGTAATTAATAATAATTATTTATTGATTTTTTTATCATTTAAAAAGTTGTTTTATTTTTTATTTATTTTTTAGAAAGTTTAAAATTCTGCTTTGCAATTTATTTTTACAAAAAAGTACTTCATCGTGCAGGGTTGATTTTCCAATATAATCGAAGCCTAAGAGTCGATTTCAGTATAAAGTTGGCTGGTAAGAATCGACTACAAAGTAATCGTTTTTTGACAAAGAAAATCGATTTTCGACCATAATCGAAATATATTTATCAGTCACTAGCCGTCACATACCATCAAATACACTTGAAATGTACATAAATGCAAATTTTACAGATTTTGAAGTCAGCAGCACACTTTGTGAAGCATTCAGTTCTGCCGCAACGCAACAAGAAGAAATTCCAATTAGAATTTTTTTCTCATTAACAAGTACCCTACAAGCAAAATAATATGAAGTGATTCGAATTCGTATTGGTTAGAAGAAAAATTTATTGCCGCAAAAATCTCCAATCGGGAGAGATTGTGCGACACATGCAATATATCTAAGCAATAAGAAATCATATAATAAAGAAAACTTTTACATCTTGTAAAGCATGCATGCACATAAATCTTAACATCATAAAGCACGTAAACTGAAGCGCTCATAGAAAATAACTATTTTTTGCTAAAAGACAAGCAAATTTCTTCAATATTTTTTAATTTAATCTTCCATAAAGATATCTTCCAAATGTTTGTGGGGAGAGATATTCAAATGAAATTGTGACAAAATATAGATAGATTGCTTTTTGCATTCAAATGGTCACACTGTCATTATAAGAGGCGTCCGTCTGACAAATTTTAAAAATTATGAAAAATTGACAAAGTGTGAGAAGACAGTTGCCCCAAGTGCCTTCGGGTTTTTGACACGCATCTACATTAAGATTCCTTTTGAATATAAAAAAAGTTATATGGGTCAGAATAGGTAAAAAAATATTGTTACCTTTAAAAAAATCAAAAAAATATTTTTTTAAGTTCCAATTTCAAATCAATATAATATATCTAATCTATATATTATACGATTCTTGCAGCAATATTACTTAAAATTTTGTAAAAAAACCGATGAACATTTAAAAAGATTTAGGGCCAATATATAGCTTTGCAAATAAAAAAAATTTAAAAAAATGAGGCTAAAAATGAGTGAAAAATATATTTCGACCCAAATATCTCTTAAACTAAAAGAGATAATCTACAAATAGCGTATTTTTGTAGAGATTTACAAGGACTATCTATATGTGAAATTTTTTTCTGTCAAATCATAAATAAATTTTGGCGATTTTTTTTTTTAAATTGCATACCCGAGATGACCAACTTTGGAGGTTTACCCACTCACCCCTGACCCACTAGGAATCTGTGTTCCTTCAAATCAACTCGAAAACACCTCATCTCTGGCCATGTGAAATTTTGCAAAGATATCTCCAACGATTCACTAGTTACAGAATTATTTCCAAAAAAAAAGCGTTTTGGAACCACTGCATAGGTGGTTGGGGTATTATGCGTTTGTGATGATGTTTGTAATGCACAGAAAAAAAACATCGGACCACTACCTTAAAGTATATCGTTCGACAAATAAATTACTTCCTGAATCGATTTAATGATGTCCGTCCGTTTGGCTGGTTGTCCGTCCATGTAATCCTTGGAAACAAAGTACAAATTTGTCACAAATAATTATGTTAATGCAAGGACAAAGCCTGTGAAATTGTTATGATCACCTAGCCCACATACAAATTTCCTCCTGGAATAGGGGTTTTGCGCTCATAAGTTTCATATAAGTATAAATATATGTACCAAATTTCTTGAGGATCGGTCCATATTTGATCATAGCTCTCATATATGTAAACCCCTCTACCGAAAATCACTTTAACGTGCATTTGAAACAAATAAGTTTTATATAAGTAGAAAACTCAGTGCCAAATTTTATGAGAATCGACCCATAATTTGAAAAATTAAATTAATATTAACAAAAGTCAAAAAGCCTTAACATCAACTTCATGAACGAAACAGTAATAAAATTTGTTCCATTTAAGAAAAATTTGGTTTGAAGAGTGTTTTATGTTTTATCTATTTTTTCTTTAAGTGAAAGATTATCAAAATTTACTTAATTGTTTAATTTTAAAGCGAAAACAAGAAATTGTAGTTACACCCTTTTACATTTTCATATTTTTTGTTTCTGCTGTAAAAAATTAAAAATGTGGTTACTGCATTTTGCATTTTAGGTGACGAAATATTTTATCTCTAATAAAATCTTTATTAGTTAAGATGTCCTAACAAAATTGTCAGTGACTTTGCCATTTAAAATGGTAAGGTTTAAAAAAAATCTGATTTTTGTAAAAGAAATCCCACAATTCCCAAAAAAGCCGCGAAAATCCCAAAATGTGATTTTGTTGAATTTTATCCACATTTGTTGAAGGTTTGGAAAAAGCCATTGGCAAACTTATTAGAACACATTACAATTTTCGAAAATGCATTCGGTTTGCAGTACTACCCTTTGGGATTTTAGAACATATAGACTAAATTAAAAATTTGTATATAAAATAGGTCAAATTCCGAAGGACCTGCACTTAGTCCTATTAGGTTTTTTAGTTTGTTTTTAATTTTGGAATCATCTCTGTGAAAATATTTTTTCAGAAAAATATAAAATTATTATACATATGTTTTTTTAGAAAAAAAAAATATAAATATAAATATAAATATATATATATATATATATATATATATATATATATATAATATCGGTTAATTTTGGACTCGTAAGGGATATTGACTTCAAGGTCTTTTTTAACCAATAGATAATTTTGTTCTTTAACTAATTGGGTAAAAATATTAGACAATTGGATAAAAATATTTAAAAAACTGGACCAAGATTTGGCAAAAGCTTAAATGCAAAAGATATAAAAACTATAAGAGATATGTTCGAAGGCCTTATCGAGGACTTTTAGAAGATGTAAAAATATTTGAAATCGGAGAGAAACAAAATTTTTTTCAAGCGGTTAAAAATTTTCTGTCCCCCCTTCCAAACTTAAAATTATACACTCCTCTGCTACGCATATGTAAAATTTTATGTAAATCCAATCAGCAAATTAGAAGTTAGAGATTTATTCCCAAAAATTTCTGCTCCACCGTGGATTGCTAATAGCGGGTTGGATTTTTTTGGAAACTATTGTATACCAAAAATAAATTTTATTTTCACAAACTTTTTTATTTCAATACGAAAGGTTTAGCGGAGTATCCCATGTATAATCTAGTTATAATTAAATTGTTAAATATAATCCAACAAATTTCAACTCTAAATAATATAACGGTATCATCATGTACTAAAACGTCATGGCTGAAGCTTAAGTAGAGATTGTAATTTAATTTATGTATACATAGTATTCGTGTTTATTATTTTAATTAAACTTTTAATTTAAAAATAAAATTGGTGAATTAATTCCATTTATTTAAAAATGCAATCTAAAAAATATGATATTAATGCAAACACTAGCATTAACGCTGATATTCATAATATATCAATCCATTGCATGAGTAATGACACGATTGAAGAGCCCAAAAAGAAATCTTTGTGGAAAGGTGTTAAACAAATATATTTTGAATATTGTGCCAATACTTCAATCCATGGTATCCAATATTTGGGAGAGAAGCGTCCGTGGAAGGAAAAGTTTTTTTGGTTATGCGTTTTCTTTGTCTCGATATATTGTTGTTCAAATCTTATAGAAAAAATCTATGTTAAGTGGAATGAGACACCAGTTATAGTAAGTTTTTCGGAAAAATCTACCCCCGTATGGAGTATACCATTTCCAGCGGTAACTATATGTTCGGAAACTAAGAGAGTCCTGAAAACTGAAGGTATGTGTACAATGAACATAAAAAAAATCTAAATAAGTAAAATTATTTCCTTAGGTCTCAATTTTGGTGACATGTTGGAAATGCTTAAGTCGAGTGTACAAGATAAAAATACTTTTAAGCCTAATTTAAATTCTTCGGGAGAGCTACATGAATTTTTAACGTTGCTACATATTTGTAGAACTGAAACTATAGATGAAGGCATACCACGCATAGCAACAGAACCCATAGATTACCTCAAGGTATTGCAAAAAATGTTACCCAGTTTTGCGCGGCATTTCTTTTATTGCAAATGGTTTAGCCATTTTGGCAAGTGCGATGAACTTTTTACGCAAACCTTAACCGAAGAGGGTATTTGTTTTACCTTTAATGGTTTAAAAAATTCCGATTTATATCGGGAGAATACCTATCAGTATCAAATAGTAAATTTACAAAATTCGACCAATCTTAGCATTTCCTTAAATCGCACTTTAAGTTGGTCTTTAGAGGAAGGTTATGCTAAAGACTCTTCTATACGCACCTATCCGGCACGGGTTTTGGGTGCTGGCACCAGGGCGGGTCTCTTTGTGGCACTACAAAGTTTCAAACAGGAAGTAGATTATAATTGTCGTGGTCCTATACAGGGTTTCAAAGTACTTTTACATTCACCCGATGACGTTCCTTTAGTATCAAAACAATTTGTGCGCATACCCATGAGTAAAGAAGTATCGATAGCTGTTAAGCCCAATATGATAACCACATCCGCCGGTATATCGGAGTATCATCCTCGTCGACGTCAGTGCTATTTGAATAGTGAACGCCATTTAAAGTATTTTAAAATTTATACTCAAAACAATTGTGAACTAGAGTGTTTGACTAATTTCACCTTTGCCAAATGTGGTTGCGTTAAGTTTTCCATGCCTCGTTCTATGGATATGCCAGTTTGTGGGGAGGATAAAATCTATTGTTATACACGAGCCGAAGATGATTTACTATTCAAAGAGTTTAGTGAGGGTTTAAAAAATACTGATTTCAATTATAGGGGCGAAACTGAATGCAACTGTATGCCAGCTTGTACATCTTTGGTATATAATACCGAAATTTCACAAGCTAATTTCGATTTGGAAGATATGTTAAAGTCGGCCGGTGATACGGATTTTTTTGAAAAATATCCTGGTTCACAAATGACACGTTTGGCCGTATATTTCAAAGAAAATCAATTTATTACCTCTAAACGTTCGGAGTTGTATGGCGTTACGGACTTTTTGGCCAATTGTGGTGGTATATTTGGTTTATTTATGGGTTTTTCCATATTAAGTATGGTCGAAATGTTGTATCATTTTTCAATACGTTTATGGTCTAATATGAGAAGAAAGATATAGTTCCTGGTGGTGTTTTTATTAATATATATTTTATCCTTAGTTAATTTTTAATATGTTGTAAATTATTAATTTCAGTTCACTTTTATATTGTTCACTAAATATTTTTTAATTGCCTCTTATTAAATTTGTATATATTTAAAATAATATCATTAAACAATTTAAAATGGCGTTATTTCTATTCACCAAAACATCGAAGTGAAATTTGGTTAGATTTTGCTTACAAGATATTTCTCATAAAAAAATTACACACTGCAACAAAATTACACTTTTTTTATTTTCACTCGAAAATCAATCTATTGAGGATTGCATATATTTTTGGGCACATCACATAACAATTTTCAAAAATTTCGAAGCACCCCCTAAATTTTGAGATATTGAAAAAAAAAAATGTTTTTAGAATAGTTCCTGCACTAATGATCTCGTAACTCTCTAAGATAGATTTTTAACTATATTAAAATCTTTTATATGTATCATTCTAAAAATTCCGAAACACTCCCTTAATTTCGCAATATTGAAAAAAAAAAACGTTTTTAGGATAGTTCCTGCACTAATGATCTCGTAACTCTAAGATAGGTTTTTAACTATATTAAATCTTTTATACACTTATTCAAGTGACACACGAAATAATTCCACAGAAATACATGTCTTTAAATAAATGCATAATTTTAGTATAACAAAATATTTCTTCAGGAAACTAAAGCCAACACTTTGAAATTTGGTTGCGCAAAAAATACTTAATTAAACCTGGCATCTCTGCCTCAAGATAAAAACATCGTGTTAATTTTTACTTGAAAAATTAATTGAATTTTTTTTAATTAAAAAGTGTAAAAAAAAACTATTTAAATTTGCTTTAACTTTCTTTTATTTGGCAATGTTTGCTCAAAAAAGAAGAAAGCATTGGGGCAATATCCCTAAATTCAAGGTGCCAAAAACTATAGACGGTCCCAGCGCTAGTTCCAACAGGTTTCAGCTTCTGTCTGAAGATGAAGAAGAAGCAGTTGCTATCAAAGAAAAGATTCCACCAATAATTGTGGACTCTACCCACAGTTTTTCAACTGTGATCGGATTAATTGGGGATAAGTATACTTACAAACGGATGTCTATTGGTATAAAAATTGTATCAAACTTGTTATCGCTGTACAATGAAGCTTTGAGTGTGCTCAAAGACAAAAAATTCCAGTATTATACGCATGAATTGAGGGATGCAAAAACTTTTAACTTTTTTAACTTTTTTTTTATTTGGCCTGCCACAACTGGACGCTCAACATAAACCCGGTAAGCATTAAGAAATTAGCAACAAAAAGAGAGGTTATAAAAATAAGATATTTTTGTAATATATCTGTATATTGGAGAAAACCTCTAAAGGGCAATAAAGGTCCCACACAATGCTCCAAGTGCGCTATGTATGGACATGGTGCTAAAAATTGTAACCGTATCGTAGTGTGTTCAGCCTGCGCCGGAAACCATGAGTATGCAGTTTGTTCACTCAATAAAGGTAATAGTGATGATAGTATAATTTATAAGTGCTACAACTGCATAAAGAAGAACTTAAAAAACGTTAACCATAGAGCTGATGACCCAAAGTGCCCAAGTCATCAAGAATATTTAGAAATCCTTCATCGAGTAACATCTAAATCTAGGGCGACCAGCAGAAGAACTAACGTAACATATTTTAAAGAAGACGATCATGATTTTCCTCAATTGCCAAGGCAAGAACCCCACAAAATACACGCAATTCTCGCGATTTTCGTAATTTGTATTCTGAGGTAGCTGAAGGCAAGAGCTACGACAATAATAATAATGATGACATTTCCAATGAAAGACTTCTGGAAATATTTTTTGATGCTGTCGATGCTTTGCAAAGATGTCAAAATAAGTACGACAAGCTACGAGTTTTGGGTATGATGCTTAAAAATGCCATATAATTCAACCGGTAGACACAATGTTCATGTTATGCATTGGAATGCCCAAGACATAACAACTGAGTCAGCAGCTGCCCAGCTGGAATACTTTTTACACAAAAGGAAAATCGATATTCTCATTTTAAATGAGACTTTTTTGAAACCGTACCACAAATTTCAACTTGGTGGTTATAAAATTTATAGATAGGATCGATCTACTCATGGCGGAAGAGTTCTAATTGCAATAAAAGGTAACATTAAGCATACTGTTACGTTTTTACCTTTTAAAAAGGGTGAATTATTTCCTTTAAATAACCCGTATACTTTGATTGCAAATAACAACAGTTTAGTAGTTTAAAAGTTGTAACGACTCTTTATTTTATTTAAAAATGTACAACAATAACAATTTAAATAGTCACTTGTGTTCTAATATAAACACACACTTAAATTACACTCCTTATACAACACACTTTAATAATATACAAGATTATACAGCCAAGGCAGTTAATTTGTCTTTACTTAACGACGCTTCCAATTAGACTGACTCAATGGTGTTCTCACGGCCAATTTATATACATTATATTACCTACTAGATGCTACTTGAAAGCTCTATTTCTTTCTACAATGTTCTTAACGGACAAACTAGAGCTTTCGATGTTAATATTAGCAGCTTAAACATTTAGTGTTGCCATACTTAAAAACAATTGTGAAAGCTTTTTATTCAATGTTGTATGTTTATAACTATGTTAATAATTTTTACAGATATGTTAACTGCTGTTAACATAAACGGAAATGCCTAGAAGCATTGAGAAAGATTTAAACCAGCCGTTAAAACCGTTATATTTGAATTCAAGTACAATTTCGTAAAAATATTTTTGTGTGTAACCAGAACTTTCCTTTCATAGATTGTCTGTTAATTAATAAATATATTTGATTGCGTTATATATATTTTATATCTTTTTAAGATTTTTTTTTATATAAAATAAAAGTCGAAAATTCGACTTTGTGCCCCAACTATAAAACCATACAAAAAACATAAAAATGGATTTTAAAGTTAAACGGGCAGAGATGGAGACAAAAAAACCAAAATCTGTGATCACCAATTTTTCCCACTAAAAATAGATTTTTTATATAAAAAACATAAAAATAGGTTTTTTAGCTAAACGGATAGAGATAGAGGCAAAAGGACAAAAATCTGTGATCGCTAATATTTCCTTCCAAAAATCAATTTTTTTTATATGAAAAACATAAAAATCTATTTTATATCTAAAGGGATAGAGATAGAGGCAAAAGGACAAAAATCTGTGATCGCTCGTACTTATTTTCAAAAAAAGATTTTTTATATGAAAAACACAAAAATCGATTTTATAGCTAAACGGATAGAGATAGAGGCAAAAGGACAAAAATCGATTTTTTATGTGAAAAACATAAAAATCGTTTTTTTTTTTTTGCTAAACGGACAAGATAGAGGCTAAAGGTCAAAATTATTTCTTTCTAAAAATCGATTTTTTATATGAAAAACATAAAAATCGATTTTTTATATGAAAAGCATAAAAATCGATTTTATATCTAAACGGATAGAGATAGAGGCAAGAGGACAAAAATCTGTGATCACTAATATTTCCTTCCAAAAATCGACAAATTATGACCTACGGACGCCAAGTGTGGTTTAATAAAGCTGCTAAAACTTACACAAGAAAATTACAGATAATATAAAATTAAAATCTGAAAATAATTCATAACCTACACCCCAGATATTCTACCGATCAACTACATACAAATTTTAAGCATAAAATGTTTAACTCATTTGCAAGGGAACTGACTCTGTCATTTAATGAAAAATGCAGAACGTCTACGTATGGAATAATAAGAAATTTGCTAAACAATCACTAAGACTCTTTTTTTACTTAGAGTTATAATTGATGGTTGTTTTTAAAATTTCTTATAACGTTTAAGTATGTACAAGGTTTTTTTTGACAACTTTTCCTTAACACTGTGATATTAGTAGTTTCCTTATTCAATTATTTAGATGTTAATTGTTGTAATACTTTTAAGTAAATTCTCATAACAATGTAATTATTTTATAAAGGTTTCAATAAAGTCAATAATTATAAATAATATATATATATATATATATATATATATATATATATATATATATATATATATATATATATATGCAGTTTGACAGCTGTAACTTAGTGTCTATACTAGACAAAGACAAACGTCAAAGTCAGTACGAATCTCTACAAGGTAACCTCAGTAAACAGCTGATCAAAACCATCAAAAAATGATGGGGGGCATATTGGGTTTATCATTCTGTATGTAACATGTCGAAATAATCATCTAAGACCCCATAAAGTATATATTCTAGGTCCTCGCTAGAACCTAAGACGATCTAACGATGTCCGTCCGTCCGTCTGTCTGTTAAAAATAGGATAGGGCTCGGGACGGTCATCCTAAGGAACGAAATTTGTCTTAAATATTTGTCTTATATAAGGCTTGTTTGATATTGAAAATGGTCAAAATCAGTTCATAATAAAAAGGTTATGGACCAAATACTAGAAAAACAAGGTGTCTGTCGTAACTCCAGTTTATACTTTTTGGCCAATGCAAAAAGGCATGTACATCAATAAAATTTTGCAAAAGTAGTTCAAAGACCACTATAAACCCGGAAACCAAAAAAGATCCGTGGTCCGCCCGCTTTACCACCCACCTCTCATATAAGATGAAATTTTAAAAAGTTGCTGATGGCGGGTATATAGATTCGTCCAAACCGAATATAACATTCTTACTTGTTACTTCTTACAGTTGTCAAACTGCATATATAAAAAACATTATTGTTGTTTTTCTACCTTGCATTTCGACATTATGTACAATGGTTTTACATTAACAAATTGTTATTTTTGTATATGTGCTGCCACTTTATAATTACATTATGAGTCTACATGTGAAGTAATTCTCTCAGAGAGGGAATTTGACACTCCTTGACAGAAAAATCTTACATATTTTGGGTTGTTACTTTACATAGTGTCTACATTGGACAATATTTTATCAAGACAAACGTCAAACTTAACGCAAATTTGTGGAAGGTGGCAACAGTTGCACAAAAACAACAATATGGCGTATTCATTATTGTTTTTTATATATGCAGTTTGACAACTGTAACAACCAAAATAATAATCAGCTGTTTAACTAAGGTTACCTTCTATATATTCGCACTGATTTTGACTTTCGTTTTGATAAAAATTTGTCTAATGTAGACACTAGGTTAGCCATTACATTACGTAGTCTCTACACGAGCGATTTTTCTATCATAATCAAGCACCCGAAAACTTTTTAAAACTAGTTTTAGTTTAAAAGTTTTTTTTTAGGGATTTCAATCTTCAAATATAAATATCTATTATGATGAAAAAATAAATATTTTTTAAAATAAATATCAGTATTGAAAATTTTTCAAATTATTGTTTTTTTTTTCATACTTTTGTTTTTGTTTCAAAAAATATTTTCTACTGTTTTATTTATTTGAATTTTGTATGTATTGTGTGAATACATAATACATAAATATTTCTCTATCAAAACGAAAAAAAAAAAATTGATGAAAATAAAAAAAATTATGATGTACTTTTATTATTTTTTTAAATACCAAATATTGTTTTTCGATTGAAATAAAAATAAAAGTTTGTTTTTTTAGTATTAAAATCCGGTCTTTTATAACAAGTAGCAAAACGTCAGCAGTACTTCTGTAATTTTTTATTTATATAAGTATATATGTGAACACGTATATAAAATGTTATTTTTCGATGAGGTATGTTGTCAAAATTTAATGATAATATGTTATTTTTTTAAACTGAATTGTTTTTTTTTTTTTTTTTGCTCCAAAAATATATATTTTGGGATTTCCATGCATAATTGCATTTCTTCTTAACCTCTAGTCTACACGAAGACATTTTTATGTTGACAATTGTCAAATTTATTCTCTCTTTTTAAAATGTTACGTGTGGACCAATAAGAAATTTATTTCTTATTGGTCCACACAATAATGTTTAGCATAAGCTGTCAAATTTAATGTTATTTTTTAATATTATGCTCTTTTTTTACAGACAAAAAATAAAAAAATATAATAAATATATATAATAAATATAGATATATATAATTAATATAGATATATATATATAATTAATATACATATATATAATAATAGATATATATAGTTAAATTGACTTGTTTTATTTGTGCTCCAGATAATTAATTAATTGAGATTTTTATGAAAAACAGCGTTTAAAAAAAAGAAAAAATAAACGCCAAAAAAATGTCGTTTGATAACAAAACAAATATATTTTTCCTTGAGCTCTAACGTAGTGTCCATAATGTAATTATAAAGTGATCTCACATCTACACAAACAACAGTTGCTTGTATTTTGTTAGTGTAAAATCACTGTTCATAACATAGTGTCTACATTAGAGATTTTTTTTTTATCAAGAAAAACGTCAAACTTAACGCGAATTTGTTGAAGGTGGCTACAGTTGCACAAAATCAACAATATGGCGTATTCATTATTGTTTTTTATAAATGCAGTTTGACAACTGTACCAACCAAATAATAATCAACTGTTTAACTAAGGTTACCTTGTATATATTCGCACTGATTTTGACGTTTGTTTTGATAAAAATTTGCCTAATGTAGACACTAGGTAATGTTAAAATGCTATGAAAAAAAATGAGAAAAGGGAAAAGAAAAGAAGTAAATAAACTCGGCATTAAATATTACATACGAATACAACAAAACAAACAATGAACAATCAAATTGTAAATCAGCTGGGTTTACTAGGTCTCTTTCTTATTACTCTACGGTAATGTCTATATTAGATAATTTTTTATCAAGACAAACGTGGAAACAGTTGCACAAAAACAACGATAAGGCGAATTCATTAACCAAAAATAATAATCAGATGTTTAATTGTTTACCTTCGCACTGATTTTGACTTTTGTCTTGATAAAAATTTGTTAAGTGCAGACACTATATAACAATTATATCATAACGCCTACACGTGATGATAAGAACTTGACGTTTATCATGACGTCAAGTCTATACTAGAGAAATTTTTATCAACACAAACGTCATATTTTTATCACAATAAAAATTTACTTAACGTGGTGTCTATACTAGACAAATTATTATCAAAGCAAACGTCAAAATTAGTGAGAATCTATATAAGGTAACCTCAGGTAAAAAGCTGATTATTATTTTTGGTTGTTACAGCTGTTAAGGCGCATATATAAAATATATAAATGAATTACCTTATTGTTGATTTTATGCAAATGTTGCTACCTTCTATAAATTATTGTTAATTTTGACGTTGGTCTTGTCATACTATATTTGTCAGTATTATTACAGCGTTAAAGCAAAATTGTCAGCGTTCGATCACTGACAACTTTGTCTTGACGTTGCTTGAGAAAAGACATTTTGATTTTTTATTGGTACTTTTCACATTGTGTATTATGGTATATGTTTTTCTCTATAATTGATCGAGATAAAAAATCTGCAATTCAGGCTAAAATTTGTCTTGATAAGTTTCTCTAATATAGACTCGACGTGATAGAATAATCTTTTGTGTAGACCATACGTTGTGTTAACTTTTCCGCCGGCTAACAGCTAATTTTGATCCGCCACCGACCATTTTTATAAAAGCCGCCGTGAAAATTGTTCGGCTCAGGTCCCTGTTCGCGATGTTCTTTTTTTGCATCGTGTTTGCGTGTGGTCGGTGACGGATGATTTTTTAAAAATTGAAAGAAAATATATATATATATAATAAAAAATCGAAGAGCTCAAGAAAAATTCAAAATAAGTTTGTCAATCACAAAATAAGAAATATATTGTGAGAACAACAGCAACAATTTAACAACAAAATAGCAATGGCAGCTGATCAGTTTCAACAAATTTTGAGTTCTTTATTATCTACCGACAATGAAGTGAGACAACAAGCTGAGGTGTGTAAAATTTTTCTTGTTTTAATTTTTTATAAATTTAAAGGAAAAACGGAAATTTATATAGATATATTTTTTCTGTATTACATACAAGGGTGTCTATTATAAGCATTATGTGGGTAAGGAAAACCAGCCCCACTTCCCTAGTGTTTTTCATACCTAAAAACAAATAGGGGGAACAAGTCAAAATGCTGTGGTGGATTTCTTTTATAGCGCGAAACGTGTTTCTTTTATCTTATGCGAATAATAGGGGAAAAAGAGAAATAAAAGTAACCATTAACAAAAGTAAATTTAAAAAATATATATATATTTAATCGAAAAAGATTAGGATTTCGATAAAATGGTTTTAATAATCATGTTTCTTACTATACTTCTAAACACTTGCACGTAGTTTTAATAAATTTCCTAATAAAAATGATTCATGAAACGGAAGCAAAACAAATCCCACAATAGCGAAAATAATTAAAGAAAAATGATGGGGAAAAAATTATAAAAAAACATCATACACAGACAACAACTGTCACTATCAGCTTAATTTTTTTTTTTTTTTTTTTTTTGTTTTGGTTGTGCTGAAGACCCCAATATGAAAATGCGATTCTATATATAATGACGCATTTCGTAAAAATATCAAACGAATGTGAAAACTGCATCATGAGTTTGCGAAAATTGAATCTAAACACATCCAGTTTTTTTGTGCAAGGTGTCTGCCTATTTATTAGTTGTACAAATAGTGCATATTTAGTATAAAAATCAATTTCTAATATCCTTAGCATTAGCACGAAACCCTCAACCCATTTAATTGCATCAAGGCTGGAAAATGGAACTTTATAAAATAGAAACTATTTTTTAAATATAAAATATCGCTTGGAGTTTTACATAAGTTAGAGTATAAAAGAAGGTTTCAAATAAAAATACTTTTGTTACTGCTAAGATTATAAAAAATAGAACTAATTAAGATTACTTAACATACCACAAAATATATCGAACACCTGAATAAACCTTCTTTTGAATATCAAAAATTTTGGAACTCACTTCAAATCGTAAATATTTTCTATTCTATTGCAAAACTTTAAGTATAAAATTTAGCATTAGGTAATAATTGAAGTATTTTTTTTGTACATTTTCAAATCTAAACAAAATTTTCTTAAGAATTATTAATACTAAAATTTACATTTTTTTAAGCAACACCTTCCAATTTTTAAGAATGTAAAAATATAGACATATTTATCTATCCACTGATATACATATTGTCTACATATTTTTTCAAATAAAGCAAATATAACGATATATATATATATATATATATATATATATATATATATATATATATATAAAGATTTCAATCCAAACATCTCGGTCAAAATTGTTAAAAATGCACTATTTTCTTGTATGTGCACACGCATACATGCAAATATTTATGGGTCAAGTCTGAACGTATGAACCTGTATACCATTGTATATAGGCTTTTTCCTATGAAATAAAAGGTATGTGTATCAACCTGCAGTTTGATTTCAAGGTTTACATGGACGAATAGACGACGGACATCGTTAAATCGACAGATACTAATTATAAGCCGATAATATTACATTAGCCGATGGTAAGGTGGTTCTTAGATCAAAATTTTTTGAGTTACAGCAAGCGGACAAAAATTTTTACGTAATTTTAATCACAAGTTAGACTGTTACTGAATCATTGTCAAAATTATTAAAAAAATCAATGGTTCCGATAATCTTTAGGGTTCTATAGTTGTAACAAAAACGACTTAGATTTTTTTCAAATTTGAAATAGTCGTTTTTTCGACCTCTTAATTTTTCAATAGTCGATTTTTTCCCGACTATTCCCTTTAAATAATTTTTTTTTTTTCAGCTATCAGGTAACAAGAATTTCCATTTGTCGACAATTTTTGAAACAAATAGTCGATGTGGAAATTTCGACTTTTGGTCTGCAAAAAACATTTTTTTGTCTTTAAACAAAAATAGGTAAACTATATAGAATTTTACTTGCTGCTTCAGTTTTTCCTATCAGGTCATGATAAGTATATGTCTAATATTAACCATTAATAAGGCAAAAAACGAGTACATTTGACATAACTCGGTTGTCCGATTTAGACAATTGAAGCGCCAGACGAAAATTGTCTTCAAGTTATCTTAACATTTCATTTTTTCTTTTTATCTGCCCAACAGTTACGGAGTTATTCAGAAATTATTGTAGGAGAAAACAATTTTTCATGTAAAACTGAATAATTTTCCTGAAAAATTTCTTTTAAGAAATGAAACCGGCAAAAAATTACAGTTTGTTAACATTTTATCATAAAGTTAATACTATGAATAAAATAAGTCATGTATCATCAAAATTGATGAACAAATCTTCTTTTTATTCACAATTGAGAGAAAATACCCATGTATACCTAATATTTTGGTGTTGCATCTATCTAAATTGGTCAAACCATACCCGTGTCATGCTAAAAATATACTCGAGTAATCGCCTTACTAAGGTGAAGAAAATATTAGACTTGCCCATAAAAAAATCAGGATCGGATAGAAAAAACTAAAAGCAGATTCGAGTTTAGCACGTCAAATTCAATTTAGTTAGTCCACCTATCCTTGTTTAAGAATTTTTTTTTACTGAAAGTCGATTTAGTGAACTCGAGTTTTCACAAAAAATATTAAATTTGGAAAAAATATATTTGAAATTCAATTTATTTTCAGTCTTGAATCTAGCATTTTCCAGTAATGGAAATTGAACTTCAGGTTAAATTAATTTTATTTGAAAATTGAAAATGTATTCAATTGTACTTTAGTCGGTTTTGAACAAAATTTTCTGCTGCTTATTGGTTTTTTTACATGATCGATTTTAAGATTTTATAAAAAAGCTAGCAAAAAAAAGCATTGAAATATTATTGAAATAAATATTTAAATGTGCAACTGTTTTATATGTAATATACATATAAATTTTAAACTGTAAATTTTAAGCTGTGATTGTTGAATTTCCCATGTCTGTATTGTAATGGAATGTTACCACAATTAACACAATCGTTAAGTTTGTTATTAATATATAGACTGATATGATGAAATTTTTTTGCTTTATCTATAGGATGCTTATAACAATGTGCCCCGTGAACTTAAGGTTACTCATTTGCTGGCCACCCTACACAATGGTCAACAATCCGAAGATGCCCGTCAAATGGCTGCAGTTCTATTGCGTCGCCTTTTTACTTCGGAATTTTTAGAATTTTATAAAGAGGTGAGTAAGATTTATTTAATAATATTATACTATATATAATTCCCACACATACTTATATTTATTTTAGATACATACAAATATTTTTTAAATAATCTTTATTTAATTTAATATTTTTTCTTAACAATTGTATGTACTACATTGTTTTTGTTACTTTTTATTTTTCTTCATTTTCCTTTTCCTTATCTTTCGTTTTTGACAAAATAAACACACATACAAGCAAATAAAACTTGTATAAAAATTAAAAAAGAACAAAATATCAAGCAGGTAGTCGTCTATCAGATAGCCAACCAACCTTTCCCACTACATTCAAACATACCGTACCCAACCATCCCTCCACATCTCCACATGTACTTCTTTGTGCTCATTATTGTTGAATATTTTTGTTGTATGGTTTTAAATGTTTATTTTTTATGGAAAGAAGAAAAGAAATGTGTTTTTTGTTGTGTATAAAAACAGCAGAAAACTTTAAATAAAAATTAGGTTATGTCAGGGCTAATTTCTCTTGTCGTTTCATATTATGTATGTACTATATATTTAGCATTCTCTCTGCTCCAGTTAAGTTAGTGTTTTTTGTTGTTTAATATTATACAGATTGACTGACATTGGGGTCAGGTCAATTTAGTTAATAAAGTAATAAGACGCACAAATAACACATTGACTAGTAGTATAATATAATAGTAGTATTTGAATTCTATTTTTATATTATATGAAGAAAAATTAATTATAAATGAATTAATGGGTAAATGTTTAGCAAAATATTTTGGCAATTACGCATTGAATCTACATACTACATACATATATTTTTCTTGTGGAAAATTATAAAGGAATTTCCTATATTTTATTTGCCTTAGTCGTAAGATGAACGAATTTCTTAAGTTGTTTTTTTTTACTAAATTAGGTCACATTTAAACGATGGCAAAATTTTGTTCAGTGTCATCTTATTTGACGATAACAAAATTAAATTTGGGAAGCTGGTCTTTCTTGGATTCAAGAGAAAACAATTAAGAATGTTATCGGTCAAGCCCGGTTATATGGTAACCTACATGATTTTCAGAGAGGTTCTTATATCGGACCTATGGCCAATTGCGGATCGTTCCTTGTAATAAGTATAATTTGCAATTCTATAAAACATACGTGTGCTTAATATTAAGTTAGTTTTTATAGGCTGTCCTCTAAAATAAATAAAGCGTGATCCATTTCGTGGTTCCCAAATTAAAAAAAAAAAAACAGAAAATTCAAATTTAATATGGAATGTTTATTATCATTTGAAAGAACATTCCATCTGCGACGTAGCAATGGCTACATCCGTTGAGTCCAATTTTCGATGACTCGTTCGAGCATTTCGACTGGTAACTGGCGAATGAAACGCGTGATGTTTTCCTCCAAGGCCTGAATCGAAGCGGGTTTGTCCGCATAAACTTTAGACTACATATCCCCACAGGAAAAAGTCTAACGGTGTGATATCACAAGATCTTGGTGGCCAATCGACCGGCCCAAAACGTGAAATTATGTGCTCTCCGAAGTGTTCTCTCAATAAATCCATTGATTGATGCAATGTGTGGGAAATGGCGCCGTCTTGCTGAAACCAAATGTCGCCGAGATCACGAGTTTCCATTTCAAGCATCAAATAGTCGGTTATCATGGCACGATAACGGTCGCCATTGACGGTTACGTTCGCACCGGCATCATTTTTAAGGAAATATGAACCGATGATTCCACCGGCCCACAAGAGCCCATAGAGCGAAGCGATGTAAACGTTGTTCAGGCGTAAGTAAGTCTTTCCATTATGAAATGCCAAACAATACTAAACAAAAATAACATGACACGACTCACACGTGATCTGTCAAAAAAAGGCTATTGAAAGAAGTATCTCTACTTGAATCACCCATTAGAAAGCCCACTTGAGTTCAGAATTCCTTAGAAAACAAAGTATAGAGATCGAAGAAACAGAACTAGAGAAAGAGAGATATAGAAGAAGAGGAACATAAAAGTTAAGTTTTTAATAAAGCTTTTAATAAAGGATTGGAAGATTTAATTGCTGTTAATATCAAACTTTGTACACATTACAATAGTAATATTCTAATGACATCAATCATGCTTGGTATATGTATAACCGCAAAGCTATATTAACTGAATTGAATTGTGTTTTTCTGAGAGACAGTTTAATGAAAGAATATTATAAAACTAATTCCCTTAAGGTGTATGATGTAGTGGATGGTGAAATCGATCGACAGTGTTTACTTTAGTGACCATTTTTCTGCTGTGCTGGCAAACTTAACTCATTTTGTCGTTGTTTACTTCGCCATAAAATTATATCGAAGTTTAAAGTACTAAATACTGATAAACCAAAAGTAAAATTACCCCTTTGCTGATGGTGACTTATTCTGCTATGGAATGTGCTGAGCAGCTAAATGCGGTTAAAATTGTTGAGTCTTAATAATCTGCTGAAGCGAATTTGTTACATTTTGAAATTAGTTTTTCTTTTTTTTTTCATCTTAGAATATTTATAGTCTTTTAAGAAGGCCACAGCATAAGGCCTTCTGATAATTCTATAAAATTTGATCAATTCAAAACTTGGCTTAAGCCGCATATTTAGGATCGTTCGGTTCATGTTCCGGGGTATACTTTTTGTCGGAATGATCGACTTGGTGCAAGGGGAGGTGTTGGTGTCTTTTTTTCAAATTTTCTAAAGTTTAAAGCGGTTTAAATCATCAATAGCTGGTACTTGTGAATCCTTGTTTATAGATTTTTTTTTTTAGTAATATCAGATTTCTCTTTGATGTGGTTTATCTGTCCCATTATATTGCTACATTTGAAAGATAGCATTTTCAGCTTCTTTCTTCCTGTCCACATGTTATTATTGTCGGTGATTTTAATTACAAATCTTTTTGATGCAACAAAATCTGACACTTCGCTCTATGTGGACGAGTTTTAATGTGAATATTGTATATAGTAATAGGTCTACACACTTTGACATTGTTCACCTTTATACATCATTAATTGAATTTATGTTAATTAGTGATTTTTCTGCCCTAAGTTTTTCTGAACAGTATCAATATCCTGCCTTGTCTCGCCATTTTAGACAGTATATTGAGCATAAGGATTATAGTAATATAGGTTAGATTAGGTTAAAAAAGGGCGACGTCTTTACGCCTCCACCCAGAGACCATTCGGTCCACTGTGATCCCTTTATATGTAATAGAGAAAGCTGACAGATAAAGAAAGAGAAAAATCCTAGTAGAATATAGTAAAAGATTGAAAAAAAAGACAGCTAAATATAAGTAAAATAAGAAAGTTGTGGAACCTAAGACCCATCAAATCAACCCTGTCTACCTCTAAGCCACTTTATTCCCATTACAAACCCTACAAGGTTGTCGAGTTCTTCACTCGCAACCTTTTTCATATTTCCTATTTCGAGGTCATCAGTAATCATGCCAACAATGATCCTTACAATCCTTAAGATAGAGATTAATAACATACTTTACGCTTACTCTTAATCTTATTATTAGATACATTTATAGATTTCGGATGAGAGAACATGTTTCGCAATTTGTATCGAAGTTTATTAGACTCACATTTAGAGATTTGATCAATTCAAGGAAAAAATTGCCCACCATAAGTTTAAACCGTTTTATATTCTCTAGATCATTAAGAAAACCTTGGATAACTTTTTTCCACATTGCCTCCACTATATACGAAAACTAATTGAAGTGAGGGTATCTAGAGTGTGGAATTTTCTTTCTAAAGAACAAGAAGTGTTTTCTTATTCAGATCAGTTATTTTAAAGTAGAATGATAAATAAAAATGAAAATAATCCTTAATCGATGCCATAGATTTCTTTTTTTTTTATACTAAACTAAAAAAAAAATTAATTTGTCCAGTTTTCCTCAAATATCAATATTTTCCGTAATGCTTCTATTAAATTTTCCAGTTTTAGCGAAAAATGAATTTTTTTTCATAAAGTAAAATTAAATTATAGGTGCTTTCAGCTTAAAATTTTTCTATATTTAAAATTTCAGTAAAATCAGTTCAACTGTTTAGGCGACACAAACAGACAAATAAATAAACAAACACACACTTGATTTTATAATATTATTGGTATATGGATATATTTAAAAAGCTTATTATCGCTTCAATTATTTCATATACATATTCTATTATTATCATCAATACTATTTTTCTAATTTTTATTATTTTTATAACTAAATTATATATTCATAATTTTTAAATGTATTATTGTTGTTGAGTAGCGTATATGCCATATTTCCCCCTATGAAATAAAAAATAAATAAGTAAATAAATAAATGCTAGGCTATTGGGACTTAGCATGGTAACCAGTCACCAGTTCTATCATATTCCTGAACAGTTCCCCCCATCCCAGACTCAAGAGAAACGGTGTTATTTTTGTAGTCACTGGATACGAGTTCTCTTGTGACCAAGGTTGGTTACCGCTAAAACCTGTTCAACTTGACTACCGTTACCCCTAAATACCGTTACCGAAATAGCTCAAAATACCTTTTTATGTTTCAACGAAACTTAAATGGATAAGACATTACGAATACTGTCTTATCCAATATCACAAACTCTGCTTTGGTATCGCCAAACAGAGACAACAAGGCAATTTACGATTACAAATTTGTTTATGGTCTTTCGAACCGGATGTCGGCTTACGGCACTACTGTAACCACATCTATAACAGCCCTAATAACGTGGTGCTGCTAATTAAGTTCCTAAAAATTGAACACAGTGCAAGGCGAGCGCCATGTACCTCTGTTTTTGTTCCGCCAAACAGAGACAACAAGGAAATTTACGTTACCGCTAAACTGCCGATACCGAAATAAACCAATATACCATACCATATGCGCTAAAATACCGTTACCGAAATAAAATAAATTACCGTTATTACAGTTTTATAAAAAATAATTATTTTATATAATGTTATCCCAGCTCGACCTTTTAATACTCCAATTTATATTTCTTGGTTGTGAACCAAGTCTTTCAAATTTCTGAAACAACCGTTACCCTGAAAATACCTCAAATAAAATAGCTTTACATTTTTGAACAGGTTGCCAAGCTTAATAAAATCTATTAATAACAGTTGCAATATGTAAATTTAGTAAACTAAATTACGGAGGTGTATATATAGTGGTGGTAATGTATTAGACTTTTTGGAAAACCATTCATTAAATTTTATGTAATCCCAACATGTGTGTTGTGTTTCCAAGAAAAACAAACACTATTGTTAAATAAGTTGTATTTTACACGCACGTAATACGTATTTGTTTTTGTTCTTTTCTTCGTTTTGTTGTTAATTCTTCTTATTTTTGTCGTTGATTTTTTTCTAGTTACCGCAAGAAGCTCAAGGCCAATTGCTACAACAAATTTTACTAGCCGTCCAACAAGATGTATCACCTAATTTACGCCGTAAAATTTGTGAAGTAGTAGCCGAAGCTGCACGCAATCTCATCGATGATGATGGCAACAATCAATGGCCCGATTTTTTGCAATTCCTGTTCCAATGCGCCAACTCACCCACACCACAATTGCAGGAATCAGCGTTGCGTATTTTCGCTAGTGTACCATCGATTTTTGGCAATCAAGAAGCTCAATATTTGGATTTGATCAAACAGATGTTGGCCAAGAGCATGGAACCTACAGCCGATTCTGAAGTACGTTTTCAGGCTGTACGCGCTGTAGGAGCTTTTATTTTGCAGCACGATAAGGAAAAAGAAGCTGTAATCTATAAGCAATTTGGTGATTTATTGCCACGTATGATTATGATCACAGCTGAAAGTATTGAGGCCCAAGATGATCAATCTTTGGTGAAATTATTAATTGACATGACAGAAACATGTCCGAAATTCTTGCGTCCACAATTGGAAGTTATTTTTGAGATATGCATGAAGGTAAGATGGATAGAGGAGATGAATATGTAGAAGAGCAGATTTTTGTTTATTTATTTATTATTTATTTTTTCTTTAGGTTTTCAGCTCTCAAGACATTGAAGACAGTTGGCGCCATTTGGTGCTCGAAGTTATGGTTTCTTTGGCTGAAAATGCCCCCGCTATGGTGCGTAAGCGCGCAGAAAAGTATGTTAACGCTTTGATACCTTTGGTCTTGCAAATGATGACCGACATGGATGATGATGAAGATTGGGCCACCTCCGATGTTGTCACTGATGACGATAACAGTGACAATAATGTGATTGCTGAATCGTCTTTGGATCGCTTGGCTTGCGGTTTGGGTGGAAAGTCAGTTTTACCACATGTCATGAACTCTTTGCCCTCCATGTTAGGTCACAGCGATTGGAAGCAACGTTATGCAGCCCTCATGGCCATCTCTGCCATAGGCGAAGGTTGTCATAAACAAATGGAAGCCATGTTAGATCAAGTAATGTCGGGTGTTTTAAACTTTTTGCGTGATCCTCATCCACGTGTACGCTATGCCGCTTGTAACGCTATTGGCCAAATGTCTACCGATTTTGCCCCCACTTTTGAAAAGAAATTCCACGAACAAGTTGTTCCCGGTCTTTTGTCTTTATTGGATGATGTGCAGAATCCACGCGTGCAGGCTCATGCTGGTGCTGCCTTGGTCAACTTCTCCGAGGATTGTCCTAAAAACATTTTGACCCGTTATTTGAACGGCATAATGGCCAAATTGGAAGCTGTGCTTAATTCGAAATTCACGGAATTGGTAGAAAAAGGCAATAAATTGGTGTTGGAACAAGTGGTGACAACCATCGCCTCAGTGGCCGATACCTGTGAAAAGGAATTTGTTGCTTATTATGATCGTCTGATGCCATGTTTGAAGTTTATTATACAAAATGCCAACTCTGAAGATTTGCGCATGTTACGTGGCAAGACTATTGAATGTGTCAGTCTTATTGGTTTGGCGGTAGGTCGTGAGAAGTTCATCACAGATGCTGGTGAGGTCATGGACATGTTGTTGAAGACTCACACCGAAGGCGACTTGCCCGATGATGATCCCCAGACTTCGTATTTGATCACAGCCTGGGCACGTATGTGCAAGATTTTGGGAAAACAATTTGAACAATATTTACCCTTGGTTATGGGACCCGTTATGCGCACTGCCGCCATGAAACCTGAGGTGGCTTTACTGGACAACGATGAAGTGGAAGATATTGAGGGTGATGTCGACTGGTCGTTCATTAACTTGGGCGAACAACAAAACTTTGCCATACGCACCGCCGGCATGGAAGATAAGGCTTCTGCCTGCGAAATGTTGGTATGCTATGCTCGCGAACTCAAGGATGGTTTTGCTGATTACGCCGAAGAAGTTGTACGTCTAATGGTGCCCATGTTGAAATTCTATTTCCATGATGGTGTACGCACAGCTGCTGCCGAATCGTTGCCATATCTTTTGGATTGTGCTAAAATTAAGGGACCCCAATACTTGGAGGGAATGTGGTTGTATATTTGTCCCGAACTCTTGAAGGTTATCGGCACTGAACCCGAAGCTGATGTACAGGCTGAACTTTTGAACTCATTGGCCAAGTGTATCGAGACATTGGGACCCAATTGTCTCAACGATGATGCTATGAAACAAGTGTTGGAAATTATCACCAAATATATGGAGGAACATTTCGAACGCGCCGACAAACGTTTGGCCGCTCGTAACGAAGAGGACTACGATGATGGTGTCGAAGAGGAATTGGCTGAACAAGATGATACTGATACTTATATTTTGTCCAAAGTTGTTGATATTTTGCATTCTCTATTCTTGACCAATAAGGCACAATTTTTGCCCCACTTTGAACAAGTTGCTCAGAACTTTGTTAAACTTTTGGATCCCTCACGTTCATGGTCGGACAGACAATGGGGTTTGTGTGCTTTCGATGATGTCATTGGTAAGTTGATAAGTAAAAACAATCATATCTTAATATTTTTTAACAAATTTTTAAAAACGTAATTTTGGAAGATATATATATATATATATATATATATATATATATATATATATATATTTATATATATATATATATATATATATATATATCATAACGTGGTTTTGTCGTCGACACAAACCTTAAGTAATAAGACGTTTGTTTTACCCTTTCTTTATTGAATACGTCAAGAATATTTCAAGTACAAAATATAAAGATATTACAAGAGAATAATTTCTATAACTCCAATTCGGATACCACCGGCTTAATAAATGTTTTCTTCACTTCCTTCTTATTTAACCAGGCGTATGTTAATATCGGTACGGTTGATCGGCTTAGATTATGTTTGTTTCGGTCATTCAGCTTATAGAAGCTCGACTCGGTTAATTGGCTTGTAATAGGCTCGGCTCAGGTATTCCACTTTGAACTTTCGAATTCGACACTCTTAACTTCGACTTTGAACTTTCGGTTTGGACACACTCGGCTGTCAAACTGGTTCGGGTTAACGGCGGGATCGGTTTCTGGTTCAGGTGGCAGCTTCTGGAATCGAAGGTTCTTGGTTCGGTAGTAGAATTAAGATTGGCGTCGTATGTTCGGCTTCGACACTTCGGCTTATATTAGGATCGGTTCGGTTGATCGGCTTATAGTAGGCTCGGGTCAGTAGTAGAATCGGCTTCGACACTCTCGGCTGTCAAACTGGTTCGGGTTTGCGGCAGGATCGGTTTCCGGTTCAGGTGGCAGCGTCGGGTCCGAAGATTTTTGGCTCCGTGGTAGAATTAAGATCGGCATCGTTCGTTCGCCTTCGACACTCTCAGCTGTCAATCGGGTATTCGGCTGGATCGGTTTCTGGTACAGGTGGCAGCTTCGGGAATCGAAGATCGTATCTTTTTCACAATACGTACAATGGTTTCTTACAGCTAATATCTAGCTACTTCTCAACTACTACTACCACTACAACTACTACGGGTTAATATTCTACTAAGAGAACGAGCAACCGAAGTCACTCGCGAGAACGAACAACCGAAGTCACTCGTGAGAACGAGCAACCAAAGTCACTCGTGAGAACGAGCAACCAAAGTCACTCGTGAGAACGAAGCAACCGAAGTCCCTCGTGTAAAATTTATTTAAGGGACCCAACCGAAGTTGAGCGTGCAAAATACGACTAAATTTTACTTTCGAAAAATCTAGTCGGCTCTCTGATTATATAAAATAATCTTTGAGACTTATATGGCGGATTCTTGTCTTGTTTGAATCGCCCCGACTATAATTAAACTTTGTTTACTTATACTTAGTCATGTATCAACTAAATGAGAATTATATTGCTTGTTGACCATTAAGCAATATCAACTGCACAACTAAACCCTGCCAGCAATTA
Organism: Protocalliphora azurea; assembly: GCA_932274085.1. Lineage (NCBI taxonomy): Eukaryota > Metazoa > Arthropoda > Insecta > Diptera > Calliphoridae > Protocalliphora > Protocalliphora azurea. The sequence goes on from OW026519.1 coordinate 66,407,278, forward strand.
GGTGATAGTTTTATCCACTATCAGAAAAATGACTCTTTCTAGTATTCTCAAGATGTTGTTTTCCTGATAGTAAAAAATTTTACAAAAACAAATAACATTAATTTCGATTTTTGATCTACTTATTATATATTTCTTACTAACTAAAATATCGAAAAAGTCACTTAAAAGTTAGTTTTTGGATATATAAAATTACCAAAAACTGTCTCCCATTAGTGTTCTCAAGATGTTGTTTTCCTGATAGTAAAAAATTTTACAAAAACAAATAACATTAATTTCGATTTTTGATCTACTTATTATATATTTCTTACTAACTAAAATATCGAAAAAGTCACTTAAAAGTTAGTTTTTGGATAAATATAAAATTACTAAAACTGTCTCCCATTAGTGTTCTCAAGATGTTATTTTCCTGATAGTAAAAAATTTTACAAAAACAAATAACATTAATTTCGATTTTCGACCTTCCGAAAATAAAAAGCCATTAAATTAAAAGCAAAAAATGTGAAGAAGTCGATGGCACTTAGTTGGCGTGTTACTTTCAAAGGCAAGCAATCGATTTTTTAAAAAGTTTAAGAAAAAATTAAAAAAAATTGTGATAAAGTGAGATCAAAATAATATATATATATATATAATATAATGAAGACAAAATGAAAACAATATTGTGAAAAAAATTTTTGAAATTTTAAATTAAATTAATTAAAAAATAAATATTATTCAGCGAAAATTCATTTTGAAGGCAACAAATAAATTTGGATTTATTTCTTGCTTTTAATAATATAAAATTTCGAACTAAATTGCGTTTCGCTCATAAAAATATGTATATTTTTTTAGTGAAAGTGAACCCACATATGCATGTTCATCAAACCTTTCAACTAAATTTTTAAAGTTGCTAGGCTCTTCGAAATCAAAAATATTCTGTTACAATTTATCAAAATATATCTATAATTTTTTTTACTAAGGTAAGTTGTTTTAATTTTCCCTAACCCTAACCCTAAATGACTTTATTCGTCACACAAAAAAAGCAGTCAATAGTGTCATTAAAAAGGTATCCAAACTGCGATACAGTTTTGCCCGAAAGATGACTCCTCTTCGATAGGAAAATAACTCCTTTTTCTTTTACTATTTCAAAATAAATATGGATACTATTTAGTCAAAGTTTGGATAGTAATGTTGATAGTATTAAGTTAGAATTTCGACAGAAATAGTGACTTTTTCTGCTCCTCAAAATGACTCCAATTTGACACATAAAAAAAGCACTTAATAGTGTCATTAAAAAAGTATTAGAACTGCTGCACACTTCTTCCCGCACGGTGACTCTTCTTGGATAAGAAAATGATATCATATTCGACTGTTAAAAACAACTTGAGGTTACTCTTTAGTGCAAATTTGGATAGAAAATGTTGGCAGGGAAGCAGTTAATACACATTTGTGTGGGTGTGTATGTAGTATTTACAGTAGGGGCGCTCAATGTAATTACTATTACTAATAAAATATTCAATATATTAGTATGAAAAAGAAAAATAATTAAAAATACATAAATAAAATAGTAAAGAAAATAAATTAATATATTAAGGAATATGTACGTGAAAATAGTAGTACTGAGTGTACTATTTCCACGTTACAATATATATATATATATATATATATATATATATATATATATAAATATATTTATATACGACTTTTTTCCTTTTAGAATTCTGTGGTCCAGCTTGTGCTCCTTATCAACAGTTTTTTACACCTGCGTTGTTGCAATATGTTACCGATAAATCTCCTGAAGTGCGTCAAGCTGCCGCTTATGGCTGTGGTGTTTTGGGTCAATTTGGTGGCGAACAATTTGCTGTAACCTGTGCACAAATCATTCCATTGTTGATACAAGTTGTCAATGATCCCAAGAGTCGTGAACCCGAAAATGTAAATCCCACAGAAAATGCCATTTCTGCTGTATCGAAGATATTGATGTACAACAAATCTGCTCTACAAAATGTCGATGAAATCATTAGTGTTTGGTACGTAAAATGCCAAAATGATAAAAATTTCAATAACTAAAATTGATATTTCTTATAAAGGTTCTCCTGGTTGCCCGTCACCGAAGACAGCGATGAGGCACCTCACATTTATGGCTATTTGTGTGATTTAATACAGGCCAATCACCCGATCATTTTGGGTGCCAACAATTGTAATCTACCACGTATTGTTTCCATAATCGCTCAAGCCTTTGCTAACAAAGTGGTCCCAGTAGTTAGTGATGTTGGTTCACGTATGTTGGCCATTGTCAAACAAGTCGAATCGAATCCCGAAGTCTTCCAAGTATGTGCTAGCCAATTAACACCTGAAATGCAACACGGTCTCCAAGAAGCCTATCGGGAATTGGCCAATGCTAATTCAGCCCAAGGTTAAATTGTTAAGTGATAAACAATAAATTATACTTACTACACAACACCACCAACACTACTCAAAACAATAATAGACAACAACAAACAAAACGAAATGAAAAAAGAAAAAACAAAGAACATTTTGCTTTCTTTCTCTAAATTGCATTATTATATAAAATAATAAATATTATTATATATATGGTATATACAATATACTTATATAAATATATTACATATTAATTATAATAATCACCTTAACAAACACAACACACTCACTACTCCCCCCATACATATAACAAATATATGCTAACGATCTAAAAATAATTAAAAGAAGACTTTTTGTTTTTAAAATTTAAAACATTTTTTCTAACGATTTTGGCAAAGTATAAGTTTTGACTTTTTTTTAAAGATTGTATTTTATTATTACTTTTTTTTAACAACTCAATTCCAATACTTTTATAATTTTCTACCGATTTAATAAAATTGCAAAAAGTCGTTGGGTTTATATGCTTTTAGTCTACTAAAAAATATGATCTAATTTAAATGAAATTAAAATTTTATGAAGGGGAAAAATATGTATTTTGGACTATAATATATATTAATTTGTGAATTTTCTTATTTTATAATTATTACCAAAATTATTTAAAACAGTTAAAAAAATACAACAGAGAAAAATATATATAAAAGAAACCTTTCATTAAATAAAAATTACAAAAAATAAAAAAAATGTTATTTTCATTTCAAATTCCTTTAAAAATTGCAACATTCTATTTATTTTGGGCATGTACGTTTTACGTTTTTTGCTTAAGACAATTTTCTATCGTAAAGTGGTGCATTTTTTTTTTTTTTTTTAATTTGTTGAAATACTAGGTTATCAGAATTCAGTAGCAAGGTGGAGTTTAAAAAAAATAGATATTTTTGTCACATAATATGTGGCATAACTTAAAAGCAGAAATGAAATAAATTTAATTAACTACCCCTAAAGTATGTAATAGATTTTTTGTTTTAATATTGGTAATGCAGTTCATATATAATACTTTATTATCATTTTTCTTAGTTCCTGCAATACCAATACGATGCGTTTTGTATAAAACAGACTAAATGACAATTATGGGAAATTTAAAAAAAGTCAATGTGATCCAAGAACGTTACGTACATGTTGTGGAACTATTTTTGAACGCCCATTCCAAATTTTTTGATTTTTACAAAAAAAAAAAAAAAATTATTTTTGAGTTTTATTTTTACATAAAAGTACAACAAATATAACAAAATATAACGATAATTTTCTGATTTTTATTTTTTGATTCAAAAATAACGATTATTTTTGATTTTTCGATTATAAAATTAGGATTATTCTTTTCTTTTGCTTAAAAATAATGATTTTAGAACAAAAAAATAAATAAATAATAATCGTTATCAGAATTTCGAAACAATTAATTCTATTTGGAATTAAAATCCTTCCTGAGAAAATAATAATAATAATAAAATAATTCCCAGGCTTAATTCCTTAGGTTTAACTTTGCATTGAATTAATTATATTTTTCATGATTCAATTTTTTTTTTTAGTTCCATTATTATTCTTTAATTCGATTATTCGACTTTTTATGGAAACCGGTCTTCGAATAGTTGAACTTTTAAAAAAACCGGTTGCATTTTTTGAAACTCCGAAAAAACCGGTTAACCGTTTATTCAGAAGTAAATATTTCCATCAAAAGACTTTTTCTTTAAAAAATTAACAAATCTTATATTATTTAAGTTAAAATTTATTAAGTATAATTATCTTAAGAACCAAATTTTAATTAAGGTAAGAAAATTATCATCAAAAATCTGACTAAATTTTATATAGTATGTATAGAAACTATGGCTTAATGTAGAAAAAGCTTGTCCCCTTTTTTTCGAAATCGATTTTGCAAACCTCCTTCAAATACAACGTCTTTAACGAATGAAGTAAGCTATTATTACAAATATTGAATTAAAAAAATCCTTAAATATTTAAACTGTTTTTAATTCTATTTGGAATTAAAATCCTTCCTGAGAAAATAATAATAATAATAAAATAATTTCCAGGCTTAATTTCTTAGGTTTAACTTTGCATTGAATTAATTCTATTTTTCATGATTCAATTTTTTTTTAGTTCCATTATTGAAAGTCACTATTATTCTTTAATTCTGTTTATGTATATTATTTAATTTTTAACTTATTTTATAATTTGTTAAAATAATTTGTTCATGTTTCTTTCTATCAAAATTTGTCATTCTAATTTTTCATAAAAATAGTTTTTCCTTCGATTGGTCTTTACAACATAGTTCTGTTTTTAAGGTGTTGCAAGAGAAAAAACTAATTCCATTGATATCCGTAGTTCATTCAAGATCATTATTACTTTAATATTTGTGAAAACGTATAGTATTAATATCAATTTAACCTTAAACTATATTTATAAGCAGGACAAGTTTTTTTTTTCAAATTTTCCGCTCGAAAAGTGGGCTTTTACATATTTCACAATTATTTTACAAAAAATTAATTTTTTTTTAAATTTTGCAGGAATTTGCTTATAATGAATATACAAATTAGTTTTCTTAGCAAAAACGAAAATTTTTGTAATTTTTTGCTGTTTGATTAACTGGTCTGTATAAATTATTTTGCAATTTTTTGAATACTTCGAACATAACTGTAAAAAAAAAGTAACTAATATGATTATCAAAGTCTAGTTACGTACTTTTTAAATAAGTGTCCGCAATGAAAACGTGCAAAACCCTCGCAAACTGTGCAAGTTTGCACACACGCAAATGAACTGTCAAAAATTATATGGAAATTCATATGCACAAATGGTAAACTTAAGCGTTTAATTGAGTTCTCTTAATATATATTTTTTAGTTTTTTATAAAGAATAGAAAACTATTAGAATTTGAAAGTTAGAAAAATTCATATTTATATTATAAAACACATGAATTGGTCTGCATATTACTTTGCATGATATAAATTTTTTTCGAGCTTTTTCAAGCGAATATTTAAATTTTTTTATTATTCTTTATGAACATTAATCAGTTAAAAGAGTTTTCCTAAATTTCCATTAAAATATTAGTATTTAGTACATATGTTTTTTGAAATAAAGTATTATTTCTGTGTTTAAAAAACTCTGTTTATTCAACATTCGAAAAATCAATAATTTGAAAACAGCGACAGTACTTAAACCGAAAAAAATCGGTTAAAACCGGTAGTGCCTATAGAACTAACTACATGTCTAATACACAAGAGATAACATGGGAGCTGAATTGAATTCAGCTCTGCGCATACTAATGAGCTCACTAAAGCCAGAAAATTTTTCATGAGGAGTTGAAAAAGACCATAATCGATCACTATGATGCAGCTAAAAATAAATTTCGTCAAATCACACCATCGAAAAAAGACGTTTTGTCGCATATGAAGTGGCGTAATCTCTTGAAGTCACTCGCAACACGTTAACAGAAGCGAATCGTTCAGAATGTACAAATAAACTCGGATAGTCCTATGGTAGGTTATGTTTGTACGCAGTAATCGCGAATATATTTCCAATTTCTTTAAGTCAAAAACATGACAATTAAAAAAATATGAAGTATTGCAGTCGGATACTGAAGACAGCTACACCCAAAGTCTCAACAAATTGAACATTAATAAAGCAACAGATTGGAAAGTATTGAAGGTACTAATCGATGGTCGTTTCGTAAACATGGACACTGGAGCACCATATGGTATTATCAGTATAAATACACTTTGAAGTATTAACAATCATTTTTCATTGCAGAAAACGGTTACTTGTTACCGTAAAAGTTGGAATAAAGCATGTACGATTCTGTAAAGTTTTGAGAATTTATGTACATACATTTACATTTTGAGTTTCGAGAGATATAGAGATTAGTCAAGGAAATATCTTAAAAATTACAAAACATCGGAAAAAAATTTTGGACAAATTTCTTTAAAAAATGTGTAAACGAAATTTTGTCCCCTTTTAAAATATAAATATTGCAGTACCTGTAAACAATATGATATAGAACGGATACTTTATCTGAATCTGCGAAGTCCGACGATTATAAATATGTTATATATATATATATATATATATATATATATATATATATATATATATGGGATTTTTATATTATTAAATCCCTGCGATTTAAGCTTGATGGCTTTAATCAATTAAAACACAATTTATTTTGATTAATAAATTATAATGTACACAGTTTATTTCAAATTATCAAACTTAAATTAAAATATTCACTTCACTTTATTTTAGTTTTACAATTTATTAGAGTTTGGCTACTGCTGGTTTTAACTCAATTACAACTTTTAACTTCAACTTTAGAGCAACTCACTTCAACTTTTGCACAACTATTCTGCAACTCTTCGACAACTATTTTCAACTGCAATTTATTTCAACTTTATAAAACTCTTCTGCAACTAACTGCAATTTACTTCAACTTTATAAAACTCTTCTGCAACTAACTCAATATTCTCTTTTATTCCTATTTATATCCTATCCACTATTACTCGCTATTTCCCTAAAGCTCCAGAAACTTCTTAGCGAGCGAAACCTATATTTGTCCCTTTCCTGTGCATGGTAAGTCCGTTTATAAAATTAAATAACGTCGTTTAGAATATTCGTTCTACGTTATAAGATGTCTCGTCCATATTTTGTCTGTTGCGTACGTGACTCGTCATTAGCTCCGTCGAGAATGTTCTGTCCGTTAACTATCTTAACCCTTTTCTTACCAACGTCTGCCAGATCTGGTGAGGCGACCAGGCTCCAATCCCACATATATATATATATATATATATATATATATATATTTTTTTTTTATTAAATCCAAACCGTTTATTCATAAACTTGAAAATTGGAATATTATAAAAAATTAATTTTAACCGATTTTTTTTTGAACACTGCATCAACCACTTCAAGTCTAAAAATAAAATTAGTTAAGCAATGATAAATTCCGAAAATGAAATATCAAAGAAAAGACAATGTCAAAATCTATCAACTAAAATACTAAATAATGTACAGCTCGATATTCCTACTATATTTGGCAATGAAAAGTGAACCGGTAAAATGGTTCAGATTAAAAACTGTAAAACACTGAATATGTGTGTCATAAAAAATTAATGAGGATTGAACCCAGTTAAAAAATTTAACATCTATAGTTGAAATATTGTAAAAAAAAAAGTAAACTGTAAGAAAATTGTAAATATTTACGAAAGATCTAAAAAATGGTGTGAAAAATGTGTTCAAAAGGTTTTTTTTCTGAATTTTTACAATTTTTATATTCTGTCTGTGACTGATAAATTAAAAAAAAAAAAAAAAAACAAGCATGTTTGTATTCTTTAGAGTCTCTAGTTTTATAAAAATATAAAATTTTTTTGATACTTCTTATAGGTACTTAAATATTTACATTTACAAAATGTACAAATTTTTTCGTTTACATGCTTTACTTCACGACGACTAAATCTGTATGTAGTAGAATAATATTTTGATTTCCTTTTTAAAAGGGAATATATTTTTCCGATCTTTTCTTCTCATTGGAGGGAGCAAACATTAATACACTAAGCCAAATTTACACAACAAACAGAAACTTCTTATCATTTACGAACAGCTAATACTGAGAACTGAATTTATATTTAACCAAATGAAAGCTTCTACTATATTTTGTCACTTGGACATAACTGACGCATATACACACTTACCTGTGGATGAAGAGTGTAGCCATGAATTGACTTTTAACACTGCTACTCAAGGCTCGATCCTAAGCTGTTTATGGAGACGGGACTTAGTGCTGTCCTTTCACATCGTCTAAGTAATGGACAAAAGCACCCGATTGCGATATTAAAACTACTATAAGAGATTGTCATGAATGTGCAAAACATGCACATGCTCCACCTGAATTTAGAGAACACCATTGGGAATATCCAAAAGGACCATAGGGAAGAATACATATAACTATACTGGGCCTTTTGTTGGTATGATGCTACTTATGATCTTAGATGCTCGAAGTAGAAATAACCAAATCGATGGATGACAACAACTGCAACGATCACTATTTTAGACGAAATATTCGCCGTTTATGGAGTACCAGTTACTGTAGTTAGTGTCATTGGGACAAACTGTAGACAGTAGGTGCAAAATTTCATAAATTTACCCCATATCATCCTTCTTCTAATGGAAAGGCTGAAAGATGTGTTTAAGAAGTAAATAGCGCTTTAAAAACGATGAAAACGTCCTGCAACAATCTCCAGCAAAATTTTAATATATTTCTTCAACAATATCCGAAAACACCCAACTCATCTTGATCTTATAAAACCAGAAGATTTGTGTCTAAAATTACTTTCGAACCTTTAATCTTTGGGAACAGGTATATTTTTTAACGCATAACCCTCGCGGGTTAAAGGCACGATTGTAAAATGTATTGCAGATTTACACTACGAAAACAGTTATGAAGGAAAATTGTTTAGACGTAATGTTGATCAAATTAAGGGTTGCTCGTCTAATAATACAAACATGCAACACTCAAATGCACCAGCTCAACATAATTTTAATGTGTTGGGAGTAAAGAAATCTGTTTAATACAGAAATAAAACTGCAACTTAACTGTTAGAGCTGTTAGTTAATTTGCAGATATCCAATGATATGGCCAGTCATCTCCAAGTCAACATGCTAAAAGTGCGAGTACTTATTCTAGTACATATTCTACAGTCACGCAAAATGTACAAGTACCGTTATCAGAACATGATCAGACAGGAACAGAACCAACAACAATAGCACTAAAGTTAACAGATACAAAATCTTAGTCCAATACAACAACCCCTATCCAAGATCGTCCTTTATTTTCTACTCCAGTTGCTCTCTAGATATCAAATCGGCCACTTCCAAATTAATCAACACATCAAATCCTAAAGAAGGGAATTGAGTTGTATATTTAACTTGTTATTCGTTTCTATCAAAAATTGTCATTCCAATTTTTTATAAAAATAGTTTAAGTTTTTCGTATATTCTGTACATTTTTCTGTATATCAATAAAAATAATTTCAATACGAAATATATATTTTTTTAAATATAAGTATTAAAAGAGTCTTAAATCAGTAATATTCGACTAAAGTCCACACAAAATCAATATGTTCATGTCCAAATATAAAATCCACACAATTTCAAGATGATTATTTCCAAATAAACTTTGTAAAAAACTGCACTTCACAGTTTTAAAGATAAATTAATAATATTCGGGATACGATCTCTGTTAGACCTAGGGATAAATCCTTAAATTCAAAATTACCTAAGCGCATATAACAGACGAAATTTTGTACATGTTTAATAAAAAAAAAAATTGTTAAACGTATGTCCAATCCAGAGAATCACGAAAAATTTACATTATAGTGGCATACCATATTTTTGTAGTTATCAAAAATGTTGGAAATAGGATAAGTTAAAGAATAATCGCCGTATTCACAAAAAAAAAAAAAAAAAAAAAAAAAAAAATAAGATAATAATAAATAAATAAAATTATTTCAGTTTTTAAATACAAAATAGTTAACAAACATTTTGACCTCTGCTCTGGGTAGATAAACATCTACTGCGTCATCGTCATTACCGCTTGGGGGCGATCAGGTTGTACTTTGTTTTTTTTTCCTTCGAGAGTTTTGTTTCTCACTCTCGCATTGGCTACTGTTTAGGGCGTCGCATAAGTTTGTGTGTTTCGGTTTTTCGGGTTTTTTTTTTGCATTGGTACATGCAATCGTTTTTAATTTAAAATTGTCGTTACGTGGTGGAAACCATTAATACTTAATCGTTTTTAACCTCATTGTCGTTACATGGTGGAGACAATACTCAAGACTGATACGAGATTCATGGAGGTCGTTTTTGGAAACTACCCGAATCTTCTGCGTAATATCCAAATTTAAGTTTAATGGCAATGCAAACAGAAATTAATAATCAACAACACCAAATATCCATTAAACTTAAATCAAAAAAAATAAAAATTGTTAAAAACATTTTAACTAATGTACTGTTTTTTATTTTATGTAGGCAATCATTTTCAGATTTTCTTTCATTTTTTTTTTTTTTTTTTTTTTGTTAATGTTGGAATTGTTGAAATACATTATTCGTAAATCTTTCAATTTAATTTTTATTTTTAAAATTTTTTAATAAAAAAAAAAACAGATTTTTTGGAAATAAATGTCAGTCATAAAATGTCATAAAATCAACATCACTATTTTACAAATGATTTTATGAATATATTTTTAATATTATTTTGCTATTTTTATCAATTTTTATACAAAAACATTAATGAAGCTTTAAATTTGTAAAGCGGAACTGGTACATTGGAGCAACTCATTCTACAAGGTAAACATATGTTACTTTTATACGCACCTCTTACAATTAAAAATATTGCGATATGAAATATTGCTTTTGTTAATATTTTATTTGTAAGATAGTAACTCATGAAAACTAATCGTGATTAGTGAAACTAATTGCAAATAATGCGTACAGCGTTACCACTTCCTTTTACGTTCATAGAATTTTCTATGATAATAGTTGTATTTTTCCCATCTAGCGGAAAATATATTTCTTTATGCAATTTGCATATAAACAGTGAATTATTTACTTGCAATAATCGTGCGTATAGACGTAATAATATTTAATTTTGATTTGGCGTAACGGGAAAACGGTAAACAGGGAAAAAGACAAAAAATGCGATTGTGGACATCAGGTAATCGTAAGATACCCAGATACGTTTATTTTATTTTTGGGTGTATATCTGAAATTAATTTTAATTTAAAATTAACGAAATATGGGAGAGGATATTGGTCGGTAGTGGGATATCTTCTTCTGGGTACATTTTAAAGTTAAAAAATAGTTGGTTGTGTCCCAAAATTAAGAATAAGTTTAAAGTAGGGGCAGAGCAGCTTTATTTTTTTTTTTTTGCATTTAACAATAGTTTACATAATGTATTTTAAGCTAACAATTATTTTTGAATACATTTTTATAAAATTTTGCCTAATAATGCTTTAAGTTTTTTTGAAAACGGCCTAATACGAATTGAATAGTTCATAATTTCGTTAATTCAATTTGTTATAGTTTGAATTTAAACAAAATTGAATCATTCAAAGAAATTAAGCATTCCCAATGAATTAATTCACAAATTAATTAATTTAATTATATCATAAGCTTTAAGAATTAAGTTGCAGAATTAATTAGGTTGAATTTATTTCGAGGAATTTTATCGTTATTTTATAATAAAAAGCTAAAATAATCGTTATTTTTTTTAACAAAAAAAAAAAAAAAAAAAAAAAAAAAAAAAAACACAAAATAATCGTTAATTTTTAATAAAAAAAAAAAAAAAATAATAATAGTTAAATGTTAATTTTTATGATATTGCTCATAATTATTATGGTTCTTGGTATAAAATACGAAAGGAAGTAACACTGGTCGACAAAGAATTTTTAATTTAAACTAGATGAACTTTAACGTGCTAAACCAGAATCTGCTTTCAGTTTTTAAAATTGGTGACGTGAATTATTTAATTTTTTTGCTATGTTGATTTTTTTTTTTTTTTGTTGCTTAAAGACAAAAATTACAGCTTCTTACTTTCCTTTTAAAAGAAAGAAAGTAGGAAGGTCTATCAGATTTTTTAAAAAGTATTCTTGATGGTCTTACTGTAGAAGGCAGGCTAGCATGAACAGCTGTATATTTAAGAAGGCCTTCTAGACCTGCTGGGTTGCTTTTTTGTATACAATATTTGAAGTATTTGTTTCAAAGCAGTATTTGAAACCTCTGAATGTCTTGAAGTATTTGCTTCGTTTAGTTCCACGAACAGCACAAATAAGACGCTTAAAATATTAAATAAATGGTGTTTTGCAGAGGTCTGTTAAAAACTGAACTTTATAAAGTTTTCATTCTCTAAAAAAGCTTTTATGGAAAAAACTTCTTCAATTTGGCATGAAAAAAAAAAATGCTAAATAACTTCGAAATCATTAAACAGATAAAAAAAAATGATGTTAAGATGACTTGAAAATAATTTTAATCAGTATCTTCTAGAGTTTCATTTATCTAAATTGGACAAACCGTTATAGAGTTATTATGAAATATACTCGTGTAAATGTGTAATTTACAAAAACATATGCAGAGAATTGCTAAATTTACCATTTTAATGTCAAATAAAGTCCAAAAATTCTAAATATGTAATTTCAAAAATTACTTTAAATAAATTTGAATCTATTTTAATAGAAATTGTCGAAATTAATTTATAAAATCAGTCTATTTACAAATTATATATTTAAGTTTGTCAGAAATGAAAAAGAATATAAAAGATTTTATATTCTTTTAAATGAAGTTTTTCTTAATTTCCTCTAGAAAAAATATAAATATATTCCTAGTTGTTGTAATGATGTTCGTATAACTAAAAAAAATAAAATAAAATAACTTTCGTTTCTCCCTTCATTTGAGCCCAAAAGATATTTCTAAATGTTCACAACTAAAATTGTAGAGATGTTTTGTTGGAGATATCTCGGGAGCGTAGAACTGTCTCACAAGTGAAATATCGTCGATGCACTAACGGAAAGTTCTAAGTGTAATTTTCCTGCATTTTTTATTATTCCATTTTTAAATATCTACATAAGCTCTTAAGTTGTTAAAAGATTTAATATGTAATTTTATTAATTTATTTATTTATTTCCAATTCAAGTAATATAAAAAGCCTTTGTAGAGCAGAAAAAGTAAATTCCTAAATAAAAAAATCTTGTAAACATATACAAAAATTCATAAAAAATATAGTTTCAATTTGGTGGTCAATTTTGCATGGTTTTCATATAAAAACCTAATTCATGAACTCATAGGATTTTATTCAACAACACATAGGACTTTTCGTCTGCGCACCGACGGTATATATTTGTAATAACTCACTTTAACTTTATTCTTTTAACTGCAACTTTATTACGTTTTTTCTTTTATTAATTTATGCTTTGTTTCTTAATAATAGATTTTGTTAAACTAATAATTTATATTTAATTTAATGGAGGGGACAAAATGTGAATGAAAATTGGTAAGTAAGAGAAATTAAATTGCATTTTACGTATAGAGGTAAAAATGAAGTATTAAATAGGTACAAGAAAAAAAAAAAAAAAAAAAAAAGAAGGTAGAAAAAAAGTTACAGGGAAGTATAGGAAAATTTACAAAATGTTTTATAAAATGCTAAATTATTATAAATATAAATAGAATGACAAAGATAAATGTAAAATATTTGATAAAACATAAAGAGTTGTTTAAATTAAAAGAAACATGACGTTAAATAAAATCAGAACATGATTATAATGAAGAGGGTGAGTGATTTGAAAAATAAAATATGTATGTATATAATTCATATAATATTACTTTCTTTCATTGTTCATTTTGTTTGCAGCATTTACTTTTACTTTTACTTTTACATTATATATGCGTAAACTTATCCTAAAAGATATTGTTCATCAGATTCAACATTATCGGGATCAACTTCTTCTATTTCGGCCTCTGCCTCTAATAAATCCATATCGACTACGTCATCTAAACAGGGATTACTCTCATCAGCAACACCATCCAGTGGTGCATCAGTATCATTGTTATCATCTATAGCATTGCTTTCATCTTCCTCATCCAGTGTTACAGAATCATCTTCAAGATTTTTCATTTTTTGCACCATATTGGGATGTTTGTTCTTCAAATGCTCTTGCATATTGCTGATGTGGAAATATTTCATAGAACAAAAGCGACAATGCAAATAGGCTCCGTAGGGTAAGTGTTTGAATTTGTGCACTTGTAGGTCTCGCAATTTTCGGCCATTAACATGTTCGTTGCATTCCAAACATACGTGCAGTTTAGGGCCAATCTTTTTGAAATTCAATACAGTTCGATTGTTGAGATTATGTTCGATATTTATGTGTTCACGCCATCCTCGAGTCGTTTCAAAATCTGCCCCACATTGGGGACAATTTAAAGTAAAACAATTCTGATTTTCCGAAATTGATTCACTATTTGCAGCACTAGCCGATGATGAAGATTGGGCTGGCAGTGAGGAACGTGTAGGCCAAGAAAATTTTGCCGATGAAGAAGTACTACCTCCACTGGCTGGTTCTATGGTTGAGGCATTAAAATCTACACCATCCTCATCATTATTTGGCGCTGTGCTTGTATCGGTAGCATCTACAAAACTGCTATCAGGATTAATGCCCGAACACTTGTTGGTACTTCGGTCCAAGTGTTTGAAAAACATTTGTTTGCGAACAAATTCTCCCTGACAGGCGGTACAACGGAATGATTTGTATGGCAAATGTCTAAATTTATGCGACTGCAATTGACCAATGGCGCCTTTTGTGTGCGTCACCGTGACACGTTTATAGCACTGCAAACAAATGTAATGATGTTCATCCAACTGACGGAAATTCAGTCCCTCCCTACTGTTCAGATTATGCTCGTCCACAATGTGTTTGCGCCAAAATACATGAGAATCAAAATTTACATTGCATGAGGGACAATGGTACGTAATAGTTTCATGATCGACTGCATTATGAAAGGATATAACATCTTCAACTGTCTTTAGACCGGGTGGTCGATTTGTGTTGTTAACAGAAGGGTCAGCATTTCGTATAGGTCTGGCTGGCGCATCATTAAATTCTTTAGAAAATGAGCTGTTATAATTTGCATTAGATGAAGAATGCCTTTGTTCTATAGACGACCCGCCGCTGCCAGCTGCTCCCGTTCCATCGTTAACTTCTACTATATTATGTCTTTGTCGTAAATGAGCTATCATATTGGGTTTATGATTGTAGGATTGCCCACATAGCAGACACTTTAAATATAGTTTATAAGGACAATGTCTAAATTTATGATCCTGCAGTCCCTTAAGTTTCGAACTTGTTACCGTATCTTTACAAAGCTTACACTGGTAACGAAATTTGTCCAGAGCACGAAAACCTAAAGATTCACGTTTATCAAAGTTATGCTCAACATTAATGTGGCGACGCCATTTGATTTGTGAGCGAAATTCTACACCACACTGGGGACATAAATAAATGAAATTACATTCCATGGTGGTGGGTTCTTCGGGTTGTACATCTGCATCACGACTGGGCACTAATAAATCTTCATTATCATTTGATTGTTCTTCATTTTGTGTGGCCGGATTAGAGGGCGAATTTTGATAATCGACAAATTCATGTTCCTGTCGTATGTGATGTTGTAGGGATTGTAGCGTAGGAAAGATGGAACCACAATCTACACATTTATGTCGGCTAATTTGTTCCATGTTACTACTTCTTTTCGAGGGGGGAACATTATACGGTGAACTATTTCTATATAAATGAGCATCACCCTTGGCAAAATCATAACCTCCACCCGTAACCGTAACATCATCGTCATCGTCATCGTCTTCGATTAAATGTACAATTTCATAGGTATAATTGGAAAGTCTAACAATTTCTTTAGGTGGATAATGAGCTATTTTATAGGGTTTTTTCACAAACGGTTTGAATGGAGTACTACCACTATTGCCACCATAATTTGTTGTTGCTGGTACAGGATTAATTTGTCCAAAGCCACTACGTGCCCCCAGCTTATGAGAATTTCTTAAGTGCTTTATCAAACCCTTGCGATCAGTATAAGTTTTACGACATAAACGACATTTGGCAAAGGATTTATACTGCATGTGAGTCATGCGATGTTGTTGGGCATTTTGTATGCCATACGCATTCGTTATAATCTTATCACATTCTCTACATTTCAGTTGGCGATCATTGATATTTTCAAAATTTAAATTTTCTAACTCACCTAACTTGTGTATTTCAACAATATGTTTACGCCATATTTTCTTATCGTTATATTCCTTACCGCACGCTGGACAAATGTAAGTAATATGTTGTTCGAATACATCTCGTTCATCATATTTTGTAAAAGAATCCTGTCCTGTTGCAGCATTTTTACTATCTGATGCAGCATAACCACCACCACTAACTCCATCGTCATAATCATCCATACCGCCAAAACCACCACCGCCTGAGCCAAATGCTTCTTGGCTATCATCTTCGTTATTTGCAGCATCAGCAGCTGATGATGAATTATTTTCTGGCACCAAATGATGCTTGATGGCCAAATGTTTAACAATATCGCGATTTGAATTAAAGGAAGTAAAACAAAGTTTACAACTCATCCACTGTTTGTAAGGTAGATGACTGAATTTATGTACTTGTAGGCTACGTATCGAAGAGTTTGATAAAATCTGAAAGTTAAATGTAATGATATATGTTTAGAGATATTTATTAAATACATTTGCTAAAAAAAAAAAAATAAAAATAATACCTGTTCTATAAATACCTCTTCTAGCAAATAGCTTTGTTCCAGTACTTGTCAAATTCACAGGTTTTTTTATATTTTATTTTATTTATTTATTCATTATCAGGCCAAAAATTACATATTATTTAATACTAATTAACAATGCATAAGCATACGATGAATATAAAAACTTTAATTATTCCTATAATTACAATTTTAGTTTGAAATTTTCAGAAAAGCAACAAAATACAAGGAAATTTCTTTCCAATAAGAGGTTGGAGATTCTTTTTATAAAAAAATACATATTTTTACTCAGATTGAACAACTTCTAATGCGAAAAACTATATGTTATATTAAAAGAGCCTGTGACATAGCAAAAGAACTTCAATTATATACATTTTACAAAAATGTATTTACTTTATGAAAACGAATATTACACAACCATACAAATTCGGTTTAAGGGAACTAATTTTAATGTAATTTAGGACGCTGAATTCAATATGGTGTACGTTTCTAAAGACTGTTCTTAGTTTTCGAATAATCGCTATCAATGTGCTACCATAATGACCTTTTGATGTTGACGTCGCACTATGTACTTTTTTTTGGAGTGTGAGTGTTCAAAAATAAGTAAAAACATAAAAATCAGTGTTTGAATAATTTAAATTGTAACATTGATCTGAATGTAAAACATGAATAAAATTTCTAAATATGTTTTTGTTTTATTATATCTAGTTTTGTTGGAAAGATATTTGGTTTTAAAATCGACTAAATTTAGTAAGATTGACAAAATAATTTTTGTTAGAAAAATTTTTAATATTTCGGTACACTTTACTTTGAAACGGTTAGACACATTTACTTTTCTTATATTTGAATGGTATGTTCATGTTTAGTCTAGTGAAAATTCGATTTTTAAAATCCGATAATTTCAATATATTTATTTTTTGTTTTCAAAAATACCATTGTTTTGCCTTATTTTTTATTTTTACATAGACTTTTAACTATATTGCTAAAACCAGCAAAAAAGTCGAGATATATTCCCGAATAAAGATATTTAAAATTAAAAGAGAATAAGCAAATTATTATAATCCTCGCTTTTAAAAACTTCTAATTTTTTGTTTTACTTAAACAGATTTTTAATGAAAATTTTTTTGTGAAAATCTTCTTTTTTAAATCAGATTTTTTTTTTTTATTGATAAATCGATTTTTTTAATGTTTGCTGTTACTTTTTTAGATTTTAGGTAAACAAATCGAATTTTTTTATTGAAAAATAAAATTTTTGGTGAAAAATCGAATTTTTAGTGAAAAATTAAACTTTTAATGCCAAATCGAATTTTAAGAGAAAAATCTAATTTTTAGTGTATAACCGAAAATTTTTAATAATATACATATTAAATTTTTAGTAAAAAAAAATCGAATTTTTAGTGAAAAATCAATGTTTTTAACATACCAAATTTTTATTGAAATATCGAATTTTTAGAGAAAAATCGAATTTTTAGTGCAAAATATGATTTTAAGTGGATAATACATTTTTAGTGCAAATTAGAATTTTTAGTTAATAATAGAATTTTTAGTAAAAAATCGAACTTTTAGTGAAATATTGAGTTTTTGGTGAAATATCAGATTTTTGGTGAAATATCAGATTTTTGGTGAAAAATCCAAATTTTCAAATTGTCAAGTGTTGAATTTTTATTGAAAAATCGGTTTTTTTTTTTAGTAAAAAATCGCATTTTTAGTGAAAAATCGGATTTTTGGTGAATAATCGAATTTTTAGTGAAAGATCGAATTATGAGTAAAAAAAATCTAATTTTAAGTGAGAAAGCGAATTTTTATAGAAATATTGAACTTTTAATAAAATAGTATAACAAATAAAATTTTTGATGAAAAATAAAATTTTTGGTGAATAATTAAGTTTTTTATGTAAAATTTAATTTTCAGTGAACAATTAAATTGTTAGTAGATAATACAATTTTTTGTGATAAATCGAATTTTTAGTAAAAATTCAAATTTTTGTGAAAAAACTAATTTTTAGTGAAAAAATTGAATTTTTCGTGAAAAATTAAATTTTTAGTGAAAACTTAATCTTTTTAATATATAACTATATTGAATTTTTACTAAAAACTTGATTTTTTTTTTTTGTGAGAAATCGAATTTTTAGTAAAACGTTGATTTTAAGTGAAAACATGGATTTCTGATGACAATTTTGCAAAAAATTTTAATGAAATATTAATGTTTTTGTACGAAATCAACAAGTTTTTAAATTAATAAACATATATTTTACAATGCTATTTTAAATTTTCATATACATTTTCAAAAAAAAAAAAAAAAAAAAAACGAAGCATGGATGCGTATAAGGGCGTATAAACCAAAAAGGAAATTTTACAAGAGACGATAAAAACTTCATAAAATCATAAAACGTAGTTGTTGTCTAACCTTTTTTCAATATTTGGTAAGATTTATTAAACATCTACCTGTATGCAGTGTTGCAAAAAAAAAAAAAAAAAAAAAAAAAAAAAAAAAATCGAATTAGAATATGCAAAATTCTGTTCATACCATCCACAACGGAAAAGGTACGGACATGTATACTGGCTAGGAATAATCTAAATATTTTCTTCATTCCTTTAGCAGTGGGGACCTTACAGTCGTCCAACAGGAAGCCGCAGGATGTAGCGGGCTTATAATGGCGGCTGTGTACATGCCGTATGAGGCAGCCGATCCACCAGGTATCGCTCTGCAGCAGTTGGCGGAGCACGCTAGGAGGAAAGGCGCGTACATGGTCTTGGGATGTGATGCGAATGCTCACCACTATCAATGGGGAAGCAGGGACATCAACAAAAGAGGTGAGTTGGTATACGATTTTATAACTTGTTATGATCTGCATATCTGTAATAGGGGTACTACTCCTACGTTCAGAGCGAAAGATAGGGAAACAGTTATAGACGTAACGCTGGCTAACCGTGGGGGAAATTATGTTAGGGATTGGAGAGTAGTTCTGGATTACTCTTTTTCTGACCATAGCATGATATCTTTTGGTCTCGACTTTGAGAAGGCGAGGGAACGGCCCTATAGGAACTCGAGAAGGACAGATTGGAAGTCCTTCAGGAGGTCAGTCTGTAGGGACCTTAGGGATACTGAGGACTGGAGAGATTCAGTTGAGGGTATCGAGTTGGCGGTGAATAATTTCACGAATGTTATTAGGAATAGTTTTGCGCTCAATTGTCCAGTGATTTATCCTGGGAAAAGGAAACAGCCGAAATGGTGGACTAGGGAACTTAGGGACCAGCGGTCTACAGTCAGGAAGCTGTTTAATAGAGCCAAACTAACGAGGAGTGATGAGGATTGGAATAGCTATAGGGATAGTTTCTCTAAGTATAAGAAGGACATTAGACGAGCGAAACGGACTTCATGGGTAAATTTCTGTGAATCGGTGGACTCTGTTAACGAGTTGTCTAGGTTTAGGCGAGTATTATCCAAGGACCCAGTGGCACCTGGATACATACAACGTGAGGATAACTCGTGGACAGAGTCTAGCTCAGAGTCCCTCAGTTTACTTATGGAGACTCATTTTCCAGGCTGTAGGGATATAGAATCTGTTGGAGGGACAGGTAGCGTCAGTGATAACCTACAACCCGAATCAGATGCTGGGGATACCGATGTGATAAGGGAGATGATCACTAGAGACAAAGTATTATGGGCGGTAAATTCATTCGAGCCATACAAATCTCCTGGCCCGGATGGAATATTTCCGGCCATGCTACAGAATGTCGATGAAAGAGCCATCTCTCTATTGACGGAGGTTTTTAGGGAATGTCTTAGAATGAAATACATTCCCAGGGGGTGGAGAGAGGTAAGGGTCATTTTCATACCCAAAGCGGGTAAGACGACTCACTCGAAGCCCAGGGATTACAGACCGATCAGCCTATCGTCTTTTCTATTGAAGACAATAGAAAGACTGATCGATCTTTATCTTAGGACTAGTATGGGAACTCAGGTCATTAGCGAGTCTCAACATGCTTATCTCAAGGGTAAGTCCGTTGAGAGTGCTCTGCATGACGTTGTGAGTTACATTGAGCGAGGTCTGCTGCAGAGGGAATATACCATGGCGGCTTTTCTCGATATAGAGGGGGCCTTTAATAATATCACGATAGAGGCTATCGAGGAATCACTTGTTTCGCTGAATATAAGTAAGCTCCTTGTTGAGTGGATAATTCTGATGCTTAGCAGCAGAGTTATCAACTCAAACATGGGAGGCACTTATATGAGGAAACTCGTGACTAGGGGCACACCGCAAGGGGGGGTCCTTTCTCCATTACTGTGGCTCTTGGCCGTGAACGTCATTTTAAGACAGTTTGATGCTAAGGGACGGAAGATTGTGGCCTACGCCGATGACGTTGTTTTACTGGTCTCTGGTAAGTTTTTATCTACGATCAGTGAGGTCATGCAGACAGGTTTACGTGATCTGTCCCTTTGGGCCAACAGTAAGGGATTAGGGGTAAACCCCGAGAAAACGGAGCTAGTTTTGTTTACTAGGAAATACAAGGTTGAGCATTTTAGCTTGCCAGTATTGAACGGGATTGAGCTTGTATTGTCAAGTGAGGCCAAATACCTGGGTGTGTACTTGGACAGTAAATTGTCTTGGAGGAGAAACACTCAGGAGAGGGTCAAGAGGGGACTCAATGCCTATTACACCTGCAGGAACTCTATAGGCAAGAATTGGGGTCTTAAGCCGCAAGTTGTATACTGGATTTACACTTCGGTTGTTAGACCTATTCTTACTTATGGCTGTACAGTCTGGTGGAAGGTATTGAGTAGGGAAACGTACAGGAAACTTCTCTCTAAAGTTCAGAGGTGTGCGTCAATTGGCATCTCAGGTGCTAGGAGAAGTACACCTCAGGCGGCGCTGGACATAATCCTCCACCTTCTTCCAATTGA
The DNA here is from genome assembly GCA_932274085.1 of Protocalliphora azurea. Classification (NCBI taxonomy): domain Eukaryota; kingdom Metazoa; phylum Arthropoda; class Insecta; order Diptera; family Calliphoridae; genus Protocalliphora; species Protocalliphora azurea. The sequence goes on from OW026519.1 coordinate 66,428,899, forward strand.
GGAATTCGTGAGGGGTATGGCTGTCCGTGGCCTATTTAGATTGAAGGAACTGGGTTTATTAGGTTCCTCTAGAGCGGGGCATGTCAGCATACTAGATGAAGTCAAATTCAACGGTCGGACACTATCCTTGGCTGAGCCTACGGATTATGTCGGGACCACGATTGACTTCGGGGCTACTCCCGCTTTGGTGTTACCTAGTAGGAATCTTTGGGATGGAGTAGAAAAGCTCTATGAGGGGTGCGCGGTCTTCACGGACGGTTCGAAAATGGAAGTTGGCACTGGTGCGGGTGTATACTTTATGGGAACTGATATCAGACGATCCTACAAATTGTCTGACAGTTGTAGTGTCTTTCAAGCAGAGATTCTTGGCATTTATAAGTCTCTCGGCTTGATTGAAGGGAATGTTGAACGGGGGTCTGAGATTACTATCTATGTTGATAGTCAGGCGGCGTTATTGGCTCTGACTAGTCATTTTGTTAGGTCCAGATTGGTACTTGAGTGCAGAAGGGAATTGAGAAGGTTAATGGGTTCCTATATGATAAGACTATGTTGGGTTCCTGGTCATTGTGACATTCTTGGCAACGAAATAGCCGATGAGCTAGCTCGCAGTGGCTCGGAGCTAGATAGGTCTTTCATAGAGTCATCTGTTAAGATTCCAATTGGGTCCTTTTTTTAGGGCCATAGGGGAGTGGACTCTGGACAACACGAATCGAGCCTGGAATGACGGATCGGACTGCAATGTTTCTAGGGCATTATGGCCTAGCTTAAAACTGGCAGATTCCAAGCATCTTCTAGGTATGAGTCGTGGTAGTCTTAGAGTCATAGTAGGTATGGTTACGGGTCATTTCTCAATAGGGAATATGATGAGTAAGTGGGACATTGGCACATCAGACTTCTGTAGAACGTGCGATGATGTTGAGGAGCTAGAGACAGTGGAGCACATACTCTGTCACTGCGTAGGGCTTCAGCGTAATAGGTTGAAGTGGTTTGGAAGCCATACACTACATGAACTAGGTGAGGTTAATGGCAAAGAACTTGTCAACCTCATAGGGTTTGTTATGGGGATAAAATGGCTTAGGAACAATCATAACTGATTGATTGGGTATAGGTTCCACTTTTCTCTTTTTCTTTTTCTTCTTTTCATAAAGGGATCACAATGGGCCGTTTGGCCTCTGGGTGTAGGCGTGAATGCGCCGCCCTTTCCAACCTAACCTAACCTAACCTAACCATGCAAAATTTTGCTGAAAATAGCTTAAAATGGAATAAGGGCTTATATCCATATATTTTTGTAGAATAATAGTAGTAATGAATAATGAATAAATTTCATTGAAATTCAGACCAAGTATATATGCATAAATCATTGTGAGAAATTTCATGTAAACCCATCTTCCTAAAATCACTTTAAAGTGCATAAGTCTAATATACTTGCTAGCATAACAATAATATTTGACGCGAATAAGTTTTATTATATTGGTAGAAAACCAGTGCAAAATTTTATCACAGTCGGCTCATAATTGACCATAGCTTCCACATAAAACCTAATTTCGGGAATCATGCACATAAAATATGTTATATAAATGGTAACATAATGATATTATTACATATACATATGTTTTACAAAAATATAAGTTACTCATCAAATCTTATAATAACCAGTCAACAATTGACCACAAGTCCCATTAAATATTAAAAACGCATGGTGTAGGGTATCAAATGATCAGATCTAACCGACATGTTTTTTTTTTTGAATAAATTTGCTAAAATTATTAACAAAATCACGTCAAAAGAACGTCTTTTTATATTATTTAAATTATGACATACGCTCTTTTATTTGTTCTTATTGATGCATTAAAACTCACGGGATAATATATATACATATATATATGACATATATATATATATATATATATATATATATATATATATATATATATATATATATGTCATCTTCATATTCTGAAGTTTGTATAAATAGATGTAAATTGGTTACGAAAGCAATATTATAAAGAAAAAAAAAAACGCATGTTGAAAAAGTAGATTTATACTCCTTATACGCGTCCATGCTTCAAATGCTAAATAATGTGCTATTTTAAATAACATAACACAAATTATATACTTTGTAAATTGGGTAATTATTTCTGTATGAAAATAATAATAATAATAATACATTTTAGAACAAGCTACAGCTTCACAACTCTCTTGAGAAATTGCAACTAGAGAACGGCCCACCAAAATTTTTGTCAAATAAATAAACACCAAATCAAAGGTTTTCAATATGATTTTAATGTTTGGTATCAAACAAGTTTTTTTTTTTTTTTTTTTTTTTTTTTAATTTTAAGTTTTATTTCTAATTGAGATTCCAATCATTCCGTCCGTGCATTCTAAAATAGTAAAAAAATAGTGATTTCCCAATTTGATATTAAAAAATTTTTATATCATACTTAAACCTAAAAGCAAATAAATTTTCAAGAGAAAATATTTGGTATTAGAATCTCATCTTAAATCGTTCTAAAATTTAGCAGAATATTAAATTTATTAGGATTAAAATTTGTTGAGACCTTATTAACAAAAATTGTAAAAATATAAAAGATCCGGTGTAGTTTTTAAAATAAAAGGAACAATTGTTAGCATTATACATAGAAACTTTTTAGTTTTTCTCACAATTTTTCTGGAATATTTATAATTATAAATTATCTTTTTTGCTTTTACAGCCGCATATAAATTATATTTAAGAATTAAGTTTGAATCAGCTTGATAAGGTTTAATTTGTTACCATCATCAATTTGAGATCATACTTTCGTATTAAAATATATATATATAGATTACAACAAATTCTAATTGCTAGGAATAGGTTTATTTAATAGGATATATTTGATGTAATCATTCACACGGATATAATTATAATTTTTGTTACTTTCTACCAATTCGTTGAAATCTTTACTAAATTTCAAGCCATTTTATGAAGTAAATTTGAATTATTGGATCTTAAAAATGATTAAAATGTTTTAAGGCCCGTTGTTATTTTAGGGATTAAATTGGTGTGAAAATTTTATTTTAAAAGGTATTTTATATTTTAAAGCTGTTTATAAATACTGGTGTAATTTTATAATAATTGATTTTGAATTAAAAGGTTTATAAATTTACTGTGTACCTTGGAAATACTAATTTAAAATCTAATGGAATCAAAAATATATTTTTTTTATTATGTCCATCTTTATAATTTTGTGGCAATATACTTAAATTTTTTTTGTGTTAATCTTTTTTTAATTTAATTAAATATTTTTTCTAAACGAGAAATTTTTAAAATTTAATAAAAAAAAGTAATAATAAATGAAATATATATATATATATATATATATATATATATATATATATATATATATATATATATATATAATTCTATGAGTAATGCAGGCGAGACGATATATTGGGTTGGAAACCGAAAAAAGTTTGATAAATACTAAATTATGCAATTACCAATTTCAATATGTTCTGCTTTTTTGTTTAATGCTTTCAAAAACCGTTAATACTGTCATATGCTACCAATAAAATATATCACATCTCTAACAATTCCTAAACTCTTTTTAGTAGTAAGAAAAAAATAAATAAATAAAAAAAACTTACCATATTGCAACCCATACATTGAGCTTGCTGATTAAGTAACTCTCGAAAATTCAAACCTCTCCTAGTACCAAATTCATGAACATATTCAATATGTTGACGCCACTGAGCTTGTGTTTCACATTCTGTACCACATTGCGGACATGTAAACAAGATATATTCTTCCAGTGAAATATCTATTTCATCCGCTGTAGATGATTTATTGGAACGACTAATCGTTTGCTCGGATGCCGAACCATTTGTAGAACCGTCTTCCAAGAATACAGGCAGGTCCCTATTTGGCCTTTTAGCTGGTGGCGGTATACTATCTTCGCCCATTGTATCATCTTCGTCCTCGTTGAGAACTTCATTTTTCACTTCAATATTATCAAATAAATCTGTGGCGTTTTCCTTAATCGCGCCAATCGATATATTAGAAGATGTACCACTTTGAGCGCCACCATCGGATCTGCTCAGTAATGAACGTATAGTTTGTGGCTGTGAATGGGCATTTTTAGGCTTTTTATGCTCCTTCTTTAGCAGAGCTATTAAATCATCACGATGGGTCATACGTAAATGAACCATAAGGTCCTGGCGATATTTATATTGTCTCTTGCACACCATACACTTACTGCAGCGAAACGGCAAATGGGTAAATTTATGCTTGAGTAAGTTTTCCATACTGTGCATAGCAATGCGTTTATGACATTCCATACACTCGTGGTAGAGTTTATCCAGTTGTATGAAATTTAAGCCACGACGTGTGTTATAAAGATGTATAACGTTCAAGTGATTTTTCCAGGCATCTTGTGAATTAAACTCATGACCACAGGCTGGGCATATGTAAATTACCGCATCTTCAAATTTAACCATAGCATTGTAGTATTGGTCTTCAGGAGCCAAATTAGGATAGTCTTTTTCTGCGGCGGCTGATTTATTGAAAATTGAACGATTTTGAGAATTTGAAGATTCTAAGCCGAAATCAAAGAGAGCATCATCATCTTCGGGATTGCGTTGACTGTCATTATTGTTATCATTATTACTGGCTCCGGTTGACAGAAAATGAAATGGTGCAATATCGTTGTCGTCTTCAAATATTTCATCTGCTACTTCTTGAGGCTCCTCTTTAACCTGCATATCTTGCGCTGGTGATGGTATAGAAAACGGTACATCTTCTGCTCTCCGCCCCCCATCCTGGGCTACCTCGCCCGTATCATCATCCACATTGCCCTCATCTGGCATAAAGTCATTGGTAAACATATTCCAAGGCTCCAAATTATCCATTCTCTTTTATAATTATCTAAAATACTAAAGAGAATATAGATATGATTTATGTTTTTCTCCTTTTTTCGGATTTAAAAATCCAGTTTTTCTTTTCTTAAATTTTTACCTTTTTTATTACATTTGCTTTTTGTTCACTTTTTTGTCTTTTTTCGTATGCCTGCTTGTCAGACTGCTGCTTTTTACTTTTTCAATGAGTTCTTTTTTAGTTTGTTCCACTTTTTAGTTTTCATTAATTATGTTTAATTTAATATGTGGCTAAACAAATTTTGTGTATAGTTTTATTTTTATTACTAAATTAATATTTTTTTTATTATTTACTTGGCAATTTTTTTACTTTTTTTGTTGTTTACGGCATTTTTACGGAGGTCTAGAAAAAAGAATACTTTTGCAATTATTTCTTAGATTTTGCTTTCACCTTCATTTTCGTACAAGCCCAAGCAGTGTTGCCGACATTAATGTTGCCAGCTTTGGATATTTTAAGCGGAAACAATATTATCGACTACTGAAACAAAATGCTTAAGTTATCGACTTATTTTGATAATGCAGTGAATTAATAACATAATTACCCAGCAAAATATATTTTAAGTTGTTCAAAATTCACGATATTTTCATTGAATACTAAGTAGCTAGTGTCCTGAATTAATTATTCCAAAACAGTTCTTTTGAGCAAGTTATAAATGTATTAAATAAAACTAACTATTTATAACAAATATAAAGTGATTTTGTTTATTTTTTTAATGAAGCATGACTGTCACTGAAAATTGTTTAATAATGTAATTTCATTAATGAAAGACAAACACCAGAGTCAATCTTTTATAACATTGGAACGAATTCAAGTTTATTAGAATTCGGGAATTTATTAATGAATAGTATGCTCATTTTTTGCTCTGTAGTAACTCAACGGTAATAGTTATGGCTGATTTGGTAATAATGTTAAATATTGCTTATTTGAAAATATCATTGGCTACACAACATTTATATGATGACTGTTTTCACGTTTTGACAGTCAGGACAGTTTGAGTCTGTAGGCAAAAGTGAAATGAAGCAAGCGAGGTAACAGAACAGGCACGTAACATTCCTTTTTTCAGCATTAAATTTTTCTCATATTTCAATTAAAATCAGATTAAAGTATGTTTTTGATAGGTTAGTCTATAAAGAAACTATAAAAAATTAATAATAAAAAAACACGTCCATTTTAACTTCTCAAGTGATCGGTTGTGTTCTCGCGTTTCTTAATCTTTTAACCGCCATTTTGAATTTCTAGGAGTCATCTAGAAAATTCTTTTGTAGTGTTTTTTATAAATTTAACGAGTTTGAAATCTTTTGGTGTTTTTTTTTAAATGGATGAAAAAAATCCCTCGACATCTGCTGGCCCTCGGCAGTCCTTCGATGATTTCATCAAGTCGAAGAAGCTGTAATCATTTTTGCAACTCTTCCCACTGAAAAGAAAAGCAGGTGGTGATGATGCGGCCAACTCTCGTGTGAAGAAAGCTATCTCAGTTGGGGATTTGATGAAACCAGATGAGTCCTTTTTTAGTGCTAAGGCTTCATTGGACTTGGACAAACCTTTTACTAATACTGACGACACTTGTTTAATTAAGGCTATAACCTCTTCCATGCCTGATTTTTCTGATATTACATATCAGTTGGGTGATCCACTCTTACAGGAGCTGGATGAGTCCTCTTCTATTATACTATCGTCCTGTTTGAATGTTACTTCTGGACCTCCTGGTCAGGTTTCAGCTATGCATTATTCGATCACACATTTCGGGGAATTTTTAGTACTCTGTAATACATCGTCATCTAAGGACACTTTTTTAGGAGTATTAGATTTAAGGGTATTTCTCTCAACTCACATATATTTAGAACATTGTTCAGAGTGATCTGATGTCAACTTTTTTGCATCATCATCATGCGTTCATACCAAATTCCTTCGTTTATTCCTATGTTGTCATCAGGGATATTTCTTTCTGGTACACGGATGACTATATTAATGAGAATGCTGTGTCATCAGTTCCAATTGTTTCAGTTTAATGCTTTCGTGGGAAAGATCTGGCAAATTCGAATGCAGCAGTTCCTATGCTGTCTGTCAAAATTGTGTTAAATTCAGATGAAATTCCTTCAAGTATTGTTTTGGATTATTCTATTGTTGAGGTTAGTATGTATTACCCATCTCTCACACACTGAAAGGGGCTGTCACTCTAAGGACAGGTGCTTGAAATGTGGTCGTGTGGTTCATGTGAGGGTGTTTGTTCTGGGGTAAAGTGTCTTCTGTGTGGCTCAACTGATCATTTTGCGACGGATAAGGGCAAATGTTCCAAATGGGTTCGTGAATATGATATTTTGAAGATAAATGACATTGAAACAGCTACCGCGAAAGTAAGTATTAAATAAATATGCTGTTAGTGGATATGATCTTTGAGAAAAACTTTTCTCCCTTGGGTGGGGTCAAAGATTGGTCTAAGCTGGTGAAGACACTGAAAAGAGACAGGGAAGTCGACAAAATCATTACCAAAAAAAAAAAAAAAAAAAAAATCAAAAGGGTTGTTAGGCCAAAAGCTCAGCCCAAACTTAACAAACCTATTGTTCAACTGCAACCTGTGAACACAAATCCTACTATTCCTATAATTCATAGAAAGATTGAGAAGGTAACCTAGTTTGAGAAACTTATTTATGAGTTGCCGTCTGTTATGAAGGAGTACTTTTCCAAGCAGAAGGAATCTTCATATGTGCGAGTAATCGAGGATATTAGTAAGAAGATTAATGTAGCTTCACTTGACATTGAAAGGAAACTTATTTCCTCGTCTGGTCCGGTTCAACCAATTCCTACACAATGAGGATATTGCAGCAAAATGCTCAGAGTTTAGTCTCAAATCGCGCCTCGATTGAGTACTATATTAACAATTACTCTGTGGATATTTGTTTTTTTTTTCGGAAATTTTGCTGTTGATTGTTCAAATGCATCAAATCATTTCGTTAACTTTAATACTTTTTATAAACTTAGGTTATGGTAGAATTTCTTTTCGACTTCATTAGGTATTTTAATACTTAGGACTTTGAATCTTAGGAATAATTTAGTTCTAGTATCGTTATATCTTCCTCCTAACTGTCGTGAGTCTCTAACACTTGTTGTATGATGTTCTGAGCTGGATAGATTATTGGAATTTTTAAATCGTTTTGAGAATGTGATCATTGTTGGTGACTTCAACGCTCGGTCCAATCATTGGGAAGATTATTATGATTCACCAAGGGGTAATCTAATTTATTGCATGATTTTTGCATCTGCTTTCAAATGTCTCAATGATGGTTCACTTAAATTTTTCCGTCAACTGAATGACTTCAATGGAACGGTTCTTGAGCTCAGTTTTTCGAACTGTACCTTCTTGAGTTCTCTAGGATGCATATTGGTTCCACTTCTCTCTTGACGCGCTTTGAATACTGTCATAGACCGTAAGAAAGAGGTGGTAAGTGCATCAGTTTAACTGTTTCTATTTTCAAATTGGAACTTCCCTTTGGAAATAAACAGTTCCTCCTTCCTGTGTTTATACGCGCATATTACAATTGTCTATATCAGGAGTATGTTGATGGTGGTTTCGCCATTATGAAACCTCTTATGATTGTGCTGTTTATCAAGCTACCATTGATAGATTTTTTCTCTTCAGATGCGACATAAGACTTTCAACACTGTCTGATGAACTTATTGTTATACGTGAGGCCCTGCAAGTGGCGATTTATGATAGAGCTGACAAAATTGTCATTTTCTCTGATAGCAGAATTACCTTAGTATCAATTAAGAATAGTAGATGGGAGAATTGTTTGGTTTCTGAAATCATCCAAACTTTGAACGACTCAAACTTTAGATCCATTCATTTTGTGTGGATTCCCAGTCACATAGGTGTTTCCTTTAATGAAAGGGCAGATGAGCTGGCCTAATTGGCCCTTGAGTATGCTGCTCCTGTGATGGTGAATCATTTAACTGACTGGACTTTAAGACTGGTGTACAGGGAGTTATGGAGTCAGTGGAATGTTGACTTCTCTGAAATCTCTAAGAGTAAAGATTGCTTCTTCTACTCCATCAATCCTGATATCAAAATCAGAAATAGATTGTTACAAGGTCATGCGAATTAAAAAAAAAAATTAAATATGATAAAGGTAAATGATTCCAGTTTGTGCGACACCTGCGAGATGGCAATCATCTTATTTTTTACTGCTCCAAATTCCATGATATTCGTAGGAAGTATAAAATTTTTCAGAGATAATAAGTCTATATGGCATTCTGAGAACTTTTAACAAGGAAGATTTTTATGATTTAGTAAATTTTATAAAAGAATGCAAGTTTATCAAACTTTTGTAAATCTTTTATTATTATCATTTATTTATTTTTTTCTTTTCTTTTATTGTTTTAATTGAATTAATTTCAATGCTCAACGTATATTACTACCCAACAACGTTATTTTGGGCTTGCTGATTGTAAAAATCACATATTTGGGATAAGTGTGCGTGATAACCTAGCAATTTGTATTAGACTTCATCAAATCGACTTTCGAATAATAGAACAATCGAATTTTCGTTGAAAAAAGTCGAAAAGTCGAAATCGCATTTTGGTTAGAAAATTGTAGAGAAATCGAATTTTTTGTTTCCAGATAGTAGAAAAGTCGAAAAAAGTCGAAAAGTCGAAAATAGTACGAAAAAGTCGAAAAAATATACTTTATTTAAAAGAAATAGTTTATTAGCAGTTTTTATTTAAACTACATATTGTTACGTTTTTACCTTTTAAAAACGGTCGTTTATTTCCTTTAAATAAACTTGTACTTTGATCGCAAATAACAGCAGTTTAGTAGTTTAAAAGTTGTAGCGACTCTTTATTTTATTTTAAAAAATGTACAACAATAACAGTTTAAGTAGTTACTTGCATTCTAATATAAACACACACTTAAATTACACACTTTATACAACACACTTTAATAATGTACAAGATTATACAGTCAAGGCAGTTAATTTGTCTTTACTTAACGACGCTTCCAATTAGACTGACTCAATGGTGTTCTCACGGCCAATTTATATACACTGTATTACCTATTAGATACTTCTTGAAAGCTCTATTTCTTTCTACAATGTTCTTAACGGACAAACTAGAGCTTTTTATGTTAATGTTAGCAGCTTAAACATTTAGTGTTACCATACTTAAAAACAATGGTGAAAGCTTTTTATTCAATGTTGTATGTTTAGAACTATGTTAATAATTTTTACAGATATGTTAACTGATGTTAACATAAACGGAAATGTCTAGAATTCAAGTACAATTTCGTAACACTGTCCCCCGCTTCAGCCTATTCGTCCCGAATAGACACGAATTCACCTCTCCCATAGGCAGCTAGTCGTTCTAGATGTACGACCTTCATTTTAGATCTCGGGCTCTTTTCTTTCTGTATTCTGTACACCACGTCGTTTAATTTCTTAATCACTTTGTATGGTCCATCCCAATGGGTTTGTAGTTTGGGAGAAAGTCCTTTCTTACTGTCTTCGTTAAATCCTTCAGAATTCGCTGCTCGTATCTGGCTTTCATTTTATCGCTGGTCATTTTTATTCGTCTGCGTACGAATTCATGTAGTTCGTTCAGGTCATCTTGGTCTTATTTGTTGATGAGGGCTTAATACCGAATTCTAAATCACCAGGCAACTTGAGTTCTGTCCCGAAGACAATTTTTGCAGGTGTTCGAGAGGTTGAGTCATGAACAGCTGATCTGTATGCCAATAGAAATTTCGGTATGTGTTCATCCCAGTCCTTCTGATGTGCACTGACTACTTTTCTTAAATATTCCACCAGAGTGCGATTGAATCTTTCGACCAAGCCATCAGATTGAGTATGCAGTGGCGTTGTTCTGGTTTTTCTTATTCCATATAAATCGCACATTTGCTGAAATAATCCATAACCACTAGAACGTAACGATTTCCGGCATCATTGACGGGGACAGGGCCTGCTACATCCATTGCAATCCGCTCGAATGGCGCGACTGAGTTATACTGCTGAAGTTGTCCACGACTTCTTCTTACTGGGCCCTTCGCTGCTATGCATTGTGAACAATTGGCTACCCAATCGGCTACTGCTTCCTGACAACCCACCCAATAAAAACGTTGTTTTAACTTTTCTTAAGTTATTGTCACTCCAAGATAACCACAACTGGGACCGTCATGGAACTCTTTCATTACTTCGTTTATTTTAGAGGTTGGTACTACAATTATATTTGTCACTGTTTTACCGTCAGCACTTTTCCATATGCGTTATAAGCGGCCATTTAACAACTGTAGACTATTCCATAGGGCCCAATATGATTTCATCTGTGGACTTTCGGCGGATATTTCATTGTGGGCTGGCCTTCTACCTTCTTCTTTTGCCGATATTATTTTTGAGAGTATGGGATCATTTCTTTGCGCTTCAGACCAATCTTCACTGGACTCTATATGCATTAGTCGAACATCGATGATACATTCCTTTTCCTCAGTTTTTGTACAATGCTTACATTCCACGTTGCAGGGCCGTCTTGACAGCGCGTCCGCATTGCCGTGTTTCAAACCCTTCCGGTGCTCGATGCTAAAATCATAGCTCCAACGAGCCAGTTGTCCTTCAGGTTGTTTAAATTGCAGCATCTACCTGAGGGCAGAATGATGGGTTCTCAGTTGGAAGTGTTGGCCATACAGATATTGTGGTAATGCTTCACACACTCTAATACTGCAGTAGTTTCTTTCAGGCTTCGAAAGCGTTCGGCTGAAGTATCCAATGACCCTTTCAGTGCCACCGACTACTTGTGAAAGTACACCGCCTATTCCGTATCCGCTCGCATCGCTATCTACCACAAATGTTTCTCTATGTATAGGATATGACAAAATTGGTGCCGTACATAATAGATCCTTGAGCTTCTGGAATGCTAGTTCTTGTGCTTCACATTATTGAAATGATTGTGACTTCTTGGTTAGCTCATGTAAGCTTGCGGCTACATTGGCGAAATTTGGGACAAATCGTCTGTAGTATGTGCAAAGGCCAAGAAAACTACGCAATTCGTGAAGATTTCTCGGACGTGGCCAGTTCTTTACAGCAATTATCTTATCCTCATCTGTTGATATTCCGTCTGCTGTTACGCGATGTCCCAAATATTTGACTTCTTTCTGGAACAACGCACACTTCTTTACACTGAGTTTGAGTCCAGCCGCCGATATTCGTTTAAGGACTTCTTCAAGGTTATTCAGATGTTCATCAAAAGTCTTAAAAATCTTACCCATGACAATTATGTCATCGAGGTACATGTAGCATGTCTTCCCGTGAAGTCCTTTCAATACCTGTTCTATTAAACGCTCGAATGTGGCTGGAGCATTGCAGAGTCCAAATGGCATCACATTAAACTGCCATAATCCATCACTCGCGCCAAAGGCGGTTTTTTCCTTGTCTTTTTCTGAAATCCTGCCAATAACCACTTTGCAAGTCCAATGTGGAGAACCATTGTGTTCCAGCTAGTGTATCCAGGGTGTCGTCAATTCTTGGTAGCGGGTAGCTGTCTTTCCTGGTGACGTCATTCAGTTTTCTATAATCGACGCAAAATCTAGTGCTGCCGTCTTTCTTCTTAACTAAAACAACAGGCGAGCTCCAAGGACTTGAAGATGGTTCGATTATACCGTTCCGCTCCATTTCATTGACCAACTCCTTCACTTCACTTCGTTTTGCTAGAGGAACACTTCTGGGCGCCTGCTTTATTGGCCTCGCTTCGCCAGTATTTATTTGATGCTTTACAATTGCCGTTCTACCATGGCTTTGACTTTTTAAGGCGAAGACGGAGCTATATTTCTTCAGAATCTGTTTGGCCTTATTTCTATCTGGCGGCGCTAATCCTTCTACCCATTTCCCCACATATTCCGCTAGTAGCTCGTGTTCTTTGGTGGATTTATTGGCAGGTTGCGGGTTTTTCTCGCAATTGATTACTGCCTCTGCTGAAGTGCATTGACCTATTTCGGAATTTGACTTAACGACTTTTTCATAGCTGGACAGGTTAAGCATTCTTACAGGAACTATTTTGTTGTTGCAGGGTTTAACGAGGGCTTTTGCTGTTACAAGATCACTTGTTATTTCTGCTGGTTCTACCACCCACAAACTGTTGTCCTCACAATCTCCCTCCATACGAGCCCATACTAAAGTTTTTTACTTGAGTCCTATTTTCATATCCGACGTCAAGGGGTATCTCCACATTTCGCCAAATCATAATTTTTTGTCCAATATCCAAAGTAATGCCATGGCTAATCATGAAATCAGCACCAATGATAACTTCGTCCACAATATCGGCAACAATGAATACATGATTGACGGTAACGTTGGCAATGGATAATTTCAGATTTACTTTACCATAGACCGTGGCCGGCTCCCTAGTAGCTGTGCGCAGGCTTACCCCACATAATGATTCAATTGTTTTCTTGACTAAATCTGGCTTGACGATAGACTGTGATGCCCCGGTGTCTACAGTAAAAACGTGCTTCTGACCGTTTATGTACCCCGAAGCAGTAAGATTGCTATTTTTCTGTTGCATTACGGATATAGAGATGGTGGGGCCCTCAGATGTGGGAGCTGGCTCTAGCCCTATAGTGCCAGCTCGTTTTAGTTTAAAAGTGATTCTTGTGATGATTGATGACTTGACTGCTGGTTATTTCTTTGAGGCGAGGCAGATCTGGTTCGTTTCCTTAGTGCTTTGCAGTTTCGCTGAATATGACCCGATTTACCACAGTTGTAACGTTTTGTTCTGGCTTTATTTTGTTTCTCATTAAACGTCTCCAAAACCTTTTTTAATTCGTCGACTATATTTCTATCATTATCAGGAACAACTTCAACATTTCGCACCTTAAGTCAACAATATTCTGAAAGCCTAATTCCTCCTGCCCCAAATTTCATCTTGGTTTAGAAGATCTAAATTTGTTACAATTTATTTTGACACAAAATTTCCAAAGGCTAAAAATAACTCTAGATTAAATAAAAAATTCAAAAGATTTTTTAAAAAGACATTTATTAAACTAAGATTTGATTTTATTTTTTTTTTTTATTTTTTTAAGAAATTTTGTAAATGAAAAAGTCAAACTTAAGAAAGATATTCATAAAAGGCAAAAAGTTTAAAAGTTAAAATAAAATATACAGAAAAACCAAGCATGTTAGACAAAAACAGTATGAATATTTCGTCACCTAAAATGCAAAAGGACCAACAAAATTCAAATTTATAGATAATGGTACATTGTATTAAAATACTAATGTGTACCACAAATGTTTATAATTCTATTGTCAAAAATATCGACTTTATTTTATCAAAGAAATTCAAAAGGGCCTAATAACAAATTTCATTTATTTTTCGTAAGTAAAAACTAAGTAAACTTGCCAGAACCCTCAATTTCAAATACATTTTTATGTCTTGAGATGTAATTAAATCGTTTTTTATAACCACAATAGCTTTCAAATTCGGTTTTTTCAATTAATATATTTTTAAATTTAAGATATTTATATAATAAAAGTTATAAATTAAGAAAAAAAAAGAAATGAAATGTATAAAAAAGTAGAAATATTATGTAGAAATATATTATGTAGATATTATAAATATATAAATATATTATGTAGAAATATATGTTAGTAGAAATTTGTGACCGATTATGGCCAAAAGGCTAGGTTATGAAATATTATTGAAAATAAATAAAAAAAAAAATAAAAAAAGAAACTAAACTGAAAATTATTTCAAATTTGTACATGAGTTGCACAGTTGGGCAGAATCGAAATTTTTTGGAAATAAATCTGTAACTTCTGATCGGCTAGTTGGATTTTCATGAAATTTGGTATAGGCGTAGCACAGGAGTGTACAATATTAAGTTTGGAAGGGCACATAACAAACCCCTCAGGAGCGAAACTAAAGGGGCTCAAAGTTAGGTACCTCTGACATAAACAATTTTTAATCGCTTGCAGAATTTTTGTTTCTCGTTCGATTTCAAATATTTTTATATATTGTTGTAGGCTCTGATAAAACCTATAAAAAACATGCTTACATGTCCTATTTATCTCTTATAGTTTTCGAGTTATTTGCGTTTGAATTTTTAAGCACCATAATTTTGCATGTTCTTGGTCCAGTTTTTTTTTATATATATTAGTTTTTTTCTTAACTAGTTAAAGAACAAAATAATCTATTGAATACAAAAATTTTAAGTCGATACCTTTACCGAGTCCAAAAATAAACGATTTTGAATTTGAAAATTGCAAAAAAGACGACTTTTTGTGTTTTTTTAGCCGAAAAAGTATCTACACTCTTTTTTATCTAAAATAAAATTTTCTTTAGCAACATATAATAATTTTACACTTTTCTGAAAGCCAACTTCACAGAGATGACTTTAAGATAAAAAACAAGCCCAATAACTCAATTGGTCATGGTACACACCCTCCCGAATTTGACCCATTTTATATGAAAGTTTTGACCTTAGATCATTTTTTCTCAAATCCCAAAGCATGAATCGACAAGCGGAATATATTTTAAGAATCTCCAATATGTTGTTAAAATTTTTAAATCAAAATCTACGTGACTTCGGAAAAATGTGGATTCTATAGCCAAAAATGTAAAAAATCTCATTTTTGGGAATTTTGATTAGTTTATTTGGGAATTTAGGAAACCCCTACCCCTGATTGAAATTTGGTTATCTATATTAATAAGATCAATATTTCCAGCAAATTTCATAAAGATATCTTTATAAACAAATATGTTATTACAATTAAAAAATTGTTATTTTCTCCAAAAACACCAAACCAAACGCCTTTTGTTTGGTTTATTTCTAAATAGCGAAAGAGATTTTAAAAATGAAGCTTATCCTTTAGTATATATAATTTCCGATCTTTTGCAAAAAGATTCAAGTCAATATCATGCCTCATTTCAGAAATATGCGCCTTTAAACTTTTATATTTCTAATTTATTGTATTGTTACGAAATTGTACTTGAATTCAAATATAACGGTTTTAACGGCCGGTTTAAATCTTTCTCAATGCTTCCAGACATTTCCGTTTATGTTAACAGCAGTTAACATAGCTGTAAAAATTATTAACATAGTTCTAAACGTACAACATTGAATAAAAAGCTTTCACCATTGTTTTTAAGTATGGCAACACTAAATGTTTAAGCTGCTAACATTAACATAAAAAGCTCTAGTTTGTCCGTTAAGAACATTGTAGAAAGAAATAGAGCTTTCAAGAAACATCTAGTAGGTAATACAGTGTATATAAATTGGCCGTGAGAACACCATTGAGTCAGTCTAATTGGAAGCGTCGTTAAGTAAAGACATATTAACTGCTTTGGCTGTATAATCTTGTACATTATTAAAGTGTACTGTATAAAGCGTGTAATTTAAGTGTGTGTGTATTAAAACACAAAGTGAATATTTAAACTGCATTGTTGTACATTTTTAAATAAAATAAAGAGTCGTTACAATTTTTAAACTACTAAACTGCTGTTATTTGCAATCAAAGTACAAGTTTATTTAAAGGAAATAAACAACCGTTTTTAAAAGGTAAAAACGTAACTATGGGTGTCAGAAGTGGGATTGCAAAATAATAAGCAGTCATGAAGTTTGAAGAGCTAAAAGTGGAGCAACTCAAGAGGTAATTGAATAAGTTGGAGTTACCTACAGCTGGTAAGAAAGCAGAATTACAAAAGAGGCTGATAGATGAATTCAAGCGGCGTAATATTGACATCGGAGCTTACGAATTCGAGTATAAAGAAGAATTGGAAGTTTCTACCCGTGCAACAACAAGCGGCATGGATTTATCCACAATGTTTGCTGCTATGATGGAGCAATTTAAAGAAGCTAACGAAACTTCTAAAGCTAATAACGAGAAACTTCTTGCTGAAGTCAAAGAAGAAAATAAAATAATGGAAATGAAATTTCAAGAAACTTCTAAAGCTACTAATGAGAAACTTCTTGCTGAAGTTCAAGAAACTTCTAAAGCTAATAACGAGAAACTTCTGGCTGAAGTTCAAGAAACTTCTAAAGTAAATAACGAGAAACTTCTTGCTGAAGTTAAAAAAACTGCTAGAGCGACAGACGAGAAACTTTAACAAATTTCGAAAGTTATAAACAGCAGAGTGGATGGCATTGAGACAAAGGTGTCCGACTTAGAGAGCTGTCTAGATATACAAGCCATAGTCGTTGATAAAGTTGATAAAAAGCTGTCCGACTTAGAGAGCTGCCTAGATATACAATCCAAAGATGTTGATAAAAAACTACATGATCTAGAAATAAAGATGAATAATCTTCAATACCAAGATGGACATATGCGAATTATTCCAGAAACCTCTAATAGAATAAAGGCCCCTAGTTTTGATGGCACCACACCATTTAATGTGTTCAAGTTCCAGTTTGATACAATTGCCATTAGAAACATGTGGAACGACGAAGAAAAAGCTATAGAGTTGATATTGGCCTTAAAAGGAAATGCAGCAGTAGTTCTTGAAAGCGTGCCAGCATGTAACAGAAACAGTTATGATGATATAATGGAGGCATTACAACGTAAGTACGCTGGTGAACATAAAAAAGAACTATACCGAATGGAATTGCGTGGTAGAGTGCAGAAGCCCAATGAGACGCTACAAGACTTTGCATTGGAAATCGAACGTTTGCTGCAGCTTACTTATCCAGGGGAAAACAGCCCGTTTTTGGACCATTTCAAGATAGAGGCATTTGTTAATGGCATTCGCGATCCTGAAATAAAACACGCAGTTTGTGCCACACCTAAACCATCATTTACTGAAACCGTCTCATTCGCACTGGCACAAGAAACGGCGAAAATAATTTCAAAACCACAAATATGCAAGGTGCGAAATGTTGAAGTTGTTATAACTGTGGTAAATCGGGTCATATTCAGCGAAACTGCAAAGCACCAAGGAAACGAACCAGATCTATCTCGCCTCAAAGAAATAACCGGCAGTCAAATCATCACAAGAATCATCTTTAAACTAAAACGAGCTGGCACTAAGGGGCAAGAGCTAGCTCCCACATCTGAGGGCCCCACCATCTCCATATCCGTAATGCAACAGAAAAATAGCAATCTTTCTGCTTCGGGGTACATCAATGGTCAGAAGCACGTTTTTACTGTAGACACCGGGGCATCACAGTCTATCGTCAGGCCAGATTTAGTCAAGAAAACAATTGAACCATTATGTGGGGTAAGCCTTGGCACAGCTACTGGGGAGCTGGGCACAGCTACTGGGGAGCCGGCCACGGTCTATGGTAAAGTAAATGTGAAATTAACCATTGCCAACGTTACCGTCAATCATGTATTCATTGTTGCCGACATTGTGGAGTAAGAAAGCTAGTTACCGTCGAGCATCAGAAGCTACCACCACAGTCAGAAACTTTAGTATGGGCTCGTATGGAGGGAGATTGTGAGGACAACAGTTTGTGGGTGGTAGAACCAGCAGAAATAACAAGTGATCTTGTAACAGCAAAAGCCCTCGTTAAACCCTGCAACAACAAAATAGTTCCTGTAAGAATGCTTAACCTGTCCAGCTACGAAAAAGTCGTTAATCCAAATTCCGAAATAGGTCAATGCACTTCAGCAGAGGCAGTAATCAATTGCGAGAAAAACCCGCAACCTGCCAATAAATCCACCAAAGAACACGAACTACTAGCGGAATATGTGGGGAAATGGGTAGAAGGATTAGCACCGCCAGACAGAAATAAGGCCAAACAGATTCTGAAGAAATATAGCTCCGTCTTCGCCATAAAAAGTCAAAGCCATGGTAGAACGGCAATTGTAAAGCATCAAATAAATACTGGCGAAGCGAGGCCAATAAAGCAGGCGCCCAGAAGTGTTCCTCTAGCAAAACGAAGTGAAGTGAAGCAGTTGGTCAATGAAATGGAGCGGAACGGTATAATCGAACCATCTTCAAGTCCTTGAAGCTCGCCTGTTGTTTTAGTTAAGAAGAAAGACGGCAGCACTAGATTTTGCGTCGATTATAGAAAACTGAATGACGTCACCAAGAAAGACCGCTACCAAGAATTGACGACACCCTGGATACACTAGCTGGAACACAATGGTTCTCCACATTGGACTTGCAAAGTGGTTATTGGCAGGATTTCAGAAAAAGACAAGGAAAAAACCGCCTTTGGCGCGAGTAATGGGTTATGGCAATTTAATGTGATGCCATTTGGACTCTGCAATTCTCCAGCTACATTCGAGCGTTTCATGGAACAGGTATTGAAAGGACTTCACGGGAAGACATGCTTGGTGTACCTCGATGACATAATTGTCATGGGTAAGACTTTTGATGAACATCTGAATAATCTTGAAGAAGTACTTAAACGAATATCAGCGGCTGGACTCAAACTCAGTGTAAAGAAATGTGCGTTGTTCCAGAAAGAAGTCAAATATTTGGGACATCGCGTAACAGCAGACGGAATATCAACAGATGAGGATAAGATAATTGCTGTTAAGAAGTGGCCACGTCCGAGAAATCACGAATTGCGTAGTTTTCTTGGCCTTTGCACATACTACAGACGATTTGTCCCGAATTTCGCCAATGTAGCCGCAAGCTTACATGAGCTGACCAAGAAGTCACAATCATTCCAATGGTGTGAAGCACAAGAACTAGCATTCCAGAAGCTCAAGGATCTATTATGTACGGCACCAATTTTGTCATATCCTATACCTGGAGAAACATTTGTGGTAGATAGCGATGCGAGCGGATACGGAATAGGCGGTGTACTTTCACAAGTAGTCGGTGGCACTGAAAGGGTCATTGGATACTTCAGCCGAACGCTTTCGAAGCCTGAAAGAAACTACTGCGTAACGCGACGAGAATTTTTGGCAGTATTAGAGTGTGTGAAGCATTACCACAAATATCTGTATGGCCAACACTTCCGACTGAGAACCGATCATTCTGCCCTCAGGTTGTTGCTGCAATTTGAACAACCTGAAGGACAACTGGCTCATTGCATAGAGCTGCTTCAGAGCTATGATTTTAGCATCGAGCACCGGAAGGGTTTGAAACACGGCAACGCGGACGCGCTGTCAAGACGGCCCTGCAACGTGGAATGTAAGCATTGTGCAAAAACCGAGGAAAAGGAAGGTACCGTCGATGTTCGACTAATGCATATAGAGTCCAGTGAAGATTGGTCTTTAGCGCAAAGAAATGACCCCATACTGGCAAAAATAATATCGGCAAAAGAAGAAGGTAGAAGGCCAGCCCGCAATGAAATATCAGCCGAAGGTCCACTAATGAAATCATATTGGGCCCTATGGAATAGTCTACAGTTGTTAAATGGCTGCTTATACCGCATATGTGAAAGTGCTGACGGTAAAACAGTGAAAAATTTAATTGTAGTAGCATCCTCTAAAATAAACGAAGTAATGAAAGAGTTCCAAGACGGTCCCAGTTGTGGTTATCTTGGTGTGACAAAAACCTTAGAAAAGTTAAAACAACGTTTTTATTGGGTGGGTTGTCAGCAAGCAGTAGCCGATTGGGTAGCCAATTGTTCACAATGCATAGCAGCGAAGTAAGAAGAAGTCGTGGACAACTTCAGCAGTATAACTCAGGCGCGCCATTCGAGCGGATTGCAATGGATGTAGCAGGCCCTTTCCCCGTCCGTGATGCCGGAAATCGTTACGTTCTAGTGGTTATGGATTATTTCAGCAAATGGCCAGAGGTATATGCAATACCTGATCAAGAAGCTAAAACGGTTATAAGTGTATTTGTGAACAACTGGGTGTGCCGCTATGGTGTTCCACTGGAGTTGCATTCTGATCAGGGTAGAAATTTTGAATCTGCCATATTCAAGGAAATGTGCGATTTATACGGAATAAGAAAAACCAGAACAACGCCACTGCATCCTCAATCTGATGGCATGGTCGAAAGATTCAATCGCACTCTGGAGGAATATTTAAGAAAAGTGGTCAGTGCACATCAGAAGGACTGGGATGAACACATACCGAAATTTCTATTGACATACAGATCAGCTGTTCATGACTCAACCTCTCGAACACCTGCAAAAATTGTCTTCGAGACAGAACTCAAGTTGCCTGGTGATTTAGAATTCGGTATTAAGCCCTCATCAACAAAGAAGGAAAACACTTCCCAAGAGCAAGATGACCTGAACGAACTACATGAATTCGTACGAAGACGAATAAAAATGACCAGCGATAAAATGAAAGCCAGATACGATCGAGCAGCGAATTCTGAAGGATTTAACGAAGGCCAGCTTGTACTGTTGTATAACCCACAACGTAAGAAAGGACTGTCTCCCAAACTACAAACCCATTGGGATGGACCATACAAAGTGATTAAGAAATTAAACGACGTGGTGTACAGAATACAGAAAGAAAAGAGCCCGAGATCTAAAATGAAGGTCGTACATCTAGAACGACTAGCTGCCTATGGGAAAAATGAATTCGTGCCTATTCGGGACGAACAGGCTTAAGCGGGGCAGTGTTACGAAATTGTACTTGAATTCAAATATAACGGTTTTAACGGCCGGTTTAAATCTTTCTCAATGCTTCCAGACATTTCCGTTTATGTTAACAGCGGTTACCATAGCTGTAAAAATTATTAACATAGTTCTAAACGTACAACATTGAATAAAAAGCTTTCACCATTGTTTTTAAGTATGGCAACACTAAATGTTTAAGCTGCTAACATTAACATAAAAAGCTCTAGTTTGTCCGTTAAGAACATTGTAGAAAGAAATAGAGCTTTCAAGAAGTATCTAATAGGTAATACAGTGTATATAAATTGGCCGTGAGAACACCATTGAGTCAGTCTAATTGGAAGCGTCGTTAAGTAAAGACATATTAACTGCCTTGGCTGTATAATCTTGTACATTATTAAAGTGTGCTGTATAAAGCGTGTAATTTAAGTGTGTGTTACACACACACACACTTAAATTACACATTTGTTAAATTTTGGTAAACACCATAAATGTAAACTAATAAAATACTTATTGATTAAGTTTAAATAGAAATTTTTTGTTTGTTTTGTTATTTTAAATTCATTAATAGAAATATATGAATACTTAGAAAAGGATAAAGATTTACATGTCCTATTTATCTCTTTGGGAAATGTAGCAACGCTATTAAAAATTTATTATTATTAATTATTTTTATAAAAATATTTTGTGTATAGATATTAATAAAAGTATACAGAAATATTCATAATTTTCTAAGTAATTATTCACAAAAGTTGCAAGTTTGTAAAAATATAGTCATATATACAATAAATTGGAAATATAAAAGTTTAATGGCGCATATTTCTGAAATGAGGCATGATATTGACTTGAATCTTCTTGCAAAAGATCGGAAATTATATATGCTAAAGGATAAGCTTAATTTGGAATACATATTTTTAAAATTTCTTTCGCTATTTACAGATAAACCAAACAAAAGGCGTTTGGTTTGGTGTTTTTGGAGAAAATAACAATTTTTTAATTGTAATAACATATTTGTTTATAAAGATATCTTTATGAAATTTGCTGTAAATATGGATCTTATTAATATAGATAAAAGCGCGTTAACCAAATTTCAATCAGGGGTAGGGTTTTCCTGAATTCCCAAATAAACTAATCAAAATTCCCAAAAATGAGATTTTTTACATTTTTGGCTATAGAATCCACATTTTTCCGAAGTCACGTAGATTTTGATTTAAAAATTTTAACAACATATTGGAGATTCTTAAAATATATTCCGCTTGTCGATTCGTGCTTTGGGATTTGAGAAAAAATGATCTAAGGTCAAAACTTTCATATAAAATGGGTCGAATTCGGGAGGGTATGTACCATGACCAATTAAGTTATTGGGCTTGTTTTTTATCTTAAAGTCATCTCTGTGAAGTTACCTTTCAGAAAAGTGCAAAATTATTATATGTTGGTAAAGAAAATTTTATTTTAGATAAAAAAGAGTGTAGATACTTTTTCGGCTAAAAAAACATAAAAAGTCTTCTTTTTTGCAAATTTTTTTTATTCAATAGATAATTTTGTTCTTTAACTAGTTAAGAAAAAAACTAATAAAATCGGTCGGAAATACTAGGATATATATAAAAAAACTGGACCAAGAACATGCAAAATTATGGTGCTTAAAAATTCAAACGCAAATAACTCGAAAACTATAAGAAATAAATAGGACATGTAAGCATGTTTTTATATGTCTTATCAGGGCCTACAACAATACATAAAAATATTTGAAATCAGACGAGAAAGAAAATTTTGGCAAGCGATTAAAAATTTTTTATGTCAGAGGTACCTAACTTTGAGCCTCTTTAGCTCCGCTCCTGAGGGGGTTGTTAAGTCCCCCTTCCAAACTAAACATTGTACACTCCTGTGCTATGTCTATACCAAATTTCATGAAAATCCAACTAGCGGATCAGGAGTTACAGATTTATTTCCAAAAATTTTCGAAACCAAAAAAATAAATACTTAAATAAATGCATTTGAAGGTAGAAATAAAATAAATTCATTATTTTTTTAATTTTCCTGATCAAATCACTTAGTTTTTTTGTTAACTTTACTCATAATTAACGTTTAGAAGTAGGTGCTCTACACGAATCTACAATGTCATCATTAAACTCTACATTATATTCATTACTATCTACACGTATGCGTTTTTGCTTCATATTGGTTGCGTAGGTAGTACTCGTATTATCATTTTCCTCGCCTTCACTAAAATCAATTAGTGGTGATAATTTTTTCACAGAATACTTTTTAGTAATTTCTAATAAACTTTTAAAATATATTTATCAAAATTTTCTCGAGTTACATAAGGTATGTCGAACATTTCGGCTTCAGTCTTTGGTAGTTTTTCGGCTATTTCCTTAATAGCTTAAAAATTCATAATATAAACATTAAGTTCAGATGCAAATTTACGACAACAAGCAAGCAGTTCATTGTAACAGCGATCGTGGATTTCTTGAAGATGTTCTCTGCTTTTCGTAGATTTTTTCTCAACATAATCCGATTTCTCACTAGAAGGAATTAGTACTGTCCATTTCGATTCCCTGTGTGTCAAAGCAAATTCCATATAAATATTCTTCTGCAGGATTAATTTCCCTTTAGTTCCTAAATAAATATAAGCCTGTGATATATCACCAGAAAATTTGAGGTCCTCACGTAAATATTCTTGAGCTACCATAATTCATAGTAAACGTTGTATATCGTTTTTATCCCATTCTTCAAGTATACCATAATGTAGAGTTTTATTGTGGCGATTACTGATATTTTTCTTATTAATTGAGCCCTTAAGTACATCAGCTGAAATTTTTTTCTATTTATTAAGATTCTATTTCTTAAAAAGTCTTTTTCAAGTTGCTTTTACCTATATGCAGGAGAGTAAATCGAGAATGTTTATTGCATAAATCTTGCACACAGCAAACAACTTTACAAGCATATTGCAAAGCATTGATTTTCTAAAGAAAAACATTTTAAATAACGAGAAAAATTTAATTTTTTTTTCATTGTTTATGTACCTGATAACGTTTCTGGTCCAGGCAATTATCACAAGCTGAGTCTCGTTTTTTCAGACAATCCTCACATTTAAAATGTTCCCCAAAATAGTCTAACTGCTGAACGCGTCGACAATCCAAAACAATTTCGCAATAGCTTACAATACGTTTTAAATTTTCATAATTCATTATTTTAACATCGTTTTTTAGAGATTTGTCCACTGTATTGTATAAAAATATATGATGTTAATTTTGTCACTGGATCGCAAAATAAATGTTTGTAATTATGGATTTTTTAAATTATTGAATCGATTTCGTTGAAATTCAAAATACCATTAGAAGAGGATTTAAGCTTTCTGAGCATTATATAAAGAAACAAGGTAAAGGCTTTCTCTCTCGGAAAAACTCTTTTTGAAACAGATTTAAAATATATTTTTTTATAAACAAACGAAACAAATCATTGCAACATTACAACCAGAGAAAATTATACTTACGAAATTGTTATCAAAATGTATAATTTGTTTTTCCAATAAATTGTGTCTTACATATATTCCTATCGCTAAACTATTAAATTACAACAAATATATCTTAAAAAGGTTATTTAAAGTATTATTAATAGGATTTTAACTTTTGTGATTCAAACATCGTATAAAGGAGGATAAAGTAATATATTATAAAAATGTTACATAATCTTTATAAACCCTAAATTGAAATGTGTACGTACGTACATACATACATACATAAATACAGCAAGATAATACGAAAGTGATTCGAATTCGTATTTCCTAGAAGAAAAGTTTTATTGCCGCAATAATCATATTCGTATTGCGGAAGTTTTCCCCCTCGGGAGAGAATGCGCGTAATAAGAAATCAATACTTCTAGAAGAAAAATAGGCAATATTGCTATATAATTATCTAGGTAAAAAAAAAAGAAAATACCGCCAGATAATCTTCTTGAGGATGTAATAAATATATAAAAAATTTATCACTAAATAAATCTTGAAATAATAAAGAACATTTTTACATCTTGTCAAGAATGCACATAAATCTTAACATTATAAAGCACGAAACTAAAACGCTCATATAAAATATCCATATTTTTTTGCTAAAAAAAAATATGCAAAAATTTCTTTAATATATTTTCATTTTTGAACAATTTTTCGACAACTGAAAAGTTGTGACTGAAGAATAAAAGTATTATATTCATTTCTTCCAAATGATCTCAGTGGAATATCATCAATGTATATATATACATTTCTTGTTTATTGCCCCATTTTCTTTAAACTGATAAAAAAAAAAACATACAATATTATAAAACTATTGTATTGATGAGATTCGTCCAAATAATAAAAAGAAGATATTGCGTAAATTTCTTCTAGGAAGATATTTTCCAATTGTTTGTAGACATACATACATACATACATACATACATACCTACATACCTACATACATATTAAAATTTTTGACACTGCATTACCAAAAACGGAAATTATACACATTTTTTGAATTTTGGCGTGTTGCCAAAATTAATTCATTTATGTGAAATGTAAAAATTAAAAAAATTAAAAATAATAATTTTTTTTAAATGAATTAAATCATGCCCTACTGAAGCCATGAATTAAAAAAAGAAGTTGTAGCACTTCTCTCCCTAAATATATATATATATATATATATATTGGTAACAATTTAAAGAAATATAAAATTTTAAAATACCTAATTTCCTAAAATACCTTTTAGGAAATTATGTTATAAAATGTGCTAAAACGTATAAGTTATAAACGTTTTAGTATATTTGTGATGATGTTTGTTGAAACATCTTCGGTCCGTCACTTTTAAGTATATTTCGACACAGAATCACTTTCTGAGTCGGCTATTGATTTATATATTATATATATATATATATTATATAGATATTATTTATATATATTTATATATATTTATATAATCCCTACTCCCATATGAAAGTCCTCCCGGAATATGGATTCAACGATCATATATAACAAATATTTAAATAATTTCATGAAATTAGGCATAAATAAGTTTTATATAAGTATATATATGCCAAATTTCATGAAGATCGGTCTATAATTGACCCGTCTTCCGAAAATCACAACGTATATAAATTCAAGCACATAACAAGTTTTACATTAACAGACAGTCACATCAGGCCATTGACTAAAGTGAAACCATGGATGCGGCAGCTAAAAACGTTCATATCGTCGGTGTTCGGGTAAATGTGAGTAAGCGATAAGGATTGTTCTTAAATATTCCGGTCGGAAAGAGTATACAATGGTTGAGAGCCTGGACAGCATTTTCATGCTAATTCCCTATGGGAGGTCGTTAGAAGTTTGTGAACTAATTTGTGTTGGCGTTTTGTATTTAAAAGACCAAATAATTCTTTTGCTCTTGCGTTCTATTCCTGGTTTTGCAGTTGAAGGTAAATTAAAGCCACAAGCATAAAAAATTTGGCCATGTTTGGCAAAATACCAATGTTGATTCCTCTTAAGGTTTCATTTGGCGGTGGTGGTAGTATTCAATTACATACATATGTAGAATTTGTTTATTTTTTACATTGCGTTTAAAAATGTAAAAATTTTTTATATTATTTGTGTCATTTAAAAATTCTTTTAATTTGTAAATTAAATAAACTATAAAAAAAAGTTGGATTTTTTAAATTAATATGGTAGCTCGATTTGTCATAATGTAATAATAATGTAATTTATTTAATTACAAACAAATATTTTGATTTTAATTATTATGGTTAAATTTATTATTTTTCATATGTTATTAATTAATTGTTTTTAATTTGTAATATATATTTTTAAGTAGAAATTTGTGATCGATTCTAGTCAAAAGGCTATATTACTAATATATTGAAAATAAATAAAATAAATAAATAATCTTAATAAACGTCAGAACTTTAGAATGGCGACAAAAAGAGAAAGTGAAAATACCTTCTTTTTTACATCATGGCTCCAGCTGTGCTTCAATTACATATGTATTGTTACGAAATTGTAATTGAATTCAAATATAACGGTTTTAACGGCCGGTTTAAATCTTTCTCAATGCTTCCAGACATTTCCGTTTATGTTAACAGCAGTAAAAATTATTAACATAGTTCTAAACATACAACATTGAATAAAAAGCTTTCACCATTGTTTTTAAGTGTGGCAGCACTAAGTGTTTATGCTGCTGACATTATCATCAAAAGCTAGTTTGGCAGCACTAAGTTTTTATGCTGCTGGTATTATCATCAAAAGCTAGTTTGGCAGCACTAAGTGTTTATGCTCATGACATTACCTACAAAAGCTCTAGATTGTCCGTTAACATTGTAGAAAGAAATAGAGTTTTCAAGAAACATCTAGTAGGCAATACAGTGTATATAAATTGGCCGTGAGAACACCATTGAGTCAGTCTGGTTGGAAGCGTCGTTAAGTAAAGACATATTAACTGCCTTGGCTGTATAATCTTGTACATTATTAAAGTGTGCTGTATAAAGCGTGTAATTTAAGTGTGTGTGTGTATTAAAACACAAAGTGACTTATAAACTGTATTGTTGTACATTTTTAAATAAAATAAAGAGTCGTTACAATTTTTAAACTACTAAACTGCTGTTATTTTTGCAATCAAAGTATAAAGTTTATTTAAAGGAAATAAACGACCGTTTTTAAAAGGTAAAAACGTAACAGTATATTAGGGTGGCCCTATTTTTTAAGAAATACAAAGTTTTAGACTGAATGAACAAAATTTGGATATGGCGATCGAAAGAATAAAAAATTACTACAACTACAATATCTTGGTTTATACAGTATGTCAAGATTTTTTTTACATTCAAAGAAAACAAGATATTTTCATAGTTTGGCTTGAAAAAGTATATAATTTTCAGTTAATGTAATATTTTTTAAATATAACAAATATAACATTTTAAATGGTTAACATATTCACCAATATATTTATTAATATATAAAAAAATACAGAGCAAAAACTAGGCATGTAGGTAGGTAGGTAAAGAATTGTTGCACAGTACTCAGAAGAGTACCCACTCGGAGACCTAGAGGTCCATTGTTAGCCCCTTCGTAGAATATATAGAGAGAATTTATAGAGAAATTTATAGAAAAGACCAGGAAAGGAAAATAATAGAAAAAGTTGAGACCAAGAAAAGTATAGAAAATAATAGAAAAGACCTGGAAAGGAAGAGTGCTACCGCCCTATATTGTTCGCTCTAAGCCAACGACCCCCTCTTAGCCAGCCTATTCCCATGACGAATCCTATCAATCTATCGAGATTGATCCTCGATATACTGTCCAATTCTTCCACGAATCGACTGCCTAACCATTTCTACCTACTTAGTTGTAGACATGGGCAGAGACATATAATATGCTCTACCGTCTCTAGCGCGTCATTATCCTCGCACATCCTGCAAAGACCGGAGGAATCTATATCCCAAATCCCTGCCATTCCCCCTATGGAACAATGACCTGTCAGAATACCTATCATAGTCTTCAGGTTTCCCCTTTTCATGCCTAATAGTAGATTTTTATCTGCTATATCAAGTTTAGGCCATAGGACCCTTGATAATCTGTAGTCCGTTCCATGCATGATTGGTTCTATTCCGAATCCACTCTCTAATTAACCTGAAGTAAAAGCCTAGAGGTGGTCTCACACCACTTTCACTTACAGCCCTATCCAAAGCTGAGCCGTTCCAAGCAAATTCATCAGCTACCTCATTGCCAGTTATCTCGCAATGAGGCGGTACCCAGCAGAGTCTAAAATGATAATTTCTCATCAATCTCCTCAGTCGCTAACTAACCTAGACTTGACAAAATGTCCTTTTAAGGCCTTCAGCGCCGCTTGGCTATCTACATACAGAGTTACCTCTGTATTCTCTTCAATGTTCCCTTCTATCAATTCCGTGGCCCTAAGAATGCATAGAATTTCCGCCTGGAACACTCTGCAACTATCCGAGAGTCTATACGTTTCCCTGATGTTCTTCACAACCAGATACACACCTGCAACAGTGCCTGTATCCATTTTGTATCCATCAGTGAATACCGATACTTCACTGAATAGTTTCTAACTACCTGACCATTCGTCCCTACTCGGGATAATCAGTATAGGATTTTCCCCGAAATCGACCTCCGTGCCAGGGCACGTCCACCGAGATTGACCTCGTTTAGAAGTTTGAAATGTCCTATTCTGATTGATCCTATAAGTTTTAGTTCACTAAGTCTAAGCAGGCTCCTTGCAGCCATTCAACAGAATGACAACAAGTGCCGCCTGAGGTGTGCTTCTTATGGCACCTGTGTCTCACCACCGAGGTGTAAATCCAATTACTACCATCGGTTTGAGGCCCCAAATCTTACATATGGAGTTCCTGCATGTGTAGTAGGCGTTGACACCTTTTTTAAGCCTTTCCTGAGTGTTCCTCTTCCAAGATAGTTTACTATCAAGAAACACTCCAAGATATTTTGCTTCCTTTGCCAGTCTTAGTTCAATTCCCCCTAGTACCGGTAGCCTAAATTGCTCAATCTTGTACCTTCTGGTGAAAAGAACTAGCTCCGTTTTCCCCGGGTTGACCCCTAAACCCTTACTAGTAGCCCATGAGGATAGTTCGTTAAGTTCAAGCTGCATGACATCGCTGATCGTAAAAAGAAATTCCCCTCTGATCAGTATAACAACGTCATCAGCATAAGCAACGATTTTCCGCCCTGTTGCGTCAAATTGTCTTAGAATGACGGTTAAAAGCCATAGCAAGGGCGAGAGAATTCTTCCTTACGGAGTCCCTCTAGTCACTAGCTTCCTTATGCATGCATCTCCCAAGTTCGAATTAATTATTCGGCTTTTCAGCATCAAAATAATCCATTCGATTAGGAAGTTTTGAACGCATAGTGATTCTAGTGATTCTCTAATAGCCTCAATGTTAATGTTATTAAAAGCTCCTTCTATATCAAGGTACGCTGCCAACGTATACTCCCTATACTGTAGGCCACGTTCAACGTAACTGACCACATCATGCAGCGCACTCTCAACAGATTTACCCTTTAGATAAGCATGCTGAACCCCACTGATGATATGGTTGTCGATTGTCATCCTGAGATAAAGATCGATCAATCTCTTTAATGTCTTCAAAAGAAAAGAGGATAGGCTGATCGGTCTGAAATCTTTAGGTTTCAAGTGGCTAGCCTTGTCTGCCTTAGGTATGAAAATTACCTTAACCTCTCTCCACCTCCTTGGAATATATCTCCTAATAAGACATACACTAAAAAGCTCTGTAAGAAGTGTTAGTGCCGTGTCGCTGATGTTCTGTAGCATGGCTGAAAAAACACCGTCTAGACCAGGTGACTTGTAAGGTTCAAAGGTATTCACCGCCCATGCTATCTTATGCATCTGTCTCCAAGTTCCTACAGCCTGGAAAATGAGTTTCCATAAGTAAACTCGGAGGCTCAGAGCAAGACTCCGTCCATGAGTTATCCGCGCGCTGAATATATCCAGGAGCACTAGGATCCTAGGATAAATTAAAACTTTTCATATAGCTGTTCCAATCCTCACACTTACGTTTCAGTTACGCCCTATTGAACAGCTTACTGATGGTTGACCTTTTGCTCCTAAGTTCCTTGGTGAACCATTTAGACTGTTCCCTCTTTCCTGGAAATATTACCGGACAAGTTAGTTCATAACTGTTCCTAACTTTCCCTGTGAAATCCTCCACTAAACCCTCAACTCCCTATGATGACAATTGCCATCCTGTAGCGACGTTTAGTTCGCTATCCATAATAGCCCTAAAGGAGTTCCAGTCGGTTCTCCTGGAGGTTCTATATGGTTCTCCCTTTGGCCTTGCGAAATTTAAACTAAAGGATATCCTGTTATGATCCGAAAAGGATCATTCCAGTTCGCAACATAATCGCTCCTAAAGTTTGTCAGTGTTATATCTATAACTGCCTCCCTATCCTCAGTTCTGAAAGTAGGCATATTGCCCCTGTTACAGATAAAAGGATTGTTAGTAGTTATATATATTATAGTAAGCATCGCAACAGAGTACCAAATATACGCCTCTTCTCTTTGCGTACTCCGTTAATTTGCACACCATATCGCCCGGTGGGTTGGCCGCATCGTAGGGCATATATCCTCTTTCCATTGCTGAAAGAATGAAAATTTATAAAATTCAACTCATTCCTAGCCAGTATACATGTTCTTACCTTATCATCAGTGGATGGTACAAAAAGTGTATACCCTTTGATACTTAATCCACATACTCTGGTGTTGTTGATCCAGGGCTCTTGGATTAAAGCCACATCCACTCTGGAGTCAATATGGTTCATTGCTAATTCGATTGAGGCTGCTTCACAGTGATGCAAGTTAATTTGCACTACTTGCAGCCTTGTTGGTACTGTCAGATTTCGGATACCGGAACCTGATAGTGCCCAGACCGAAATTAGCAATTCCCCCCATAGACTCCAATTTCCTGAGAGACTCCTGATCTATAGCAAACCTGAAGTCCCTTCCGAGGTTCTCTTTACAAGTCAGAGAAGTTAACAATTTCTACTTGCAGCCTTGTTGGTACTGTCAGATTTCGGATACCGGAACCTGATAGTGCCCAGACCGAAATTAGCGATTCCCCCCATAGACTCCAATTTCCTGAGAGACTCCTGGTCTATAGCAAACCTGAAGTCCCTTCCGAGGTTTTCTTTACAAGTCAGAGAAGTTAACAACTTCCACTGACTTGTATCGGTGTAGTTTCCACCGGTTTTATGGGTGGTGGAATCCACATTTCACCTCTGGACAAAGGTTGCCACACTTGGCAATCGTGACCTTGAGAAATTCAAGCGATTTTTCATTGCCACAATTGACAGTTTTGACTCCCTTTGACCAGTCTCATCGAAGAGCCTATCTTCAATCTACGTCCATAGATCCGTGCTAATCCTCTCATCTGGGTCAGCACGGTCTATGACAGCCGCCTGAAGACTCCTTCGCCTTTTTCGATTTAGAAGGCTTGTCGCCACCAGATTTAACTCTCTTAATGACTTCCTTTTGTGGGCCCTTAAGAGATCCAGCCGGTGTGGGACTCGCCTTTTTAGTGGTCGAGACTGGTTGGTCATCACCAGACCTAGCTCTCTTAACGACCTTCTTATGGTGATCCTTAAGAGAGCCGGATGGCTTATGACCAGCCCCACTTCCAGCGTTCTCTATCATTTTCTTTTGAGGACCTTTAAGAGAGCTGGGAGTGAGAGAGAGCAAAAAATAAGAAACACAAAAATGTTCGTGTCAAGAAATTCTTTTTACATTTATAAAACGGCTAAAGAAAATCACAAAATTTCTCGATTTAAAATTTAATTTGGAAACAGTTGGCATTTTTAACTGTTTTGGGAACCTTTCTTATAAGATAAATTATTTAATGAATGTCATAGTCAATTGGAATTTTATATATTCCACCAATAATGCGGTGTTTTAGTTAATACTTCACATATGGCAGTTTAATGTGGGATTCAAGTATGGACTCTGTGCTATTATATTCAACACTTTGCAATTCAGCAATAGCCGCATTACAACTCTTTGTCCCTATGTGCTTGAAGTCATTAATTCAATATAACTTGAATTTTGGCTTGTTATCCTTTATAAACTCAGATTTATTACCACTTTTTATTAAACGAGCTTTCAAAGCCTTCAAATATTGTTGCACATCTACGCTATTTTATAAAAAATGCCGAATTTCCAACTTCTTGGAACAAAATTCATATGTTTGTATGTGTCTGTATTTAACAATATCTTTTTAATTCTAAAGGCTTTTAAAGGTTTCCGCCATACTCTGCCTGGATTCAGTTATACTAAAAATTTTAGCATTTATATAATTTTAGCATTATTTTTCAGAATTATCAGTACGAATCATATTGAATAACAATAATTTTTCAGCATTTTCCCCCAATAAGAGTGATACTTTCCCCGTAGCTTTCAATTTGCATTTGTATTCGTTTAGTGTTTTTCTTATTGTTTCTTGAAGGATAAAAATGACATACTCTCCTGGAGTCGTTTAACAAGAACCCTGATGGTTATTTGCGAAGTTTCCTTAACTTTTCTACGTTCTACTCTGCCGAATATTTTATGCAGACGGTTACTACTAGATTTAAGCTCCAAAGTTTCGTCACTCTTGAAGCAATTTAATAAGCTATTAAATATTTGCCTTAATAACGTCGAATATACTAAAGAAATTTTTATCACGACAGACGTCAAATTTTTGCCTGAATTGCAGATATTTTTTTATTTCTATCAAGTATAAGGATAAACGTATATCATAATAAACCACGTAGAAAGTACCAACAAAAAGGGAAATGGCGTTTTTCCTCAAGCAACGTCAAGACAAATTTGTCAGTTACCCCATATAACTGAAAACTATGGTCAATTGTGGAATGATCCTCATAAAATTTGGAATAAAGAGTGATACTTCTACAGAACTTTTTTGTACCGAATTTAATTTAAATATTCACAACCAATTTCAATAGACTTCGTTCTTGTATCATAAAAGTTCCACATGCCAAATTTCATTGAATTATATTTACAATTGCAACCCATACTTTGTGTACAGGAAATCTTAATGTACATATAGTATGTTTTTCAAGTTTCAAAATGACTGCTGTAGCTTAGAAGATCCTATAATTTAATTTATTTTTCGGTCGTCGTCTCTTACATTCATATAAGCCTGAATTGCTTAACAAAATACAAAAAAATAAATAAATAAATTTATTTTAACTTACGTCATCATTTTAAGATAACACAACATATCACTGTAGTTATAATATAAAATACAATAAGCTAATTCACCATCACGACCAGCGCGACCAGATTCTTGGTAATACCCCTCTGCATCGAGTAATGCAAAACGAAACATACGTCGGGTTTATCTATACCCATACTAAATGCTATTGTAGCACATATGACACGAATTTTATTTGTGATCCAGTCGTTTTGTCTAGACTCTCGTACGTTGGCTTTGAGACCGGCATGATAGGCACAAGCACCAATGCCCGCCAAACACATATTCTTCGCCACATTATCACATTCCTTACGTGACAAACTATATATAATGCCGCTATCGGTTGAGGGATGAGAACGTATAAACGTTTTGATATTTTCCAATGTGGCAGCAGCTTTTTTTGGTAAAACACTGTACTTGAGGTTAATACGATTAAAACTAGACTGAAACCATTTGGGTTCATTTAAGTTCAACTGGTTTAATATATCCAGTCTTACACGAGGTGTGGCAGTAACTGTCAAAGCCATAATCTTGCAATTGGGAAATCGTTCTCTTAACATAACCAAACGTTTATAGTCAGGACGAAAATCATTACCCCATTGTGAAACACAGGCTGACTTCATAAACGCAGTTTGCAAAGCAACACTGAAATGTAAAATGTTCATAAACGCAGTGAAGTTAGTTTTGGCAATGCCTCAAGTTCATTATTGCATGGCAATACTTTTCAATGCGCAACATTTGTCAAATTTGTGCATTGTTTTTAGTTGTGATGCTTTATACAAAAAAATTTTCTTGGCGGTTAAAATGGCAGACTTATGGTAAGTAAAATGTATATTTAAATACTATTTTTAAAATTATTTAATTTTTATTGTATTTGTTAGTGCACAAAGTGAAAAAAATGCAACCACGAACGAAAAAAGCTGCTAATAGAAGTGCGTTTGAGACATGAACAAGAATTTGCTGCAAAAAAGAAGAAACGAAATACAATTTGGGAACAAATAATGCGAGAGATAAAAGAAGTTGACAGCACATTTCCATTTTCTAGAGATGAAACTACAAGATGCTTTGTTAACATAATGGGGACATATAAAAGAATTAAAAAACGTAACAATACATCTGGTGAGAGTCCCACAAACTGGGAATATTTTGAAATTATGGACGAAATCTTCGGCAGTCGTAGTAGCGTCCTGTTGCTTAATGAAATGATAGAGAGTTCGCTTGAAACCCTTATTGGAGACTTGAGCGATGGCCCAGTGACGCCCAATAACCCAACGATGCTGAACACGGACATATGCCCTTCAGATATTAATACTCCTAGAAGTGTAGTAAAACGAAAACGGTGTGATGTTTTGGAATTTTTGAGCAAAGAATCTGAGGCAGATGCAAAAATTATGAAAAGACTTTTAGATATGGAGACAGAAAAGATAGCGGTGGAGAAGGACAAATTAGCGGAATTAAAGGAAATTCGTACGCTGTTTGAGAAAATTTTAGAAAGCTCAAAATAATTTGTAATTCGTTTTTTATGTTTACCTAATTTTTTTACCTGAATTTAACTATAGCTTTTATTTGTTTTTGTTTATAAAATAATTTTATTGTTATGAATTCAATTTAATAAAATGTAAAATAACAAATAAATTTGTAATTGTCATAATTTAATTGATATATTAGGCTGATAATAATGTGGCTATTGCATCTCTCTTTGCTTTTGCCTCTCGCTGTCCTAATAAAACGGTTTCCTCGATCGTTTCAGATTCAATAACATTATTATCTTCTACTATTTCATCAGCGATATTGCCTTCATTTACAATTATTATGTTGTGAATAATCATATAAGCCATTGTTATTAATTTGGGCATATGTGGACGTTGAACATCAATGTACTTTAATATTCTAAATTTCTTTTTTAGAACACCAAACGCTTGTTCCACAACTACTCGAGTTGAACTTAGAATTGTGTTGTATTTTGCTTGCATTTGTGTTAAGAATCCATTATCACGATAAGGCACCATAACAAACATTTCTAACGGATAGCCTCCATCGCCTAGCAAATGGTAATTGGACAAAATATTTATTTCTTTATTTATTATTGCTTTGCGAATAGAACTCATTTGCCAAATTGATGCATCATGGCATGCCCCGGGACAACCAATAAATACATCTAAGAATTGCATACGACTATCGACAATAGCCTGAAAAAAGTATTTAATTAAAAAAAATCTTTCAGGTTCAAAAAGTCAATTACTTACTTGTGCAATAATTGAATAAGTCCCTTTTCGGTTGCGATAACTGATTTCATCCTTGATTGGTTGGGAAATCGGAATATGGGTTCCGTCGATGCATCCTAAAACAAAGGGAAAAGGATTGTAGCGCAGATTTGAAAATTCTTCACTAATTTCTTTTTGTTCAGCAGCAGTCTTCGGAAACTTAATAACATCTCCCTTTAAGCGACATATCAACTTTACTGTTTTAACAAATACTTTATATGCAAGGCCAATTGCCACATCAAACCGATCGCTTACATCTCTAAAGGAGCAGTTGTTACTTAGTTTCCAAATTGTTATTAGTAACGCCTTGTGTAAATTAATTCCAATACGACCAGTTTTGTGTAAAGTCCACCAAGGTTTGATCATAATTTGCAATTTCTTAAAATATAAAGAATGTAATATATAATTTCTATAATATTATAGATACAAATTGTTATAATTACCTGAAATGTACTGTTTTTCATGCGGAAATGAGAATAAAAGACGTCGTCTTGCATACTTGCAATAGTTTTACAAAAATTTTTTGTTTTAGGAACAATTCTTCTTGAATCTTGGCAAATTAATAATGAAACACGCCGGCGCCTTCTTTTAACTAGAGTGTTTTTAATTAACGTGACTCTACTTTTATTGTTATTATCAATCAATTCAAGGGCGTTTTTTAAAATAACAGCACAGGATTCCTTAAGATTCATTTTATTCTTTTTTATTTATGTAAACCCAAACGAAACACAACAAATGATGCACACTGCAAAGTATTTATGCGTTCATAAATGTGTCAAAATATCATTGCATTTTTTTACAATGCAGTGTTGCCACAATGTAGTGCTTTGCCTTGTCTACGCATTTGCTTGCAGTGTTGCATTGCAAACTGCGTTTATGAAGTCAGCCACAATGAACTTCATCAATTACAAAACGACTTATTGAGTTGCTTTCATAAAGAGTGTCTAAAACATTTCAAAGGTTATCCGAACAAGATAACTATTCGGGTGCGACATATAGAATTTTAATATGCGATCTTGTAGACTCTAAGTCACTGTATATATCATGTTGTTCTTGTAATGACTGATCGCCAGATAAGTTTTTTGCAATAGATCTGTTAAATGTTCGAATTTATTGTAGTCTCAAGCCAAATAAATTAAAATAATTTTTAAATTACATTCAAAAAATCCATTTTATTTACTCGATGCAAAATTAGAGATTTTAAGGGACTGATAGCAATTGTAACATCTTTTGTCAGTATGGCAGGTAATTGGTAATACAATGATTTGCCACCACCTTCGGCATTAGAATAAAACAATCATGTCCCAAGAGAGCAGCATTTATCGCCTGCAGTTGATTAAGGCGAAAACTTTTCAGTCCAAAATCATAACGTAAGCTTGCATCATACGTTCCGAATGAGGTAATTAAGTCCATCAAATTCTCCGGTTAAGCCATCATGAAAATTACTAACTATTTGTTGTGCTGATATTGTTAAATTTGGTATATCTGTTGATATAGAATTATTGTCTGCTAAAGATGAGCGATGACTAGTGCTGTTTTTTGTTTTGAGGTAATTGTAATCATACCTGGACGTAGCAGACGTCCTATCAGCTACTGGTGAAATGTGCAATTCTAATTGCTCGGAATCATAAATCTTGTGTGGAAGGAAACAAATTAATGAATTAAAAACAGAAAAGCATACTTATACATCTAATTAATTATTGTATTTGAACTAGATTAAACCTAGGGTGCTACACAACCCCTATGGAAATTTTAGTGTAAGTTAAACTTATTTTTGCATACAATATTCTTTACAATACATTAAACGTCAAAGAAAAAAACGGAAGTAAGTTAAAACGAAAAAATTCGCTAAAACGGAAGAAAGTTAAACGAAAATTACCAAAATATTTTTTTTCGTTTTGAGAATTTTTTCTTTTTGACGCAACACTTATGGCATTGAAATAAAAAAATGTATGGCCTCATTTTGTATACGATATTTTTATAATACAATAAACGCCAAAAGGGAAGAAAGTTAAAAAGAAAATCGCCAAAATATTTTTACGTTTTCGGAATTTGCGTTTTGGCGACTTTTTCTGTTCGGGCGATTCTTTTTTTTTTGCATTTTTCGTTTTGTAGATTTTTTTCGTTTTGGTGACTTTTTTCTACTTTTTTCCAGTATTGGAGATTTTGTTTTCGTTTTAGGGTTTTTTCCGGTTAAGCTTTTTCAATTTAGAGATTTTTTCATTTTGGCTTTTTATCCGTTTTGGTGATTTATCCTATTTTTGCGTTTTACCGTTTTTTCTATGTCTTTTTTTTGGCGGGATTTAAGTTTAATGGCCATGCAAAAAGCATACAAATTGCAGGTTATCACACATACGTATCCCAAAATACACGAATTTAACAATCAACAACACCAAATATTAATGGTTTCCACCATGTAACGACATAAAGGTTAAAAACGATTGAGTATTAATGGTCTCCACCATGTAACGACAGTTTAAGGTTAAAAACGATTGAATGTGCCAATGCAAAAAACACCGAAAAACCGTAAAGTGAACAATTATGCGATGCCTTAAAGATTAGTTAATGCGAGAATGAGACGCAAAACTCTCGAAAGCAAAAAAACAAAGCACAGACTGATCGCCCTTAAGCGATAATGACGATGACGCGGTAGATGTTAATCTACCAAGAGCTGCTTTGCGCATACCAATTATTTACGTATTGGAATTTTTTACACCGTTTTAATATTTGTGATATCGATTTTTCCGTTTTGGAGTTTTTTTTGTGATTTTTTTCGTTTTAGGAATTTTTTCATTTTGGCGATTTTTGTTTTTTTAATTTTACCCTTCTTCGATTTGGCGACTTTTTTTTTCATA
The DNA here is from genome assembly GCA_932274085.1 of Protocalliphora azurea. Taxonomy (NCBI): domain Eukaryota; kingdom Metazoa; phylum Arthropoda; class Insecta; order Diptera; family Calliphoridae; genus Protocalliphora; species Protocalliphora azurea. The sequence goes on from OW026519.1 coordinate 66,468,124, forward strand.
TTGGCAGTTTTTCGCTCCATTTTAGTGATTTTGTTTTCGTTTTCAAGTTTTTTCCGGTTAGGCAAACTTTTACGTTTTAGAGATTTTTTTTTCATTTTGGTGATTTTTCCGTTAAAAGTTTTTTCTGTTTTGGCGATTTTTTAAATTATTTTCTATTTTGTATTTCAAAAAATAAAAATCACACAATAGCTTACTTCTGCTCAAAAAATATAAAAGTGAAAAATAACTGTTATCCTCCGACTTTTGTGAAAGAAGGCATAATAGAACAGTAAAATAAGCTTATATAAAATACTGAACGGATTTTATATTTTATATAGTTAGAGCTACTTACTGGAAAGTTATGCACATAAATTTTTGGCACTTCTTGAACTGATTCGAAATTATATGTGTTTTCAGACTCCTCTTTTATGAGCATTTTTTCTCTATTATCTAGTTCTTTAATGTCCTTCAACAAATCATCCAGTTCACAGTAATCTTCATTATTGCCGGCATTTTTACAAGTGGAATAAGTGCTAAAAAAATGTAAATAATATAATGTTCTACATAATTACAAGTCTACAGCAATAAATTTTTACCTTAAAGCTGGATCATGTTTTTGCTCTTTCCCAAGACGTATTTCTATCAGTTTCTCTGAAATTTTTCTAGTTCAGAATTAAGTAGTTTTGTTTTTTCTTTTATTTCATTTTGCACTGATTTTAATTCCGAATGAAAAATATTTATATAAAAGCTACCAATTGAATCGAAATAATCAGCTGGTATTCGATCAAATATATTACAATATCCTTCTATTAGTTCACGGTATGTTGATTCGAAAAAATTTAAACTTAACTTGATCACATGAAAGTTATCCTTTAAAGCGAATACAAAAGATGTTAAATTAATTTGATTGCACAATTTGAACTAAATAATTCCTCTTTATACATATTTCATTTTTAAAACGATGTGTTTTCATTGAATTAAGCAAATAAGCAATAAATTCTTCCAAAAGTAAATCAATATTATGTTTTCCATTTTTACTTTTACAAATTAAATTATCATTTTCTATTGTTGTCTCTTCTGCTTCGTTGTCAATTCTCTTTGATTTTTGTTTCCTTTTAATTTTTCCTTTTAATTAACTAAGGTCACGTTAGATTTTATCATGATTGAGTAGTACTTTAATTTTTATGATAATTATTCGAATTATTAACATTGGAATATTTTTCGATTAATAAGTCTGGATCCTGGTAAAAGTATTATATCGGTTTTATAACTTCACCACTGGGGGGTTATTGTGTAATTCGATTCGAAAGAAAGTTATTCAAAATTGTACATATTTTAAAAACATTGATTTTCGAAAGTGTTTTCTTTCGAATGGAAGTACACAATAATCCCCCAGGTTTCCACACAGAAAATATTTATCCATACAGTTACGAGCAAATAAATAGGTCCACTTCGTAAGCCCGAATAAATATATACCTAAAAAAATAAAATACGAATATTTCAAAAAATATTATGACCTCTGTTGCAATAAGTCATTAATTAAAAAAACACCAAATATACATTTTCTGGCAAAGCGGTTTCAAATATTTTATTACTTTTGGAATTACAAAAAAAAAAAAAAAAAATCTATGCATGTCGAACACCGGCTTCGCTTAATAAAACACGAGAACGAGCAACCCTGAGCATAAACCCGCCAGCCTTAAAAATCCAAACTAGGAAGGATCCATCGGTGCCTGAACACGTCGTACAACAGAAATATTCCCGAAGGAAACGCCAGAACAAACAAAAAGGTAAAAGTGCCAAAAAAGATGTTGGCAATCAGAAATTCACACTAAACGTTGAAAATTTTCCGGAAAAAAATTAGATTGATTAGAAATAGAAGCTTATTAAAATTTTATTTAAACATAAAAATTGCACTCAAATGAAAATCTGTATAAAAACACGAAAAACCGAAAAGAACAAACAAAAAAACTGAAAAAAGAACAAATGAAACACAAAAGAAATACAATTTTATAAAATTTGATTTTTCATAAAAATTGAATAACTTAACATTCAATTTTTCACTTTTGTATCCGATTCACTTAAAAGAAAACTAAAATGTAATTACAAAAATCAATATAAAAACAAAAAACAAAAAAAAAGTTAGTGGTGAAAATGGAAAAAAAATTCAAATCCTAAAAACAAGTGTCAAAATGTGCAAACAAGAAAATTTGAGTAAATATTTTAATAAAATCAATAATATATTGAGTGGAGACATTAAAAAGATATCTTTTAATAACATAATATGTAAAAGAAAATCAATTAACAGTGTTAATAACCCTTATTAATTAAACACCTAACACAAAAGAAAACACCAATACATCGACAGGAAAGCAGCAAAAGATCTTTCGACGTGGGATCCTGAAAATGTAAGTAAATTTTTTTTCATTTCTATTCCTTATTTTTTTATTATTACTTTGAATTTCTTTTAAATAAATTAAAAATATCTTATTGAAGATTACATACACTCTGGTTACTACACTCAGAGTTAACAACATGAGTGAAAATGTTAAATTGTTAAGTTGAAAAAAGTGTACGTAAGTTTCTATGAGATTTTTTTTTTAAATTAGTAATTTGAGAAATTTTAAAATTTAAAATTAAAAATGCATTAAAATAAGGATTAAAATTAATTAAATTTAATAATAAAATAATTAAATTATTGTTATAAAACTATTTAATTATTTTATGGAGAAAAGAAAAGAAGAAAATCTGTTATATTGATATATTTTTTCTTTTTTTGGTTTTGTAATTTTATTACATTGGAATTTAATTAATTTATTAATCCCATCGCGTCTAATGGTTACAGTGGTCTAGTGGCGTAACGGATTACCTGACGTTCGATGTACCCCGGGTTCAAACCTTTGAGCCAAGATTTTTTTATTTTTATTTGTTTTTTTATCGAACCCAGGTTCAAATCCCACTTGGGAAAATCCATTTTTTATCTTTTTTATATTTTTTCATTAAATATATAATATTTTTTTATAATTATTATTTTTTTATTTTTTTTTTTATTTTTAATTATTTTTAACCTCCTTGAACCTATTTTTTAAGTTTGCACATTTTTTATTTCGTTATGCATTAAAAAAATTAAACATTTTTTTATGAACCGAGTTCGATCCTTATTTGAATTGAACCCGATTTGTATTTACTGTATATTTTTATTTTTTTGCTTTTAAAAATGAAATTTTAAAAATTGATTTTTGCAAATATTTTTTTCGATATTTTTTAACTTTTATTTTAATACTATTATTAATATGTTTAAAATTAGTTGATTTTTTTTTAAACATTATGGTTTTTGATTTGATTTATTTAATAAACAATCTGAATATTAAAATGAGGTTCTAAGCGTCTTTTTTATTTGTTCCTGGTGAACTGAATCGGATAGGGAAGTGTTTTTTTTTTGGATCATACACAACTTCATTTTCGCTTTTCCCTAGTATGATCATGGTTGGGAGGGGAATTCTACTGTGTTACCATATACACACAGTCGTTCAACAGTCTAAACATGAGTTTCCGTCTTTTTTCCTGTGCCTGCTAGTGTTCTCTTTGCCCCTATTTCTATCTCTTGCTCTCTTCCTCTATTTTTCTCTCATTTAAATATAGCACGTACAAGATAAAATAATATTACTGTGCTTGTCGACATGAAGTATATTTTGAAATAGAATCGAAACCCTCCCCCGATTGCCGACGAGACAGAAACTGGAAACCAGTTGCGTGTTAGCTACTTCAATAGATCAACGAAATTTGGCACATAAGCATCTGCTAAACGGTTATATGCTACATACATACCTTGTAATAAATATGAAAAAAGAGCCTTTCACTAACTCCGAGGGTGTGAGAGAGCAGTTTAAAGAATTTGCTTTAGCAAAATACACCACATAAAGTTCTAGCTCACGGTTAAGGAACTAATTTATAAACTAACAGGTTTTAAAAAATTTATTCAATGGTAATCTTAAAAAATTTAAAACTGGATTGGGACATTGGGACATATTGTTACGAAATTGTACTTGAATTCAAATATAACGGTTTTGACGGCTGGTTTAAATCTTTCTCAATGCTTCTAGACATTTCCGTTTATGTTAACAGCAGTTAACATAGTGTCTACATTAGAGATTTTTTTTATCAAGACAAACGTCAAACTTAACGCGAATTTGTGGAAGGTGGCAACAGTTGCACAAAAACAACAATATGGCGTATTCATTACTATTTTTTATATATGCAGTTTGACAACTGTAACAACCAAAATAATAATCAACTGTTTAACTAAGGTTACCTTGTATATATTCGCACTGATTTTGACGTTTGTTTTGATATAAATTTGCCTAATGTAGACACTAGTAAAAATTACTAACATAGTTCTAAACATACAACATTGAATAAAAAGCTTTCACCATTGTTTTTAAGTATTTAAGCTGCTAACATTAACATCGAAAGCTCTAGTTTGTCCCTTAAGAACATTGTAGAAAGAAATAGAGCTTTCAAGCAGCATCTAGTAGGTAATACGTATATAAATTGGCCGTGAGAACACCATTGAGTCATTCTAGTTGGAAGCGTTGTTAAGTAAAGACAAATTAACTGCCTTGACTGTTTAATCTTGTACATTATTAAAGTGTGTTGTATAAAGTGTGTAATTTAAGTGTGTGTTTATATTAGAACGGAAGTGACTATTTAAACTGTTATTGTTGTACATTTTTAAATAAAATAAAGAGTCGTTACAATTTTTAAACTACTAAACTGCTGTTATTTGCAATCAAAATTTACCGGTTTATTTAAAGGAAATAAACCACCGTTTTTAAAAGGTAAAAACGTAACAATTGGTGTCAGAAGTGGAATTGCAAAATAATAAGCCGTCATGAAGTTTGAAGAGCTGAAAGTGGAGCAACTCAAGAGAGAATTGAATAAGTTGGAGTTACCTACAGCTGGTAATAAAGCAGAATTACAAAAGAGACTGATAGATGAATTCAAGAGGCGTAATATTGACTTCGGAGCTTACGAATTCGAATATAAAGAAGACTTGGAAGTTTCTACACGTGCAACAACAAGCAGCCCGGATTTATCCACAATGTCTGCTGCTATGATGGAGCAATTTAAAGAAGCCAACGAGAAACTACTTTCTGAAGTTAAAGAAACTTCTAAAGTAAATAACGAGAAACTTCTTGCTGAAGTTAAAAAAAATAAAATAATGGAAATGAAATTTCAAGAAACTTCTAAAGTAAATAACGAGAAACTTCTTGATGAAGTTAAAGAAACTTTTAGAGCGACAGACGAGAAACTTCAACAAATTTCGGAAGTTAAGAAGTTAAGAAAAAGCTATAGAGTTTGATATTGGCCTTAAAAGGAAATGCAGCAGTAGTTCTTGAAAGCGTGCCAGCATGTAACAGAAACAGTTATGATGATATAATGAAGGCGCTACAACGTAAGTACGCTGGTGAACATAAAAAGGACTTATACCGAATGGAATTGCGTGATAGAGTGCAGAAGCCCAATGAGACGCTACAAGACTTTGCGTTGGACATCGAACGTTTGCTGCAGATTGCTTATCCAGCACGTTTTTGGACCATTTCAAGATAGAGGCATTTGTTAATGGCATTCGCGATCCTGAAATAAAACACGCAGTTTGTGCCACACCTAAACCATCATTTACTGAAACCGTCTCATTCGCATTGGCACAAGAAACGGCGAAAATAATTTCAAAGCCGCAAATATGCAAGGTGCGAAATGTTGAAGTTGTTTCTGATAATGAGAGAAATATAGTCGATGAATTAAAAAAGGTTCTGGAGGCGTTTAATGAGAAGCAAAATAAAGCCAGAGTAAAATGTTATAACTGTGGTAAATCGGGTCATATTCAGCGAAACTGCAAAGCACCAAGGAAATGAACCAGATCTGCCTCGCCTCAAAGAAATAACCGGCAGTCAAATCATCAATCATCACAAGAATCACTTTTAAACTAAAACGAGCTGACACTATGGGGCAAGAGCTAGCTCCCACATCTGAGGGCCCCACCATCTCATATCCGTAATGCAACAGAAAAATAGCAATCTTACTGCTTCGGGGTACATAAACGGTCAGAAGCACGTTTTTACTGTAGACACCGGGGCATCGCAGTCTATCGTCAAGCCAGATTTAGTCAAGAAAACAATTGAATCATTATGTGGGGTAAGCCTGCGCACAGCTACTGGGGAGCCGGCCACGGTCTATGGTAAAGTAAATGTGAAATTATCCATTGCCAACGTTACCGTCAATCATGTATTCATTGTTGCCGATATTGTGGACGAAGTTATCATTGGTACTGATTTCATGATTAGCCATGGCATTACTTTGGATATGGGACAAAAATTATGATTTGGAGAAATGTGGAGATACCCCTTGACGTCGGATATGAAAATAGGACTCAAGTAAAAAACTTTAGTATGGGCTCGTATGGAGGGAGATTGTGAGGACAACAGTTTGTGGGTGGTAGAACCAGCAGAAATAACAAGTGATCTTGTAACAGCAAAAGCCCTCGTTAAACCCTGCAACAACAAAATAGTTCCTGTAAGAATGCTTAACCTGTCTAGCTATGAAAAAGTCGTTAAGCCAAATTCCGAAATAGATCAATGCACTTCAGCAGAGGCAGTAATCAATTGCGAGAAAAACCCGCAACCTGCCAATAAATCCACCAAAGAACACGAACTACTAGCGGAATATGTGGGGAAATGGGTAGAAGGATTAGCACCGCCAGACAGAAATAAGGCCAAACAGATTCTGAAGAAATATAGCTCCGTCTTCGCCTTAAAAAGTCAAAGCCATGGTAGAACAGCAATTGTAAAGCATCAAATAAATACTAGCGAAGCGAGGCCAATAAAGCAGGCGCCCAGAAGTGTTCCTCTAGCAAAACGAAGTGAAGTGAAGGAGTTGGTCAATGAAATGGAGCCGAATGGTAAAATCGAACCATCTTCCAGTCCATGGAGCTCGCCTGTTGTTTTAGTTAAGAAGAAAGACGGCAGCACTAGATTTTGCGTCGATTATAGAAAACTGAATGACGTCACCAAGAAAGACAGCTACCCGCTACCAAGAATTGACGACACCCTGGATACACTAGCTGGAACACAATGGTTCTCCACATTGGACTTGCAATTAGACTTGCAGGTAGAGATTTCAGAAAAGACAAGGAAAAAACCGCCTTTAGCGCGAGTGATGGGTTATGTCAGTTTAATGTGATGCCATTTGGACTCTGCAATGCTACAGCCACATTCGAGTGTTTAATAGAACAGGTATTGAAAGGACTTCACGGGAAGACATGCTTGGTGTACCTCGATGACATAATTGTCATGGATAAGACTTTTGATGAACATCTGAATAACCTTGAAGAAGTCCTTAAATGAATGTTAGCGGCTGGACTCAAACTCAGTGTAAAGAAGTGTGCGTTGTTCCAGAAAGAAGTCAAATATTTGGGACATCGCGTAACAGCAGACGGAATATCAACAGATGAGGATAAGATAATTGCTGTTAAGAAGTGGCCACGTCCGAGAAATCACGAATTGCGTAGTTTTCTTGGCCTTTGCACATACTACAGACGATTTGTCCCGAATTTCGCCAATGTAGCCGCAAGCTTACATGAGCTGACCAAGAAGTCACAATCATTTCAATGGTGTGAAGCACAAGAACTAGCATTCCAGAAGCTCAAGGATCTATTATGTACGGCACCAATTTTGTCATATCCTATACCTAGAGAAACATTTGTGGTAGATAGTGATGCGAGCGGATACGGAATAGGCGATGTACTTTCACAAGTAGGCGGTGGCACTGAAAGGGTCATTGGATACTTCAGCCGAACGCTTTCGAAGCCTGAAAGAAACTACTGCGTAACGCGACGAGAACTTTTAGCAGTATTAGAGTGTGTGAAGCATTACCACAAATATCTGTATAGCCAACACTTCCGACTGAGAACCGATCATTCTGCTCTCAGGTAGTTGCTGCAATTTAAACAACCTGAGGGACAACTGGCTCGTTGGATAGAGCGGCTTCAGAGCTATGATTTTAGCATCGAGCACCGGAAGGGTTTGAAACACGGCAATGCGGACGCGCTGTCAATACGGCCCTGCAACGTGGGATGTAAGCATTGTACAAAAACCGAGGAAAAGGAATGTATCATCGATGTTCGACTAATGCATATAGAGTCCAGTGAAGATTGGTCTGTAGAGCAAAGAAATGACCCCATACTGGCAAAAATAATATCGGCAAAAGTAGAAGATAGAAGGCCAGCCCGCAATGAAATATCTACGGAAGGTCCACTAATGAAATCATATTGGGCCCTATGGAATAGTCTACAGTTGTTAAGTGGCTGCTTATACCGCATATGGGAAAGTGCTGACGGTAAAACAGTGACAAATCTAATTGTAGTACCAACCTCTAAAATAAACGAAGTAATGAAAGAGTTCCATGACGGTCCCAGTTGTGGTCATCTTGGTGTGGCAAAAACTTTAGAAAAGTTAAAACAACGTTTTTATTGGGTGGGTTGTCAGGAAGCAGTAGCCGATTGGGTAGCCAATTGAAGAAGAAGTCGTGGACACCTTCAGCAGTATAACTCAGGCGCGCCATTCGAGCGGATTGCAATGGATGTAGCAGACCCTTTCCCCGTTAATGATGCCGGAAATCGTTACGTTCTAGTGGTTATGGATTATTTCAGCAAATGTGCGATTTATATGGAATAAGAAAAACCAGAACAACGCCACTGCATTCTCAATCTGATGGCTTGGTCGAAAGATTCAATCGCACTCTGGTGGAATATTTAAGAAAAGTGGTCAGTGCACATCAGAAGGACTGCGATGAACACATACCGAAATTTCTATTGGCATACAGATCAGCTGTTCATGACTCAACCTCTCGAACACCTGCAAAAATTGTCTTCGGGACAGAACTCAAGTTGCCTGGTGATTTAGAATTCAGTATTAAGCCCTCATCAACAAATAAGGAAAACACTTCCCAAGAGCAAGATGACCTGAACAAACTACATGAATTCGTACGCAGACGAATAAAAATGACCAGCGATAAAAAGAAAGCCAGATACGATCGAGCAGCGAATTCTGAAGGATTTAACGAAGACCAGCTTGTACTGTTGTATAACCCATAACGTAAGAAAGGACTGTCTTCCAAACTACAAACCCATTGGGATGTACCATACAAAGTGATTAAGAAATTAAATGACGTAGTGTACAGAATACAGAAAGAAAGGAGCCCGAGATCTAAAATGAAGGTCGTACATCTAGAACGACTAACTGCCTATGGGAAAAGTGAATTCGTGCCTATTCGGGACGAACAGGCTTAAGCGGGGGGCAGTGTTACGAAATTGTACTTGAATTCAAATATAACGGTTTTAACGGCTGGTTTAAATCTTTCTCAATGCTTCTAGACATTTCCGTTTATGTTAACAGCAGTTAACATATCTGTAAAAATTATTAACATAGTTGTAAACATACAACATTGAATAAAAAGCTTTCACAATTGTTTTTAAGTATGGCAACACTAAATGTTTAAGCTGCTAACATTAACATCGAAAGCTCTAGTTTGTCCGTTAAGAACATTGTAGAAAGAAATAGAGCTTTCAAGAAGTATCTAATAGGTAATACAGTGTATATAAATTGGCCGTGAGAACACCATTGAGTCAGTCTAATTGGAAGCGTTGTTGAGTAAAGACAAATTAACTGCCTTAGCTGTATAATCTTGTACATTATTAAAGTATGTTGTATAGTGTGTAATTTAAGTGTGTATTTATATTAGAACGCAAGTGACTATTTAAACTGTTATTGTTGTACATTTTTAAATAAAATAAAATAAAGAGTCGTTACAATTTTTAAACTACTAAACTGCTATTATTTGCTATCAAAATTTACCGGTTTATTTAAAGGAAATAAACCACCGTTTTAAAAAGGTAAAAACGTAACAATATGTTGAGTATTTTCCCACCGGCGATCGTATAATTGTTCAGCTTACTAAGCACATTAAAAGCATTTTCAACTTGTTCAAACATTTTTCTTTTATGATTAAATACAATATATATTTAAGTTTTAAACTGTTTCACCACTTTAAGTTAATATAGATTTTAAAATTAAAAAATTTGTCTTTTTATCGATAAGAAAAATTGTTTAAAGTAAACTGTCAAACTTTTAAAGCTATCGAGAGTACAATGCTGCCAGGTAATTAAGAGTAGCTGTGTTTACACTGCGCAAAAAGAATAAATGTCAAGTAAAACAATAACAGCCCATCTACACGTAACAGAATATGTAAGATTTTTCTATGTGTAGACTCAAATATTAGTTTTATAAGATTTCTCTACACAACTATCCTATAAAATGAACTGTAAAAAAATACACATATACGAAAGTTTGTTTGTGTGTGTGTATGTGTATTTTGGAAATTACTGAAAAAACAATGTTTTTTTTTGTAAAATTGTTCCCTTTAATGTTTGTTTTACTTTAAAAAAACATTTTTGTAAAAATTGTGCTAAAACAGTGTGAATTTCTTAAATAAAAAGGACATTTTACTCCTTGGTTGATTGAAAATAACGATATCTTATAGGATTTATTAGAATACGTGTAACCCTTACTTAAACATAATATAAACAAAATAGTTACTCTCTTCTGCCAGTATTATCTCACATATTATATCCTCGTTAATTTCAGTTGTAGACCTGAGGTAACAGAATATGTAAGATTTTTCTGTCAGAGAGTGTCAAATTCGCTCTCTGAGAGAATTACCTCACGTTATCTTACTAAAGAGAACAATGTTTTGTAAAATTGCTTCTTTTTATTGATTGTTTTACATTTAAAAAAAAACATTTTTATAAAAATTTTGCGAAAGTGCGAATTTTTTAAATAATTTAATAAAATTTAATAAAAAGAATAAACAAGTAAATGTATTTTATAAATGGTAAAAGACAAATAATCGAGAACATAAATAAAAAAAAATAATGAGACAACGTTGACAGTCTGAGAGGGCATTAAAATTGGTAGCTCAATATTATTTTTAATATTTCTATTAAAATGGAAAATTATAAAAGCTATATCGCAATACCAGGAGATGTATTTTTACTTTAAATTTTATTCAAATCGTGTATTTGTCTTATTTTTTAGATTCGTGGTCACAAGGGTTGTTTATCAAGGTAACCTATAACTTTGAAAGACGAAAAGTTGTGTTTGGGCATCAACTTGCACGAATGTGAAAATGTTCGCCAAATAATCTATTTTATGTAGCAATTTAGATAGCGCCAGCACTTTTTGGTAAACTCTTGCAATGGCCAATTTTCTTTCAGTTACATTTGAGTCATCTTGATTTTCACAAACAAGTTGGAGAAAATATTATATTCTAAGTTAATAGGTAGTTTGACTAATCAACAAAAATCTAAAAACTTACAAAATAATTAAAACAAAACCAAAAACAAACAAATAAATACCATATTTAAAAAATACATCTACTGTAGTAAAACTATGTATTATAGAGGTTTATGCTATGTTCACATACAAAGGTTTTGTAGATGTTTTTTGAAAAACCTTATGCGTTTAATTTGTATCGTCCACATAATAAATGTGTGTCTTTTGAAGTTGAGGTGTTTTTTATGTAAACAAAAAAATAAATCAAAAATATTATGTTACGGGCCGTTTTGCTGGCAAGGCTTCCCACTAGCTCTTTGCATGTTTATCTCTAGGAAGGTTCCAACCCTTCCTCACCAGCCTCGTACCCGCACACTAAAATTTGAACAACAACACAAAAACTAACTGACATTACAAACAACCATACCACAAGAAGAATTTATGAGACAGGTGTTTGTCTCTTTTGCCCTCCCATTATTGCCTCTACATTTGCCAAACTAAAACATAGTGAAAATTGTTATTTTCAAAATTTAAAATTACATTATTTTATTTTTTTTACAAAATCCAAAAATAATGACAATAACGTTCTTAACAACAACCATAACAACAATTATAATAATAGAAATAACAATAGCAATAATAATAAAACAATAGTAATAATAATAATAATAATAATAATAATAATAATAATAATAATTATAACAATAATAATAATAATAACAACAATAATAATAACAATATAATAAAAACAATATAATAAAACCAACAATAGAATAATACACGATAATATTTACAGTAAGAGAAAGCAGTAAGCACTAATATTTACACAACTTAAATTTCCCCCTCTTTCTTTTTTTTTATATATCTGTTTTGCCATTTTATTCACATTTTTTTTTATTTGTTTTTTTTTTTTATAATTTTATACTCAGGTTTTCTTTTATTTCTATTATTTCTTCTTTTATTTAAACTTCCCTATATACATATACTTTTCCCCTTTTTTTTTATTCTTAACGTACCTCTTTTTTTTTTTCTTTTTTATACATATCTATAAATGTTCTTTTCTATATTAGAAGGATCTCCCTAAAATATACCTATAATTTTTTTTGCTACTTCTACTTTTGGTACATATAAAAAAATTTTAATTTATTCTTTTCCCGGCATTCGAGGGTCAGGTGTAAATATGTGACACCGCGTAAACATATAGGACATACACACAAACTAATACAATTGACACTCGTTTAACATTTTCGGCGGAACACACTAAACTTAATATTAACTTATTTTAAACTTATCACTATTTTATTGATCTTAGCTTAATATATGTTTATTTGATTTGCATATACTTATTTTTTTATATTTTATTTTATGTTAATTTATTTATATTACACTTTTGGATGATTTGTTAGTAATCTTCTAATTTTAAATATTTTTACTCTAATCAAGCATATTAGTATTACTTATACATATATATATATATATATATATATATATATATATATATATATATATAGATCCGGCCCTATTCATACGATGCTACATATTACCGGAATTATAAAGGATGGTACTCGACAGTGTTATTTGCATTAGTTTATAACATAAGAGTCATGTTTCTTTTTTTTTCTAATTTTAATATATTTGTAATTTAACAGATATCGTTTCATGTACATAAACGTTGGTTCTCCAGGAAGATGTAATGATTCAACTATATATGAAGATTCAAATTTAAAAAAGTATTTAGATAGATGTCCTTTATTGGATGAAATGTCGAATAACATTTCTGGCGTAGACATTCCAATTTTAATAATTGGCGACTCTGCATTTTGTCCATCAAAAAATGTTCTGAAGCCAAATCCCTTTCAAGTAAATGATGAATTGAGAAAGAAAAATTTTAACTATGCACTTTGGCCATTTGAAAGCTCGTTTCAGAAGATTAGGCAAAGGAATCTATAATCGATTTACAAACTCCAATTGCATAATTAAGGCATGTTGCGTTCTACACAATTTCCTAAATGAAAATAATGATGGAATCAGCTCCCAATGGCTTAAAGAAAATGTCCATAATCAAACAAATTTTGGAAACTTACAGCCAGAAATGATGACGGATAGTAGGGGGGAAGTAATAAGGAATGCAATTGCTTTTTCATTTGAATAGATTGCACTGTTTACATTGCACAAAATATATCCTAGATCATTTTTTTACAAAATTGTACTTCTCTGTACATTGAACAAATCTTTCCATTAATTTAGTTTTCTGGAGTTCTAAATCGTACATTTTGATGTCCATTTCCTTCAGTTCCCTGTTTTCTTCAACAATCATTACTTCCATTTTATCAAATTTCTTTAATAGTTCAGTTTTAAAATTATTTTTTTAAATTTTTTATCTGATCTTGGTACTGGCGGTGATGGTGCTATTGATGGAGATGTGGATGATGTGGAACAAGATGGGTGATATTGAGATTGATGACGATATTGACTAAGAACAAATACTGTCCTCAAAACTTAAAATTTCCGTTTCCAAAATATCTATATCTTCATAAGGTTCCATATAAATAACTGAAAAATAGCATTTCAATATGTATCCTTGAATATAAATATCACATAATTTTTATTTACCTTCCATACTTTCTTCCATTAAATGCTTTACATTATAGATTTTGAAATTACCTAGTATATTGTAAATTTGGGCATATAAGGGCTATGGAGAGAACATCCTGATGGTCCAATTAATTTTTTTTTCTTTTCTGAAAAATATTTTTTATTGAAATTTGTATCATTCCTCTCACTTTTAAAATTTTATCATATATTACATTGGAACAACATTATCGAACATGTATATAGTGTAATGTCTGGGTACTTAATTAAATATTTGTCAATTTACCTGTATTTTGTACTAAGATTATAGATTTTGGTTTTTATTTCTAATACGGAAACATTATAGCCATGTCCATTGAGCTCTACCCTCATTTCCTCATAGACATGGCTACTTTTTCATACCCCCGTAATTCGAAAATATGGTATTTATATATATATATTATAATAGCATATCTTATATTTGTTTCAAATTTATTTTAGATTTTTTTTTCAATAATTTTTAATTTTTATTGAATAGGTTGTCAATTTTGAATTATTAAATACGTTATAATATACAAATCATACTAAAAATATTATCCCTATAATAACCTTTACCATGTTTTTTGTAGGTTAAATAATTAAACACAATAAAATGAAATGATTTTCAAATACAACAAACACATCAAAAAACAAATCAATTTGTTGGTGTTTTTTGAGAAAACGACTCGTCTTTCAAAAAACCTCTATATGTGAACATAATATTAAGTAAAAATTCTTAAAATCGGTTTTAATATATATTATTTTTAATTTTAGATAAAATGACTTCGTTTCAACACTAATAATGCTTTTTGAATTTATGTCAGAAAAAGTGGATTTTTGACCAATGTGCACCTCTGAAAAACATTTAAGAGCTTTTACAGCCCCTTTACACGTAACAGTGATGCCTGCTATTAAGAACATAAACGCGTAGAAATGTTTGCAAAAAGTGCTAAAAAAGGCTAAATTTAAAAAGATAACAGTTTTGTGGTACAGTCAAGAAAAATTTTGTGAAACAGCTCAAAAATGGACTAAAATAAAAATTATAAGCAAAACTTTTATATTAATCAACCATTTGGAATCTTCACCGCAAAATATTACTAGCAAATTGGGTAAATTTAAATACAGGTTATTATAAAGAACATAGATTCAACATTTTTCAGTTCTTTCAACACTTTTCCACTTAAACAATTTTAATTGTTGAAGATATTTTTTTAATAATAAAGATTCTTTACGAATTGTTAAGAGCTCTGGAAAAATAGGGACTAGTCTTTTCACATTACTCAAAAAAAAAAAAAATACATTTTTATACAAATTGCGCTAAAAATTTAAAATAATATAAACAAAATGGGGTTTTGACCACAAATTTGGGAAATTTTTGTTTCAGAATAGGATAAAATTTGTTGGGGATATCTAAAATATGTTGAGGATTTTTTTGGAGAAATTATTTATTAATTGTATATTTAGTTAATTTTTGACAAAAGTATATAATTTTATATACGCTACATCATCTCATTATATCCGATCGTGATATAATGTACCTGATTGGGTACAGCTGAATTATCGGCTGTTATTTTTAAAGCTTAAAAAATTGAATTTTATTTCCTTTCTTTTTTAAATAAGTGTCAAAAAGCAATAAAAAATTGGGAGATATTAATGATAATTGTCGGGAAGTTGATCGTGAATTTTCACTTTTTCAGGAAATGAGCAAAATAGGTCATTTGGCAATTTGTTAAGGTTTCGTTTTTCTGATTGCTTATAATTTAGCTTTATTTATAAAATATATGATGTATCAATTTTTCCTTACTTATTTTTGTAAAAAATCGTCCAGAAAAATCTCACAATACTGCTTTCAATTAAATATACTCCCCACAAAGACAGCCTAATATATTTTTTCAAGAATTTGTAATTTTTATACATCAAGTATAAACAATAGTAAAACAAAGGTTTTGCACAAATATTTCCTCTGGATGTTACCTTGGTCATATATGTTAAGATTAATAAAATCTTTTGGCAAGAATTTAATCTTACATTTTGAATAATTTTAATTCTAAAGGTATGTATAGTAAAGTGAATGGATTTGTATAAAGACAAAAGATGTTGCAAATGCACATCCCTAAAATTAAAGATTGATTGTTATAAACTAGTCTATAATATAGTCGTGAGCTGGACTATTTTTAAAATACCTCAAAAAATATAGTTTTCGATAAACAGTGTACACAACTTTGAACTTTTTGTCAAAAAAGTACAATATGTAATAGACATTTGTCGACTAATGCGTAATCAGCAAATGATAGTAAAATGTCAATTAGTCGGAGAAATAAATGCAAACGTAAATTTCAAAGATGTAGGGATTTAAGCTATAAAAATCAATTAAAATGTATTTTGAAGCTATTAAATAAACTTATTGATCTCAAATTTGCCTCCGGGCTCTAAAAAAGTCCGTAAAAAGAGCAATAAGTTATTTACTAATCTTCATGTAAATGGTGAATTTTTAAAAACTGGCACTGGCAAAAGTTATACCAATTCCTAAGCCAGGAAAAGATCATAAATTATCGTCTAGCTATAGAACAATCAGTATCCTAAGCCTAATGGATAAAATATTTGAAAAAATAATTAATAAGAGAATTTTAAACTTTTCCAATCAAAATAATATTATTAACCCTCAACAGTTTGGATTCCGCAAGGAGCACTCTACAGTATATCAACTAGGATGTTAATTTTATTGAAACAGACAAAAGAAATCGTAAGAGCACTGGAGTTATTTTTCTTGACATTGGAAAATAATTCGATTCAATATGTCATGAAGGCGTGGTTTTTAAACTAAATAAAAGTTAATGTTAGTAAAACACAAGCTATTATATTTTCATATAATAGATCACAGAAACATATTCCTATGAAACATTTATATTATAGGGGAGTTTTTATTCTTCTACAGGATAGTATCAAATATTTAGGAATTATCTTAGATCAAAAATTATCATTAAATAATACATACAGTATATTTGTGATATAGCAATTAAATGCGGTCATGTGTATTCGTCCAATTTTGACTTACGGTTGCCAAGTCTGGTTTTATAAAACTAAAACTTATACATGAAAATTATAAATAATACAAAATAAAAATCTGAAAATAATTTATAACATACACCCCAGATATTCTACTGATCTGCATAGAAACTTTAACCATAAAACGTTTAATTCATTTGCAAGGGAACTGACTGTCATTTAATGAAAAATGCAGAACGTCTACATGTGAAATAATAAAAAATTTGCTAAACAATCACTAAGACTCCTTTTTACTTAAATAGTAATAATTGATGGCTGTTTTTAAAATTTTTTATAACATTTAAGTATGTACATCCGTGTGGAGTCTTTACTTATTTACTCCCATCGGACGTGTCCCCAGGTGGCGGATAGGGGGGTTCGGATGTAAGGCTTCTGATCCGATTGTAGCCAATAAACTGGAGATCACTTACCTTTTTGGTTACAGATCCCCATGTACTGACTATAGTCGGGTCCTAAGCATTACATCTAAACCTAGAAACTCATAGAAGTTCTCGCGGACTAAATAAATTAAGTGCACTTTTAAGATCAAGGTGAGAGGTAGCAGTGCCGAGGATCTGTATGGTTAGTTAGTGCTTAAAGAAACTAATCGTTAACAGCTCCCCTCCAACGCCCATGGCACGGGTTGGTTGTAATTTTAAAAGCCTAGTCCGCGCATGCCGTCACTGCGCGAGATGGTACACTTAGTACGTGCATTTTCGTGGGACCAAGATTAGTGTTAGAGAAAATTTTAATAAAAAGGATGTGGAGGAGAATAGGGCAGTTTCAGTAGGAGTTTCGGACACTGACTCTGACCTTTTAAGAATTCACGAGGACATAATTGCTCAGGAGGGACAATTATTGAGTGAACTGGCCGAAACAGACGACCTCTTGGGCTCACCTGGAGACTCTCTCGGGTGGACGGGCACTACGGAGAGGTTGGAGGATCTCTCTCTTTTTTCTGATGAGGAGCATGAAATCACAATGATTTCAGCTCACGCTCGGGATGGTGGACAGGTGGGTTCAAAATTAGTTCGGCAAGACGCGGTAAAACCATGTGTAACTGCCGTCGTCGACAGCCGAACAAAAGAGGAAAAAGCGAAGAATGGCGTCAGATCCTCCTTGATCTTTCTTAATAAGATGGCTAAGAGGGATCTGTCGTCAGTCAGTGGTAGGGATAAATACTTTATCAAGAAGCATAGGAAGAGTGTGATTAGATTTGAAAAAATATATGGCTCGACCTCAGCTATCTTGGGAATGTCTTATCCCGAAGGACTAAATGCGATATTTGACACCATTCCGGAAAATGCTCTGGGTCAGGGGTCGCACTGAAGTCCAAAGATAAAGGCAATGATAGCAGCCGACCAATTAAACCTATCACATCTTCGGAACGATCGGTGGAAACTGGAAGGCTGGCTATCATTGCTAAAAAGGGGGCTGATCGTAAACCATCCGGCAACTCTGGTGTATCAAGCACCAAAGGAGCAAGGTCTGGAGACGACCAACCCTCTACCAGCAAGAAATGTGCGGCAAACAACACTCCCAGCTCTCTTAAAGGTCTTCAAAAGAAGACGATAAAGAATGCTGGAAGTGGGGCTGGTCATAAGCCATCTGGCTCTCTTAAGGATCACCGTAAGGAGGTCATTAAGAGAGCTAGGTCTGGCGATGACCAACCAGTCCCTACCGCCAAGAAGGCGAGTCACACACCGACTGGATCTCTTAAAGGCCCCCAAAAGGAGGTCATTAAGAGAGCTAGATCTGGTGACGACAAGCCTTCGACCTCGAAAAAGGCGAAGGAGTCTATGAAGCCGGAATATCTTCAGGCGGCTGTCATAGACCGTACTGACCCAGATGGGAGGATTAGCACGGATCTATGGAGGTTGATTGAAGATAGGCTCATCGACGAGATCGCCTTAATGAAAGGAAGGCCGGATGAAGTGTCCTTCAAAGGCGCGGACTGGTCAAAGGGTGTCAAAACTGTTAATTGTGGTAATGAGAAATCACTTGAATTTCTCAAGGCCACAATTGCCAAGTGTGGCAGCCTTTGTCCAGAGGCGAAACTGGAGGTGATACTAGCATCTGAGTTGCCCCTGAGACCAGTAGTGACAGTGTGGATTCTACCACCCATAAAACCGGTGGAAACAATACTGACAGTACTGGTCAACCAGAATGAGGGTCTGGATACAAGTCAGTGGAAGTTGTTAGCTTCTCTGACTTGTAAAGAGAACCTCGGAAGAGACTTCAGGTTTGCTATAGACCAGGAGTCTCTCAGGAAATTGGAATCTATGGGGGGAATCGCTAATTTCGGTCTGGGCACTATCAGGTTCCGGTATCCGAAACCTGACAGTACCAATAAGGCTGCAAGTGGTGCAAATTAATTTGCATCACTGTGAAGCAGCCTCTATCGAATTAGCGATGAACCTTGTCGACTCCAAAGTGGATGTGGCCTTAATCCAAGAGCCCTGGATCAACAACACCAGGGTATGTGGATTAAGTGTCAAGGGGTATACACTTTTTGTACCATCCACTGGGGATAAGGTAAGAACGTGTATACTGGCTAGGAATGAGTTAAATTTTATAAACTTTCATTCTTTCAGCAATGGAGACCTAACGGTCGTGAATAGAGAGGATAGAGACGGGAGGAAACTTGCACTCGTTTATATGCCCTACGATGGGGCCAACCCACCGGGTGATATGGTGTGCAAACTAACAGAGTATGCAAAGAGAAGAGGCATATATTTGGTACTCTGTTGCGATGCTAACGCACATCACTGCCAGTGGGGCAGTGCCGATATCAACGAGAGAGGTGAGTCAGTTTTCAATTTTATAACTACTAACAATCTTTTTATCTGTAACTTGAGTAATGTGCCCACATTCAGAACTAAAGATAGAGAGGCAGTTATAGATATAACACTGACGAACTTTAGGGGCGAATACATTAGGAACTGGAGGGTAGATAGTGAATGTTCCTTTTCGGATCATAGTAGGATATCCTTTAGTTTAGATTTCGCGAGGCCAAGGGGAGAACCATATAGGAACTCCAGGAGAACCGATTGGAACTCCTTTAGGGCCATTATGGATAGGGGACTAAACGCCGCTCCAGGATGGCAATTGTCATCAGAGGGAGTTGAGAGTTTAGTGGAGGACTTCACAGGGAAAGTTAGGAGAAGCTATGAACTAACTTGTCCGATAATATTTCCGGGAAAGAGAGAACAGCCTAAATGGTGGACCAAGGAACTTAGGAACCAAAGGTCAACCGTCAGGAAGTTGTTCAATAGGGCGAAACTGACACGCAAGTGTGAGGATTGGAACAGCTATAGGGAAAGTTTTAATAGGTATAAGGCGGACATTAAGAGGGCAAAAAGGAACTCATGGAGGAATTACTGTGAGTCCATTGACTCCGTTAATGAGTTATTCAGATTCAGGCGAATTTTATCCAAGGATCCTAGTGCTCCTGGATATATTCAGCGTGCGGATAACACATGGACGGAGTGTTGCTCTGAGTCCCTGAGTTTACTTATGGAAACTCATTTTCCAGGCTGTAGGAACTTAGAGGCAGATGCACAGGCGGGACGAATCTTGGGATTCTCGGAATGTGTATCTGATGGGGAACTTAGTGAAGTAGTTGGTGACATAGTCTCGATGGATAAGGTAGCATGGGCGGTGAACACCTTTGAACCTTACAAGTCACCGGGTCCAGACGGTGTTTTTCCAGCCATGCTGCAGAACATCAGTGACACGGCATTAAAACTTCTCACTGAGCTTTTTAGTATGTGTCTTATTAGAAGATATATTCCAAGGGGGTGGAGAGAGGTTAGGGTAATTTTTATGCCTAAGGCGGGTAAGGCTGGCCACTCGAAACCTAAGGATTTTACACCGATCAGCCTATCGTCTTTTCTTTTGAAGACATTAGAGAGATTGATCGATCTTTATCTGAGGACGACAATTGACAACCATATCATCAGTGGGACTCAACACGCTTATCTAAGGGGTAAATCTGTTGAGAGTGCGCTACATGTGGTGAGTTACATTGAACGCGGCCTGCAGTATAGGGAGTATACATTGGCAGCGTTCCTTGATATAGAAGGAGCTTTCAATAACATTAAGATTGAGGCTATTAGGGAATCACTAGAATCATTAGGCATTCAAAGCTTCCTAATCGAATGGATTATTTTGATGCTGAATAGCCGAATAATTAATTCGAACTTGGGAGATGCATGCATAAGGAAGATAGTGACTAGAGGAACTCCGCAAGGAGGAGTTCTCTCGCCCTTGCTATGGCTCTTAGCCGTCAATGTCATTCTACGACAATTTGACGCAAGAGGGCGGAAAATCGTTGCCTATGCTGATGACGTGGTTATACTGATCACGGGTAAATTTCTTTCCACGATCAGCGACGTCATGCAGTATGAACTTAACGAACTGTCCTCATGGGCCACTAGTAAGGGTTTAGGGGTCAACCCGGGGAAAACGGAGCTAGTTCTTTTCACCAGAAGGTACAGGATTGAGCAATTTAGGCTACCGGTACTAGGGGGGACTGAACTGGGATTGAAAAAGGAGGCAAAATATCTTGGTGTGTTCCTTGATAATAAATTATCTTGGAAGAGGAACACTCAGGAGAGGCTTAAGAGAGGTCTCAACGCCTATTACACATGCAGGAACTCCATAGGTAAGATTTGGGGACTCAAACCGATGGTAGTAAATTGGATTTACACCTCGGTGGTGAGGCCAATTCTGACTGCAAGTGAAAGCGGTGTGAGACCACCTCTGGGCTTTTACTTCAGGTTAGTTGAGGAGTGGATTCGGGATAGAACCAATCATGCATGGAATTGTAGAACGGACTGCAGATTATCAAGGGTCCTATGGCCCAAACTTGATAAAGCAGATACGAATCCACTTTTAAGCATGAAAAGGGGAAACCTGAAGACTATGATAGGTGTTCTGACAGGTCATTGTCCCATAGGGGGAATGATAGGGAATTGGGATAGGGGCTCCTCCGGTCTTTGCAGAATGTGCGAAGATAATGAGGAGCTGGAGACGGTGGAACATATTATATGTCACTGTCCATGTCTACAACTAAGTAGGCAGAAATGCTTAGGCAGTCGATTCCTTGACGAATTGGACAGTATATCGAGATTAGATCTCGATAGACTGATAGGATTTGTCATGGGAATAGGCTGGCTAAGAGGGGGTCGTTGGCCTAGAGCGAGCGACACGGGGAGGTAGTACTTCTTCTTTTCAAATTCTTTCTATTCTTTTCTATTCTTCTCTTGGTCTCGGCTCTTTCTCCACTATTTTCCTTCTTGCTCTTTTCTATATCCTATCTGTAGTTTATTTCTATTTTCTTCACGAAGGGACTCACAATGGACCTCATGGTCTCCGAGTGGATGCACAAGAACTCTTACGAGTGCTGTGCAACTCTTCTTTACCTACCTACCTACCTAAGTATGTACAAGTTTTTTTTTTTTTTTTTTTTGACAAATTTTCCTTAATACTGTGATATTAGTAGTAGTTTCTTTATTTAATATTTAGATGTTAATTGCTGTAATACTTTAAAGTAAATCCTCATAAGAATGTAATTAATTAATTATTTTATAAAGGTTTCAATAAAGTCAATAATAATAATAATAATAATAATAATAATAAAACTTTGAATATGATGTTTTCTACATACATATACATATATATAAAATAACCTTGTGGAAGGTGTTTGACTTCATATAATTTTGGTCGAAAAAATTTAAAAAAATAATAAAAAAAATTATGTTTATATAAAATTTTGTATAAAATTGACTGTGTGATAAACCGCGAATTTGCAAGAATATTAAAATAAAAACTAATCAAACAACAACTTATATATTAAGGCCAGTAGAAATTAAAAATTTAGAAATTTCATTAAAAATAACAAACAAGTTTTTGAAAAAAAAAGTTTAAAAATGGGATATTTTGTGGTATATAAAAATATTTATTTCACACTTGGATTTTTTTTATATACCAATAGACGCCCCTTATAAATACCTTTCCAATAATACTACATTTTCAATGCGTTGCTTTGGAAGAAAATACAAAAATTTTAAAGGAAAAACTAAAAAGACCTTTTTTTAAAAACGGTCCAGCTCACGAACGGTCACCAGTAGAACCGTAATATTTTGGGAAACCTCATAAACCATACAAAGGGAGGTAACAAAATCACTTTTTTGAGTGAATATATATATATATATATATATATATATATATATATATATATATATATACATATATATATATATATATATATATATATATACATATATGTATATATATTATATATATATATATATATATATATTTATATACTACTTATTTTTCTTTTCCAAACAAATTTATGTTCAATAGAAATATTCAAAAATTTTCTATGAATAAAAAAATTAAATGTTTCAAAACAGACTTTATTTAATTTTTAAAATCAATATTAATATTATAAAATCAAGTGTGTGTTTGTTTGTGAAGCAATCACGCCAAAACCGCTTAACCGATTTTATGGAAATTTTAAATATAAATGAATTTTAAGGTGGAAGAAACTATAAATATAAATTAATTGCAAATTGCTGAAAATGGCGAAAATATTGCAGTTTTTTTGCGCTTGAATTTTTTTTAATATTTCGATAAAAATGAAGTTTTAATAGAAAAAGCTGTAAGAAAAATTTTCTTTTATTATTTTTTTTTTATTAAACTTTTCCATGCAACGCAGTGGCGTTCAGCTAGCAGAAAATAAAATAAAGAGTAATTGTATTCAAGCTAAAGAAATAAAATTTATTTTCAAATTGGTTGAAGTCTTTGGAATTTGTTGAAATTCATGAACAATAAACAGCTATGAAAAAAATAATTTTCAAAAAATGTACGAAAAATTTTACTTTTTTAAAAATTTTATTTTTTGAAAGAAAATAAGGTAGAATCGCTTCTCTCGCACAAAATGTCTCATTGTTATTCTTATGATTTTATGGAGTCACAGATAATTTAATGACAAAACTTTGTTGAATTGTATAACACAATTTATTAAATCTTAATTCTTCTTAGTTTTCTTAAAAAAATTGTTCTTTACAGATCTTAAGCAATGTAATTAATGATGATGATTAAAACAACTACAAACTAAAGTTATTTTTATGTAAAGATATCAAACAATATTAAAGAAAAATCAATTTAAAAGACAAAATGATAAAATTATATAAATGCTATTTCGAAGTAGGTAAAGGCATCAATTGGAAACCGCTACTTGTACCTAAAATAGAGATAAAATGTTAAAAAATTCAATTTAATGCAATACAAACAATACCTGTTCTTTTTGCTATCCAAGTGCCACCTCCACCACCGCTACGTGCCCCTGCCGCAGATCCTCCCCGTCCACCACGAGCACTCGCCTTTTTACGTCCCGGTGAGCCGAAACTTTTTTTACTTGTGAATTTTCGTCTAGGAGATAAAGCAGATGCAGCTGCTGCCACGCCCCAGGATGATGAAGCCGCCGCACCACCAGATTTACGATATTTCTTGGAGGCTCCACCTCGCCAACTACGTTTTCGTTTACCACGATAACTACTGCTGCCACTACTATTGCCACTGCCTTGTGAAGCTGCCGCTCTACCCCAATCTTCGCCATTATCATTATAGTCCACATCTTCATCACTACTCTCTACACGTATGCGTTTAGCGTTAACCGTTGAAGTGGTTGAAGAGGAACTTTTTTGCTTTTCCGCTTCTTCAATTTCTTCCAAATCCATTAGTAGACATAATTTTTCCGCCGCATAATTCCTAGTAATCTCTAACAACTTTTCACCATATTTATCAAAATTCGCTTTAGTTACATGCGGTAAAGAACACATATCGGCTTCCGTTTCTGGCAATTGTTCAGCCATAGCCTTAATAGCTTGTATATTCATAATACTAGCCACGGTAACATTACGGGCTGCAGCAATTGTGCGACACAGATCAAGTAGATCAGAGTAGCAACGTTCGTAGATATCTTTGAGTTGTTGGCTATTTTTCGATGATGCTTTGCTAACACTTTCTATCGTTTCATTAGCGAGATTAAGTGGTGCCGATTTGCCTTCTTTACGCGTTAGAGCAAATTCCATATTGATATTTTCTTTCATAATAATTTCAACTTTAGGTCCTAAATAGATATACGCTTGTGGTATATCATTGGCAAATATAAGATCTTCTCGTAAATATTCTTTAGTTACCATAATACGTAAAAGGCGTTGAACATCAGATTTATCCCAATCTTTAAGCAGGCCATGATGTGGTGTTTTATTGTGGCCATTATCGATAATTTTCTTAATATTTGAACCTTTCAGGACATCAGCTGAAAATTTATTTTTTGTTTATTAAGAGTTTATTATTTAGAAATGTGTTCACAAAAGGTACAAAGGGTATACATTAGAGTGTCCAGAGAAACTGCTTTTTTCAGTTTCTGATGTAGGAATACCCACTCAAACGATGTGTATTTATGAGCTAAATACAGGAAAAATATTTTAAATAATTTTAAAATTTGTCTTCAGTTCCTTAACAACGATTAGAAAATAATGGGTCCCATACATTTTGGCAAAAAAAGTTTCGATTTTTCTCACGAAATAGGTGTCAAAAATTCGTAATTTCTTTATGGAAAAAATATTTTAAAAATTTTCCCCATGGAATTTTCTTCTTCCAGAGGACTTTGTGAACAAATTTTTTAAAACTTCTTTAAGATGGATTATAATTACTACAAAACAACTTTTCAATATTTTACCAATAAAAGGAACAAAAGTGTGTATTCTTCATATACGAGTATTTTGCAAGAAATTGTTTTCCGATGGTGTAATAAAATTACCGCTCATGGACTGAAATTTTTGAAAAAAAAAATGTATTAATATTTTTTCATAAGCTCAAAATTACGCTTTTTTGTACAAAATGTACTTTGATTTAGCGTTTATGAAGATTATAATCTATTTAATTAATAGTCAAACCCATTTCTCGTAATCTCTTTTACGCTCACGGTATACATCCGATTTGAATAAAAGATTAATAAAAGGTATAAATAAAAAAGGTAAGAATATAAATTTTATTAAAATTTGTTTAGTACTTTAAAAGTAATAACCGGAAAAAGTTGCTAACACAAAAGGTTAACTAACACATATACAAAAATCACATACATATATATACATCAGGGTGGCCCTCTTTTTGTGAATTTGTTCCAATTCTCGGTGTCACCTCCTAGAAGTTAGCGAATAGGCTATAAACTAAGAAGTATAAAGTTTTAAACTGAATGAAAAAAATTACAGATGATTCAAAGCGATTAAAATATTAAAAATTAAAATTTTAAATTTTATATATTTTTTCAACCGTTAAATAATTAGTACAATTGATTTTATCTTGGTTTATATATATTTGAAAATAATAAACTCATTTTCTTTTGTATATGTTATATTTTATTTAAACCATGACATATTTGTGGCGACGAGGATAATGTCCTAAGATTTTGGAATTATTTCAAAAGCAAAGAGAAATCCTAACAAGATTGTCCTTGGGAGTATCCGTGAGGAAATTAAATACTTTGTATAGTTTTCGCTATAAGTGTCTTCAAACAGTTAAGTCTCCTCAAGAGGATTTGATTTCTTACGCAGCTCATATAAATGAATCTTGTGAACATTTCAAATTATCTGAAATGAATGCAGATTAATTCAAATGTATTGTTTATGTTTGCGATTACTTTCTCATACAGATACAGAGATTCATATGAAGACTTTGTCAATTTTAGAAGACGATTAAAATCAAATAGTAAACAAAACAGCTCAGAGAATAATCAGGCCCTCCTCAATCAAATGTTGTTCAAATCAACAAAATTTCATAAGCATCGAGGCACAAATACTTCAATGTTTATATCAATAGTTTGTCATTAAATCCACATAATTCTGGTTTTGATGTCAATTTGCTAGTTCACACAACCTCAGACATTTCGATGATTGCAAAATCGTTATGGGTGAAAATGGGTAAACCAGGAAAACAATTCAATAATAGATATGTTACAAGTGCATCCAATAACAAAATCAAACTTTTAGCCGTTTGATTGTCAAGTCAGGCTAAAAGGTGAAGTACAATTGTGTAGTTTTTCCGTTGTAGAAATTGATACGCTTTTTATATTTGGTACAGACTTGTGTAACATCTTTCGAATATGGGAACAACCTATCAACAACGTTTTTTTCCAAATCAAACAAACTGAAGTTGACCCCAATGTATTGGTTAAAATCAAAGATTTTATGGATATTTTTCAAGACACTGCAGCAAGATGCACCAAAATGAAAGTTCAGTTACACTTCAAGAAAAATGTCAAACCAATCTTTAAATTAAAACGTCCTGTGGCATATACCATGCTTCCACTAATAGAAGATGAAATTAACCGTTAACAATCGTTAGGTATAACTTCACCTGTTGAGTTCTCAGATTGGGCAGTACCAATCGTAGCAAGAAGGCGAGTCACACACCGACTGGATCTCTTAAAGGCCCCCAAAAGGAGGTCATTAAGAGAGCTAGATCTGGTGACGACAAGCCTTCGACCTCGAAAAAGGCGAAGGAGTTGATGAAGCCGGAATATCTTCAGGCGGCTGTCATAGACCGTACTGACCCAGATGGGAGGATTAGCACGGATCTATGGAGGTCGATTGAAGATAGGCTCATCGACGAGATCGCCTTAATGAAAGGAAGGCCGGATGAAGTGTCCTTCAAAGGCGCGGACTGGTCAAAGGGTGTCAAAACTGTCAATTGTGGTAATGAGAAATCACTTGAATTTCTCAAGGCCACAATTGTCAAGTGTGGCAGCCTTTGTCCAGAGGCGAAACTGGATGTGATACTAGCATCTGAGTTGCCCCTGAGACCAGTAGTGACAGTGTGGATTCCACCACCCATAAAACCGGTGGAAACTATACTGACAGTACTGAGGGTCTGGATACAAGTCAGTGGACGTTGTTAGCTTCTCTGACTTGTAAAGAGAACGTCGGAAGAGACTTCAGGTTTACTATAGACCAGGAGTCTCTCAGGAAATTGGAGTCTATGGGGGGAATCGCTAATTTCGGTCTTGGCACTATCAGGTTCCGGTATCCGAAACCTGACAGTACCAATAAGGCTGCAAGTGGTGCAAATTAATTTGCATCACTATGAAGCAGCCTCTATCGAATTAGCGATGAACCTTGTCGACTCCAAAGTGGATGTGGCCTTAATCCAAGAGCCCTGGATCAACAACACCAGGGTATGTGGATTAAGTGTGAAGGGGTATACACTTTTTGTACCATCCACTGGGGATAAGGTAAGAACGTGTATACTGGCTAGGAATGAGTTAAATTTTATAAACTTTCATTCTTTCAGCAATGGAAACCTAACGGTCGTGAATAGAGAGGATAGAGACGGGAGGAAACTCGCACTCGCCTCCGTTTATATGCCCTACGATGGGGCCAACTCACCGGGTGATATGGTGTGCAGACTAACAGAGTATGCAAAGAGAAGAGGCATATATTTGGTACTCGGTTGCGATGCTAACGCACATCACTGCCAGTGGGGTAGCGCCGATATCAACGAGAGGGGTGAGTTAGTTTTCAATTTTATAACTATTAACAATCTTTTTATCTGTAACTTGGGTAATGTGCCCACATTCAGAACTAAAGATAGAGAGGCAGTTATAGATATAACACTGACGAACTTTAGGGGCGAATACATCAAGAACTGGAGGGTGGATAGTGAATGTTCCTTTTCGGATCATAGCAGGATATCCTTCAGTTTAGATTTCGCGAGGCCAAGGGGAGAACCATATAGGAACTCCAGAAGGACTCCTCCTTTAGGGCCATTATGGATAGGGAACTAAACGCCGCTCCAGGATGGCAATTGTCATCAGAGGGAGTTGAGAGTTTAGTGGAGGACTTCACAGTTAAAGTTAGGAGAAGCTATGAACTAACTTGTCCGGTAATATTTCCGGGAAAGAGAGAACAGCCTAAATGGTGGACCAGGGAACTTAGGAACCAAAGGTCAACCGTTAGGAAGTTGTTCAATAGGGCGAAACTGACACGCAAGTGTGAGGATTGGAACAGCTATAGGGAAAGTTTTAATAGGTATAAGGCGGACATTAAGAGGGCAAAAAGGGACTCATAGAGGAATTACTGTGAGTCCATTGACTCCGTTAATGAGTTATCCAGATTCAGGCGAATTTTATCCAAGGATCCTAGTGCTCCTGGATATATTCAGCGTGCGGATAACACATGGACGGAGTCTTGCTCTGAGTCCCTGAGTTTACTTATGGAAACTCATTTTCCAGGCTGTAGGAACTTAGAGGCAGATGCACAGGCGGGACGGATATTGGGATTCTCGGAATGTGTATCTGATAGGGAACTTAGTGAAGTAGTTGGTGACATAGTCTCGATGGATAAGGTAGCATGGGCGGTAAACACCTTTGAACCTTACAAGTCACCAGGTCCAGACGGTGTTTTTCCAGCCATGCTGCAGAACATCAGTGACACGGCACTAAAACTTCTCACTGAGCTTTTTAGTGTGTGTCTTATTAGAAGATATATTCCAAGGAGGTGGAGAGAGGTTAGGGTAATTTTCATACCTAAGGCGGGTAAGGCTGGCCACTCGAAACCTAATGATTTTAGACCGATCAGCCTATCGTCTTTTCTTTTGAAGACATTGGAGAGATTGATCGATCTTTATCTGAGGACGACAATGGACAACCATATCATCAGTGGGGCTCAACACGCTTATCTGTTGAGAGTGCGCTACATGATGTGGTGAGTTACATTGAACGCGGCCTGCAGTATAGGGAGTATACATTGGCAGCGTTCCTTGATATAGAAGGAGCTTTCAATAACATTAAGATTGAGGCTATTAGGGAATCACTAGAATCATTAGGCATTCAAAGCTTCCTAATCGAATGGATTATTTTGATGCTGAATAGCCGAATAATTAATTCGAACTTGGGAGATGCATGCGTAAGGAAGATAGTCACTAGAGGAACTCCGCAAGGAGGAGTTCTCTCGCCCTTACTATGGCTCTTAGCCGTCAATGTCATTCTACGACAATTTGAGGCAAGAGGGCGGAAAATCGTTGCCTATGCTGATGACGTGGTTATACTGATCACGGGTAAATTTCTTTCCACGATCAGCGACGTCATGCAGTATGAACTTAACGAACTGTCCTCATGGGCCACTAGTAAGGGTTTAGAGGTCAACCCGGGGAAGACGGAGCTAGTTCTTTTTACCAGAAGGTACAGGATTGAGCAATTTAGGCTACCAGTACTAGGGGGGACTGAACTAGGATTGAAGAAGGAGGCAAAATATCTTGGTGTGTTCCTTGATAGTAAATTATCTTGGAAGAAGAACACTCAGGATAGGCTTAAGAGAGGTCTCAACGCCTATTACACATGCAGGAACTCCATAGGTAAGAGTTGGGGACTCAAACCGATGGTAGTAAATTGGACTTACACCTTGGTGGTGAGGCCAATTCTGACGTATGGATGTCTTGTCTGGTGGAAGGCAATGAGAATAGGAAGTCGTAGGAATCTTTTGTCTAAAGACCAGAGATGTGCTTCGATTGGCATAACGGGTGCCGTAAGAAGCACACCTCAGGCGACACTTGACGTCATTCTGCATCTCCTACCCATTGAGGAGTTTGTGATGGGAATGGCTGCAAGGAGCCTGCTTAGACTTAGTGAACTAGGACTTACAGGATCAATCAGAATAGGACATTCCAAACTTTTAAACAAAGTCAATCTCGGTGGACATACCCTGGTTCCTTCTGGATCCACGGACTATATGTGCACGGAGGTCGATTTCGGGGAAAATCCTATACTGATTATTCCGAGTAGGAACCAATGATCGGATGGGGAGAAACTATTCAGTGGAGTATCGGTGTTCACTGATGGATCCAAAATGGATACAGGCACTGGTGCAGGTGTGTATCTAGTTGAGGGAAACATCAGGAGGACGTATAGATTCCCGGATAGTTGTAGTGTGTTCCAGGCGGAAATTCTAGGTATTCTTAGGGCCACAGAATTGATTGCAGGGAACATTAGGTGAATACAGAGGTAACTCTGTATGTGGATAGCCAGGCGGCGCTGAAGGCCTTGAAAGGACATTTTGTTAAGTCTAGGCTAGTTAGCGACTGTAAGAGGGCTCTTAGGAGATTGATGAGGGATTATTATATCAGACTCTGCTGGGTACCGGGTCATTGCGAGATAAATGGCAATGAGGTAGCTGACGAATTGGCTAGGAACGGCTCAGCTTTGGATAGGACTGCAAGTGAAAGCGGTGTGAGACCACCTCTGGGCTTTTACTTCAGGTTAGTTGGGGAGTGGATTCGGGATAGAACCAATCATGCATGGAATTGTAGAACGGACTGCAGATTATCAAGGGTCCTATGGCCCAAACTTGATAAAGCAGATACGAATCCACTTTTAAGCATGAAAAGGGGAAACCTGAAGACTATGATAGGTGTTCTGACAGGTCATTGTCCCATAGGGGGAATGATAGGGAATTGGGATAGGGGCTCCTCCGGTCTTTGCAGAATGTGCGAAGATAATGAGGAGCTGGAGACGGTGGAACATATTATATGTCACTGTCCATGTCTACAACTAAGTAGGCAGAAATGCTTAGGCAGTCGATTCCTTGACGAATTGGACAGTATATCGAGATTAGATCTCGATAGACTGATAGGATTTGTCATGGGAATAGGCTGGCTAAGAGGGGGTCGTTGGCCTAGAGCGAGCGACACGGGGAGGTAGTACTTCTTCTTTTCAAATTCTTTCTATTCTTTTCTATTCTTCTCTTGGTCTCGGCTCTTTCTCCACTATTTTCCTTCTTGCTCTTTTCTATATCCTATCTGTAGTTTATTTCTATTTTCTTCACGAAGGGACTCACAATGGACCTCATGGTCTCCGAGTGGATGCACAAGAACTCTTACGAGTGCTGTGCAACTCTTCTTTACCTACCTACCTACCTAAGTATGTACAAGTTTTTTTTTTTTTTTTTGACAAATTTTCCTTAATACTGTGATATTAGTAGTAGTTTCTTTATTTAATATTTAGATGTTAATTGCTGTAATACTTTAAAGTAAATCCTCATAAGAATGTAATTAATTAATTATTTTATAAAGGTTTCAATAAAGTCAATAATAATAATAATAATAATAATAATAATAAAACTTTGAATATGATGTTTTCTACATACATATACATATATATAAAATAACCTTGTGGAAGGTGTTTGACTTCATATAATTTTGGTCGAAAAAATTTAAAAAAATAATAAAAAAAATTATGTTTATATAAAATTTTTTATAAAATTGACTGTGTGATAAACCGCGAATTTGCAAGAATATTAAAATAAAAACTAATCAAACAACAACTTATATATTAAGGCCAGTAGAAATTAAAAATTTAGAAATTTCATTAAAAATAACAAACAAGTTTTTGAAAAAAAAACTTTAAAAATGGGATATTTTGTGGTATATAAAAATATTTATTTCACACTTGGATTTTTTTTATATACCAATAGACGCCCCTTATAAATACCTTTCCAATAATACTACATTTTCAATGCGTTGCTTTGGAAGAAAATACAAAAATTTTAAAGGAAAAACTAAAAAGACCTTTTTTTAAAAACGGTCCAGCTCACGAACGGTCACCAGTAGAACCGTAATATTTTGGGAAACCTCATAAACCATACAAAGGGAGGTAACAAAATCACTTTTTTGAGTGAATATATATATATATATATATATATATATATATATATATATATATATATACATATATATATATATATATATATATATACATATATGTATATATAGTATATATATATATATATATATATACATATATATATATATATATATATATATATATATATATATATATATATATATATATATATATATGTATATACTACTTATTTTTCTTTTCCAAACAAATTTATGTTCAATAGAAATATTCAAAAATTTTCTATGAATAAAAAAATTAAATGTTTCAAAACAGACTTTATTTAATTTTTAAAATCAATATTAATATTATAAAATCAAGTGTGTGTTTGTTTGTGAAGCAATCACGCCAAAACCGCTTAACCGATTTTATGGAAATTTTAAATATAAATGAATTTTAAGGTGGAAGAAACTATAAATATAAATTAATTGCAAATTGCTGAAAATGGCGAAAATATTGCAGTTTTTTTGCGCTTGAATTTTTTTTAATATTTCGATAAAAATGAAGTTTTAATAGAAAAAGCTGTAAGAAAAATTTTCTTTTATTATTTTTTTTTTATTAAACTTTTCCATGCAACGCAGTGGCGTTCAGCTAGCAGAAAATAAAATAAAGAGTAATTGTATTCAAGCTAAAGAAATAAAATTTATTTTCAAATTGGTTGAAGTCTTTGGAATTTGTTGAAATTCATGAACAATAAACAGCTATGAAAAAAATAATTTTCAAAAAATGTACGAAAAATTTTACTTTTTTAAAAATTTTATTTTTTGAAAGAAAATAAGGTAGAATCGCTTCTCTCGCACAAAATGTCTCATTGTTATTCTTATGATTTTATGGAGTCACAGATAATTTAATGACAAAACTTTGTTGAATTGTATAACACAATTTATTAAATCTTAATTCTTCTTAGTTTTCTTAAAAAAATTGTTCTTTACAGATCTTAAGCAATGTAATTAATGATGATGATTAAAACAACTACAAACTAAAGTTATTTTTATGTAAAGATATCAAACAATATTAAAGAAAAATCAATTTAAAAGACAAAATGATAAAATTATATAAATGCTATTTCGAAGTAGGTAAAGGCATCAATTGGAAACCGCTACTTGTACCTAAAATAGAGATAAAATGTTAAAAAATTCAATTTAATGCAATACAAACAATACCTGTTCTTTTTGCTATCCAAGTGCCACCTCCACCACCGCTACGTGCCCCTGCCGCAGATCCTCCCCGTCCACCACGAGCACTCGCCTTTTTACGTCCCGGTGAGCCGAAACTTTTTTTACTTGTGAATTTTCGTCTAGGAGATAAAGCAGATGCAGCTGCTGCCACGCCCCAGGATGATGAAGCCGCCGCACCACCAGATTTACGATATTTCTTGGAGGCTCCACCTCGCCAACTACGTTTTCGTTTACCACGATAACTACTGCTGCCACTACTATTGCCACTGCCTTGTGAAGCTGCCGCTCTACCCCAATCTTCGCCATTATCATTATAGTCCACATCTTCATCACTACTCTCTACACGTATGCGTTTAGCGTTAACCGTTGAAGTGGTTGAAGAGGAACTTTTTTGCTTTTCCGCTTCTTCAATTTCTTCCAAATCCATTAGTAGACATAATTTTTCCGCCGCATAATTCCTAGTAATCTCTAACAACTTTTCACCATATTTATCAAAATTCGCTTTAGTTACATGCGGTAAAGAACACATATCGGCTTCCGTTTCTGGCAATTGTTCAGCCATAGCCTTAATAGCTTGTATATTCATAATACTAGCCACGGTAACATTACGGGCTGCAGCAATTGTGCGACACAGATCAAGTAGATCAGAGTAGCAACGTTCGTAGATATCTTTGAGTTGTTGGCTATTTTTCGATGATGCTTTGCTAACACTTTCTATCGTTTCATTAGCGAGATTAAGTGGTGCCGATTTGCCTTCTTTACGCGTTAGAGCAAATTCCATATTGATATTTTCTTTCATAATAATTTCAACTTTAGGTCCTAAATAGATATACGCTTGTGGTATATCATTGGCAAATATAAGATCTTCTCGTAAATATTCTTTAGTTACCATAATACGTAAAAGGCGTTGAACATCAGATTTATCCCAATCTTTAAGCAGGCCATGATGTGGTGTTTTATTGTGGCCATTATCGATAATTTTCTTAATATTTGAACCTTTCAGGACATCAGCTGAAAATTTATTTTTTGTTTATTAAGAGTTTATTATTTAGAAATGTGTTCACAAAAGGTACAAAGGGTATACATTAGAGTGTCCAGAGAAACTGCTTTTTTCAGTTTCTGATGTAGGAATACCCACTCAAACGATGTGTATTTATGAGCTAAATACAGGAAAAATATTTTAAATAATTTTAAAATTTGTCTTCAGTTCCTTAACAACGATTAGAAAATAATGGGTCCCATACATTTTGGCAAAAAAAGTTTCGATTTTTCTCACGAAATAGGTGTCAAAAATTCGTAATTTCTTTATGGAAAAAATATTTTAAAAATTTTCCCCATGGAATTTTCTTCTTCCAGAGGACTTTGTGAACAAATTTTTTAAAACTTCTTTAAGATGGATTATAATTACTACAAAACAACTTTTCAATATTTTACCAATAAAAGGAACAAAAGTGTGTATTCTTCATATACGAGTATTTTGCAAGAAATTGTTTTCCGATGGTGTAATAAAATTACCGCTCATGGACTGAAATTTTTGAAAAAAAAAATGTATTAATATTTTTTCATAAGCTCAAAATTACGCTTTTTTGTACAAAATGTACTTTGATTTAGCGTTTATGAAGATTATAATCTATTTAATTAATAGTCAAACCCATTTCTCGTAATCTCTTTTACGCTCACGGTATACATCCGATTTGAATAAAAGATTAATAAAAGGTATAAATAAAAAAGGTAAGAATATAAATTTTATTAAAATTTGTTTAGTACTTTAAAAGTAATAACCGGAAAAAGTTGCTAACACAAAAGGTTAACTAACACATATACAAAAATCACATACATATATATACATCAGGGTGGCCCTCTTTTTGTGAATTTGTTCCAATTCTCGGTCTCACCTCCTAGAAGTTAGCGAATAGGCTATAAACTAAGAAGTATAAAGTTTTAAACTGAATGAAAAAAATCACAGATGACTCAAAGCGATTAAAATATTAAAAATTAAAATTTTAAATTTTATATATTTTTTCAACCGTTAAATAATTAGTACAATTGATTTTATCTTGGTTTATATATATTTGAAAATAATAAACTCATTTTCTTTTGTATATGTTATATTTTATTTAAACCATAACATATTTGTGGCGACGAGGATAATGTCCTAAGATTTTGGAATTATTTCAAAAGCAAGGAGAAATCCTAACAAGATTGTCCTTGGGAGTATCCGTGAGGAAATTAAATACTTTGTATAGTTTTCGCTATAAGTGTCTTCAAACAGTTAAGTCTCCTCAAGAGGATTTGATTTCTTACGCAGCTCGTATAAATGAATCTTGTGAACATTTCAAATTATCTGAAATGAATGCAGATTAATTCAAATGTCTTGTTTATGTTTGCGATTACTTTCTCATACAGATACAGAGATTCATATGAAGTCTTTGTCAATTTTAGAAGACGATTAAAGTCAAATAGTAAACAAAACAGCTCAGAGAATAATAAATTTAAAACATAACGCTGCTATGATTGAGGATAATACAAAATTCGTCAATACCATTAAGTCTAAATCAAATTTCCAAAAGTCAAAACAAGATGGCGATAAAAACATTCCTAAAACTCCATGTTGGAATTGTGGTTCAATGCATTACTCCAAGTATTGCAGTTTCATCAACCACAAGTGCAGTCAATTCAAAGTTTCAGAGAAGTACATTTCATCTCGGAACAAAACCACGAATAAGAACAAATACAAGAATAAAAAGAGGAAATCAGGCCCTCCTCAATCAAATGTTGTTCAAATCAACAAAATTTCATAAGCATCGAGGCACAAATACTTCAATGTTTATATCAATAGTTTGTCATTAAATCCACATAATTCTGGTTTTGATGTCAAATTGCAAGTTGACACAACCTCAGACATTTCGATGATTGCAAAATCGTTATGGGTGAAAATGGGTAAACCAGGAAAACAATTCAATAATAGATATGTTACAAGTGCATCCAATAACAAAATCAAACTTTTAGCCGTTTGATTGTCAAGTCAGGCTAAAAGGTGAAGTACAATTGTGTAGTTTTTCCGTTGTAGAAATTGATACGCTTTTTATATTTGGTACAGACTTGTGTAACATCTTTCGAATATGGGAACAACCTATCAACAACGTTTTTTTCCAAATCAAACAAACTGAAGTTGACCCCAATGTATTGGTTAAAATCAAAGATTTTATGGATATTTTTCAAGACACTGCAGCAAGATGCACCAAAATGAAAGTTCAGTTACACTTCAAGAAAAATGTCAAACCAATCTTTAAATTAAAACGTCCTGTGGCATATACCATGCTTCCACTAATAGAAGATGAAATTAACCGTTAACAATCGTTAGGTATAACTTCACCTGTTGAGTTCTCAGATTGGGCAGTACCAATCGTAGCAAGAAGGCGAGTCACACACCGACTGGATCTCTTAAAGGCCCCCAAAAGGAGGTCATTAAGAGAGCTAGATCTGGTGACGACAAGCCTTCGACCTCGAAAAAGGCGAAGGAGTTGATGAAGCCGGAATATCTTCAGGCGGCTGTCATAGACCGTACTGACCCAGATGGGAGGATTAGCACGGATCTATGGAGGTCGATTGAAGATAGGCTCATCGACGAGATCGCCTTAATGAAAGGAAGGCCGGATGAAGTGTCCTTCAAAGGCGCGGACTGGTCAAAGGGTGTCAAAACTGTCAATTGTGGTAATGAGAAATCACTTGAATTTCTCAAGGCCACAATTGTCAAGTGTGGCAGCCTTTGTCCAGAGGCGAAACTGGATGTGATACTAGCATCTGAGTTGCCCCTGAGACCAGTAGTGACAGTGTGGATTCCACCACCCATAAAACCGGTGGAAACTATACTGACAGTACTGAGGGTCTGGATACAAGTCAGTGGACGTTGTTAGCTTCTCTGACTTGTAAAGAGAACGTCGGAAGAGACTTCAGGTTTACTATAGACCAGGAGTCTCTCAGGAAATTGGAGTCTATGGGAGGAATCGCTAATTTCGGTCTTGGCACTATCAGGTTCCGGTATCCGAAACCTGACAGTACCAATAAGGCTGCAAGTGGTGCAAATTAATTTGCATCACTTGAAGCAGCCTCTATCGAATTAGCGATGAACCTTGTCGACTCCAAAGTGGATGTGGCCTTAATCCAAGAGCCCTGGATCAACAACACCAGGGTATGTGGATTAAGTGTCAAGGGCTATACACTTTTTGTACCATCCACTGGGGATAAGGTAAGAACGTGTATACTGGCTAGGAATGAGTTAAATTTTATAAACTTTCATTCTTTCAGCAATGGAGACCTAACGGTCGTGAATAGAGAGGATAGAGACGGGAGGAAACTCGCACTCGCCTCCGTTTATATGCCCTACGATGGGGCCAACCCACCGGGTGATATGGTGTGCAGACTAACAGAGTATGCAAAGAGAAGAGGCATATATTTGGTACTCGGTTGCGATGCTAACGCACATCACTGCCAGTGGGGTAGCGCCGATATTAACGAGAGGGGTGAGTTAGTTTTCAATTTTATAACTACTAACAATCTTTTTATCTGTAACTTGGGTAATGTGCCCACATTCAGAACTAAATATAGAGAGGCAGTTATAGATATAACACTGACGAACTTTAGGGGCGAATACATCAAGAACTGGAGGGTGGATAGTGAATGTTCCTTTTCGGATCATAGCAGGATATCCTTCAGTTTAGATTTCGCGAGGCCAAGGGGAGAACCATATAGGAACTCCAGAAGGACCGATTGGGACTCCTTTAGGGCCATTATAGATAGGGAACTAAACGCCGCTCCAGGATGGCAATTGTCATCAGAGGGAGTTGAGAGTTTAGTGGAGCACTTCACAGGGAAAGTTAGGAGAAGCTATGAACTAACTTGTCCGGTAATATTTCCGGGAAAGAGAGAACAGCCTAAATGGTGGACCAGGGAACTTAGGAACCAAAGGTCAACCGTTAGGAAGTTGTTCAATAGGGCGAAACTGACACGCAAGTGTGAGGATTGGAACAGCTATAGGGAAAGTTTTAATAGGTATAAGGCGGACATTAAGAGGGCAAAAAGGGACTCATGGAGGAATTACTGTGAGTCCATTGACTCCGTTAATGAGTTATCCAGATTCAGGCGAATTTTATCCAAGGATCCTAGTGCTCCTGGATATATTCAGCGTGCTGAGTTTACTTATGGAAACTCATTTTCCAGGCTGTAGGAACTTAGAGGCAGATGCACAGGCGGGACGGATATTGGGATTCTCGGAATGTGTATCTGATAGGGAACTTAGTGAAGTAGTTGGTGACATAGTCTCGATGGATAAGGTAGCATGGGCGGTAAACACCTTTGAACCTTACAAGTCACCAGGTCCAGACGGTGTTTTTCCAGCCATGCTGCAGAACATCAGTGACACGGCACTAAAACTTCTCACTGAGCTTTTTAGTGTGTGTCTTATTAGAAGATATATTCCAAGGAGGTGGAGAGAGGTTAGGGTAATTTTCATACCTAAGGCGGGTAAGGCTGGCCACTCGAAACCTAATGATTTTAGACCGATCAGCCTATCGTCTTTTCTTTTGAAGACATTGGAGAGATTGATCGATCTTTATCTGAGGACGACAATGGACAACCATATCATCAGTGGGGCTCAACACGCTTATCTAAGGGGTAAATCTGTTGAGAGTGCGCTACATGATGTGGTGAGTTACATTGAACGCGGCCTGCAGTATAGGGAGTATACATTGGCAGCGTTCCTTGATATAGAAGGAGCTTTCAATAACATTAAGATTGAGGCTATTAGGGAATCACTAGAATCATTAGGCATTCAAAGCTTCCTAATCGAATGGATTATTTTGATGCTGAATAGCCGAATAATTAATTCGAACTTGGGAGATGCATGCGTAAGGAAGATAGTCACTAGAGGAACTCCGCAAGGAGGAGTTCTCTCTTTCTATATCCTATCTGTAGTTTATTTCTATTTTCTTCACGAAGGGACTCACAATGGACCTCATGGTCTCCGAGTGGATGCACAAGAACTCTTATGGGTGCTGTGCAACCCTTCTTTACCTACCTACCTAATCGTAGCTATAAAGAAACCAACTGGAAAAATTAGAATATGTGGAGATTATTCAACTGGACTAAATGATTGTTTAGAACCACATAAGTACCCATTCCATCGCCCAGGAGAATTATACGCCAAAATATACTCATATCGATCTTTCAGATGCATATCTACAAACAAAAGTAACATCAGATTCAGCCAAGCTCCTAACCATAAATACACACAAAGGTCTGTATACTTTTAAT
The DNA here is from genome assembly GCA_932274085.1 of Protocalliphora azurea. Lineage (NCBI taxonomy): Eukaryota > Metazoa > Arthropoda > Insecta > Diptera > Calliphoridae > Protocalliphora > Protocalliphora azurea. Next base: position 66,508,383 of record OW026519.1, read on the forward strand.
CGGTTAGCACCTGGTGTTAAAAGTGCTCCTGGCGCATTCCAACAAATCATTTATACAATGCTTATGGGTATAGATGATGCTGCAGCGTATATAAAACATTTACAAAACGTTAACAAAGTTCTGCAAAAACTACGTGAATTTAATTTTCATATCAAATTTTAAAAATGTAAATTTTTTGCAAAAAAAGTCAAATATCTTGGTAACATAATGTCACAAGATGGTTTACGTCCAGATCCTGACAAGATCAAAATAATTCTTGAATTACCACCACCTAAAGATATATCGGAACTAAGGTCATTTCTTGGATCAGTGAATTATTACGGTAAATATATTCGTCAAATGAGCGATCTAAGAGCACCACTGGATAATCTGTTAAAGAATGATGTAAAATTTAAGTGGACAGACGCATGTCAAAAATCATTTCGAAAATTTAAGTCTTCTGAACTCAAAATTGCTGTTAACTCATTATAATCCAGATTTACCTATTAAGGTTAGATAGATAGATAGATAGATAGATAGATAGAGAAGGTAGATGTGATACCAGATAGTACCACATCTCCACCCAGAGACCGATCCCGGTCCATTGTGAGTCCCTTCAACAGGATAGCTGTGAAATAAGAGTGTAGAATACAGAAAATAGAAAATACAGAATACAGAAAAAGTAGAGTGAAAGATAAAAAAGGGAATAGAAATGTAACGAATCATAAGGGGGGACCAGCAACGCTACCAATCCCCCTAGGGTTAAACCCCTGATTCTCCCTCAAGCAGCCGATTCTCATGACGAAGCCTATGACGTCAACAAGATCCACGCTCCGAACGTCACTTAGCCCGTCGAGGGACTGTCTACCCAGCCATTTCATCCTACGATGCTGTAATCGCGGACAATGACACACAATGTGCTCAATAGCCTCGGTCTCATCGATGTCCCCACACAGTCTGCAAAAATCAGAACTGTTAGCGTCCATTCTAGACCTCATCTTCCCTATCAAACAGTGACCTGTTATGGCCCCTATCATGACCTTCAAGCTCTTCCTATTCATGCCCAGGAGAGTGGTAGTGCCTGCCCTGTCCAATACCGGCCATATCGCCCTCGACACTCTGCAGTCCTCTCTACTTTCCCAAGCCGAATTGGTTCTGACCAAGATCCAATTATTCATCTTCCCATAGAAGAAACTTAGTGGTGGTTTCACATATGTCTCTCTCTCCGAGACGTTCCCTGCCGCACCTTGCCTTGCCAGTTCATCAGCCAATTCATTGCCTGAAATATTGCAGTGGCCAGGCACCCAGCAGAGTCTCACCATGTAGTCCTCCATCAACTCTCTTAGTGTCTTCCTACAGGCAGCTACTAGCCTGGATCTCACCAAATGTGTCCCCAAGGCCTTCAGAGCTGCCTGACTGTCCACATAGAGAGTGACCTCGGTACCTCTCGCAATGTTTTGCCTGATCATTCCCGCGGCCTTCAGGATGCCGAGAATCTCAGCCTGAAAAACACTGCACTCATCAGGGAGTCTAAAAGAGCCCTTCAAATCTGTGCCCATAATATAGACACCCGCCCCGGTACCCTCGACCATCTTTGATCCGTCCGTGAACGCTGCGCAACCCTCATATAGTCTCTCAATGCCGGACCAGATCTCCCTATCAGTTATCACCACGACAGGATTTACTCCAAAGTCCGATTCAGCGGCCATGTAATCTGATGCCCCCGTAGAGTTCAGATTAACCTCACCGTAACTGATGTCGTAAATGACCTTGGAGTGACCTGCTCTTGATGAGCCTAATAGTCCCAATTCCTTAAGTTTCAGTAGACTCTTTGCTGCCATACCCCTCACAAACTCTTCAATGGGTAGGAGATGAAGTATGACATCCAGAGCCGCTTGTGGTGTGCTTCTCATTGCACCTGTAATGCCAATCGAAGCACACCTTTGCGCCTTCGACAAAAGGCTCCTATTACTCTTACGTTCCAGTGCCTGCCACCAGACAGAACAACCATAAGAAAGGATTGGTCTCACCACTGAAGTGTAAATCCAATATACAACTTTTGGTTTGAGTCCCCAACTCTTACCTATGGAGTTTCTACAGGTGTAGTAGGCATTGAGGCCATGCTTGAGTCTTTCCTGAACATTCCTCTTCCAGGTCAGTTTGCTATCAAGGAACACCCCCAGATATTTCGCTGAGTCTGAAAGCTTCAGTTCAGTCCCACATAGTACCGGTAGTCTGAAATTCTCTACCTTGTACCTCCTAGTAAACAGAACCAACTCTGTCTTTTCCGGGTTCACTCCCAACCCCTTATCAGCAGCCCACGAGGACAGCTCACCCAGCGCTGACTGCATGATCTCACTGATTGTGGGAAGAAATTTTCCCTTTACTTTTATCTTCCGCCCCTTGCTGTCGAATTGACGCAAAATCACATCGAAGCTATTAGCCACAGCAGGGGTGAGAGCACTCCCCCTTGCGGAGTCCCCCTAGTTACTAGTTTCCTTAAGCATACTCCACCCAAGCTTGAATTGACAATCCTGCTGCTCAGCATGAGGATTATACATTCGATCAAGAAGTCATGTACCTTAAGATCCACCAGCGCCTGCTTGATAGCGTCAATCCTAATATTGTTAAACGCTCCCTCAATATCCAAGAACGCGGCCATGGTGTACTCCTTATACCGAAGTCCTTGTTCTATATAACCCACCACATCACTTAGCGCACTCTCCACAGATTTACCCTTCAGGTAAGCATGTTGAGCACTACTCATGATGCTGGAGCTACCAGACGATCTTAAATATAGATCTATCAGTCTCTCCAAAGTCTTCAAGAGGAAAGACGATAGGCTGATAGGTCTATAATCCTTGGATTTCGAGTGACAGGTCCCTCCACCTTTCGGTATGAATATAACCCTTACCTCTCTCCACCCCCTTGGAATATGTCCATATATTAGACACCCCTTAAAAATCTCAACCAGTAGTATACGGACCACCAACGGTGCATTCTGCAACATGGCCGGAAATATACCATCCGGGCCTGGTGACTTATAAGGCTCGAATGAATTCACCGCCCATGTGACCTTCTCCACCGTTATTAGGACTCTTACCACTGTTCCAATCATCCCACTGGTGGACTCCATGAAGAACTGTTCTCCCTCACCTGATTCCTCTACCAATGGATCCCTGCAACCCGGAAAATGGGTTTCCAAAAGTACATTAAGTGACTCCGAACTAGACTCCGTCCATGAACCATCTGATCTCTGGATACTCCCAGGAACACTGGGGTCCTTTGACAGTATCTTCCTGAATCTGGAAAGTTCATTGACCGAGTCAATGGCCTCGCTAAACCTAATCCACGAGGCTCTTTTAGCTCTTCTAATATCCTTTTTGTACTTATTGAAACACACTCTATAGGTGCCCCAGTCCTCGTCCCTACCAGATCTATGGGCCTTGTTGTACAGCCTGCCAACTGTGGTCCGTTGAGCCTTCAACTCCTCCGACCACCAGACCGGCTGTTTCCTTTTACCCGGATAGCTCACCGGGCAGTTAAGCTCATAGCTTCTGTTAATGGACCCTGTTACCTTCCCCACTATTTCGTCAAGATTTTCCCTCGACAAGACCTCCATCGGAGTTCCAGTCAATCTTGACCCCAGATCCCGCCCGAAGGCGTCCCAATCTGTCCTCCTAGGATTCCTGAAAGGTTTCCCCTCAGAACCTACGAAGTTCAGACTAAAGGTTATCCTACCATGGTCAGAGAAAGTATATCCCATGGCCACCCTCCAGTCTTCAACTAGGTCTTTTGAGTTGGTCAGTGTGATATCTATTACTGAATTCCTATCCTTCGTTCTGAACGTAGGAGTATTACCCCTATTACAGATTAAAAGATCATTTGCAATAATAAAGTCAAATGTTGACTCACCCCTCTTATTGGTATCCCTGCTACCCCATTGACTGTGGTGTGCATTAGCATCGCAACCGAGCAATAGACGTACTCCATTCCGTCTTGCGTACTCGGCTACCTATTAAGGTTGCAGCTGATGTATATGGTAAAGGTATTGGAAAAACTATTCTCAAAGAGAGAAAGAAGGCCTAGCCCTGATTTTCGCCGTAAAAAATTTCATCGTTATATATATATGGTAGACAATTTACCTTGTGCACAGATCACAAACCTCTTTTAACAATTTTTGGAATCAAATCTGGTATTCCATCGTATGCAGCAAACAGGCTACAACGTTGGGCGTTAACTCTTATGATGTACGATTTCAAAATCGAATACGTTAACACAAAAGAATTTTTATGCGTTGATGTTGGTCGTTGATACTAATATGAAACATGATGAAGACATAGTTATATTTATATTTGAAGAAGATTGTTCAGCAGCTCTAAATGATCATTTCAACTCACTTCCAATTACATTTAATATGATTTTAAAAATAACAAATAAATGTAAAACTCTTCATTCAGTTATATCAGCTCTAAACAATGGGTGTTTAAAAATATATCATCAGAACTTTCTCAATACTACACTAGAAGAGATCCCCTCAGTGTAGTTAGAGGATGCCTAATGTATAATGATAAAATTGTAATACCACCAAAACTAAGATCATGTATTTTAAAACAACTTCATCGTGGTCATCCGGGTAAGGAGAGAATGAAATCTTTAGCAAGAAGCCATGTCTACTGGACCGGTATCGATGAAGATATTGTGCAATATGTTCGAAATTGCCAACAATGTCCTGTAACATGCTCCGCACCAGTTAAATATACTCTACAATTATGGCCGTTAGCAAATTAACCCATGAAGAGGATTCACATAGACATTGCTGGTCCTTGTAAAGGTTTGTACTACTTTGTTGTTATTGACGCTTACTCAAAGTTCCCGGAAATTTTTGAAATTTAAAATATTTAATCACAAACTATAATATCAAATCTTATGTAAATGTTTGCTAGGTATGGGGACGCTGATACTATTGTTTCAGACAATAGTACACAATTTGTAAGTAATCATTTCAACAAATTTGTGAATGATCGGGGGATTTCACATCTAAGAACAGCACCATACCATCCTCTATCTAATGGTCAAGCTGAACGCTTTGTTTGCACTTTGAAGAGGACTCTTGAAAAACTTAAGAATGAGGGGACAAGTTAGGAAAACTTGGAAACATTTCTTTAAACTTATAGATCAACACCAAAAATGGATTCTAAATCTCCAGCTGAGCTGTTTCTTAATAGTAAAATCAAAACCACTTTGGATTTACTTAAACCCACAGGAGTAACATCAATTAAACGTATGTTCATCATGAAATCATTTTTAACAAGAAACAAGGTGCTAAAGCTAAAAGTTTCGAATGCAACGAAAAGGTATTTGAACAAATTTTTAGAAATAATAAGTATATGTGGGTACCAGGTTCAATAGTGGAACGTGTAGGAATTGTTAAATATAATGTGTTGGTAACTGACAAAAATAAATAAAAACTAATTCGTTCTCCTGTAAATGAAATTAAGAAAAGATTTATGTCTCATGAAGAGCCAATAAATTCTACAAATTTATTATTTGAAATATTCGACTTATACAAAACATTAAATAATGTTCCAGAAATCTCACAGGAACCAACTCTAATAGAACATAATCAAACGACATCCATAACACCTGATCATGTAGTTGAAAATGAAGCTACTCTAGGAACTAACTCTGATACAAGTTTCCAAATAGATCAAGATGTTTCATTTCATTCCACTTCCGATTCAATAGCAGTTGAAACAATATCATCACCTTTAACTGTCACTACTGAGACTTCCCGGCCTAAACGGAACTGCCAACCTCCTGGATGGATGAAAGATTACAAAATTTCTTAAGAAAGGGAAATATTGTAGTGAAAACACTTGCAACTATTTTACTTGTTCATTATTTTATAAAAAATACAATATTTCATAGAAATTTATATTTCATATTTTTTCACATTGTATTGAAAATGTTTTGTTATGTTTGAAGCTTTGAAAATAATAAACTCATTTTCTTTTGTATATGTTATATTTTATTTAAACCATAACAAATAATAATAATAAATAAAAAATGATCTACCAACAATGAAGTAGTTAGTAAAATAAAACTAAATATACCACAGGAAAACAAGAGATCAACCAAGAGTTGAAGGAAAGAAACGAAACTCAGCATATAGTTTAATCTTGATGCCTTATACATCATACTAAAATTTACCAATAATCATATGTGATCTACGCGAGATATTCACTATCAAAGTTCACAAAAGTCGGTTTTTTTTTTGTAGATTTTAATCGCTTTGGGCCACCTCTAAATATTTTCCAAATACTCTAAAACTTAGTATTCCGAGAACCTTAACACATTCATAAAAAGTGGTCCACCATAATATTCATATACATATATAGTATATATATTTCTCATATCTATGGTACAATCTCCAATAAAAGCAAACTAGACAAGTTGTAAAATAACAACATTGAGTTAGAGTTTTAATTGAGAGAGTTGTAAGAGAATATTTTTTTATTTATTTATTTATTAAAAAATCGCCAAACGGTAAAAAGCTAAAATAAATGCAAAATAAAAAATTGCCAAAACGGGGAAAATAGCCAAAAAGTAAAAGAAACTGCCAAAACGAAAAACGCTAAAAAAAAAGAAACGTCAAAACGGAAAAAGTTTCCACAACTAAAAAACGACAAAACAAAAAAATCACTAAAATGAAAAAGACGTCAAAAAATGCACAAAAAATCAATAAAACGAAAAAATCGCCGAAATGAAAAAACGCCAAAAGTTAAAAACGTAAAAACTAAAAAACGTCAAAATAAAAATCAACAAAAATTTTCAAAACTAAAAAATGGCGAAAAATCAAAAAAACTACCAAAACAAAGAAAAAACACCAAAGTTGAAAAAAACGCTGAAACGAAAAATCTCCAAATTGAAAAAAATCGTCAAACGAAAAAAATTAAAAAAACGCCAAAGCGAAAAAAGTCAACATGAAAAAATTGCCAAAACTAAAATAACACCAAAACCAGAAAATGGTCAAAATAAAAAAAACAATCACCAAAATAAAAAATGTAAAATTAAAAAAAAAATCAACAAAGTGAAAATTTCACCAAAATGTAAAAAACTGTCAATATGAAATAATCGCCAAAGCGAAAAATCGCCAAAACCAAAAATAACGAAAAATCACCAAAATGAAAAAAATCGCCAAAAATCAAAAAACTGCCAAAACGAAAAAAACGCCAAAGCGAAAAAAGTCAAAAGACAAAATCGCCAAAACTAAAATAACATAAAACCAGAAAATGGTCAAACTAAATAACAATCACCAAAATAAAAGTCATCAAAATTACAAAAAAATCTTTTAAATATATCCGATTTTAACAAAAAATATAACATTGAAACATATTTTCAGTATTTATAAGCGTTTAAAGTTTCTACTAAAACATGCACAAAACACAACTTTGTAATATGCAAAAGAATAAAGAAACTGCGTGTGTTTATATAATTTGTTTTTGGAAAGAATTACAATTACACAGAGTTTTATTCGCTCCAACAGCTTTAAAGAATTTTAAGAGCAAAAGTATAATTATTAAAACTCGTTAGTGTTTGGTTTGTTTTTGTATTTGACCGTTATTTTTATCTTGCCTATTTTGTTATATTTTTAACGAATTTATGTAGTTTTTTGTAGAAAAATTAACATTAAAAACATATTTGAAAAATTTTTAAAAATCGACAAACTCAAAAAACACAGAAATAAAAACATCCATTAGCATAACTCAAAATGCCATAACCACAATACCATTACCGAAATAAAGCAATATAGAAGTATTACTTGATTTTATAAATTTTCTTACCTATATGCAGTAAAGTGAACCGGGAACGTCCACCACATAAATCCTTTACACAGCGCACAACTTTACGAGCATATTCCAAGCCATCGATTTTCTGAAATAAAAAAAAAACATTAAATCCAGATATATTTGGAAAGTTGGCTATAAATGCATAGAATTAAAATTACTTTTGTTTGAATTTTACCTGTTCCACGACGTGTGACGAAAAATAAATTTAAAATTTTATTGTTTCCCATACATTTTGTCGAACGAATTTTTCATTCGACATCGTGGGACTGGCCGTTAATTTAATAATGACTTTTTAAAATGTTTCTTCAAATATTATTATTTTTACCTGATAACTTTTTTGCTTCAGACAATTATCGCAAGCAGTTTCTCGCACTTTTAAACATTCATCTCTAGTAAAATGTTCGCCAAAATAGTCCAACTGCTGCGCCCGCCGACAATCCGTAATATTTTCGCAATAACCCACAATACGATTTAAATTTTCTACATGAATTCTTTTAACATCATAAGTTACGGATTTGTCCACTATATTTGATAAAAAATATAATTTAATATATAAAAAATACTTAATAAATTAAAATATTTTGCAACTTACTGTCCATCATTTTGCGATAACGCAACATATCACCGTAATTATAATACAAAATACAATGGGCTAATTCACCATCGCGTCCAGCGCGACCAGCTTCTTGATAATAACCTTCTATTGATTTGGGTATCGAGTAATGCAAAACAAAACGTACATCCGGCTTATCTATACCCATACCAAATGCTATGGTGGCGCAAATAATACGCACTTTATTTGTAATCCAATCTTTTTGCCTCGATTCCCGTACACTATCACTGAGACCGGCATGATAGGCACAAGATTTTATGCCCGCCGAACACATACCCTTCGCCACGTCATCACATTCTTTGCGTGATAAACAATATATGATACCGCTATCGGTTGAGGGACGAGAACGTATAAACGTTTTGATATCTTCTAATGTGGCGGCACCTTTTTTAGGCAATACGGTATACTTGAGATTGCTGCGATTAAAACTAGATAGAAACCATTTGGGTTTGCTTAAATTCAACTGTTTCAATATATCCAGTCTTACACGTGGTGTAGCAGTGGCTGTCAAAGCCATAGTATTGACTTTGGGAAAACGTTTTCGTAATATACCCAAACGTTTATAGTCGGGACGAAAATCATGACCCCATTGTGAAACACAATGAGCCTCATCAATTACAAAACGACTTATGGAGTTGTTGGCATAAAGTGTATCTAAAAGATCTTGAAATTTAGTTGAGCTTGATATTTTTTCGGGAGTGACATATAAAATCTTAATACGTGGTGGTGTGGTCTCCAAATCACAATATATGGCGCGCTGTTCTTGTAATGACTGGTCACCGGAAAAGCTTTTTGCATAAATCTATTGAAAGTTGAAATGTATTTAGTAGCCTCTGAACTAGTATTATGTTGAATATAGCTTTTAACTTACATCTAAGGAAGCCAATTTATTAACTTGATCCGAAATCAATGATTTCAAAGGGCTTATAACAATTGTTACACCTTCTGTCAGTATGGCGGGTAATTGATAGCATAATGATTTACCACCACCGGTAGGCATTAGTACAAAACAATCATGTCCCAAGAGGGCAGCATTTATTACCTGTAGTTGATTGGGACGAAAACTTTTAAGACCGAAATTGTAACGTAAAGCTTGCATCATACGTTCCGAATGTGGATAATTATAACCATCAAATTCACCAGTTATACCATCATTATGTACGTTGGAATGGAAATTACCAGTTATTTTCTGGGCAGATTTTTTTAAAGTTGACCGCAATAAATCTGATGTCTTAGATGAGGGTGTTTTTGATAAATCATTGGCGCCTATAGATGCACGATGACTGTTACTGGGACGATTATCATCGTTATCATCATCTATTGTAATAGTACTTGTTCTTGGTTTAGATGAATTGTAATTGAACGTAGAATTTGAACTTTTGGCAGCTGCTTGTGAGAAAGCCAATTCAAATTGTTCTGGATCATAAATCTTAAATAGAGAGGAAATATGGTAAATGGAAATGAAAAGATGAATCATTACTTGCAAAAAAATAATTGTGGTGAAAGTTTGTCAAAAATTTTCAAAAAGAAAAAAGTTCCAATTTAAAAAAAAAGAAAATTTAAATTAAAAATACAAATTTTTAAAGCAATACCAATTTTCCAAAAGCTACACAGGCAGAAATTATAAATTAATATTAATAGTTGTCTCATTTGTCATGACGGTTTGGTGGAAACGCTTTTACAATGCTATCAGAGTACTGTCGATACAAAAAAATATGGTGCTATAAAATACTTTTTTAATTGCAAATACTTATTTCATATATTTTACAACAATTTACTAAAAATAGGATTGCTCACGAGAGCTAGGTTATCGGATTATGTGGTTCTATGGTTTTTTTAACAACTACAAAATATATGAAGAAAAATAATCAACTTTGCTCAACCCAATTTTTTGTTTACGCTTCTTCTTTAGAGCCCATAAATAAGCTTTTTATCTTGTGCTTAGAAAACTGGAGTCGAATCTATTGCATTTCATAAAAAACTTCAAATAGTTGATAGTGTAAAAATAACCAAGTAATCATCAATAATAAACAATTGAGTTATTCCATATCAAAACGGACAGAAAACAGACATTTTTGGCTATTAGAAATGTTTCACAAATCATAAACTTTTAGACTCCGGTTCAAAAATATGACGTTTTGAAAATCGAAAAGAAATAACTAATAACAAGTAAAATTTTGGTTTTGGTTTTATTTTTAAGAAAATTATATTGCCTGTAAAATGATATGTAACAAGTAAATTTTGAAAAATCAATAGTCAAAATTAAATTTGTAAAAATTAAACCATTATATCTGCAAGAGCTTCTAAACTAAATAAGTGTCCAGCTTGAAATTTTACACGAGCAGGGAGTAGAGTTATATCAACATTATATATTTTTTTATAATTTTAAAAATACTTTTTTTTAATATAAAGGTTTGATTTTTATATGTCCAACTTTGATCTATGAACTTTTTTTTTTCTCAACCTTAATTTTAATTTCCTAAATAATTGTAAATTTTACTGCAATTTTTTGTGTAAAAGAGTTATTGTAATAAATTCATTATTGAATATGGTGAGTATACATTTTTAATCCACCACATTAAAGTTTATTTCGATGGAATTATTTAAATAAATTTAATTTTTATTATTTTTATAACATGATGTCAATCTTAGATTCAATAAAAATGTTATATACGTCAGCTTTATCGGAAGATGAAATATAAAAAAATTTAAAGACATAATATAAAGACATATTTTATAAATTTCTTTTATGTTAAAAAATGAATTTCTATTGTAAATTTTTATTTTAAGATGCAATTGATGAAAGGAACCTAATATTCAAAAAGGACTATCTGCAAAACCCCAATTGTTCAGGAGAGTATAAAAACTGTTTCTTTCACGATTCAAATTTAATAATTCAGTGTTTTAGTTATCGGTAACAATAAATTATAATAAATACTTTTGTGTTAGATAAATTACTACCAGCACGATGATAGGTAGGGATTCAGTCGGTTACTTCAGGTATTATGCAGCAAGCCGGATCGTTTAAGATACTTAGAGATATCTTACGAATACTCATTTAAATAATACAATTTCTGAAAAACTAGACTTAATCTAATTTCTGAAAAACTACACTTAATCTAAAGAGAATACAATTCGCTGTGCCAAAACCGAAAACCGAAATCACGGTGCCGAAACTAACAACCGAAGTTGTAGTGCTGAGACAGACGACCGAAGTAGCAGTGCCAAAACTAACAACCGAAGTTGCAGTATCAAAACAAACGACCGAAGTCGCAGTGCCAAATCTAACAACCGAAGTTGTAGTGCCGAAAACTAACTAACTGAGATCGTAGTGTTGAAATTAACAACCGAAGTTGCGGTATCGAGGCTAACGACCGAAGTTGTAGTACCGAAACAGACGGAGCAGTGACTGATTTTATAATACCAGATGTCTTGGAATAAAGAAGATTATATTGTAAGATCAGCTATCTTGGTTTTTGGCAAATTCTTCTATCGCTCTAATCGCAACTACTTCAGCCAACCTTAGAATACTTATGTATTCTATAAACTGAATGAGAATTATTAATTCTCTATAATTATAACGTAAATATGAGGATTTGCAGCTAAGGTGAATACGTTGATGTATTAGTGTAAAATAATATAGTTACAGACGAATAAATAAGTAAAATGTTAATGGAATACAGACATGTAAAACAATATATTGAATATAAATTTTATACTATGTACAGGTTTAACTAGATATTAAACTTTGCTACACGGTCTTCTACGATTTATTAATATTACGTCTACTAAACCTCACACTTAAAAATAAATCTTTTAACCCCATTATTCGCGAAGTTATGGTAGATAGCCCTTTTTTCTTAATTTATTTTTAATGTATGTTATAAAATATTTAGATAGCCTTTTTTGTTAATCGAAAGTGTAAAAGTTAAAATTTTTGGTAAAAAATTACAATATATTAAATTTATGATATCTTACCAATCAAGAGACAAAAAAGCGAAATTGGGTGGTTAGCAGGACCATTTCTAAACGTTACAATTGTAAAATAACATATGTGGGCACACAAAAAAACGAAAATCTGCTCATAATTAAAATTATAAATGAATATTTAAAAAAAATGAAAAAATTTTTTGCAGAAAAATTTTAAACTGATTAAAATTGTATTAAATTTCATATCAACAACTCAATTGGGATTAAAACATTCAAAGACGCTGTTTACAAATTAATAAATAATTCAAAAAAAAAATAAATCTAGCTCTCAATTTTTTATGAGAGTGAAAATACAGAAAGACGTTCAACCGACTCAGAAATTTATTCTGAGTCGAACGGTATAATTAAAGGTGAATGTTGAATAATTTGTTATAAGTTTGTATATTACATTATATTGTTCCATTCTATGCTATTTATCCAGAAAGTGCCAATAATTTATATTTTGCATTTCCTTTGTACGTTTTACGTCTCTAACAAATGTAACCGCTTTAAATATAACTTTTTTTAAGAAACTACTTTTGGTATTTAAGATATTTTGCTTATAATCAATAATTTTATTTCAATTATTTTATTCCTATCTATAAATTTAAGGTATATTTCATTTAGCCCATAAAATGTTTATGGATATACGCGCGAGTTACATATACACTACCTATGGAACTTACATACATACCTATAGACGGGTGAATACACTAGATGATAAATTGCAATTTTGTAAAAATAAAATTATTAACAATTAAATTATCACAGACAAAATTATTAGTTTATATTGTTTTTATTAAAATTGTTTCAAATAAAATACAATTAGCTTAAGTTGCAATTTGTAAATTAATAAAGTAAATTGATGTTGAAATAGAAAACACGTGTTTTTTCGCACTCTGTTAAATAAAAACATATTTGGCGCAGTCGGTTGGTCGGTACCATTGCGATAACAATGTACCGTAGAAAAGGATTCTCAAAAATAATAATAATAATGATAATAATAAGAAAAGAGGACAAGATTCGTGACTTAAAAAAAGAAATACTTAAAATTATTTAACAAAAAATTAATAACACTAAAATCATTGACTAAATTTCATTTGAAAACAATTTTTCTTGTGAATCAAAAGTGAACTCTAATAAAAGTAAAATAAATCTTGTAAATCTTGGTATAAAATACGCAAAATCACTAAATATATTGTCGGAAACACTGGTACCGTTGAATTTGAATTCATTCATTCATTCACCGGATCCTACAAACCTCACCTACTTCTAAATGAGGATACTAGTTAACTTTTTACTGTAAGCTATCTACAATAAGAGTATAACCATATAAACCATAATAAAGTTCATTTAATGCTTAAAAGACAATTTTAAACTATAGCATTATCAAAAATACTAAAGAAAACAAAAATAACTCAAATTTAACAAATATTTCAGAAAAAATGCAAAACTCAAATCAAACCCAATCATTCCAAAACCAGTATTTAGCTAACATGCAAGAAATGTTTAATTACCTCAAAATCCTCCAAAATTTCGAAGGGAATGCCGGTCTTCTGTACGATTTTATTAGTAACGTAGAAGAAATCTTAATGTTTTTAAAAGGAACGGAATAGACACCTTACGGACAAATTATCCTTAGAGCAATTAGGAATAAAATAACAGGAACCGCAACTGAACTTTTGAATATCTACTTAACCCGAACTGAAGTGAAATTAAAGAGAATTTAATTACTGCTTTTGCAGATAAACGTTAGATAATTTAATAGGAAGTAGAAATTCAAGCGGCCCTGCTAAATAATATCCTTATTAACGAAAAAGATCAAAAATTTATCAGTTCTAAATGAGACTTATTTTCACAAATGTGCCTTAACGGATTTCTGACAGGACTTAGCGAACCTCTATTCGTTCTAAGACCATATCAACAAAAACCCTATCAAAGAGAACAATTCAATCCTTACAGACAATACAACCAAACCCCCGAAATAGAATTCAAGAACCTTTTTACGGACAATTTAACACAGAACAAAGATAATTTAATAGGCCACAATATTATACAAATCCCTTTAGCATGCATGAACGCATGCCTCCAAAAACGGAACCTTTTGAGAACAACTCAAACCCGACAAACTTTAAACCAAACACATCTTACACATATAATAGAACAAATATGAATACGCATATTAATGGAATTCGTTTTTCTCTTGTTACTCTTTTACAAACTATTTACATATTTTAGGGGTTTTTAATTCAATATTTGTAATAATAGCTTACTTCATATTTTATAAGAGTTATATATGAAAGAGATCAAGAGAGAAAGAGAAATCAATAACATTTCAATTAAAAAAAAAATGAGTCACGCTTTTCCCATAGTAAGTCATAGTTTCTGTATATAATATATAAAACTTATCATCATAAGTTTAACATTGATAGAATGTTATTTTTTGCAAAAAAAAAAAACTGGATAACCGGAGTTTCAAAAATGTCAACTATTCAAACTATTCGAAAAACTGTTTCTCCAAAAAGTCGAACAATCAGTCACCCTATTATTTATGCTTATAATAAAACTTATGTTTGCTAAATTTGATTTTAATCATAATTAATTTAAAGAATTTATGAGCTTAAAATCACATTTTGGAAGGACATTTGTATGGGGAATAGGGGAAATCATGAAACGATCCTAACAAATTTCATCCTTATACCAAAATAATCCAAATTATATTAAAAATGTCGACCTGTACAGAAGGACAAACATCGTTATCTCAACTCAGGAAGTAATTTGAAGTCAAATGATATGAGTTTTGGACCAATTTATTTATAGGTTACAAACATCAAAATTTCCATTCATACAATATAATATATTTTGCTTTTAAATTTGCATTCCTTAAGCGCAAACTTATTTTTCTTAATTTGATATCTAAAAGACATCCTCTTTTTAACGATCTCAAACACTCATACTAAATATCCCGTAACCTAGGTCTTTGGCCATAATCGGTCACAAATCGGTTCAAAAAAAAAAAAAAAGTTTGTACCCTACAAAAAAAGTCCTAATTTTCAGAAATACTACCAATTAAAAAAAAAAACATAATTTCCAACAAAATGCTAATTTTCAAAAAAGATACTAATTATTCAAATAAGTACCATTTGCTCTCATTAAAAAAAAGTAGTCAATAAAAAAATTTATTATGTATTCTAAAAAGTTCAATTTTAAAAAAGTTACTGATGTCGAATATTTTTTAAAAGTACTAATTAAAAAAAAAAATAAGATACTTTTTCCAGAAAAAAGTACAAAATTAATAAAAGGTCCATTTACTTACCGGAAAACCATCTTCATCAAGTTCCGGTGTTTTAACTCTTTGATTTGATTCCACAGGAAATGTAATACGTTGTGCTGCTGGTTGTTCGTTAATGGGATTCTTCTCCTGTTCAAAATCTCCATAGGCATAACCATTGAACAATGAGTGACGACCTTTTAACTCATTATCTTGTTCTTTAATATCATTCAATAAATCATCCAACTCACAAACATCTTCTACAATGTCAGCATCTACACCAAGAGATTTGGACTTTGAGATATAATCATAATTGTTATCATCATAATCATCCAAACATATGGTTTCTTTTAAATATGTTTGTTCGGCATCTTCTAAAGGTACACCATCATCACCCTCTTCACAAAGATCATGTACTAATTCTTCCCGAAGACGTGTTAATTCTGACAATTTATCTACATTATTTATATTACTTGGGGAAGATAGGTTTTCTTTTGTATTCATCGACATCGCCGGTTTTAATTCTACCAAATCATTTTCATCTTCTGGTGCCCCATTACAATAGTTTGTGGTTGCACTTGTGGAAATTTTCTGTTTCATATTCATTTCATTTTGTTCGGCCTTCATTTGTCTTTCCTCTTCTTCCATGTCATCAATATCAAAATCAGGTTCGGGTGTTAACTGTATAATGAATTTTTGGGGTTTTTCTTCCATTTTTGTTTCTCGTGTTTTTTTCTCCAATTCTTCTTCTGTTTCTACATCATCTATGTTGAAATTTTGTTGTTTTTGCTCAAGTTTTTCGAGAGTAGTATTCAATAGTTTTGTTTTAGCTTTGAATTTTTGCCGTATTATTTTCAATTTTAGAAATGTACCCGCTTCAAAACCTTCTATGGCACTAAAATAATCCGCAGGTATTTGATCAATAATGTTGCAATATTTTTCCATTAATTCACAATAAGTGGATTTGAAAAAATTAAGGCTGGACTTGAGCATATGAATGTTGTCCTTTAAATTTAAAGATTATAAATAGGTTTTTAAAAAATATTGTACTTCATTTAATCTAAACACTTTTTCTTGTACTTACCTCATTAACTCCCGTTTTAAAATGATGACTTTGTAATAAATTGCACAAATAATCATTCAGTCCATGCTCAAAAACTATATTTATGTTGGACTTTTTTATTGTGCAGTTTGTATTATCTTTTGCCAATGTTGCAGTTTTCGTGTTTATTGTCTCATCTAGTTTATCCTCTAACCTTTTAGTGCCTTTTGTACTTTCATCGGCTCCTTTAAAACTCTCTAACTTAATACTAAGGTCACTTTCGATGTTTATACAATCAACTTCGGTTTTGCTACTAGATATGGTACTGTTGTGGTTATTCCTTTTAAATTTATTTGTCTGATTTACTAAATGATCAAAACTATCATTTAAGATGTTATCATCCTTTTGTTGTTTAGGCGATAATTCTAATGTTTTAAAAGTTTTGGCAGAGGTTGCTGGTGATGATGAAGATATTTTAATCGGCGTTAAAGTAAATTTACTACGATCCATTTTCTCAATACTTTCATTTAAGGATTTCATAGACAATTGATAGTTATTTTCTATATCATCAAAATTTATTTTATTGGGTGTTTTTAGAGAGGCTGCAGAAGTGGTAGGTTTATCCTGTATTATGTCGAAATTAGCATTAATTTTATTTTTTACTGGAGCCAAGGGGGATTTGCTAACATCTTCATATAAATATTTCTTTATTATTGCATTTGTTTTATTGTTTTTTAAGACGGGTGTACCTTTGGTTTTCTCCACAGTATTCAAATTTTTATCATCTTCGTTCTCTTCATCTGTATCGGAATCCAAATAAATGGGATTCATCGGCTTTTTTCTTGTCAGTACAAAATCTAAAGAATATATTTTAATTCAAACCTTGTAAGTAAAAAATGATAAAATTGTAAAATTACCTTTTTTATTCTGTGAACATCCCAAAAATGAACTCAAAGACATCTGTTTTGTTTTGGTTGTTCCCAATTTCTGTGATGCTGCTACCTTTTTAGACATTTTTCTCCTTTTATTTTTTAGATTAAATATATTTAAATCTTAACTTATTTTAAATATTTGCCAATTATCTCTTGATTATAAATTTTCACCATAAACACTGGTTTTATTATTCACACAATTTAGTGAGTTGTAAACAAAACAAAAAATTTATACATTTAAGTATAAAGTCTGGTCCTATTTGTTTATTTTACAAATATTAGGGGTAACTTTTATTTTTTGTTATAAAAATACCTTGAAAGTAGTTCTTTTATTTGATTTTTTAAGTTTTTATTAATAAATATCGCAAGAATTAAACAAATCCGCGCAAAATTATTTTATTTTAGTCAAAACATAAAGTTAATGCTGCGATTTTTTAGTAATGATGCCAGATGATTTAGTTAATAAATTGATACATAAAATACGTTAAAAGTTAACTAAGGTATTTTTTAATACATAGATTAGGCATTGTAACAGTTATAACTTTTTTGAAAACTATTATCATTTTATTTTTATTTACTTTAAAAAATTATTATTTCTTTAAAATTTCATATTTTTTTGGAAGTTGGTAGATTTTTAAAAAATTTTAATGATTTTGAAAATTGGTACTTTTGTAAAAATTAATAAAATTTTTTAATATTTTATTTCTTGTAAATAAGTACTTTTTTAAAAATTAGTACCTTTTTTTAGAAAATTGGTTTTATATTAATGGATTTTTTTGAACATATATTTTCTTATTTTTAAAAATGTTTGATTTTTTTATTGAAATAAAATGTTGTTTTTAAAAACTATTTTTGAGACCGGTTACTGTTCGTCTTCAAGCGTAATTTCTATTTCTTAATATTTCCAACTTTTATTTATTTTAAATCCTATTTTCTGCGGTGTGTCACTTTGATACTTTTCGCATGCAGCGGCTTTTTTCTATAAAAAATTAAACTGTCAAACTGAAAATGGCGTTTGATGGCTACAAAAACAAATTAATATTTTGAAAATATCATGTTGTAACCAATACAAAGTGACATTTTACCCCAGGTCTACAACTGAGATTAACGCTGATATAATATGTGAGATAACGCCGGCAGAGGAGAGTAACCATTTTGTTTATATTATGTTAAATCTTAAATAAGGGGTACACGTATTCTAATAAATCCTATAAGATATCATTATTTTTAATCAGTCGCAGAGAGAACATCTCCTTTTTATTTAAGCAATTCGCACTTTTTAACAAAATTTTTATAAAAATGTTTTTTAACATGTAAAATAAACATTAAAGGAAACAATTTTACAAAAAAAAAACGTTGTTTTTCAGTAATTTCAAAAATACACATGCACACACACAAACAAACTCGTATATGTGTATTTTTTTGACAGTTCATCTTATAAGATAGTTGTGTAGAGAAATCTCATCACAACAGTCTCATAATACATCTTATAATACTAATATTTGAATCTACACGTGAAATAATTCTCTCAGAGAGCGAATTTGACACTCTCTGACACAAAAATCTTACATATTATGTTACGTCTAGACGGGCTGTTAAGCTCAGCTGATTATTTTTTGGCTTCATTTTAACACCAGGTCTACAACTGATATTAACGCTGATATAATATGTGAGATAACGTCGGCAGAGGAGATTAAACATTTTGTTTATATTATGTTAAATCTTAAATAAGGGGTACACGTATTCTAATTAATCCTATAAGATATTATTATTTTCAATCAGTTACAGAGTAAACATGTCCTTTTTATTTAAGCAATTCGAACTTTTTTAACACAGTTTTTATAACAATGATTTTTAACATGTAAAACAAACACTAAAAGGAAACAATTTTACAAAGTTACATTGTTTTTCAATAATTTCCAAAATACACATGCATACAAACAAGCAAACTTTTGTGTATGTGTATTTTTTGACAGTTCATCTTATAAAATGGTTGTGTAGAGAAATCTCATCACAACAGTCTCATAATACAGCTTATAATACTAATATTTGAATCTACACGTGAAATAATTCTCTCAGAGAGCGAATTTGACACTCTCTGACATAAAAATCTTACATATTATGTTACGTCTAGAGACTGTAAGACTGAAATGTCATTTTTTTTAAGTTTGCATGTATTGCTTTGTTTACATACAAAAGTAAACTTTTTTATTGGTGAAATTTGTATTTTTAATAAAGAAAAAAGTGCTGTATTTCTATACAGCATATATATATAATTTAGTTCAATTTATAAACATTAAAAACAAAATTTCTACAATTTATTCTTATTATTTTTCAATTTCAAAATTCATTGTTCACAATTTTCGCGTGCTTTTTTTCTTTTGTTTCACGTTTCATGTTGCAAATTCTTGTACCATGGTTAAAACTGTCAAACTCTACGTAAAAAAATAAATTTTTCTCTCATAACAGTTGCTAAGAACGTCAAATTCCATATGTTAAAAATTTTAACAAAAAATTCTCTCCGAACTGCCTTGGTCTACATGTAATATTTTGAAGGGAGTAATATTACGTTCCCTCTGAGATTTGTTTTATATTGCCGAATTTTGGAAAATTTTCTGACTTTTCCTTTTCAACATACCTTTATTATTATTGTTTGCCAAAAATTTAACTTTTTTAAAAACTTTTAATTTTTTCACATTTGTTTAGCTTGTTGTTTTTGTATGAAAATTACTTATGTATTAATAAAAATAATTAAAAATTAAAAAAAAATCAGTTTTAATTTTTTCGACAATAACATTCATTTTAAAGCAGTGTATGGCTATTTTCAAATTTTCTATCTCGCTGGGCTAGAGTTCAAAATGCTGCTTAAGCAATCTTAGTGTAATAAGAAAATTACCTTTTAAGCCCAGCTGATCTACAATTTTTGCATGAACTTACAGCGCGAAACTGTCAAATTGTTTTTGTATTCGTATATATTTTTTGTCGCGTTTATTTACTTAGTATCTACATCAGGCAATTTTTTATCAAAACAAACGTCAAAATCAGTGCGAATATATACAAGGTAACCTTAGTTAAATAGCTGATTGTTATTTTGGTTGTTACAGTTGTCAAACTGCATATATAAAAAACAATAATGAATACGCAATATTGTTGTTTTTGTGCAACTGTTGCCACCTTCCACAAATTCGCGTTAAGTTTGACGTTTGTCTTGATAAAATAATCTCTAATGTAGACACTTATTATTATTCCATATGTAGATGTTCTACATTTTTCATTAAATGACAGAGTCAGTTCCCTTGCAAATGAATTAAACATTTAATGCTTAAAATTTCTATGCAGTAGATCAGTAGAATATCTGGGGTGTAGGTTATGAATTATTTTCAGATTTTTATTTTTGTATTATCTGTAATTTTCTTGTGTAAGTTTTAGCAGCTTTAGTAAACCAGACTTGGCATCCGTAGGTCATAATTGGTCGAATACACATTTTGTAAATAAGGATTTTGTTTTTTAAATTAAGTTTAGATCTTCTGTTAAGTAAGGGGTAAAGTGCCGCATTTGATTGCTTTATCACAAATATACTGTATGTGTTGTTTAAATGATAGTTTTTTTTTTATCTAAGATAATGCCTAGATATTTGATACTATTCTGCAGAGGAATAAAAACTCCCCTAGAATATAAATGTTTTGTAGAAATACGTTTCTGTGATCTATTATATGGAAATATAATAGCTTGTGTTTTACTAACATTAACTTTTATCTTCCATTTATCAAAGTATTTATTGGTAGATTTTAAACTATCTTCCATTTTTTTTTTTTTTTTTTAATTATTGTGTTTGACACCTTACCGCAGCAAATAAAAGCACTGTCGTCAGCGTAAAAAGCTACTTCTTGATTCTTGCGAATAGTAAAATCGGAAATATATATTGAATAAAGAGTAGGTGATCCTTGCGGCAGACCCGCAGGGATTTGTCTATCACTAGATAGCGAGTTATCTATAGATACAGCAAATGAGCGCTGATCTAAAAAAATCTTTATTATCTTTTGCAAATACGTTGGATAATTGAAGGAATTTAGTTTAAAAACCAGGCCTTCATGCTATATTGAATCGAAGGCTTTTTCAAAGTCAAGAAAAATAACTCCAGTGCTTTTACGATTTCTTTTGTTTGATTCAATAAAATTAACGACTCTTTTTAGTTGATGTACTGTGGAGTGTTCCTTGCGGAATCCAAAATGTTGAGGGTTAATAATATTATTTTGATTGGAAAAATCTAAAATTCTCTTATTAATTATTTTTTCAAATACTTTATCCAATAGGCTTAGGATGCTGATTGGTCTATAGCTAGACGGTAATTTAGGATCCTTTCCAGGCTTAGGAATTGGGATAACTTTTGCCTTCTTAAAAATAGTTAAAAAATAGCCTTCTATTAAACAAGAGTTGAAAAGTTTACATAGAGTTTCAAAAAAGTAATCGGGCATTTTTTAAGGATAAAGCTATTAATGCCATCTAAACCAGGGGCTTTATTATTTTTCAATAAAAGTACAAACGATTTAACTTCATCTAAATTGGTAAGCTCTACGTTAGTCAAGAAGTGTATCGTCAAGATCATGAATAAATCTTGAGACGGCCGAGTCCATAGGTGAATAATTATTTAAAGTAATGGTGTGTGAATCACCAAATAGGTCTGCTATTAAATTAGCTTTTTCATTGCCAGTTTTTAAAACTTCACCGTTTACATGAAGATCAGTAAAAGACATTTTGTTTCCTTTAAGTGCCTTTTTTACTTTCCAAAACTTTTTAGAGCCCGAGGGCAATTTCGAAATAAATTTTGACCAGGATTCATTGCGGTCTTTATTAAGGTAAAAATCAATAAGTTTAATTAATAGCTTCAAAATGCTTTTCAATTAATTTTTATAATTAAAATCGTTACATCTTTGAAATTTACGATCGTATTTATTTCTCTGACTAATTAACATTTTTCTAATTTCAGAGATTTCTCGTTGCCAGGAATTTTTATGACGGACAGGTATTTTATTGAACGCTTCTTTAACTATAAATATTAATTTGTTAAAATAAAAATCTAGATTACCTGAATTAGTAACGGGTTGATCAATATTCTGACACCTAATTTCATTTTCAACCCAGTTTCAGATTGCTGACCAGTCTGCGCGATAATACAAGGGAAGTGAATATGTCTTGTTTTGAACCTGGCCATAAATAACACAAGATATAGGTACATGGTCCGACTGTAAAACATTTGGATGTGTCTCAAGGTTTGAAAAATCGAGACACGAGTTAGATAAAAGAATGTCTACTGTGGACGGTTGAACGGGGTTGATATTTTTGATAAATGAAGTAGCTGGATTGAAGACAATGGCAGCAGAGATGATTACCAGCCGAATTATTTGACATACAATTCCAATGTGAATGTTGGGAATTCAGATCACCGAAAATAAAATAGTCTTTTGAAAATTAAGTTAAGTTATCCAAATTAGCTTTAAAATTGGTAGTATGAACTGGATTTTTCGCTGAAGTGAATATAACTGGCCTTCTATTAAATATAACTTGTACTGAAATACTTTCAGCAGTACTTGTTTTTACTTTTGGTAACACGTATTGTTACGAAATTGTACTTGAATTCAAATATAAAGGTTTTAACGGCAGGTTTAAATCTTTCTCAATGCTTCGAGGCATTTCCGTTTATGTTAACAGCATATCTGTAAAAATTATTAACATAGTTGTAAACATACAACATTGAATAAAAAGCTTTCACCATTGTTTTTAAGTATGGCAACACTAAATGTTTAAGCTGCTAACATTAACATCGAAAGCTCTAGTTTGTCCGTTAAGAACATTGTAAAAAGAAATAGAGCTTTCAAGAAGTATCTAGTAGGTAATACAGTGTATATAAATTGGCCGTGAGAACACCATTGAGTCAGTCTAATTGGAAGCGTCGTTAAGTAAAGACACATTAACTGCCTTGGCTGTATAATCTTGTACATTATTAAAGAGTGTTGTATAAAGTGTGTAATTTAAGTGTGTGTTTATATTAGAACACAAGTGACTATTTAAGCTGTTATAGTTGTACATTTTTAAATAAAATAAAGAGTCGTTATAAGTTTTATAATACTAAACTGTTGTTATTTGCAATCAAAGTATACGTTATTTAAAGGAAACAATCCACCGTTTTTAAAAGGTAAAAACGTAACAATTGGTGTCAGAAGTGGGATTGCAAAATAATAAGCAGTCATGAAGTTTGAAGAGCTGAAAGTGGAGCAACTCAAGAGAGAATTGAATAAGTTGGAGTTACCTACAGCTGGTAATAAAGCAGAATTACAGAAGAGGCTGATAAATGAATTCAAGTTGCGTAATATTGACTTCGGAACTTACGAATTCGAGTATGAAGAAAAAATGGAAGTTTCTACCTGTGCAACAACAAGCATGGATTTATCCACATTGTTTGCTGCTTTGATGGAGCAATTTAAAGAAGTTAAAGAAGAAAATAAAATAATGGAAATGAAATTTCAAGAAACTTCTAAGGCTAATAACGAGAAACTTCTTGCTGAAGTTAAAGAAACTGCTAGAGCGACAGACGAGAAACTTCAGCAAATTTCGGAAGTTATAAACAGCAGAGTGGATGCCATTGAGACAAAGGTGTCCGACTTAGAGAGCTGTATAGATCTACAAGCCAAAGTCGTTGATAAAGTTGATAAAAAGCTGTCCGACTTAGAGAGCTGCCTAGATATACAATCCAAAGATGTTGATAAAAAACTACATGATCTAGAAATAAAGATTAATGATCTTCAATGCCAAGATGGACAGGTGCGAATTATTCCAGAATCCTCTAGTATAATAAAGGCCCCTAGTTTTGATGGCACCACACCATTTAATGTGTTCAATTTCCAATTTGATACAATTGCCATTAGAAATATGTGGAGCGACGAAGAAAAAACTATAGAGTTGATATTGGCCTTAAAAGGAAATGCAGCAGTAGTTCTTGAAAGCGTGCCAGCATGTAACAAAAATAGTTATGATATGATGACATGATGGAGGCGCTACAACGAAAGTACGCTGGTGAACAAAAAAAAGGACTTATGCCGAATGGAATTGCGTGGTAGAGTGCAGAAGCCCAATGAGACACTACAAGACTTTGCGTTCGAAATCGAACGTTTGCTGCAGCTTACATATCCAGGGGTAAACAGCCCTTTTTTGGATCATATCAAGATAGAGGCATTTGTTAATGGCATTCGCGATCCTGAAATAAAACACGCAGTTTGTGCCACATCAATCATCACAAGAATCACCTTTAAAACTAAAACGAGCTAGCACTATGGGGCAAGAGTTAGCTCCCACATCTGAGAACCACACCATCTCCATAGTCAAGAAAACAATTAAACCATTATGTGGGGTAAGCCTGCGCACAGCTACTGGGGAGCCGGCCACGGTCTATGGTAATGTAAATGTGAAATTTACCATTGCCAACGTTACCGTCAATCATGTATTCATTGTTGCTGACATTGTGGACGAAGTTATCATTGGTGCTGATTTCATGATTAGTCACGGCATTACTTTGGATATGGGACAAAAAGTTATGATTTGGCGAAATGTGGAGATACCCCTTGACGTCGGATATGAAAAGTAAGAAAGCTAGTTACCGCCGAGCATCAGAAGCTACCACCACAGTCAGAAACTTTAGTATGGGCTCGTATGGAGGGAGATTGTGAGGACAACAGTTTGTGGGTGGTAGAACCAGCAGAAATAACAAGTGATCTTGTAACAGCAAAAGCCCTCGTTAAACCCTGCAACAACAAAATAGTTCCTGTAAGAATGCTTAACCTGTCCAGCTATGAAAAAGTCGTTAAGCCAAATTCCGAAATAGGTCAATGCACTTCAGCAAAGGCAGCAATCAATTGCGAGAAAAACCCGCAACCTGCCAATAAATCCACCAAAGAACACGAGCTACTAGCTCGTGTTCTAGGAATATATGGCGAAATGGGTAGAAGGATTAGCGCCGCCAGACAGAAATAAGGCCAAACAGATTCTGAAGAAATATAGCTCCGTCTTCGCCTTAAAAAGTCAAAGCCATGGTAGAACAGCAATTGTAAAGCATCAAATAAATACTGGCGAAGCGAGGCCAATAAAGCAGGCGCCCAGAGTGTTCCTCTAGCAAAACGAAGTGAAGTGAAGGAGTTGGTCAATGAAATGGAGCGGAATGGTATAATCGAACCATCTTCTGGTCCTTGGAGCTCGCCTGTTGTTTTAGTTAAGAAAGACGGCAGCACTAGATTTTGCGTCGATTATAGAAAACTGAATGACGTCACCAAGAAAGACAGCTACACGCTACCAAGAATTGACGACACCTTGGATACACTAGCTGGAACACAATGGTTCTCCACATTGGACTTATAAAGTGGTTATTGACAGGTAGAGATTTCAGAAAAAGACAAGGAAAAAACCGCCTTTAGCGCGAGTGATGGGTTATGACAATTTAATGTGATGCCATTTGGACTCTGCAATGCTCCAGCCACATTCGAGCGTTTAATGGAACAGGTATTGAAAGGACTTCACGGAAAGACATGCTGGGTGTACCTCGATGACATAATTGTCATGGGTAAGACTTTTGATGAATAACCTTGAAGAAGTCCAAACTCAGTGTAAACAAGTGTGCGTTGTTCCAGAAAGAAGTCAAATATTTGGACATCGCGTAACAGCAGACGGAATATCAACAGATGAGGATAAGATAATTGCTGTAAAGAACTGGCCACGTCCGAGAAATCTCCACGAATTGCGTAGTTTTCTTGGCCTTTGCACATACTACAGACGATTTGTCCCGAATTTTGCCACTGTAGCCGCAAGCTTCCATGAGCTGACCAAGAAGTCACAATCATTCCAATGGTGTGAAGCACAAGAAGTAGCATTCCAGAAGCTCAAGGATCTATTATGTACGGCACCAATTTTGTCATATCTTATACCTGGAGAAACATTTGTGGTAGATAGCGATGCGAGCGGATACGGAATAGGCGGTGTACTTTCACAAGTAGTCGGTTTCACTGAAAGGGTCATTGGATACTTCAGCCGAACGCTTTCGAAGCCTGAAAGAAACTACTGCGTAACGCGACGAGAACTTTTGGCAGTATTAGAGTGTGTGAAGCATTACCACAAATATCTGTATGGCCAACACTTTCGACTGAGAACCGATCATTCTGCCCTCAGGTGGTTGCTGCAATTTAAACAACCTGAAGGACAATTAGCTCGTTGGATAGAGCGGCTTCAGAGCTATGATTTTAGCATCGAGCACCGGAAGGGTTTGAAACACGGCAATGCGGACGTGCTGTCAATACGGCCCTGCAACGTGGGATGTAAGCATTGTACAAAAACCGAGGAAAAGGAATGTATCATCGATGTTCGACTAATGCATATAGAGTCCAGTGAAGATTGGTCTGTAGCGCAAAGAAATGACCCCATACTGGCAAAAATAATATCGGCAAAAGTAGAAGATAGAAGGCCAGCCCGCAATGAAATATTTACGAAAAGTCCACTAATGAAATCATATTGGGCCCTATGGAATAGTCTACAGTTGTTAAGTGGCTGCTTATACCACATATGGGAAAGTGCTGACGGTAAAACAGTGACAAATCTAATTGTAGTACCAACCTCTAAAATAAACGAAGTAATGAAAGAGTTCCATGACGGTCCCAGTTGTGGTCATCTTGGTGTGACAAAAACTTTAGAAAAGTTAAAACAACGTTTTTATTGGGTGGGTTGTCAGGAAGCAGTAGCCGATTGAGTAGCCAATTGTTCACAATTCATAGCAGCGAAGGGCCAAGTAAGAAGAAGTCGAGGACAACTTCAGCAGTATAACTCAGGCGCGCCATTCGAGCGGATTGCAATGGATGTAGCAGGCCCTTTCCCCATCAGTGGTTATGGATTATTTCAGCAAATGGCCAGAGGTATATGCCATACTTGATCAAGAAGCTAAAACGGTTATAAGTGTATTTGTGAACAACTGGGTGTGCCGCTATGGTGTTCCACTGGAGTTGCATTCTGATCAGGGTAGAAATTTTGAATCTGCCGCATTCAAGGAAATGTGCGATTTATACGGAATAAGAAAAACCAGAACAATGCCACTGCCGAACCGAAATTTTTATTGGTATACAGAGCAGCTGTTCATGACTCAACCTCTCGAACACATGCAAAAATTGTCTTCGGGACAGAACTCAAGTTGGCTGGTGATTTAGAATTCGGTATTAAGCCCTCATCAACAAATAAGGAAAACACTTCCCAAGAGCACGATGACCTGAACGAACTACATGAATTCGTACGCAGACGAATAAAAATGACCAGCGATAAAATGAAAGCCAGATACGAGCAGCGAATTCTGAAGGATTTAACGAAGACAGTAAGAAAGGACTGTCTCCCAAACTACAAACCCATTGGGATGGACCATACAAAGTGATTAAGAAATTAAACGACGTGGTGTACAGAATGCAGAAAGAAAAGAGCCCGAGATCTAAAATGAAGGTCGTACATCTAGAACGACTAGCTGCCTATGGGAAAAGTGAATTCGTGCCTATTCGGACGACCAGCCTTAAGCGGGGGGCAGTGTTACGAAATTGTACTTGAATTCAAATATAACGGTTTTAACGGCTGGATTAAATCTTTCTCAATGCTTCTTGGCATTTCCGTTTATGTTAACAGCAGTTAACATATCTGTAAAATTATTAATATAGTTATAAACATACAACATTGAATAAAAAGCTTTCACCATTTTTTTAAGTATGACAACACTAAATGTTTAAGCTGCTAACATTAACATCAAAAGCTATAGTTTGTCCGTTAAGAACATTGTAGAAAGAATAGAGCTTTCAAGAAGCATCTAGTAGGTAGTACAGTGTATATAAATTGGCCGTGAGAACACCATTGAGTCATTCTAGTTGGAAGCGTTGTTAAGTAAAGACAAATTAACTGCCTTGATTGTATAATCTTGTACATTATTAAAGTGTGTAATTTAAGTGTGTATTTATATTAGAACACAAGTGACTACTTAAACTGTTATTGTTGTACATTTTTAAATAAAATAAAGAGTCGTTACAACTTTTAAACTACTAAATTGTTGTTATTTGCAATTAAAGTATACGGGTTATTTAAAGGAAATAATCCACCGTTTTTAAAAGGTAAAAACGTACCAGTATGCTCAGTGTTACCTTTTATTGCAATTAGAACTCCTCCGCCATGAGTAGATCAATCCTCTCTATAAATTTTATAACCACCAAGTTGAAATTTGTGGTACGGTTTTCAAAAAGTCTCATTTAAAAGGAGAATATCGATTTTCCTTTTGTGTAAAAAGTATTCCAGTTGGGCAGCTGTTGACTCAGTTGTTATGCCTTGGGCATTCCAATGCAATGACTCAGTTGTTATGCCTTGGGCATTCCAATGCATAACATGAACATTGTGTCTACCGGTTGAATTATATAGCATGTTTAAGCATCATACCCAAAACTCGTAGCTTGTCGTACTTATTTTGAAATCTTTGCAAAGCATCGACAGCATCAAAAAATATTTCCAGAAGTCTTTCATTGGAAATGTCATCATTATTATTATTGTCGTAGCTCTTGCCTTCAGCTACCTCAGAATACAAATTACGAAAATCGCGAGAATTGCGTGTATTTTGTGGGGTTCTTGCCTTGGAAATTGAGGAAAATCATGATCGTCTTCTTTAAAATATGATACGTTAGTTCTTCTGCTAGTTTCCCTAGGTTTAGAGGTTACTCGATGACAAATTTATAAATATTCTTTACGACTTGGGCACTTTGGGTCATCAGCTCTATGATTAACGTTTTTTTTAAGTTATTCTTTATGCAGTTGTAGCACTTATAAATTATACTACCATCCTTTATTGAGTGAAGAAACTGCATAATCATTGTTTCCGGCGCAGGCTGAACACACTACGATACGGTTACAATTTTTAGCACCATGTCCATACATAGCACACTTGGAGCATTGTGTAGGGCCTTTATTGCCCTTTAGAGGTTTTCTCCAATATACAGATATATTACAAAAATATCTTATTTTCATAACCTCTCTTTTTGAAACATGTTGACGATCAAACTCTATGAGATAGAGGGCGTCATCTACACTGGATCTTTTTGTTGCTAGTTCCTTAATGCTTACCGGGTTTATGTTGAGCGAGCTAACAAATTCTTCGCCAAATATCTTTGTGTCCAGTTCTGGCAGGCCAAATAAAACCAATTTAAAAGTTTTTGCATCCTTTAATTCATGCGTATAATACTGGAAATTTTTGTCTTTGAGAACACTCAAAGCGTCATTGTACAGCGATAACGAGTTTAATACAATTTTTGTACCAATAGACATCCGTTTGTAAGTATATTTTTCCCCAATTAATCCGATCACAGTTGAAAAATCTTATTGGTGGAATCTTTTCTTTGATAGCAACTGCTTCTTCTTATTCGTCTTCAGACAGAAGCTGAAATCTGTTGGTACTAGTGCTGGGACCGTCTATAGTTTTTGTCACCTTGAATTTAGGGCTATTGCCCCAATGTTTTCTTCTTTTTTGAGCAAACATTGCCAAACAAAAGAAAGTTAAAGCAAATTTAAGTATTTTTTTTACACTTTTTAATTTTAAAATTCAATTAATTTTTCAAGCAAAAATTAACAAGATGTTTTTATCTTGAGGCAGAAATGCCAGATGGAGTCCCACAATCTTCATATCCGCAAAGCAGAAAAATAGCAATCTTACAGCTTCTGGGTACATCAACGGTCAGAAGCGCGTTTTTACTATAGAAACATTACGTGGGGTAAGTATGCGCACAGCTACTTGGGAGCAGGTTACTGTCTATGGTAAAGTAAATGTGAAATTAACCATTGCCAACGTTAGCGTTAATCATGTACTTATTGTTGCCGACATTGTGGACGAAGTTATCATTGGAGCTGATTTCATTACATTACTTTTGATATATGATAAAAAGTTATGATTTGGCGAAATGTGGAGATAGGCCTTGACGTCGGATATTAAAATAGGACTCAAGTAAGAGAGCTAGTTACCGTCGAACATCAGCAACTACCACCACAGTCAGAAACTTTAGTATGGACTCGTATGGAGGGAGATTGTGAGGACAACAGTTTGTGGGTGATGAAACCTATAGAAATAACGAGTGGTCTTGTAACAGCAAGAGCCCTCGTTAAGCCCTCATCAACAAATAATGAAAACACTTCGAAAGAGCAAGATGACCTAAACGAACTCCATGAATTCATACGCAGACGAATAAAAATGACCAGCGATAAATTGAAAGCCAGATACGATCGAACAGCGAATTCTGAAGGATTTAACGAAGCCCAGCTTGTATTGTTGTATAACCCACAACGTAAGAAAGGACTGTCCCGCAAAATACAAGCCCATTGGGATGGACCATACAAGGTGATTCGACGTGGTGTACAGAATACGGAAAGAAAAGAGGCCCAAATTTAAAATGAAAGTCGAACATCTAGAACGACTAGATGCCTACGGGAGAAGTGAATCTGTGTCTATTCGGCACGAACATTCTTAAGTGGGGGCAGTGTTACGAAATTGTACTTAAATGCATATACAACGATTTTAACGGCTGGTTTAAAATTAAATAAGGCTTCTCAACTGTTCTCAATGCTTGTAGACCTTAACATAGTTGTAAACATACAACATCGTTTGTAAGTATGGCACACTAAATGTTAAAACTGCTAACATTAATATCGAAAGCTCTAAAATTCGAATATACTAGTTTATCCGTTAAGAACATTGCACAGTGGGGCAGAATCGAAATATTTTGGAAACAAATCTGTAACTTCTGATCGGTTGGTTGGATTTTCATAAAATATGGTATAGGCGTAGCAGAGGGGTGCACAATGTTAAGTTTGGAAGGGGGCACAACAAACCCCTCACGGGCGGAGTTAAGGGAGATCAAAGTTAGGTACCTCTGACGTAAAAAAATTTCAATCGCTTGCCAAATTTTTGTTTCTCGTCCGATTTCAAATATTTTTATATATTGTTGTAGGCCCTGTGTAATGGACGTTTATATTCTTGAACCAAACACACGTACTTACATATCTTTAAAGTAACATTACACAAAATTATTTGCTTGACTTTAATATCAGTTACTTATAAAGCAAATCACTAAAATCAATCTTTTTTTTTTCTTTTTGATGATACTCTTTTGTTATATTGAATTATATTTTTTTTAACAAAACAATTTATTTTCACATTTTTTATTTTTATTTTTTTTATCACTTGTTTGGTTTATTGATGATTCAGATCATATGGTTATTAATTCGTTGTTTTGTTTTAATGCATTATTCTTAATTATGTTCTTCTTCTTCTTATTATTCATATTGCATGAGCACATCTGATGGAGTATAAGAGTTTTGTCTGAGCTAAGGTTGACAGGGTTAGGAAGTTTCCTGTAATAGTGAAATATGTACTTTTGAGATTTTCTCGCTGGGATTAATCATTCTCAAATATAGTTAAAACTATATTAAAGGATCGATATAACTTTTAAACACATTTTATTTCATCAACATACACCTTTTCTTTCTACCATTTTTTCATGAAGACTGAACACAGCTCCAACATAAAATGATTTGAGACTTGGATAAATTATGGTTAATTTATGTGGCAACATAATTTTATCTTTAATTAGTTGACATTTATTGCCAAATTTGTTCTAAATTTTTCATAAAGTTTCTTTTGACATAAGAAACTTACAGAAGATCCTTTTCCTGTAAATCATCCGAGTGACAACATCAATACCGCAATTATCGGAAAAAAATTTCCAACCAAAAGTTTCAAAAACATCAAGTTATCGAGGAAAATATCAAGTTATTGATTAAAATATCAGAAGTACAATTCCCACACCTGACCTGAGAAAATCCTCTTCTAGGAGATCCCTCTTAGCTAATGAGTCAACATATAAGTAATACAATCCTACCGGCGATTCCGTTTTGGTCACCTTTTCCTCTCCTATGAAAATTCACCTCGAACATCTTTACTCAGCATCAAACGTAATTACAGCAATACAATAAAACAAGTGATTCCAAATTTATAACAAAAACAATGTTCCAGAACCAAAAATAAAAGAAAGCTCAAAAAAAAAAAAACAGTGATTGCCAAATGTAGATAAAAAAAGAATCAGTGTTTTTAAAACACAAGACCTAATTTCCTACAGGACAATGATAAAATTTATATAAAACAAAATAAAATTGAATACTTAAAACTGATCTTAAAGTTATCTGAAAAAAAAAGAAAAAACTAAAATTTGATCATTTGCAATGTTCTTTCACTAGTTTACCAAATATACATAAACAAATACAAAAATTTAATCAAAAAAAAAAAAAAAAAAAGAAATTGCAGAAGAAAGAACCTTTTTCTTCACCATACAGCGTGTAGTTTGATTGAAATTGCTAAAAGAAAGAGTATATATTAAAAAAAAAAACTAAAAATCAAAAAATGTCATTTAACCAAATTTCCCTAAAATTTTGCTAAAATTAATTTATCTAAATTAACTATTCTAAGTTAATCTGAAATACCTAAATGCTAATTGACTAAAGTAAACTTAAATAATAAAAATAATAATAATAATAATAATAATAATAATAATAATAATGATAATAAAACAATGAATTTTCAAAAAAAAAACTAAATAATTAATTTTAATTGATTAAAGATTAAATTAAATAGTGCATCCAAAAACTGGGTACAATAATTTTTGTGCATATTTCAGAATTAGTTAACTACAAAATCTATTGTATTTACATTTAACATTACATTACAATAATGGCGCCCAAAGTGGGGCCCGAAAGAATAGCTCGTTCTTTCTGGCTCTAAATTTTTTTTTAAGTGTTTTAGATTTCATTTCACACATAAAATGTTCCTATTATCGTGAGTCAGGGTGGAAATAACCATCTAAGCTTTTATGGAAATTTAACTATTTGAGGATTTAAAGTTCGAATAAGTTAACCGATTAGTGTAAATAGTTCTTTTTTATCTTGTCGATGGTGATAGAAAACATTTTTTGTTTTATGATGTTTGATATCAGGCTAAGTTATTTATGATTATTAAATTCGGGTTTTTTAGCACCTATTTATATCTTTGGACTTTATAAGGATTACAATAAATGAAGAAATTTTGAAATTATTTTTATAATTTTTATATTTTCCCAAAAAAATTTTTTTTTTTTTTTTCCATATTCACATTTCCTATTTTCTAGATCATATTTTAAAATTTTTTAATTTTTTGTATTTATTTTCGTTTATCAAACAAAACGAACTTAGCAGTTGCTTAATAGCATACATTATTTTTTTTTTCAATCTGATAGTTTAAATAAAAAAAAATTTTTTTTTGAATCCTTTATTGCCAAATCCATTACATATTGAATTAGTTATTTTCGTAGTTTTTGTAGTGGAAAATTCTATACATTTAAAATAAAGATAATAGTTCTGGAAAAATTTCAAATAATTGTTTTCATTTCCTTTGTATTTATTTTTGTTAATTTTACTGCTTGTTCCTGAGAATAATTATTCTATAAGATTAGTATACCAACCGCACCTATTTCGATAGAACCTTCTGTGTGTCATATCTGCAAGAAGTCCATGAATGAAGGTCAAGAATGTCTGATAATTAATGAATGCAGTCATGCGTTTCATAGGTTGTGTATTGAAACACATTTAGGTACATCTTCAGATTGTCCAATTTGCAAAAGAAATTGCCAACTTTCTGAATTAAGAAAATTGATTATTCAACCGAAAGGTACTTTAGCAAGAACTACTGGCATAAAACCAAGAGGAGCAATGGCTAGACATTACCAGACTAGGAGTGCTAGTAGGAACTTAAATCAAGACCCTATAGATTCTCATTTTTCTTTTGATCCTAATGATGAACTCGTTAGTAATGCACACAACACTTCCGCTGATCTGCAAAATCCATCAAATAACCAAACAACAAACACGAATAATAACGGTGTTGATTATCAACAAATTAATCGAATGATTACAGAAACATTAACACGTCTGTTAGGTCATATGAATTTTGAGCCCAATACTAATCCAGGAGTACCTCCTGAAAATCCGAACCGTTCGATAACCTTAAGTGCTTCAAGTAATCCTTTGCTCGATGAACCAGACATCAATATTTTAAATTCACATCAATTCACGATGTATAGGCAACATACATGATAATTGATATAGATATATTCAATGATTATGCACTCTTTTTTTAAAGCTTTTACGATATATACTTATTGACACGAGCAATGATATGAATAGCGGATCATCAGAAATCAATTCTTTTCAATTTTGTCTTCTGATCAATATAGACCAAACTCCCTACATTACAAAAAGAATAAAAAAAATATATTTATATGTATAAAAAAAAACGTGGTAAAGTGAAGTCTGTGGAAAATAATTTGGTAAATATTTCCAACTGTTCAGCTTCTGAAAACTCATCGGATTTCAGTTGGAGGAAAAAAAAGAAATAATAGGAATAAAACAAGACTATTTAGTGAAAATGTAGTTGGTGTTAATTTTTTTATACCAGTGCGGAACAATAAATTATTTCTTCAAAAAATTCTCAGACTGCATTTCAGTGACCTGAAGGTCACCGGTATATTTAATAAAATATGATATTCTAATTAAAACATGTGTTTTATTCAATTATTGTGTATAGTGTCATCAAAATATATCGGATTTCGAAATTTTCAAGCCAAATGTAAAAAAAGGAAACACATTAATCCTTTTAATTGAGAAATATATTCCTACAGAAGAGTCTTCGATTATCCCTTGCCATCAGAAATATCTGCAAAATCTTATCCAGGACATTCCTATAAATATTATTATCAACAAAATATAATTATTTCTAATTAACCATCAACTTAATTAACCTAATCAGTTTAACTACCGATAATTGGAATTGACTGCTTACAGTCCTTATTGTACTATCTTATTACTAGATATTATCTAAAATTTGTAATTAATTGTATATTTACTTACACTAACTCATCATCAAGAAAAAAAAAAATGTTTATACATCTATTATAAAACTACAAAAAAAAAAAAAAAAAAAAATTAGAATATACGAATATATATGAATTACTAAACTAATATTATTACTAAACAACTCTCACTTGCTATAACACCTAAACAATTACTTCCTATTGTATTTAATTGTACTACCATAATATTTATATAAATATAAAATGTCTATTCCCATTTATAAAACTAACCCTAATATCTAACCATTATAAAACTACAAAAACAAAACATTAGTTAAGTTTTAATAAGTCATAAACCCATTTAACACTTTCTTATGGTAGATAATGCATAATTAAATTTATGCATTAATAAAAAAAAAGTATCTAACTAACATATAAATATATATTCAAATGTTAAAGAAAAACACACACATACCTACATTTCACCAAATTCTAATAATATGCAAAAGACCTTCAGCATCGCGGGAACCATCATATTTCTGTAAGTTCTTTAATTTATTTTGTCATATATATTTATATGAAATACGCTTAAACACATGCCCTTTATTGTATATTACCTACATATTTTCTATTTTATTTCATTTCTTAACCAACAATAACCCCAGGTCTACAACTGAGATTAACGCTGATATAATATGTGAGATAACGCCGGCAGAGGAGAGTAAACTTTTTGTTTATATTATGTTAAATCTTAAATAAGGGGTACACGTATTCTAATAAATCCTATAAGATATTATTATTTTCAATCAGTTACAGAGTAAACATGTCCTTTTTATTTAAGCAATTCGCACTTTTTTAACACAATTTTTATAAAAATGATTTTTAACATTTAAAACAAACACTAAAAGGAAACAATTTTACAAAATAACATTGTTTTTCAATAATTTCCAAAATACACATGCACACACACAAGCAAACTTTCGTGTATGTGTATTTTTTGACAGTTCATCTTATAAGATGATTGTGTAGAGAAATCTCATCACAACAGTCTCATAATACATCTTATAATACTAATATTTGAATCTACACGTGAAATAATTCTCTCAGAGAGCGAATTTGACACTCTCTGACACAAAAATCTTACATATTATGTTACGTCTAGACGGGCTGTAACAAAGAAACTTTATCTATCGCTCTCATTTAAAAAAAAAATAATAATAATAATGAGAGAGTTTATCAAATATACATTAAATATCACAATTAAAGCAGAGTTAAAGAGTTTCTTTGTTATTGTTTTGATCGTATTTTTTTTCTTGTTATCTATACATAACATTTAATATATGTACATATTTTCTTAAATTATTGTCGATCATCTTTATAACTTGTATCTATGATATTTTGAATTTTTTTTTTATAATACAATTGAAGAAAAAAATGAATTAACTCTTGCCTTTTAAATGTAAAACTTCAAAGTCGTAGGTGAGAGAAGGTGTGTTAGGGGTTTTTTCGGTAAATGAAAAACCAAGGATGGGAGGGATAAGTGGCAACAGCAAACAATATCTTGCTGGCGAATATTATAACAAAAAAAATAAAAATAAAAAAAAATAATAAAAATTCATTTTTGTATATAATAATTATGTGGTGAGATTCTGTTAAAGGGCTTTTAAAGCGTACGTATTTTTTTTTTTTTTTTTTGTTATTGTACTTTAGATCATTAGTAGGAACAAGTTCCCCGCCCACAATTACCGAACGAGTTAGTTTGCAAGTACGTACGTGTCGTTCCATACTGAGACCATCTAATTATGTTCAAACGATTAAGTCGTAATCTAACACAGAGATAAATAGACACAATACACCGGAAACAAAAAGCTGGAGAATCATTCGATTCATTTTTCGAAGCTGTTTCTACCATAATGGATAAACTTCCTACTCCCATGTCAGAAATAGAACTGATCGAAATTTTGGCAAGAAATTTACGTCCCGAAGTTATACAGGACCTATTATACGTCCACTCAATTCCACATTTGCGAAAATTGGTTAAAATGCGAGAGAATTTTTTATCTGAGAAGCATGTTCGTAAGAATTTTGTTGCAAGAAATCCCAACCTTAATTTTCCTCGTCGTATAGCAGAAATGACGTCAGATACTATTAATGCGGTACAAAATATGGAATTTAACGGAAAATGTTGAAATTGTGATGAGATGGGCCACCATTGGCAAGATTGCTTGAAAGATAGATCCGTATTTTGTTACGGATGTGGTGAAAAACTAGTTTACAAACCAAATTGTGTCAAGTGTGCCTCAAGAAAATCATCCTTTTCAAAAAACTTAAAGAATCCCTTTGCAAAAGAGAACAAATAATATTCAATAATAATCTTTCTTCAAAACCTAATATCCCTGATAACGACCCTTGCGATACTACCGGACTAGAGAAAAATAAAAACTTTTCAAATAAGTATGAAAAAATAAAAATCCTCCAACGCAATGTTGACAAAACCATTATTAATGAAGATTACTTAAAATCTGCTGAAGATCCAAATAGAATAATTTTCCCCCGCTTACCATATCATAAACGATGGCAAGTATATATAGAAAAGAGAAACCAAATTTTTAACGTAATGCCAATTTCATTAAGTTTAGGGAAGAAACAAAAACACTCAACACTGAGGTTGAGAAAATATTTTAAACGTAAGAAAATTTGTAAAAAGTTTTTAATTTCTACAATTGTTTCTGATGCCTAAGATATGCGATACTATGCCAAAGTTTATTTTCTAGAATTTTCTGAATTTAGTCTTCTAGACACAAGAGCCAATATAAGTTGCATTGGGTCAGATTAGCACAACACGATTTTTCAAATTTTCGAATTTTAGCAAATGTAAGTCCTTCGTCAAGACTGCTGATGGCAGACTACAATCTGTTCTGGGTTGGCTAGAGGCTGACATTACTTTCAAAATCACCACAAAAACAATAAAATTATTTATAATTCCGACCATTTCCCAACGTCTTATTTTGGTATTAGACTTTTGGTAGTCGTTTAATCTTTGTCCAGAATTTATTGGCTCTGCTAATATTGTCGCTTTAAATAGCTCACAATATATTCCGTCTATTTTACCTGATTAGTATGACTGATGTGTTAGCTGATTTTTCAAAATCTTCTTGTTCCACTGACGAAAATTTTTTTCCATTAACTCAGGATCAACGAAAAACACTAGAATCAATAATTAGCTTATTTCCCAGTATCGAAAAACAAGGTTTGGGCAGGACAAAACTAATTGAGCATAAAATTGATGTAGGTAATGCCACTCCTGTAAAACAAAGGTTTTACCCTGAGTCTCCAGCAGTGGAAAAGCACATGTTTCAGGAGATTGACCGGATGTTAGCTTTAGGTGTGATTGAGCCATCATCGTCGCCTTGGAGCTCGCCTATGAGGTTGGTCGTCAAACCGAATAAAATTCGTTTATGTCTTGAAGCCCGAAAATTGAACCTAGTTACTAGAAAAGATGCGTATCCCTTACCTAATATTGGTGGTATCTTTGCCAGATTGCCCAAAGCCAACGTAATTACAAAACTTGACCTTAAAGATGCCTACTGGCAAATTGGTCTCGATGAAGCCTCCAAACCATTAACGGCCTTTACTGTCCCCGGTAGACCATTATACCAGTTTGTGGTGATGCCCTTTGGGCTATGTAATGCGCCACAAACTATGTGTAGATTAATTGACGAGCTTATCCCTGCAGATTTAAAGAATTCAGTTTTTGGCTATTTGGATGACCTAGTCATTGTCTCAGAGGATTTTGAGTTCCACATAGAGGTTTTAGTAAGAATAGCATCACAATTTAGAAAGGTAAATTTAACATTAAATGTGGCCAAAAGTAAATTTTGTGTAACTAAGGTCCATTATTTAGGTTATGTTATAGGAGATGGGGGCATAACTACAGATTCCGAAAAAATCAGTGCAATTGTCAGCTGGCCTGTTCCTAAAAACTTAAAGCAGGTGAGAGGATTCCTTGGATTGGCGGGATGGTATCACAGATTCATTGAAAACTTTGCGTTAGAGGTATGTCCAATTACAGATGTGTTGTCAACAAAAAAGAAATTCCTTTGGACACCAGAAGCTCAAACTGCCTTCGAAAAAGTTAAAACTCTGCTTACCACCGCTCCTGTATTGACAAATCCGGACTTCTCGAAAAAGTTTTTCCTGCACTGTGATGCGAGTGATTATGGAATTGGCGCAGTTCTGGTGCAATTGGATGACCAAGGTGAAGAAAAGCCCATTGCATACATGAGTAAAAAGCTTACTGCAGCGCAGCGTAATTACTCCGTCACAGAGCGGGAATGCTTGGCAGCTCTGGAAGCCATCAAAAAGTTCAGATGCTACTTGGAAATGCAGGAGTTTGAGGTTGTAACAGATCATTCTTCACTTTTGTGGTTAATGAAGCAATCAGATTTGAGTGGACGACTGGACCGTTGGGTGTTCAAGTTACAACCATACAAATTCTCCATTAGCCACAGAAAAGGCAAAGTGAATATCGTACCTGATGCTCTATATAGAATACTTGTAGAGGCAGTAGATGCAATAGAAATTGTAGAGCCGGAAGTTAATTTGAATTCACCACACTTCGAAGACCAAGAGTACATAGACTTAAAAAATAAAATAATTCAAAATCAAGAAAAATATCCCAATGTTAAAGTAGAAGACAAATTTGTCTATATTCGTACAGAACATTATGCTATGGATACCCTATAAACTTCGCAGTGATACTATAAAACGAGCGCATGATACGCCTACTTCAGCGGACGGTGGTATGATTAAAACTATAGATTTATTGCGGCGTACTTGTTACTGGCCTGGTTTAATTTAAGATGTCAGAAACTATGTAAGAAACTGTGACATTTGCAAATCCACTAAGGCACCCAATTATATAATGAAGCCACCTATGGGTAATCACGTACCATCAGTAAGGCCTTTCTAAAGGCTATATATATCTTTTGGGATCCTATCCCAGGAGTAAGTCTGGCTTTATCGGATTGTTGATTGTACTTGACCACTTAACTAA
Source organism: Protocalliphora azurea (assembly GCA_932274085.1). NCBI lineage: Eukaryota > Metazoa > Arthropoda > Insecta > Diptera > Calliphoridae > Protocalliphora > Protocalliphora azurea. Next base: position 66,549,067 of record OW026519.1, read on the forward strand.
ACTTCACTGGCTATGTCCTCTGAGAAAATTTACATCCATTAACATTCAAAATTACCTGGAACAAAATATATTTCACGGTAAAGACATTCGCCCATAAACGACCTTTTGTCTAACTATTTTTACTATGTGCCACTTGAAAAATATCTAGTTTTGTAATGGACGTTTATATTCTTGAACCAAACACACGTACTTACATACCATTAAAGTAACATTACACAAAATTATTTGCTTGACTTTAATATCAGTTACTTATAAAGCAAATCACTAAAATAAATCTTTTTTTTTTTTCTTTTTGATGATACTCTTTTGTTATATTGAATTATATTTTTTTTAACAAAACAATTTATTTTCACATTTTTTATTTTTATTTTTTTTATCACTTGTTTGGTTTATTGATGATTCAGATCATATGGTTATTAATTCGTTGTTTTGTTTTAATGCATTATTCTTAATTATGTTCTTCTTCTTCTTATTATTCATATTGCATGAGCACATCTGATGGAGTATAAAAGTTTTGTCTGAGTTAAGGTTGACAGGGTTAGGAAGTTTCCTGTAATAGTGAAATATGTACTTTTGAGATTTTCTCGCTGGGATTAATCATTCTAAAATATAGTTAAAACTATATTAAAGGATCGATATAACTTTTAAACACATTTTATTTCATCAACATACACCTTTTCTTTCTACCATTTTTTCATGAAGACTGAACACAGCTCCAACATAAAATGATTTGAGACTTGGATAAATTATGGTTAATTTATGTGACAACATAATTTTATCTTTAATTAGTTGACATTTATTGCCAAATTTGTTCTAAATTTTTCATAAAGTTTCTTTTGACATAAGAAACTTATAGAAGATCCTTTTCCTGTAAATCATCCGAGTGACAACATCAATATCGCAATTATCGGAAAAAAATTTCCAACCAAAAGTTTCAAAAACATCAAGTTATCGAGGAAAATATCAAGTTATTGATTAAAATATCAGAAGTACAATTCCCACACCTGACCTGAGAAAATCCTCTTCTAGGAGATCCCTCTTAGCTAATGAGTCAACATATAAGTAATACAATCCTACCGGCGATTCCGTTTTGGTCACCTTTTCCTCTCCTATGAAAATTCACCTCGAACATCTTTACTCAGCATCAAACGCAATTACAGCAATACAATAAAACAAGTGATTCCAAATTTATAACAAAAACAATGTTCCAGAACCAAAAATAAAAGAAAGCTCAAAAAAAAAAAAACAGTGATTGCCAAATGTAGATAAAAAAAGAATCAGTGTTTTTAAAACACAAGACCTAATTTCCTACAGGACAATGATAAAATTTATATAAAACAAAATAAAATTGAATACTTAAAACTGATCTTAAAGTTATCTGAAAAAAAAAGAAAAAACTAAAATTTGATCATTTGCAATGTTCTTTCACTAGTTTACCAAATATACATAAACAAATACAAAAATTTAATCAAAAAAAAAAAAAAAGAAATTGCAAAAGAAAGAACCTTTTTCTTCACCATACAGCGTGTAGTTTGATTGAAATTGCTAAAAGAAAGAGTATATATTAAAAAAAAAAACTAAAAATCAAAAAATGTCATTTAACCAAATTTCCCTAAAATTTTGCTAAAATTAATTTATCTAAATTAACTATTCTAAGTTAATCTGAAATACCTAAATGCTAATTGACTAAAGTAAACTTAAATAATAAAAATAATAATAATAATAATAATAATAATAATAATAATAATAATAATAATGATAATAAAACAATGAATTTTCAAAAAAAAAACTAAATAATTAATTTTAATTGATTAAAGATTAAATTAAATAGTGCATCCAAAAATACTAACAAAAATCAAACAAAATTAATAATGCAAGTGATCTTTTAAACTTAAAAAAAAAAGTTTTTACACCACATTGTAGCACGCATCGAAGTCATGGAGAAGGCCTTCTACAGATTTTTCGGTTGGTGAGTGATTCTATTGAATTTTCTTTATTTATATTTCTTGCATTACAAAACAAACAAAAGCAAAAGAAATAAGCAAAGCACAAACATGTCTTTATTTATCATAAAGAGATGACGATTAGGTTGTAACCTAGTTATTTTTATCAAACATGTTGTAACCTACTTTTTTTGATCATATTATTTAAAAAAAAAACGTACTATGGGTCAAAATTTCTTAAATATGAAAAAATTTATATATTTTTGTAATTCGTTTTAAACTTATCAATTATAAAGAAAATCACACTTTATTAATCAACTATTTGATGAATTAACGTTTGTTTTAATATAAAAAATTTATAAATTTTTTTCCAATATTTTGTTAAAGAAATGTATTTAATTTGTTGGTTAAAACATATTATTATTATTATATAAAATTATTATTAATTGTTAAAATTTATTTTGTATGTTAAAGTTTGTTTATCATGAATATAATTTCATTTCCCCAAACAATTTTAGTAGAATCTACTTTATTTGAATCTTAAATTGTTTAACAAATTTTACAAACTCTGAATTTTTTTGAAATCTCATAAAATAAACATGTATAATATGATTGTGTAAATTAAAATTTTGGTCTTCTTATTGGTAACAGTGTAAGATTGTAAGATAAGTTTTATTTTGGTGTTCTAGAAAATCAGGAATATGCCACTAGAACATAGGATGGTGAGGGTATTGAGGCATGTGCATCCATAACATCGGGATAGCGTATAACTAGGCAAAGTATTTATTTAATTTTCAATTATATTTATTTTAATTAACGTAATTTTCATTTATGGCTAGATTTGGGGCTTTTTAGTTTAAAATTTTGTTATTTAGTCATACCAGACCATATAATAATTCATTTATTTAGATAATTTTTAAACTGGGAGTCTATAATAGAGCATGGCTAACAAAGTCTTAATTTCTGTAGCTTTCGAAAACCACAAGTATTATCAACGTTAAACTTATTATGTACAGAGTAGAGCGTGGTTCTTTTTAGTTTTCTTAACTTTGGTCATTTTTATTTGTGGTTTAAACTGGGTACAATAATTTTTGTGCATATTTCAGAATTAATTAAGTACAAGATCTATTGATTTACATTTAGCATTACATTACACCTGATAAGACATATAAAAAACAAGCTTACGTTACATTTCCTGGTGCTTAAAATCTCCGTTTCTAGCTTCTTGAGCCTCTTCTGTAAGCTCTCTAAGTGGAAGAATATTTCGTTCAATCATAATTTCGCCATTGCAAAATACTTTATGTACTGTTAGTGTCATTTCTTTCCATGGATATAGAGAAACAAGTAGTTTAGATATTTCTGTTGCATATTCTCCAAATCGAGCAGAGTTAATTTTGTGCTTACTATTAATTGCATTAATAGTATGTTAGTCCTTTCAAGTAACTCTTTATTAATATCAGTTATTTTTGATGTAGCTTCGAAATTTCCTAAAAACCTTCTTGCTGTGTTTCCATCATTTGTACTACCACCAGTCGGCAGAGGTTTGTCGATGTTTAATCCCGTCTCTTCTCCGAATTCATTATTGAAAAATGTTGTAAATCATTTATTTCATCTTTAATATATTCCACTAAATCCTTTGTTGTTGTCTTCGACTCCTATGTGTATTCGAACCAAATAGGTCTGCAAAAATGTTTTGATCCTGGAGTGGTGTTAAGCCATATATCTTCAATTGAGTTTTTACACTTTGATAAAGATTGCTTTAAGAAATAAGATCGCATTCTTAATGGCATCAAAGATGCTATAAAAACGCTTTTATAATCCGCCATTTTCTTACTTCCACTAGCATGTTTGTATTCAGGAAGGGCTGATAGTCCAGTAGCTGATAGCTCTACACATGCTTCTTTTTCGGTAACCGAAATAGATGGTAAAATAGCTTGCTTTTTTTCTTGAATATCCTTGTATGATGGTAGAATTGAGTGTCCGTTTTCAAGCAGTGCTTTTCTTAAAATTTGATATTTGTTTCGGCTGAGGTCCAGTTCAAGCATTAAAGCAATTGCTTCTTCCTCTGTAAAATTTGATTGTGATGTTGGAGTAGGTACACTTTCGGCAATCCGTTTAAGACATTTTGGTGATGCAGTTAGCAGTATTTCAGCAATATTAATTACTCTTGGATTGCTTCTCCTTTTTTAACATTTCTTTCAGAAACTTCTTCATTCGAAATTATAGATAGCTTATGGGTCAGTCTTTTCTTCTTAGATTTTGTACTTAAATCATCATATGTCTTGCAGGGTGCTTCAGCTGATATTTTGCACGCCGATATTTCTATATCAGTATTCATCCAATCGGAATGTTTAATTTTTAATCTGTTAGTACGCTGATTCAAGGACTTCATTTTTACGTCATACAACTTTAACAATCTCTCTATCTGAGATTTACCAATGACGTCAACTTTTGCATGATATGTAGTTGTTATGAATTCCACTATAGCTTCTAACCAATTAAGATCATTTTTAGATAAACTCCACAGAACACAACACAATTGTTCATGTTGATAAGGATTATATATATCTATTAGATATATCGCACAGGTATATATATTTACAGGTATTCTGTGAATTTTCATAAGGTAAAATATCTGAAAGAGTCAATTTGGAAGAGTACCTATACCGAATTCATTGATATTATATGTTGCTGGTAGTTATCACCGGAAAGGATACCTGTACATTGCCACTAGATCATAAATATATAAATTTTTAACCATCACCATAAAACATAAACACCATAAATGTAAACTAATAAAATACTTATTGATTAAGTTAAAATAGACATTTTTTGTTTGTTTTGTTATTTTAAATTCATTAATAGAAATATATGAATGCTTAGAAAAGGATAAAGATTTACTTAAATTTGGAAAATGTGGCAACCCTATTAAAAATCAAAAATATTTATTAATTATTTTTATAATAATATTTTGTTTATAGATATTAGTAAAAGTATACAGAAATATTCATAATTTTCTAAGTAAAAAGATCGGAAATTATATATGCTAAAGGATAAGCTTAATTTGGAATACATATTTTTAAAATTTCTTTCGCTATTTAAAAATAAACCAAACAAAAGGCCCAATTTGGGGTTTTTGGAGAAAATATATATCATATAAATTGTAATAACATATTTCAATCAGGGGTAGGGTTTTCCCGAATTCCCAAAAAAACTAATTAAAATTTCCAAAAATGGGATTTTTTACATTTTTGGCTATAGAATCCACATTTTTCCGAAGTCCCGTAGATTTTGATTTAAAACTTTTAACAACATATTGAAGATTCTTAAAATATATTCCGTTTGTTGATTTGTGCTTTGGGATTTGAGAAGAAATGGTCTAAAGTCAAAACTTTCATATAAAATGGGTCGAATTCGGGAGGGTGATCTTATCGGAGCCTACAACAATATATAAAAATATTTGAAATCGGACGAGAAACAATAATTTGGCAAGCGATTAAAAATTTTTTATGTCAGAGGTACCTAACTTTGAGCCCCCTTAACTCCGCCCCTGAGTGGTTTGTCGTACCCCCTTTCCAAACTTAACATTGTACACTCCTCTACTACGCTTGTACCAAATTTCATAAAAATCCAACCAGCCTATCAGAAGTTACAGATTTATTTCCAAAATATTTCGATTCTGCCCCACTGTGCATTGTAGAAAGAAATAGAGCTTTCGAGAAGCATCTAGATGGCGGTGCAGTGTATATAAATTGACCGTGAATACACCATTTAATCAGTCTAATTGGAAACATCGTTAAGTAAAGACAAATTAACTGCCTTGACTGTATATTTTTGTACATTATTAAAGTGTGCTGTATAAAATGTGTAATTTAAGTGCGTGTATATTAAAACACATAGTAACTATTTAAACTGTTATTGTTGTACATTTTTAAATAAAATAGAGTCGTTACAACTTTTAAAATACTAAACTGCTTTTATTTACAATCAAAGTATACGGGTTATTTAAAGGAAATAAACCATTATTTTCAATCAGTGCCAGGGTAAACATGTACTTTTTATTTAAGAAATTACACTTTTTTATCACAATTTTTATAAAAAAGTCTTTTTAAAATGTAAAAAAAAAATCCAAAATACATATGCATTCACACAAAAAATTTCAAAATTTTGCCTGTGTTAACAAAAAGAAAAATGCAAAATAATTAATTTTGTTTTGAAATGAAAAAAAAAGAATAAAAATGCGAAATAAGTTAAAATTTTCGATAAAAAAAAAATACAACTTAACATAAAAATTTCTCATGTACGTTTTCTCCGCCCCTTAACACAAAGTTATTCAGCCGACGTTATTTCTAATATTAAGAAATAAAAATGTCTTCGTGTAGACGTAGAGTAAAATAGTTGTGTAGAGGAATCGCATCATAACAATCTCATAATACTTCTTATAATACTAATATTTAAATCTGCACGTGAAATAATTCTCTCAGAGAGCGAATTTCGCACTCCCTAACAGAAAAATCTTACATATTTTATTACGAGTAGATAAGCTGTTAGTTCGTTGGAGAGAGTAGAAGGGGAAGGGAAGTAAAATACTTGTGTAGAGAAATCTCTTCACAACAGTCTCATAATACTTCTTATAATACTAATATCTGAATCTACACGTGAAATAATTCTCTCAGAGAGCGAATTTCACACTCTCTGACAGAAAAATCTTATATATTTTATTACGTGTAGATAAGCTGTTAGTTTGTTGGAGAGAGAAGGGAATACTAAGTTTTTGCATTCTTTTTCTCTCTCTCTCTCTCTATATATATATATATATATATATATATATATATATATATATATACAAAAAAATTAATTTAACTTCCATAAATTTATTCTTGTTGCGCCCCTGCTTGTACTTCAAAATGTAAAATATGGCAACACCAAATAAGAAATTCTAAACAGCTGGACGTTTTTTTTTTCTCACTCGTATGGTTTTATAATCATTTGCTGAATTATTTTCATTTGGCAATTTCCACATTTTTTCCACTGTAAATATGACAATTTTCGCCTCCAACTTATTAAAAACTGCCCGTTCTACATTGCGCCATTTAACTCCAACCAGTCTAACAACAAAATGCCAATATTCTGTTCAAGCAACTGGAAATGAGGTTGTGGTACAGCGTTTAGAGGGCAATCAAGCTGGTATAACAGTTTTAGGTCTGAATCGTCCTGAAGCCAAAAATGCGTTTAGTCGTGGTTTGGTGGAAACCTTTTCCGATATATTATCGGATCTCAAGCGTGATAATGCGTCTCGTGTGGTCATCTTAAGAAGTTTAACACCGGGCATTTTCTGTGCTGGCGCTGATCTAAAGGAACGCAAAAATATGAAACAAGAAGATGTTAGTGCTTTCGTTACCAGTTTACGTGAACTTTTGGTTAGCATTGAACAATTGCCCATGCCTGTTATAGCGGCCTTAGATGGTGCCGCTTTGGGAGGTGGTTTGGAAATGGCTTTGGCTTGTGATATGCGTACAGCAGCCGATACTACTAAAATGGGTTTGGTAGAGACTAAATTGGCTATTATTCCCGGCGCTGGAGGTACTCAACGTTTGCCTAGAATATTGTCGCCATCTTTGGCTAAGGAACTGATATTTACAGCACGTGTTTTCAATGGCAAAGAAGCTAAAGAAATGGGTATAGTTAATCATGTGGTACCACAAAATGAAACCAAAGATGCTGCTTACCAAAAAGCTGTTGCCTTAGCTGAGGAAATCTTACCAAATGGCCCAGTAGGTGTGCGCATGGCCAAGTTGGCTATTGATAAGGGTATGCAAGTTGATCTTAATACCGGCTATTCCATTGAGGAAGTTTGCTACGCTCAGGTCATACCGACAAAGGATAGATTGGAAGGTTTACAAGCTTTTGCCGAAAAGCGTAAGCCCATATATAAGGGAGAATAAACGGAGTAAAGACTTTCGAATTGCTTTAATTTTTTTTTCATCGGAAATGTGCATTTATTAATTTTTTAAGTTTATAGATTTTTTTATATATGAAAATAAATCGAACATTTTGGAAAAAATAGTTATGTTTTGAATGTTTTATTTAACATTTAAGATAGTTTTTTTTTTTTTTTGTACTTTTTCAAAGATTATATATACCTTTTTGAATATATGTATATATATATTTTTAATTTTATTATTTTTTATTGGTATTTTAAGAAAGAATTATGCTTCTTGTAAAGTGGGACTTATTGGAAAATTGATTTTTTAAATATATGCTGTGGTGTAATTACACGAAAATTGGATAATAAAAAATATGTAATTTAATTTCAAAACTTTTTATTAAATAGAGGAATACATCGTTTCGGAAATTTCAAAGAAAACATTAAAACGAATTTATTGTGTTTCAAAAAAAACGATCCCAAATAACAAATTTCTTTTAAATATAAAAATGTCATTTTAAAAATAATATATATTTTTTAAATTTTCGGATAGTTTTAAAGTTTTGGTCGTATATATAAACAATTGATTACAATTAACCCTACGGTATTATTTTATGTTATTTATTAAGATCATTTAATTTGTTACAAAAATAGGTAAATATACGTAGAAAATATATGTTTAAGTGTGTTCATGATGTCCGTCCATGTTAAACATTTAATAAAGCTACAAGTCGCAGTTTTTAGATAATTGAATAAAATTTAGCTTTATATAATGCAGGAACGAACTCTATTAAAATTGGATGATAATGCTTACTTATTATAACCTAATCCTCACACAAATTTTCTCCTAGAATACTTTGACGCATATATGGCAGTAATTCATTAAATCAACTAATGAAATGCGATTTCATTACTTATATTTTTTTACATTGCATTTTTTTTAATAATGGTAATGCTTTTTAATGATATCTTTTCATCAATAATTATTTAAAAAAATTCAAATAATTAAATAATAATCATGTTTTTGAGTTCATTATCAGTATTTAGGAGAATTTACAATTTCAATTTACAATACAAACTATTTTTTTAATTATATGTAATTTGTACTCTTCTATTTGGTACATATACTTTTTGCATAATTTTTAAAAATATTACATTTTATATTCCTCAAAACTAGTTGTAATGGAGATGTATATTTAAATAATTTAAAAATCTTTATTAAAACGATATTAAACAAATCCAGAAGTATTGGAAAAATATAAAAAAAATGTTTTTTATACAAACAATGCTTTTTCAGTAATTACAATCATTATTTGAGCATTATTATTATTATTATTATTTTTTTTTTGCAATTCATTTAAAATTATAATTAAAAAATCACTATCATTAAATGGTAATTAAATTTTTTACATTATCATTATTTCAAATAACGGTAATGAAAATTCAATGCTCAATGAAAAAATCTCATTTAAGCTTCGAGGCTAAAAAATTTTAAATATTACATAAATCAATACATATAGACCTTTAAAACCCCATTTAATATTATAGAATATATTTTATAAAAGCAAAAACCACAGTATCAAAATTTTATGAGGTTCGATCCTCAAAAATCCATAGCTCCCATATAAGGCCCACTTCCAATAATCATTAAAAAGAGCATAAATTAGCATTAGTAGACACCATATTTTTTGCACATGTAAGATTTTAAAATGTATAAATTGTAATTTTAAACTTCAAAACAAGACTTGGCCCATAATTAAGCATAGGTTCCACGTAGGAAAGTCTCCGAATATAATGTTCCTACAATCCTAAAGAATGTTTTCAATAATAACGCCGAAGTGATCCACAATTGAACACAGATTACATAAGATCTTACTCGAAAATCGGTCAAGCACGATTATAAATTTCTTACAATCCCAAAAGAAGTTGTCTGTGATGTTACAGCGTCCTATTAAGTTTTGAGCTATAATATTGAAAGTTTACGTAACCAAGCACTAATAGCGGAAGTAATATAATCAGATTGAGCCTTTACTTCAGAGTATAAATGGTGGACATTACTACATATTCATAAAGAATGGTGCAAATTACTTATAATGGGAAAGATTTGTAAGTCGTCACATGTTATCCTTTATTCCTCTTTACGAAATTCCTAAGTAACCTAGAAAGTTCAAAATTAGCTCAGTTATAAAACTAGTTCTCCTTCAAATCCTAAAGGAGACACTTTTTATAACATGGCGCTTTTGTCTGACATGAACTATTTTAAACATATTAAATTCAAATGAATAAAAATTGTATTTTAAGTATTAAATACTGCAAAGAAAAGTAATTGTACCCGTATATGTTAACTTTAAAGTCATTTCATATATAGAGCATGTTAACTAAATTGGGATTTTTTTAGTTTTTAATGTTTAAAAACACCTTAATCGCGACGATCTGAAGTATTGTCACTATATCTTCATTATTAAAGAAATGCAAGTATTCTAAAGTCAAAAAAGGTGCATGGGTATGTACCGTAAGCTTAAAATGTCAAATTTCTTCCTTTTTTGTTAATCTGGCAACACAACACTCAATTGTCAGAATTATCTCAACAGCTGTCTCAAGGCGAATTCAAGCAGGCGACTTTACTTAATAAGTTGATTATGTTTTTGGTACCTAGAACTGTCAATCTCGATATAAGCACAGCTTTTTCTTAACCGCTGAAGTGCCAAACTCCATGTATAAAAAAATTAATAAATTCGCCGTTTTGCTGTTCTTGTCACCTGTTTAATTTCTCTATGTTCATGCTGCCGTCAAAATTTATGCGTACAACAACAATTAATTTTTTTTGGTGTAACAATAAAAATTATTATTGCAATTATAAAAATTTTATGATGTCAAATGGTGGGCGCAGCAATGGAGGCTTTACCAATATTTACCAGTGGAAACCATCATCAATAATAGAACAACCATATAAAGTCGGCAATGGTCATGTTTGTTTAGTACTTAATCGAGAGATACGAATACCACAACATGTGGTAACAGAGTTATGGCAAAACGGTAAAAATGCACCAACAGATGACAATTTAAAAATATTAGTCATATTAATTAATATTGTTTTTATTGTTTTTCTTTTAATTGTTATTAAATAGCCTGTGCCCGTTGTTGTGTAGATGGTGGCAGCAATCGTTGGCGCCAGTTTCTTAGCAAACATAAAAATATTGAAAATAAATTGAAACCGCCGGATCTGATAAGCGGTGACTTTGACTCGATAACCGAAGAAACAAAAAAATATTTCAACAATCCAATCACACAATACTTTCATACGCCTGATCAAAGTGCTACCGATTTTACCAAAGCTATTAAATTGTTAAGGAATATTTTAGTGGAGAATCAATTAAAAGACATAATCGTATACCATGACACTTCGGGACGTTTTGATCAGATAATGGCAAATATTAATACCATATATAAATATGAAAAAGAATTTTTCAATATCTTTTTATTAAGCGGCAATTCATTAACATGGCTTTTAAAGCCAGGCAAACATTCCATAACAATACCCTTAGATTTGGTGCAAAACCAAAGATGGTGTGCTTTAATACCCATAGGCGAAGAGGTACCAAATGTAACAACCAAAGGTTTAAAATGGAATTTAAGTAAGTTGGATTTTTTCGCTTTTGTAATTATTATTATTTTTAATAATCACGTTTTTTTTTAGATAATAGTACCTTAAAATTTGGTGGCATGGTTAGCACTTCAAATACTTATGCTTTGTGCACGGTGGGAATTGAAACCTATGCACCCTTAATATGGTCCATGGGAATATTCAATTTTAGTGATGATTAACATCTATAGAGGGCGTATTATACTTATACATATATATATATATATATATATATATATTTTTTTTTTTCTTAAATTTATTTTTACCTGTGGTTATGCATTTTATTAGTTGAATTTTATTTTTATGTACATACATACTTTGTTTTTTTAATTTTTTCTGTAAATAGTGAACATACGTACAAATTAAATCCATAACACAATATACAGATGACATATTATTATTTGGAAAATAATGTTTCGTATTTGTTTTTTATGGTTTCGTGTTTTAAACGTTTTTAAAGATTTTTAACTATAATTAAAAATAATTAATTTATTTATATCGTCGAAGAGTCCTATGAGTGATTTTTTGATTTTTATCACATTTTGTATCGTTATTAGCCATACATTCACCCATCAAAGCGTTTTCCATTACCTTTACGGTTTTCGAAGATCCTTAGTAAAAGAAAACTTTTTTTTGCTACACATAGGACTTCTTGAAGAAAAATATTAAAAAATTATAAGTTTCATTACAAAAAGCCTGTGTCGATTTTTTTAAAATTTCTTTTGCCATTCGCGGTGGCCAAAAGTTATCGTTTTTTTTTTTTCAAACATACAATTAACAAATATCATAGCGAAAAATAAAAATCCAAAATTAAAAAAAAGGTTGCAAATTTACAAAAGAAAACGTTTTTTTTTCTGAAAAGTGGTAAACAAACACATAGGACTTTTCGCCAGCGCCTATATTTTTAACCCCTAAAAAGGATTAAGAAAAAAGTGATATTGAAAAGAAAGTGTTTCGTTAATAGGAAATCGCTAATATTTTTTTTCGAAAATTGGTACTTTTTGATAAAAGTACTTACATTCTTATCGAAAATTGGTACTTTTTCAAAAATACGGGTTTTTTTCAAATTTGTTTGAAAATTTCTTAAATTATGTTTTTGAAAATTAGTGCACTTATTATTGAAAAATGTTACTTTTTTTAACCTGGGATGCTTCGCTAGAAATTATAGCGTTTATACGCACCTCTTATTCGCAATTAAAAATACAGCAATACGAAAATTTTGCCGTATAAACGGTGAGTTAATATTTTATTTGCAAATTGCAACTTATCTCAAAAACTTTCTTTTATGCTCATAGAATTTTCGATGATTATAGTTGTATTTTTTTCCATCCAGCACGACAAATAAGGAAATATTGGGCATGTTCTAGAAATCGAAATGAAGTGAAACTGAAATCGAACGACATTTTTAGTTAAATTTTTTACAAAATGTCCGCAGTTTTTAGTGGATTTGTTCTTGTAGAAATAACTACTACACAAAGAATGAAGTATATAAAAAAGAATATTTTTATGAACTTTCATTACCGGGTCGTTTTTAAAATTTGTTCGATTTTAAATCCACTTTATTTCGATTTATAGAACATGCCTGTATATTTCTTTATGTAATTTGTGTACAAAGAGTGAGTTATTTATTAACAATAATCATCCTTATAAACGTAATAAATATCGTAATGAAATAAAGAAGTTTAGTGTAAATAAAATCATTTTTGGTATACAATATTTTTCTGAAAATTCAACCAGCTTTATTAAAAATCTAATAAAAAACGTCAGTATAAATGTTTAACGATCGTAACAAATCAAATGCAAAGTAGCAATTTTTAAATGTTATAGATCCTGGGTTTTCTAAAAAAACTGAGAAAATTTGTGAAAAATAAAGTAACCCACATAAAAATAACGGTTAAATACAAAAACAAAACTCTTGTGAGCTTAGACAATACATCTCATTTTTGTTTCTCCTAAAATTCTTTAAAGAAGAGAGTAACTCTGAGTACCTGTAGTAACTCTCTTCCGTTTAGGGTATTTTTTTATATTGGTTATTGATAACAGTTTGATGATTTTTTTTCTTTCCATTGTTTTTCTCTATTCTGTTTTAGTGGGTTTTTTCGTTTCGGAGATTTTCTCTGGCTGTTTTTTTCTTTTTGGCGTTTTTTCATTTTAGCAGTTTTTTTCGTTATGGCGTTCTTTGTTCATTTTGTCGCTTTTTTTTAATTTTTTGCGATTCTTTTTATTTCGGTGATTTTTTAATCTTTTATTTCGTTTGGGCACATTTTTTCGTTATAGCGTTTTTTCCGTTCTTGCGATGTTTTTCTTTCGTTTTGTCGACTTTATTATTTTTTTGTTTTAGCTTTTATTTTTTGGCGATTTCTTTTTTATTTTTGTGTTTTTGTTTCGTTTTAGTGTTTTTTCCGTTTGTTTTTGCCACTTTTTTATTTTAGCGTTTTATCGTTTTTGCGATTTCTTTTATTTTGGCGTTTTTTATTTTGTCAATTTATTTGTTTACACTCAGAAAACATGCTTTTTAAAAATGTTTACTTTTGTCTAATATGTATTCATTATTCTTATTATTATTATTTTAATGTACCCTTTTTGGAAAATTGATACTTTTTCGAAAATAAGTCCGTTTTAAGTTTTTACCCTACTTTTCTTGAAAAATAATATTTTTGTTGAAAATATCTCTTTTTTGGAATATTAAAAAAATAAATATTTTATTTTTTTTCACATTTAAATAAAATTTCAATTTTATTTTCTTGAATTATTCTTTTTTATTTAATTGAGTTAAATATAGTTAAAACGTTTATTAAATATTTTATAAACAAACTACTTATAAGAGGAGTGAGTTATTTAAATACTTGTTTTTATTTTTGCGAAAAAATATGTCAAAATGAATAAATTTTTAAAATGTTTGTCAACAATTTTTTTTGTGGATGATTTAGTGCGACAGTTTATACTAAATAAACAAAGAAATTTAAATCAATTTTAGAAAGGCAGTGTGAATAAATGCTAAAAATTTGTGTTTTTTTAACGAGAAGAAAATTAACTAATAAAGTTCTTAATTTGATTTTGTTCCTAAATATACAGATTTTTCTCCCTTAATTTATAAAATATAAACTGGCATTTAGATAAATATGCAATTTAAAAAATTTGTATGATAAATTTGGAATGATAGTTTTTAAATAACGAAAATTAAATGTAATTAATAGCTGGTATTAGCTAAAGAGTCAAATTACAGAAAGTTTTTTTTATGAACCACAAATTTATAAAATATATATATATATATATATATATATATATATATATATATAAAGAGAGGAGAAAATAAAATTTTAAATTTGTCCACAATAAGTATTGTAAAACAAACTTTTATATAAAATTTGTTCTGCAATTTTCTAAAATAAATTAAAAATTTTATTATAAAAAAGCTTAAAATAATTAATTTTCATAAATAAGTCTGAATAGTTTTATAAGTAGAAAAAATGGGGGTAAATTAATTAGTTAGCGAGATTAAAACTAAATAATAAATTATTAAAACTAACCTGAAGACATGTCATTAAAAACAAATTATTTATTCATTGCGTATAACACCAGCACCCACACCTCCACTATGAGCACACATAGAGGGTACAAAAGTCCAAACATCGGTTTCCGGATCATAAACCTCTACGGTGGAAAGATTTGTTTCACCATCATAACCACCAATAGCCCATAATTTGCCCATATTGGCAGCTAAGGCCACACGACTGCGTTTGCAATTCATGGGTGTTACCAAGGACCAAGAATCTTTAATGGGATCGTAAACTTCTACTGAACGAAGAAATGAATTGCCATCGTAGCCACCACAAGCATAAAGTTTGCCATTCAGGGCGGCCACTCCTAGGCGACAGCGACGATTTAGCATAGGTTTCATTTTATGCCAAACATCATTAATAGGATGATAACGTTCCACTGAATCGAATATGGAAAGACCATCATGACCACCTAAGGCATATACAAAGCTATCTAAGGCCGCTACACCACCAGCCGAACGATATTTCATCATAGGGGCTACCTAAAGTACGAAAAATAAAACAAAGTTTTAACATTTGTTACTAATTTAAGTCTTTTAGTACTCACAGTTTTCCATATATCAGTATTGGGACAATAGCACTCCACAGTATTAAGAGAGGTAACACCATCATAGCCACCACATACATAAATGCAATCATTTAAAGCAGCTACTCCTACAGCACTTGATTAAAAAAAAAAAAAAAAAATTATCATGAAAATTAAAAAAAGTTTTTGTAAACACCTTCTTTTACAGTTCATGGCACTGCCCTGAGACCAGAGATTTTTCTTGGGGTCATAGACTTCAACAGTGGACAAACGTTCAGAACCATTAAAACCGCCAAATGCATAAAGTTTACCATCCATAACAGCCACACCTACTCTAGATCTTTTTTTCAAAAATACGTTTTATAAATTTTAGACTTATTTTCACTCCCCATTAGTTTACCTCATCATAGACATTTGTTCACCCATACGCCATTTTTGTGTTATAGGATCATAGATTTCAACAGTACTAACCGATTCACCATTACTGGCTAAACCTCCAACGGCATATATTTGACCCGATATAAATTCACCCCTTTGACGAGTTCTTTTTAAAACAAATAATTAATATTAAAGTAATTAAAATATCAATAAAGTCCACAAACTTCATATTAATTTAACTAACCTAAAACTCTGTAAAAGACCCCTGCGTTCTGGCATCAAATGAAAATCTTTTGCCTCATCCAATAAATCACGACACTGATGTGAGGAACGTATCATTTCTTCCCGGGCCACACGATCGGCCAAAAATTGTGGCGATAACAAAGGCAAACGTACTAGTGCCAAAACTTGTGGAAACATGGGCGAACGTTTGTCTTCCGAGTACTTTACCCATTTCATACAGGCTTCAAAGACAACCTCTTCGGATTTAACATTCAAAAAGTCACTTTTAATCAGTTCAATCAACTCCTCAAAGTCTAAACTGAGAAACTCTTCCGATTGAGAGACTTTGGTGAAATTTGAATCGATATATTTGTCGGCGGCCCGTATTAGATGTGTACAACTCATGGAATCCGCAAAATGACGAATACCCAAGACATTGTGTGGATGAAAGCGTGAAATTAAGAAATCGGCACAGGCATTCCGTACCTTAAGTAATTGTAGGAATGAAGCACCCATCATAAGACTTTGGACATTTTGATTATCAATGCGTACTTGACCGCTGTAGGCAAAGTTGATCAAACTCTCCAAAGCTGTGGGTTCAATTTCTTTCATCGTTATCTCCTTAATGCGACTCTCGGCCATGTTATTGGTGAACATGGCATAAAAATAGGGTATGGTTGCAGCCAAAACAATGCGATGGGCTGAAAATGTTTGATCTTCAACCTGATAAAGTAAAAGATTAAGTTTTTTTTCACAAATTTCTCTATTCATATTACCTTTAAGGTAACATCACATAACTTGCCCATACGTCTTATTTCCTTCATTAAAGGAAAACTTTCGCTGAATAAATCTTCATGTTTATAGATAACAAATTTTTGATCATCTTCCACTGTTTCTCCCAAATCCATGGCTTAACTACTTGATTATTTGGTTTTTAAGCTAATATATATATTTTATTTATCTAAAACACAAGAAAACTAGAAAAGTATTGACTATTTTTTTGTGTACTTTTGTTTTTATTATTAATTATAGAACGGTGATGATTGTTTAGTTACTTTCTCGTTAGATGTAGCGATTTTGTAACTCAGCGATTTTTAGAAAAAAAAAAAAAAAAAAAAAAAAATATATATATATATATATATATATATATATATATATATATATGAGGGCGGATCAATATTTCCGTGACTTTTCGAACTTCCCTCGTAGTTATATGAAATGCAACAATATCCCCATCAAGTACCACCTGTTAATAGGCTACTGTCAAATTTTGAGCAAGTGTCATCATTTACTTAGCATTTAACAGCTGTCCAAGCAGCAGTCTAAATTATGGGTTTCTCCACATCTATTACCTTCAAAAGGAAAAAACAATAAACGGCGAATATTATGCCAACTTATTAGACCGGTTTAATGAGGATTTAAAAAGAAAACGACCTCATATGGCCAAGAAAAAAGTTATTTTTCATCAAGATAATGTACGGGTGCACACGTGTGCAGTCTCAATGGCAAAACTCTATGAATTGGGCTACGAATTAGTACCTCATCCGCCATATTCTCCGGATTTAGCCCCTAGTCACCACTTCTTATTTCCAAACTAAAGAAATGACACGGTGGAAAGAGATGCTCCTACGATGAAATTATTGACCAAACAAATGCCTACTTTAAGTACCTCGAAAAATCCTATTTTTTGGAAGGGATACAAAAACTAGAGAAACGTTGCACTAAGTATATTGAGTTAAAAGGAGATTATATTGAAAAATAAATTTTTGTTTTGCAAAAAAGAGTCACGGACTTATTGATCCGCCCTCGTATTATATATATATATATATATATATATATATATATATATTTCTTATTGGTCTGCACGTAACATAGTGTCTACATTAAACAATTTTTTTATCAAAACAATCAAAATTAACGCGAATTTGTGGAAGGTGGCAACAGTTGCACAAAAACAACAATATGGCGTATTCATTATTATTTTTTATATATATATGGAAGTTTTAAAAAAGTTGTTGGAACAATTTTCATTCAATATAGGGCCAGTTGGAGTAGTAGCCCTCATATAAAATAATATTAATAACCGCAGTAAACGTAACTCCAGGTCTACAACTGAGATTAACGCTGATATAATATGTGAGATAACGCCGGCAGAGGAGAGTAACCATTTTTTATTATATTATGTTATATATTAAATAAGGGGTACACTTATTCTAATAAATCCTATAAGATATTATTATTTTCAAACAGTTACAGAGTAAACATGTCCTTTTTATTTAACACAATTTTTATAAAAATGATTTGTAATATGTAAAACAAACACTAAAAGGAAACAATTTTACAAAATAACATTGTTTTTCAATAATTTCCAAAATTCACAGGCACTCACACAAGCAAACTTTCGTGTATGTATTTTTTGACAATTCATTTATATAAGATGGTTGTTTAGAGAAATCTCATCACAACAGTCTCATAATACATCTTATAATACTAATATTTGAATCTACACGTGAAATAATTCTCTCTGAGATCGAATTTGACTCACTCTGGCACAAAAATCTTACATATTATGTTACGTCTAGACGGACTGTAATAGCGAAGCGCACCGCGAAAAGGTAGTAAACAAATAAAACTGCCTGCAGAGGCACAGTTGATCGGCTCAAAGCAGCGCTTTGAACTCTTACACTTCATGCGCCGCCGCCGTTTTCGTCTGCTCACATCGGCTCAAACTCAGCCGCCGAAATTTTAAAATTTTTATTCAAATTCAACAAGAAACAAATTATTTTATGTTATTCGAAGTAGTGAATGCAGTGATTCAACCTGTTGTCATTATTTTTCTTACTAGTGCGCATCTGGGTGGCACAATATATTATTTACTAAATCCCAACCGAAAATTTAGCCGGCGCCGTTTAATATGTGCCATGTCGTCGTCTCCGGAAATTTTGTATCGCTTTGTTTCTCTGCCTATAGCATTAAATATTAAAAAAAGCTCTTTTTGTAACAAATAAAAGTGAGTGTTTTATTAAAACTCTAGTATGAAAATTTATATCAAATGAACAAAATGTAATAAATTTCGATTATTTTTATATTATGTATTTAAGCATATTTAATGTTTATATATTTTAAGCAATCTGGTCACCTTTATTTTTAATCTATGCAAAGAGCGGAAATTGCAGTTTTATTTACTTCACTTTTGGAACAAATTTTCGAAAGATTTTCTGAAGGCACGCCAAAAGGGCAGGAAGATAAAGGTACTATAATGTTATAAATGTGTAATATATATATATTTAATTATTAATATCATAGAAATTTTTCTTTTGGATCTACACAAGTTGTTGGGCAAACGTCTGGTATCGGCTGCCTTAAATATACTAGATAATAGCATCATTACCATTTACACCAATAATCCTAAAACAATTGAAGTAGCAGAAATTTTTGATCATAAATCTAATCTTTGTTTGGCGCGCTTGATTGCACCTTTAAATTACTGTACTTGTGAATATTTTAAAGAAAAAGTTTTAAACAGTCAGACTTCTACTGCTAGGCCATACTTATGTCAACACTTTTTGGCCGTTCGTTTGGCCATTGCTTTGCAGCATTCTTGCTTAGAATTTAAAGATGTCCCCTCCCACAAACTGGATTCATTATTAAACTCTTTTCTAACAGAAAAGCAAGAAGCAAACTAGAATCCAGACATTATTGGGAGACCACCAAAGTCTCATGCAACATTCTAAACAATTGTTTGAAAAGGGTATTTTGCGTAATTGGAAGATGTTGACTCAGTCTCAATATTCAAATTTTAAATTTGTTGGTAGTCTAAATCAAATCAAAACCTTTACGGCTGGCATTAAAGCATTGAGCTTTGGCGAAAATGGTTCTTTTATGATTAGCCAAGATGGCTTTAAATGTGTCGTTGAACAGGGTAAATGTATACAAGCTACCCTGTTCATAATGCCGCGCTACTTTTCGGAATTCTATGTAGATGGGATAGTTAAGTTTAGTATTAATATGAATATTCTAGCAGAATGTCTAAGTATATTTGCAGGCGTTGATTGCAGCATGAAAATGTATTATAAAGGTCCGGAAGCGCCATTAGTCTTAGTTTTGGAGCCAAATGATGAGCAGGATATAAGTACTGAATGTTCCATTAAGACAACACACCACGAAGAACCTATAGATTTTAATTTGAGCGATGAAAGCATAAGTCTAAATAGACTTTTTGTGCGGGGTCCCGATCTAGCAAGTATATTTCAAGAATTTGATAAGTCGGCTGAAGAATTGGAAATTACCATCTCACCCAGAAGACCCCATTTCAAAATCGATACCTTGGGTGTTATGCAATCAGAATCCAGTATAGAGGTGGCTAAAACAAGTGATATGATACTTTTGTTTAATTGCCGAGAGACTACAAAAGCCCGCTATAAAACCACGCTCATTCGTATGACACAAAAAGCATTAGGTGTAGCTTCTAAGGTGGCATTAAAAACAGATTTAAGTGGTCTTTTAGAGATGCATTTTATGATGGTAGATCCAACAGAGGCTGAAGTATATATCATATTTTTTATAACGCCTTTGGCGGATATTGATCTTTAAATAAAATTTTTGTTTAAATAAAAATTTGTGATAAAAAACTTTATTTTTTCCTTTTTTTTTATAAAAGTAAAGAAATGCGATTAATCGTAAATTTTATTTTTTTTATTTTGTTTTTGTAAATTTCATACCCTTTACCGCAAGTGTAAATGGTATATTTTGAAAGTGACCTTCCTTCATCATATAAATCGAGTTAGTCACTAAAATAAAATTTTTACGTAATCCCAATTTAGGTTTTCTTCTTTACTCATTCAGAAATTTTAGCAAATTTTAATATAAAAGGAAAAAATTAAAAACGAATCAAATCGGTACATAAAAAATCGAATATACATCCGAAAATGGTATTTTTTCGACTTTTTCCAAAGAAATGAACTCGGTTTATCAATAACAGAACTTTTTGAACTTCTGAAGCTCCAATGTAAGTTACGGATTTATATATATATATATATATATACATGTATATATAGATATATA
Organism: Protocalliphora azurea; assembly: GCA_932274085.1. Classification (NCBI taxonomy): domain Eukaryota; kingdom Metazoa; phylum Arthropoda; class Insecta; order Diptera; family Calliphoridae; genus Protocalliphora; species Protocalliphora azurea. The sequence goes on from OW026519.1 coordinate 66,570,329, forward strand.
TATATATATACAAATAATTGTGATAGATCTGTTCAAGAATGAAGACCATAGCTTATATAGGAACGTCAAAAAGTTAATCGATCCTTGTTAATACCTGATCGATTTAGTTAATTTTTTCCAACAAAAAAATTCAAAATAAAATTCCTGTGAAAGAACGAATATTTTAAAAATATTAAAAAAAATATTTTTTTTTTTTTATTATTGACTTTGTTGAAACCTTTATAAAGTAATTACATTGTTATGAGAATTTACTTAAAAGTATTACAACAATTAAAATCTAAATAATTAAATAAGGAAACTACTAATATCACAGTGTTAAGGAAAAGTTGTCAAAAAAACCTTGTACATACTTAAATGTTATAAGAAATTTTAAAAACAACCATCAATTATAACTCTTTAAGTAAAAAAAGAGTCTTAGTGAGTGTTTAGCAAATTTCTTATTATTTCATATGTAGACGTTCTGCATTTTTCATTAAATGACACAGTCAGCTCCCTTGCAAATGAATTAAACATTTTATGCTTAAAGTTTCTATGGAGTAGATCAGTAGAATATCTGGGGTGTAGGTTATGAATTATTTTCAGATTTTTATTTTGTATTATCTGTAATTTTCCTGTGTAAGTTTTAGCAGCTTTATTAAGCCAGACTTGGCATCCGTGGGTCATAATTGGTCGAATACACATTTTGTAAATAAGGATCTTGTTTTTTTAATTAAGTTTAGATCTTCTGTTAAGTAAGGGTTAAAGTGCATGGCCACATTTAATTGCTTTATCACAAATATACTGTATGTGTTGTTTAAATGATAGTTTTTTTTATCTAATATAATAATTGATACTATCCTGCAGAGGAATAAAAACTCCCCTAGAATATAAATGTTTTGTAGGAATACGTTTCTGTGATCTATTATATGGAAATATAATAGCTTGTGTTTTACTAACATTAACTTTTATCTTCCATTTATCAAAGTATTTATTGGTAGATTTTAAACTATCTTCCATTTTTTTGATTATTGCGTTTGACACCTTACCGCAGCAAATAAAAGCACTGTCGTCAGCGTAAAAAGCTACTTCTTGATTCTTGCGAATAGTAAAATCGAAAATATATATTGAATAAAGAGTAGGTGATAATACCGATTCTTGCGGCAGACCCGCAGGGATTTGTCTATCACTAGATAGCTTGTTATCTATAGATACAGCAAATGAGCGCTGATCTAAAAAACTCTTTATTATCTTTTGCAAATACGTTGGATAATTGAAGGAATTTAGTTTAAAAACCAGGCCTTCATGCTATATTGAATCGAAGGCTTTTTCAAAGTCAAGAAAAATAACTCCAGTGCTTTTACGATTTCTTTTGTTTGATTCAATAAAATTAACGACTCTTTTTAGTTGATGTATTGTGGAGTGTTCCTTGCGGAATCCAAAATGTTGAGGGTTAATAATATTATTTTGATTGGAAAAATCTAAAATTCTCTTATTAATTATTTTTTCAAATACTTTATCCAATAGGCTTAGGATGCTGATTGGTCTATAGCTAGACGGTAATTTAGGATCCTTTCCAGGCTTAGGAATTGGGATAACTTTTGCCTTCTTAAAAATAGTTAAAAAATAGCCTTCTATTAAACAAGAGTTGAAAAGTTTACATAGAGTTTCAAAAAAGTAATCGGGCATTTTTTTAAGGATAATGCTATTAATGCCATCTAAACCAGGGGCTTTATTATTTTTCAATAAAAGTACAAACGATTTAACTTCATCTAAATTGGTAAGCTCTACGTTAGATCTGTCAAGAAGTGTATCGTCAAGATCATGAATGAATCTTGAGACGGCCGAGTCCATAGGTGAATAATTATTTAAAGTAATGGTGTGTGAATCACCAAATAGGTCTGCTATTAAATTAGCTTTTTCATTGCCAGTTTTTAAAACTTCACCGTTTACATGAAGATCAGTAAAAGACATTTTGTTTCCTTTCAGTGCTTTTTTTACTTTCCAAAACTTTTTAGAGCCCGTGGGCAAATTCGAAATAAATTTTGACCAGTATTCATTGCGGTCTTTATTAAGGTGAAAATCAATAAGTTTATTTAATAGCTTCAAAATGCTTTTCAATTGACCAGTCTGCTCGATAATACAAGGGAACTGAATATGTCATGTTTTGAACTTGTCCAGAAATAACACAAGATATAGGTACATGGTCCGACTGTAAAACATTTGGATGTATCTCAAGGTTTGAAAAATGGAGGCACGAGTTAGATAAAAGAATGTCTACTGTGGACGGTTGAATGGGGTAATAAATGTAGTAGCTGGATTGAAGACAGTGGCTGTAGAGATCATTACCAGCCGAATTATTTGACATACAATTCCAATGTGTATGTTGGGCATTCAGATCACCGAAAATAAAATAGTCTTTTGAAAATAAAGTTAATTTATCCGAATCAGCTTTAAAATTGGTAATATGAACTGGATTATACGCTGAAGTAAATATAACTGACCTTCTATTAATCATAACTTGTATTGAAATACTTTCAGCAGTACTTGTTTTTATTTTTGGTAACAACGTATGCTTGCCTTGACAATTGAGGAAAATCATGATCGTCTTCTTTAAAATATGTTACGTTAGTTCTTCTGCTGGTCGCCCTAGATTTAGATGTTACTCGATGACGGATTTCTAAATATTGTTGACGACTTGGGCATTTTGGGTCATCAGCTCTATGGTTAACGTTTTTTAAGTTCTTCTTTATGCAGTTGTAGCACTTATAAATTATACTACCATCACTATTACCTTTATTGAGTGAACAAATTGCATACTCATGGTTTCCGGCGCAGGCTGAACACACTTCGATACGGTTACAATTTTTAGCACCATGTCCATACATAGCACACTTGGAGCATTGTTTAGGACCTTTATTGCCCTTTAGAGGTTTTCTCCAATATACAGATATATTACAAAAATATCTTATTTTCATAACCTCTCTTTTTGAAATATGTTGACGATCAAACTCAATGAGATAGAGGATCTTTTTGTTGCTAGTTCCTTAATGCTTACCGGGTTTATGTTGAGCGAGCTAACAAATTCTTCGCCAAATATCTTTGTGTCCAGTTCTGGCAGGCCAAATAAAACCAATTTAAAAGTTTTTGCATCCTTTAATTCATGCGTATAATACTGGAATTTTTTGATAACGAGTTTGATACAATTTTTGTACCAATAGACATCCGTTTGTAGGTATATTTTTCCCCAATTAATCCGATCACAGTTGAAAAACTGTGGGTAGAGTCCACAATTATTGGTGGAATCTTTTCTTTGATAGCAACTCCTTCTTCGTCTTCAGACAGAAGCTGAAACCTGTTAGCACTAGTGCTGGGACCGTCTGTAGTTTTTGGCACCTTGAATTTAGGGATGTTGCCCCAATGCTTTCTTCTTTTTTGACAAACATTGACAGACAAAAGAAAGTTAAAGCAAATTTAATTAAATTTTTTTACACTTTTTAATTTTAAAATTCAATTAATTTTTCTAGCAAAAATTAACACGATGTTTTTATCTTGAGGCAGAGATGCCAGATGATGAAAAAAAAAATAATAAATATACGTAAATGTATTAAAAACCAAAATTTTAGAAAAATATTTATAGCTTATCTATATCAAAACGAAATCTGTAGCTTAAACAGAGGCTTCGAAAAATCAAAAATATGTTTTGCTCGTTATCTCGATTATTATTGGACCGATTTAGTTCATTTCTTCACCATAAAAGTTTAAAAAGATTCCAAATCTTTTGTGCTTATAAAGAGGCTTCAGAAAATCTAAAACGGTTTTAAAAAAATAGTTTTTTTACATACCTCCATTTATGAACCGATATTGCTGAATTTCAATAGCAAAATTCTCGAAAGGATTTCTGATTGTTGCAAATAAACTTTTTTGCTCTTCGATGAACATTGTGGCAATTATGCTACGTTCATATACAGAGGATTTTTGAAAAACGAGGCGTTTTCTCAAAACACACAAACAAATTGAGTAGTATGTTTATGTACCTTCGGGACCACTTTTTTCATACAAAAGTTGGTGCATGCATAGCTGGGGTTGTGGTTTTTTGAAATGAGGATGAAGAGGAATTTTGAAGAGGAGATTGTTTATATGATTGCATGTTGTTTATGTTTTCCATCCCTGGTTAGTAATGTGTTTGTAAGAGAAATGAATAGCATTTGCAGAAAGAGTTTTGTAACTTAGGAGGAAAAATTGTTTTGCATTTTATGAAATTGAAAACCAATGAATTTGTTTTGTAATTTTTTTCTTGCGAGTGCATTAATAGGAGGAAAAATTGTTTTGCATTTTATGAAATTGAAAACCAATGAATTTGTTTTTGTAATTTTTTCTTGTGAGTGTATTAATAGGAGGAAAAATTGTTTTGCATTTTATGAAATGTGAAATGTGTATGTGTTGTGGTATGATTGTATGTTGTTTATGTTTTCCATCCCTGGTTAGTAATGTGTTTGTAAGAGAAATGAATAGCATTTGCAGAAAGAGTTTTGTAACTTAGGAGGAAAAATTGTTTTGCATTTTATGAAATTGAAAACCAATGAATTTGTTTTGTAATTTTTTTCTTGCGAGTGCATTAATAGGAGGAAAAATTGTTTTGCATTTTATGAAATTGAAAACCAATGAATTTGTTTTGTAATTTTTTTCTTGCGAGTGCATTAATAGGAGGAAAAATTGTTTTGCATTTTATGAAATTGAAAACCAATGAATTTGTTTTGTAATTTTTTTCTTGCGAGTGCATTAATAGGAGGAAAAATTGTTTTGCATTTTATGAAATTGAAAACCAATGAATTTGTTTTTGTAATTTTTTCTTGTGAGTGTATTAATAGGAGGAAAAATTGTTTTGCATTTTATGAAATGTGAAATGTGTATGTGTTGTGGTATGATTGTATGTTGTTTATGTTTTCCATCCCTGGTTAGTAATGTGTTTGTAAGAGAAATGAATAGCATTTGCAGAAAGAGTTTTGTAACTTAGGAGGAAAAATTGTTTTGCATTTTATGAAATTGAAAACCAATGTATGTATGTATGTATGTATGATGTAACAATGAGTTTTAGTTTTATTTATTTATTTTATTGATAAAAAAATTGAAAACCAATGAATTTGTTTTGTAATTTTTTCTTGTGAGTGCATTAATAGGAGGAAAAAATAGTTTTGCATTTTATGAAATGTGTATGTGTTGTGGTATGATTGTATGTTGTTTATGTTTTCCATCCCTGGTTAGTAATGTGTTTGTAAGAGAAATGAATAGCATTTGCAGAAAGAGTTTTGTAACTTAAAAAAAGACAATGCGTTTTAGTTTTATTTATTTATTTTATTGATAAAAAAATTGAAAACCAATGAATTTGTTTTATAATTTTTTCTTGTGAGTGCATTAATAGGAGGAAAAATTGTTTTGCATTTTATGAAATTGAAAACCAATGTATGTATGTATATATGTATGTATGATGTATTTATGTAATTATGTTAAAAGTACATACAAACAATTTAACAGGGGAGACAATTTTTATTTATTTTTTTTTTTGCACTTTTAATTGTGATGAAATTAAAAACTGATGACTTGTATAAATAGCGTTTGAGTATTTTTGTATGGTTATTTTTGTTTTTGTAAAGTGGAAACTTGAGAATTGTTTTGTTTATATGGAAAAAAAATAACTTTTTGTAAGGTTCTTTGACATTAATGAAGATGTATTTTATGTTATTGAGTATGGTCATGATTAATATTAAATATTGTAATAACAAATTAAGGGGAGTATTTTTTATTCACATTAAACATTTTTCATGTCTAGAATATGTTTAAAATTAGTTTAAGGCTCAATATTTATGTATTTATAATATTTTCTCAATTTGAAATGATTAATTTGAATATTCTAATAACAAACTATGGGAGTATATTTTATTTTTTTTAATGTTACATGAAGTAAAATTTTTTCAGGGGAGACAATTTTTATTTATTTATTTATTTTTTTTTTTTTTTTTTGCAAATTTAATTTGTGTTTTGTATTTTTGTTTTTGAGTATTTTTGGTTTATTCATCTACATATTTTTATATGGTTATTTTTGTTTTTGTAAAGAGGAAACTTGAGAATTGTTTTGTTTATATGCAAAAAAAATATCTTTGTGTAAGGTTCTTTGACATTAATGAAGATATATTTTATGTTGTTGAGTATGGTCATGATTAATATTAAATATTCTAATAACAAATTAAGGGGAGTATTTTTTATTCACATTAAACATTTTTCATATCTAGAATATGTTTAAAATTAGTTTATTTATTAGTTTATTATCAATATTTATGTATTTATAATATTTTCTCCAAATATTACTTCTTTTGCTACATTTCTTGTAAAACTTTTCTCTTTATTAAAATAGTTGCTTTTTTGGAAAATTGGTACTTTATTTGAAAATTGATTGAAAATTGGAATATTAGTAGGTTTTATTTGGAAAATAAATACTTTTATTAAATATTTATATACATTTTTAAATTAATTTTAACTTTTTCTGAAAAATTGTACTTTATGTATTTTTTTTTTTTATTAATTAGTACTTTTCCCTATTTAACGCAATTGAATGATAAAAACTGGACTATTATTTACAAAGGCCGTCAATCTTCAAATGGGCTTGCAACATTTGAACTTAGTTATAGCTAAAATTTTATAAATAAAACAGTTTTTTTATTTTTTGTTTTTTTATTTTTATTTTTATTTATTTAATAAAAATATATTAAACTTATATAGTGCTTATTATTATTTTATTTACATTATACTTAAAAATTATTATATATCTAAATTTAGAAGAAGATCTTCGTCTTCGTCCATTATTGTTTTATACTCTTCTAGAACTGAGTATGGTCTGACATCCAGTTGAAGATTTTCATCTTCCTCCATTAGTTCCTTATTCTCCGGAACGAAATTCAATGTTGCGCCCCCTGTAGTATCTGCAGTCTCCAAATAGTGTGAAAAGTCTTTTCTCCAAAACATTTTTTTAAAAGTTTAGTAGATGACACTTTAAATATTTATAATAATTACTTAAGTGTAGTTAAACCAATGAATTCTTTAACACCACTTCAAAAAATGATTCAAAATGAAGATCCAATATGTCACATTTGTAAGAAATTTTTAGATGATAATAGAGTGGCAGATCATTGCCATTTAACGGGTGAATATAGAGGTCCTGCTCACAATAATTGTAATTTAGAATATCAAATTGCCAACTTCATCCCTATATTTTTCCACAATCTTTCGGCATATGATTGTCATATATTTGTTAGAGAACTTTCATCTATTGAAGGTGATATAAATATTATTCCTTTAAATAAGGAATTATATATATCAATATCTAAAAGAATTTCAGTAAATGAAAAAGAAACATTTGAATTGCGTTTTCTCGACTCATTTCGATTCATGTCATCAAGTTTAGAAAAGTTAGCCAGTTACTTGACTGATGATGATTTAAAAATCGTTAAAACATTTTATAACAATAGTAATGAATTCAGTTTAATGAAACGTAAAGGAGTTTTTCCCTATGATTATATAGATTCAGAAAATCGTCTTCAGGAAACACAATTACCTTCTCGTGAAGTCTTCTTTAATAAACTGACTAATGAGTCGTGTAGTGAAGAAGAATATCAACATGCAGAAAAAGTTTGGAGTACATTCCAGTGTAATATTTTATTAGATTATTTACTTTTATATCTCAAAGCAGATGTTCTTCTACTTTGTGATATATTTGAAAATTTTAGAAAAGTTTGTAAAAACATTTACAATTTAGAACCTTGTCAATATTATACTTCACCTGGTCTGTCTTGGGATGCAATGTTGAAAACTACACAAATAGAATTAGAACTATTAACAGACATTAATATGTATAATTTTATCGTTCGAGGTATAAGGGGAGGTATTGTTCAATGCAGTAACCGTCATTCCATAACCAATAATAAATATGTTAGTGATTATGATTCCACGATGGAATCAAATTATCTTATATATTTAGATGTAAATAATTTATACGGTTATGCAATGTCTCAATACCTTCCTTTTAAAAATTTTGAATGGGTTGAAAACATTGAAGATTTTAACTTAAATGATATTAAAGACGATTCTCCAATAGGATATATATTAGAAGTAGACTTAGATTACCCTTGTACATTACATGACTATCATAATGACTTACCATTTTGTGCAGAAAATAAAAAATTGAATCAATGAAACAGAAAAAATTAATTACAGATTTAAACAATAAAACAAATTATGTAATTCACTATAAAAATCTTCAACAATGTATTGAAAATGGTTTAATTTTAAAGAAAATCCATAGAATTCTTAAATTTAATCAATCAGATTGGTTGAAAAAATATATTGATTTAAACAATCATCATAGAACTTTAACAAAAAATTCTTTTGAACAAAACTTTTTTAAATTGCTAAATAATGCTGTATGTGGTAAGACTATGGAAAATGTTGACAAGAGTAAAGATATAAAAATAGTTTGTGAATGGGAGAATAGAAAAAAACGGTTAGGAGCTAGATCTCTTATAGCTAAACCAAACTTTCATAGTGCTCTTCAAATTAATGAAAATATGATTGCAATCGAAATGAGAAGAGTAAAAACAGTGTATAATAAACCGATATATATTGGGTTTTCAGTTTTAGAGTTATCAAAATGGAAAATGTATAATTTTCATTACGATTACATGAAACCTAAATATCTTGATAATATTAATCTAAATTATATGGATACAGATTCATTTATATATAATATCAGAACAAATGACTTGTATGATGATATTCGAAATGATATTACTACTCATTTCGATACGTCGGCATATCCAAAAGATAATATATATAATATTCCACTTGTAAATAAAAAAGTTTTGAGAATGATGAAAGATGAATGTAATGGTAAGGTTATTAAAGAATTCATTGGTTTAAGAGCAAAAATGTATTCAGTTAAAATTGATATAGATGAAAAAGAAATTAAAAAAATTAAAGGTGTTAAACAATGTGTAACAGCTAAACTATCAATTAATGATTTTAGAAAATGTCTATTAGAGAAAAAACTATATTATGACCCTATGTATATATAATGTATGAAAAAAATAATAAAAACAATATAATAAAGAAAAAAAATATAGTTTTTATTTACTTATAATATTTATTAAATAAAAATTTTAAACATAAGTGACCACAATTAAATGTATTAAATTTTTGTTTCTGTTTATAATTATATTCAATGGGAGTTTCTGTAGTAGTAGGGAAATGGGACGGCAATAGTTGTTTTTGTTTTTAATGAGGAGTAAGAGGAATTTTGAAAAGGAAATTGTTTGTATGAAATTGAAAACCAATGAATTTGTTTTGTAATTTTTTCTTGTGAGTGCATTAATAGGAGGAAAAATTGTTTTGCATTTTATGCAAAACAATTTTTCCTTTTATTTATTTATTTTTTTGCACTTTTAATTGTGATGAAATTAAAAACTGATGAATTGTATAAATAGCGTTTGAGTATTTTTGGTTTATTCATCCACATATTTTTATATGATTATTTTTGTTTTTGTAAAGTGGAAACTTGAGAATTGTTTTGTTTATATGGAAAAAAAAAATAACTTTGTGTAAGGTTCTTTGACATTAATGAAGATGTATTTTATGTTGTTGAGTATGGTCATGATTAATATTAAATATTGTAATAACAAATTAAGGGGAGTATTTTTTATTCACATTAAAAGAATATGTTTAAAATTAGTTTAAGACTCAATATTTATGTATTTATAATATTTTCTCAATTTGAAATGATTAATTTGAATATTCTAATAACATTTTTCTAAAAAAAAAAAAAAAAAAAATTTTTCTTTAAAAAAAAAAAATTTTTTTTCTGAAAAAAAAAATTTTTCTGAAAAAAAAAAAAATTTTTCTGAAAAAAAAAAAAATTTTTTTTCTGAAAAAAAAAATTTTTCTGAAAAAAAAAAAATTTTTTTTTTTTAAAGAAAAATTTTTTTTTTTTTTTTTTAAGAAAAAATTTTTTTTTTTCAGAAAAAAAATTTTTTTTTTTTTAAATAAAAAATTTTTTTTTTTTTTTTTTTTTTAAGAAAAAATTTTTTTTTTTTCAGAAAAATTTTTTTTTTTTTCAGAAAAATTTTTTTTTTCAGAAAAAAAATTTTTTTTTTTTAAAGAAAAATTTTTTTTTTTTTTTTTTTTTAGAAAAATGTTATTAGAATATTCAAATTAATCATTTCAAATTGAGAAAATATTATAAATACATAAATATTGAGTCTTAAACTAATTTTAAACATATTCTTTTAATGTGAATAAAAAATACTCCCCTTAATTTGTTATTACAATATTTAATATTAATCATGACCATACTCAACAACATAAAATACATCTTCATTAATGTCAAAGAACCTTACACAAAGTTATTTTTTTTTTCCATATAAACAAAACAATTCTCAAGTTTCCACTTTACAAAAACAAAAATAATCATATAAAAATATGTGGATGAATAAACCAAAAATACTCAAACGCTATTTATACAATTCATCAGTTTTTAATTTCATCACAATTAAAAGTGCAAAAAAATAAATAAATAAAAGGAAAAATTGTTTTGCATAAAATGCAAAACAATTTTTCCTCCTATTAATGCACTCACAAGAAAAAATTACAAAACAAATTCATTGGTTTTCAATTTCATACAAACAATTTCCTTTTCAAAATTCCTCTTACTCCTCATTAAAAACAAAAACAACTATTGCCTTCCCATTTCCCTACTACTACAGAAACTCCCATTGAATATAATTATAAACAGAAACAAAAATTTAATACATTTAATTGTGGTCACTTATGTTTAAAATTTTTATTTAATAAATATTATAAGTAAATAAAAACTATATTTTTTTTCTTTATTATATTGTTTTTATTATTTTTTTCATACATTATATATACATAGGGTCATAATATAGTTTTTTCTCTAATAGACATTTTCTAAAATCATTAATTGATAGTTTAGCTGTTACACATTGTTTAACACCTTTAATTTTTTTAATTTCTTTTTCATCTATATCAATTTTAACTGAATACATTTTTGCTCTTAAACCAATGAATTCTTTAATAACCTTACCATTACATTCATCTTTCATCATTCTCAAAACTTTTTTATTTACAAGTGGAATATTATATATATTATCTTTTGGATATGCCGACGTATCGAAATGAGTAGTAATATCATTTCGAATATCATCATACAAGTCATTTGTTCTGATATTATATATAAATGAATCTGTATCCATATAATTTAGATTAATATTATCAAGATATTTAGGTTTCATGTAATCGTAATGAAAATTATACATTTTCCATTTTGATAACTCTAAAACTGAAAACCCAATATATATCGGTTTATTATACACTGTTTTTACTCTTCTCATTTCGATTGCAATCATATTTTCATTAATTTGAAGAGCACTATGAAAGTTTGGTTTAGCTATAAGAGATCTAGCTCCTAACCGTTTTTTTCTATTCTCCCATTCACAAACTATTTTTATATCTTTACTCTTGTCAACATTTTCCATAGTCTTACCACATACAGCATTATTTAGCAATTTAAAAAAGTTTTGTTCAAAAGAATTTTTTGTTAAAGTTCTATGATGATTGTTTAAATCAATATATTTTTTCAACCAATCTGATTGATTAAATTTAAGAATTCTATGGATTTTCTTTAAAATTAAACCATTTTCAATACATTGTTGAAGATTTTTATAGTGAATTACATAATTTGTTTTATTGTTTAAATCTGTAATTAATTTTTTCTGTTTCATTGATTCAATTTTTTATTTTCTGCACAAAATGGTAAGTCATTATGATAGTCATGTAATGTACAAGGGTAATCTAAGTCTACTTCTAATATATATCCTATTGGAGAATCGTCTTTAATATCATTTAAGTTAAAATCTTCAATGTTTTCAACCCATTCAAAATTTTTAAAAGGAAGGTATTGAGACATTGCATAACCGTATAAATTATTTACATCTAAATATATAAGATAATTTGATTCCATCGTGGAATCATAATCACTAACATATTTATTATTGGTTATGGAATGACGGTTACTGCATTGAACAATACCTCCCCTTATACCTCGAACGATAAAATTATACATATTAATGTCTGTTAATAGTTCTAATTCTATTTGTGTAGTTTTCAACATTGCATCCCAAGACAGACCAGGTGAAGTATAATATTGACAAGGTTCTAAATTGTAAATGTTTTTACAAACTTTTCTAAAATTTTCAAATATATCACAAAGTAGAAGAACATCTGCTTTGAGATATAAAAGTAAATAATCTAATAAAATATTACACTGGAATGTACTCCAAACTTTTTCTGCATGTTGATATTCTTCTTCACTACACGACTCATTAGTCAGTTTATTAAAGAAGACTTCACGAGAAGGTAATTGTGTTTCCTGAAGACGATTTTCTGAATCTATATAATCATAGGGAAAAACTCCTTTACGTTTCATTAAACTGAATTCATTACTATTGTTATAAAATGTTTTAACGATTTTTAAATCATCATCAGTCAAGTAACTGGCTAACTTTTCTAAACTTGATGACATGAATCGAAATGAGTCGAGAAAACGCAATTCAAATGTTTCTTTTTCATTTACTGAAATTCTTTTAGATATTGATATATATAATTCCTTATTTAAAGGAATAATATTTATATCACCTTCAATAGATGAAAGTTCTCTAACAAATATATGACAATCATATGCCGAAAGATTGTGGAAAAATATAGGGATGAAGTTGGCAATTTGATATTCTAAATTACAATTATTGTGAGCAGGACCTCTATATTCACCCGTTAAATGGCAATGATCTGCCACTCTATTATCATCTAAAAATTTCTTACAAATGTGACATATTGGATCTTCATTTTGAATCATTTTTTGAAGTGGTGTTAAAGAATTCATTGGTTTAACTACACTTAAGTAATTATTATAAATATTTAAAGTGTCATCTACTAAACTTTTAAAAAAATGTTTTGGAGAAAAGACTTTTCACACTATTTGGAGACTGCAGATACTACAGGGGGCGCAACATTGAATTTCGTTCCGGAGAATAAGGAACTAATGGAGGAAGATGAAAATCTTCAACTGGATGTCAGACCATACTCAGTTCTAGAAGAGTATAAAACAATAATGGACGAAGACGAAGATCTTCTTCTAAATTTAGATATATAATAATTTTTAAGTATAATGTAAATAAAATAATAATAAGCACTATATAAGTTTAATATATTTTTATTAAATAAATAAAAATAAAAATAAAAAAACAAAAAATAAAAAAACTGTTTTATTTATAAAATTTTAGCTATAACTAAGTTCAAATGTTGCAAGCCCATTTGAAGATTGACGGCCTTTGTAAATAATAGTCCAGTTTTTATCATTCAATTGCGTTAAATAGGGAAAAGTACTAATTAATAAAAAAAAAAAATACATAAAGTACAATTTTTCAGAAAAAGTTAAAATTAATTTAAAAATGTATATAAATATTTAATAAAAGTATTTATTTTCCAAATAAAACCTACTAATATTCCAATTTTCAATCAATTTTCAAATAAAGTACCAATTTTCCAAAAAAGCAACTATTTTAATAAAGAGAAAAGTTTTACAAGAAATGTAGCAAAAGAAGTAATATTTGGAGAAAATATTATAAATACATAAATATTGATAATAAACTAATAAATAAACTAATTTTAAACATATTCTAGATATGAAAAATGTTTAATGTGAATAAAAAATACTCCCCTTAATTTGTTATTAGAATATTTAATATTAATCATGACCATACTCAACAACATAAAATATATCTTCATTAATGTCAAAGAACCTTACACAAAGATATTTTTTTTGCATATAAACAAAACAATTCTCAAGTTTCCTCTTTACAAAAACAAAAATAACCATATAAAAATATGTAGATGAATAAACCAAAAATACTCAAAAACAAAAATACAAAACACAAATTAAATTTGCAAAAAAAAAAAAAAAAAATAAATAAATAAATAAAAATTGTCTCCCCTGAAAAAATTTTACTTCATGTAACATTAAAAAAAATAAAATATACTCCCATAGTTTGTTATTAGAATATTCAAATTAATCATTTCAAATTGAGAAAATATTATAAATACATAAATATTGAGCCTTAAACTAATTTTAAACATATTCTAGACATGAAAAATGTTTAATGTGAATAAAAAATACTCCCCTTAATTTGTTATTACAATATTTAATATTAATCATGACCATACTCAATAACATAAAATACATCTTCATTAATGTCAAAGAACCTTACAAAAAGTTATTTTTTTTCCATATAAACAAAACAATTCTCAAGTTTCCACTTTACAAAAACAAAAATAACCATACAAAAATACTCAAACGCTATTTATACAAGTCATCAGTTTTTAATTTCATCACAATTAAAAGTGCAAAAAAAAAAATAAATAAAAATTGTCTCCCCTGTTAAATTGTTTGTATGTACTTTTAACATAATTACATAAATACATCATACATACATATATACATACATACATTGGTTTTCAATTTCATAAAATGCAAAACAATTTTTCCTCCTATTAATGCACTCACAAGAAAAAATTATAAAACAAATTCATTGGTTTTCAATTTTTTTATCAATAAAATAAATAAATAAAACTAAAACGCATTGTCTTTTTTTAAGTTACAAAACTCTTTCTGCAAATGCTATTCATTTCTCTTACAAACACATTACTAACCAGGGATGGAAAACATAAACAACATACAATCATACCACAACACATACACATTTCATAAAATGCAAAACTATTTTTTCCTCCTATTAATGCACTCACAAGAAAAAATTACAAAACAAATTCATTGGTTTTCAATTTTTTTATCAATAAAATAAATAAATAAAACTAAAACTCATTGTTACATCATACATACATACATACATACATTGGTTTTCAATTTCATAAAATGCAAAACAATTTTTCCTCCTAAGTTACAAAACTCTTTCTGCAAATGCTATTCATTTCTCTTACAAACACATTACTAACCAGGGATGGAAAACATAAACAACATACAATCATACCACAACACATACACATTTCACATTTCATAAAATGCAAAACAATTTTTCCTCCTATTAATACACTCACAAGAAAAAATTACAAAAACAAATTCATTGGTTTTCAATTTCATAAAATGCAAAACAATTTTTCCTCCTATTAATGCACTCGCAAGAAAAAAATTACAAAACAAATTCATTGGTTTTCAATTTCATAAAATGCAAAACAATTTTTCCTCCTATTAATGCACTCGCAAGAAAAAAATTACAAAACAAATTCATTGGTTTTCAATTTCATAAAATGCAAAACAATTTTTCCTCCTCTTAATGCACTCGCAAGAAAAAAATTACAAAACAAATTCATTGGTTTTCAATTTCATAAAATGCAAAACAATTTTTCCTCCTAAGTTACAAAACTCTTTCTGCAAATGCTATTCATTTCTCTTACAAACACATTACTAACCAGGGATGGAAAACATAAACAACATACAATCATACCACAACACATACACATTTCACATTTCATAAAATGCAAAACAATTTTTCCTCCTATTAATACACTCACAAGAAAAAATTACAAAAACAAATTCATTGGTTTTCAATTTCATAAAATGCAAAACAATTTTTCCTCCTATTAATGCACTCGCAAGAAAAAAATTACAAAACAAATTCATTGGTTTTCAATTTCATAAAATGCAAAACAATTTTTCCTCCTAAGTTACAAAACTCTTTCTGCAAATGCTATTCATTTCTCTTACAAACACATTACTAACCAGGGATGGAAAACATAAACAACATGCAATCATATAAACAATCTCCTCTTCAAAATTCCTCTTCCTCCTCATTTCAAAAAACCACAACCCCAGCTATGCATGCACCAACTTTTGTATGAAAAAAGTGGTCCCGAAGGTACATAAACATACTACTAAATTGAATTGTTTTTTTCATATATTTCAAGGCAAAAAACATCACGATTCGAGTTCTTTAATTATTTAACACACAAAAAATAAAAATTTCCATACAGGGAACATAATATGTAAGATTTTTCTGTCAGAGAGCGTCAAATTCGCTCTCTGAGAGAATTATTTCATGTGTATATTCAAATATTAGTAGTATAAGATGTATTATGAGACTGTTGTGATGAGATTTCTCTACACAACCATCCCCTGCAAGCATTTAGGGAATTCTTTTTCGAAATAGCTCACTAATTCGCCACTCTTAGAAGTGCAATAGAAGATTTCTCTCAATTTTCCAACAACAAAATATATTAGTATACGAATTGAATCTTCTAGGCGTAACTTCTTTAATCACTATTGGAAGTTGTTTGGATAACAGTTACAGTTATCCAAAAGCGAAAACACTATTTTTCAACAACTTTTCTAGCATTTGGAAGATTGTTGTTTACCAATCCACATAATCTGTCGAATTCGGCACTCTAAGATGATTAATAGTAGAATGTGCAAAACTTTACAAAAACAACACACATTAGGTTCGAAATTTTATCATAAAATCATGATTTTGGCGATTGTTTACATTTCATAATGGGAAAAAGAACAAGCAGAAACAATATAATTTTTCTTAGTAAAAATATAAATTTTCAAGTGATTAGAGTGAAAAAATATTAACATTAAATAAAATTATTTATGTAAACTGATGTGAAACAAAAAATTCATAAGTTTTAAATAAAAATTAAGAAAATAAGGTAAGCATTTATCATAATTTAAAAGATATTATTAAAAATTCAACTAGTTCTGGGCAAGCGAATAAATTTAGAAAAACATTTTCATTTTCTATAAAAATAAAAAAATATGTTGTTAGCAATTTGAGGGCCAGAAAATTTGGTTTTATATAAAATTCTTAATAACTAAAACAACGTTTTTTAAAAGTGTGGGAGTTTGACTTATGTATGACATGCCCCCAGCAAAAGTCGCTAATACAGCAATTTTTGGCAATGCATCGCTTTGAGTATCAGAAAAATATTTTAGCAGAGCTGAATTTTTGCATTTTAAATTTTAAAAGGAATTTATAATTTTCAAAATTTTATTTATAATTTTCAAAATTTTAAGTTTAAGTTAAGAATTCAAACATTGTTGTTATTAAATATTTTGAAGAAATTGTTTTGTTGTTGTAATGCTTGAAATGTGTGGAGTAGATTATTTAGAAAACGTATATTATATTACTGAGTAACATTGCGGAAATATTGAATTACACATTTTATAATGCGAACACAAGAGCCATCTTTGGTAATATTTTTGAAATGAAAAATGTATATGAATTTTTCTTTTACTATCATAAATTAATGCCACACATTTCACATTTCAAATTTCATTTTTTCAAAATATTTTACAACAACATTTCATTACTTTTTCTAATGTTTAAAAAAAAATTATAAAAAGTGTATACGACTATGACTGCATAAAGTATAATATCGTTATTTTAAAAAAACCAGAATGCCACTTTTTTATTACTCGAATTGGTGGTAATGATATGCCGACATTTTTGAAAATGGCTTTAAGAAGCATTATAAGTGATGAACTAGCAATTGGTTTGACGTGGCGTGGAACACCAGAAAAGCCAAGCATCCAACAATTCACAATATTTCAAGTAATAAGAGGTAAGTAAATAAAATTAAATAAATAAATAAATATGACAACATTTTCTTAATTTTCCATAATCTTCTTAATAGATTTGTGCCTATTAAAACATACATCATCAAATAAAAGTAAATAAAAGAAAAAATAAAGTTAAACACGTATAAAATAAATTAGAATATTAATTTTAGAATATTAATTAAATAATCTTATTGTACTTTATTAAATTTGAAATCATATTTCTTTTCTAATTTTGTATTTAAAATATTTCTTAGTATTCTTTTTTAATTTTTTCATTTATTTAATTGTTTTTTGTTAATTTGAATTGAAAATATTGTTGTGTAATTAATTTTATTGCTTTCCATAATATATATCAGAAAGAATTAATTTTGTGATTTAAAAAATTTTAATATTTTCATTTTAAATTGTAAGTATTACTAGCATTATTATTTTAAAAATTTTATGCAAAATAGTTTTAAAATTCTACAAATATTTTCTATCGAAAGTATAACTACGTCGGCACACCGGGAAGTTGATATGTTTCGCTTTTACTATTGAATTCTCATATAGTTAGAAATAGCATCTTTTGAGTAACGCTTTAGTGGGGATTGGAAGATTCGAATTAGGATTTTTTATTAGACACTTTTTACTGCGGAATAGTAGATCTTAATACGTGACGTACAAAATTTACTAAAGCGTTACGAATTCTGATCTACTTAGTAACACCGTTCGTTAAGAAATGTGCCACTAAGAGATAATTCCTTTTGAGTAACGCTTTAGTGGGGATTTGAAGATTCGAATTAGTGACATTCAATACTGACTAAAGCGTTACTCAAAAGGAACTATCGCTTAGTGGCACAGTTCTTCCCGAACGGTGTTACTAAGTAGATCAGAATTCGATAGTAAAAGCGACGCATATCAACTTCCTGGCGTGTCGATATAGTTACGATTTCGATAGATAATGTTTGCAGGGTCTTATATAAATGAATTGTCAAAAAAATACACACACACGGAAGTTTGTATGTGTGTGTGCTTATATATTTTGGAAATTAGTAAAAAAAAAAACAATATTTTTGTAAAATTATTTTCTTTTAATGATTATTTTACATTTAAAAAAATATTTTTATAAAAATTGTGTTAAAAACGTGTGATTTTTTTAAATAAAAAGTACATGTTTATTCTGTGACTGATTGAAAATAATGATATCTTATAAGATTTATTAGAGTACGTGTACTCCTTACTTAAGATCAAACATAATATTAAAAAAAATGGTTACTCCCTTCTGCTTGCGTTATCTCACATAATATGTCAACGTTAATCTCAGTTGTTGACCTGAGGTAAAATAAAAAAATAAAAATTGTGAGTAAAACTAAAGTTTGTTAATATTTACTTAATTTTTAAACTATCCTGTTGATTATTTACAAAAAAATTATCAAAATATTTATCTTGTCATATTTAATATTACAGCCTAAGTTAAATTATTACTGAAGTTCATGATGTTAGCTAGAGGAGCAGGTTGTGTTGTTTTCTTTTCATAAAACAACTGACAATATTCATAACACACGCTTAGAATATTAATGCGTAATAGTAATGTATTTTATTTTTGTTAAATTCGAATTGTCGTTATATTACTTTAGGAAGTGACTACAAAGTATGCTTTTGGAAGATGAAAGGACGATAGTAATGTATTTTTAAATTTCGTACACTCTTCTGACAATCATTTATAAGTCGAAAAGAAGTGGCATCTATGTATTTTGTTTTTATAATTTCGAATAACCTTCCGACATAGTTACAAAATATTAAAAAAAAATTAAATTAAAATAATTTAAATATTTTTTTACATTTATATTCGCATATTTCAGCAAATTTTTAAAATTTTAATGTGTATTGTATTTATCATGATTTAAATATATATATATATATATATATATATATATATATATATATATATATATATTGTTTTTCACACAATTTGAATTTTTCGTTCGTTTTATAAAAACTGGGTAGAACTGGTAATCTCAATTTTTTATAAAGTTGCTGTAGAAAATCATCTTATTTAGAAATCAAGTTTTAACTTTTAATTGCAAAATGTTTAAAAAATCTCAAAATATTTAAGATTTCTTGATATCCAGTCTCAAATTTTTATTTTAAAATAAAATTCTCGTATCAGGGTCTCATAGACTCTTTAATATTCGGAGGCATATTTTGATCAATAATTCATATTATTAATATTAATTGTCTAATAAAAACTATGAAGTGATTAAGAATATTTATGATAGGATTAGTTTCTTTACTACTTTTAATTATATTATGTTGAGCTCCCTAACTTACTTAAAATAGTAAATATTTTCTATACTGTTTATCCGATTAGAAACATTTAGGTATCGATTAAAGGCTCTTGAATTCGCATTTATTAAAAGAGAAATAATTTTTTATAAAAGTTCCTTTAACATATTTTTTTTTTTTTTTTAATATTTTTTAATTTCTCCTGTATAGTAATTTTTTTCCAAAAGCGGCTTCGCTTACATAATTTTTCCTTTTTACCCAATTTTTTTCTATTTTCATCGTACAAGTGTCGTATAGAAGTCTTTTTCGGCGCTTCTAGAAGTCTGTTTTACTACACTTCTAGAAGTGTCCTCCGACGGAAGATGATTTTAATGATACTTTGGCAAGAGTTTTAGCGATGAGTTTCAACTTCTGGAAGACACTTCTTAGAGCCTTCCGCGATAGAAGATATTTGCAGGGTGTTATAAAACCTTTTAAAATGATTGTTTTTGTGTTACTGAGAAATTTAGTTTGTATATTGTAGGTGAGAATTGCAATTTCCCGGACTTTTTAATTTCCCGGGACAACGGGAAAACTTTTTCGACTTCCCGGGATCCCGAATTAAATACTATAATTATCCCTACACTCATTAGTTGAACAACTGAGATCCAAACAGGATATGAGTCTTTGCATTAACAGATTTAAAAAAGGATTGTAAATGTACTGAAACAGGGATATTTGATCAATTACTTAAACTACTGATTAATAAACTCGAATTAGTTCCGAAATATTATATGCCGTGAAAGAGTTTCTTGGATATCGACACAATAATAAGCAATATTGTTATTCTTACTTAAAAGGTGTGTATCATAAAACAATGTTGTATTTGCGACAGAAAATAAATATATCAAAAGTTACATAACAAAATTTTTACTCGGATTATTCAAACAATTTTTAAGCAAGTTTCGTAAATATCTTTAAAAATATAAGTTATTAAAAATTCACTAAAAAATGTAGAATTTGATAATTATAAAGTATTGGCTGATGATTGCCTTTTTCGAAACCCTTCGGGGTTGGTATTACTTTGTTAGTAGCTTCAAAAGGATAGTCAACATTATTCGAAAATAATCAAAGGGTATGATTATTGATATTTTTATGAAATTTAATCCGAAAACCTTAGATGCTAGTGCTCCATTACTTTTTTATAATTATATAAATAAAATAAACGAAATAAAAATTTTATTAAATCGAAAGCTAATAAAGAATTTTGTCTTTAATATTGTCTATACCATTGAAAAATTAATAACGTTGTACTTTTACTTGTTGGTTCTGACATTTTATTGAGATGTTTAATTGAATTTATGCCACAGATTCAATCCATACAAATCATATAATAAATTGTAAATACAAATTTACGGATGAAACGTTTTTAAGATATAGTGCCCATTTAAATGTTTGTCTTAATTTTCTTTTAGATATTACTAAAATATATAAGTTTATGTTAAAATTCACGCAGTTTTTTTTTTCCATTTAAGTGCTTTTAAAATTTTCGGGAATCTCGAACATGAAAAATTGCAAATTGTTTATATATGGAGTTTGACGTTATTAGCAACTGTTAACATAGTGTACATAGTATTGCAGCACATTAGACAATTTTTTATCAAAACAAACTTCAGAATTAACCATAATTTATGGAAGGTGGCAAAAGTTGCACAGAAACAACAATAAAGCGAAATCATGAATGTTTTTTTTATATATGCAGTTTGATAGCAGTAGCAATCAAAATTAATAATCAACTGATTAACTGAAGTTACTTTGTATAGATTCGCACTGATGTTGACGTTTGTCTTGATAAAAATTTGTCTAGTAGACACTACGTAATAAAGAGAAATTTATATTTTTGCATAGAATTTGACAGTTTAAGCAGAGTAAAAAAATAATCAGCTGTTTACTTAACACCATCTTATACATAATTATGCAATGTTTTTTATAAATAAGTTGTTAGATGGTTCATGAAGTTACTAAAAAATTGTGGAAACTAATCTTTTTATCGTAGACACAGTATAAAAGCAGATGTGTAATTGTACATTCAGTTGTGTAGTGAATTTATGTTTGAGTCATGAAGTTGCTATAGCGTAGTAAGTTTAACCGTAATTGCAGTTTAATTGTATAACATAACGTGAGTGTTTTAAGGCATCAAATAAAGAGCTGTATTTGAATTTTAAAAGCAAATTAAACTGACTTCTTATTATTTGTAATGAAAGAATCTACAGTTTTATTAAAAGCAGGGGCTCTCTCAAGATATTGCTTCTCGACCCCCTTTTGATATTGCAATAAAAGCGCTACCCACAATCTTGACAAAGAGAAAGAAACTAGTTTAAAAATCAGATAAAAGATAAAATGTAAAGATAAAATAACTTAAAAATAATATTAATAATTGCAACATTGTTATTGCTTCATGAGATCTTTAATATAAAGAGACCTTTTCGGATAATGTATATCTAATATCATTCTCTGAGTTCGCAAAAAGTCAGTTCTGATGGACAAAAAAGTGAAAAAGAAAGTTTCACATAAAAATGTATGTTGATGAATATTTTTCTAATAGTTTTAGGCCTTCGGAGCAAACAAGTGGATAAACTTTGCTATATTTCAACTAAATTGCCTTAAAATCTGTGGATTCAAAATTAAATTTATTATATGAGTTAAATTTTAACTATTTTTGAGATAAATTTAGTATTTTATCTATATTTACATATCGAGAATTTTCCGTCTTCAAACAAGACGAGAATCCGCCGCATAAGTCTCTAACATTATTTTATATAATTGGAAGAGCCGATTAGATTTTGCGAAAGTAGAATATAATCGTATTTTGCACGCTCAACTTCGGTTGCGTCCCTTAAATAAATTTTACACGAGTGACTTCGGTTGCTTCGTTCTCACGAGTGACTTCGGTTGTTCGTTCTCACGAGTGACTTCGGTTGTTCGTTCTTACGACTGACTTCGGTTGTTCGTTCTCACGAGTGACTGCGGTTGTTCGTTCTCACGAGTGACTTCGGTTGTTCGTTCTCACGAGTGACTCCGGTTGTTCGTTCTCACGAGTGACTTCGGTTGTTCGTTCTCATGAGTGACTTCGGTTGTTCGTTCTCTTAGTAGAATATTAACCCGTAGAATTGCATGGTAATAGTAGTTGAGAAGTATCTAGATATTAGCTTTAAGAAACCATTGTACGTATTGTAGAAAAAGATACGATCTTCGATTCCCGAAGCTGCCACCTGAACCAGAAACCGATCCAGCCGAATACCCGAACCCGATTGATAGCTGAGAGTGTCGAAGGCGAACGAACGACGCCGATCTTAAATCTACTACCGAGCCAAAAATCTTCGGACGCGACGCTGCCACCTGAACCAGAAACCGATCCTGCCGCAAACCCGAACCAGTTTGACAGCCGAGAGTGTCGAAGCCAAAAGTTCAAAGTCGAATAGCTGAGCCGAGCCTATTACAAGCCAATTAACCGAGCCGAGCTTCTATAAGCTGAATAACCGAAACAAACATAATCTAAGCCGATCAACCGAACCGATATTAACATACGCCGAAGAGTCGAAATAAGCCTGGTTAAAGAAGAAGGATATGAAGAAAACATTTATTAAGCCAGTGGTATCTGAATTGGAGTTATAGAAATTATTCTCTTGTAATATTTTTATATTTTGTACTTGAAATACGTTTGGAGTATTCAATAAAGAAACTATTATTATTTTAACCCCCCAGAAAGGTTTGTGGATCCGTAAGTAGACCCTGGAGGTGTTTTAACTGGCTATGGTTATCCCAGCCACTTTTAATCGGTTGTCCTTTACCTTTTTTAATCGGTTGTCCCTAGATTATTATTGGACTTAACTACCTATTTCAGATGGAAATTTGTTAGCAAATTAGATTTTACCAAATAGTAACCGTATATCATGTTATTTCCATTTGGACGCCTAAAATTATGCAACACTTTTCCTACAAAATTTTAAATCCAAGTTTGTATTATCTTAAGAAATCTTAGAAAATAAAGGGTTTATAGAATTTTAGTATAAGTTATAAAATATATTTTTTTAACACTTCTTTTAATTAATGCTTTTAAAAATAACATATAAAAGTTTTTATGGCAGAAATCAAGATTATCAGCACACTTGATTTTTAAATAATTTTGATAATGATTCAGTAGCATTTTTCTTCATGATTACAGCAATGTAAAAAATTTTGCCCGCTCGCTCTTAGTTTACGAGTTGAATATTTATTTTTCAAATATTTATTTTTTAATAGCCAATGAAATTACAATTTCTTACAGACTAGCATATATATTATTCTTAAAGCTATTAACAATAAAATATTTTCATAATCATTCAATAACAAAAACTTATTATTTAACTAAGTTCAAAATATTCCTCTTAATGCGGATTGGATTTAATGAGAAATCAATATATGGATAGAAACTGTTGAATTGATTGCATATATGTCTCATGGGATCAAAGTTGGCATAATTGGTTCGAAAATATTTTATTTTTAAAGGAGTATAATTTCTAGTTGGACGATTTGGGATTACAAATTCGATCTTACGAAGCAGGAACTCAGAATTAATTGAACCGTTTACTAAATTAATTACAAATGAAATATTCATATATTTTCTCCTACTTTCAAGAGTAGGGAGATCAATAAGCTGTAATCGACTTTCATATGATGGTAAATTAATATTAGGATTCCATGGAAGATTACGAAGACAAAATAAGAGAAATTGTTTCTGGACCGATTCAATTTTCTTTATATGAACTTCGTATTGAGGATCCCAGACTACGGAAGCATATTCCAGGATTGGTGTTACAAGAGATATGAATAATTGCTTGGAAACGTAAGGATCATTAAACTCTCTTCCCCAGCGCTTGAGGAAACCTAGAACTCCTTTTGCCATATTAACGATTTGTGAAACGTGGGAGTTAAAGGATAGTTTGCAATCAAGCAACACACCCAGATCAAGAAATTCTTCGACTAGATCAAGTTGATATTCATTTATTGTGTATCTGCAGAGTACTGGACTTCTTCTATAGAACATCATGTGTTTACACTTTTTTAAATTCAGATCCATTAGATACATCATACACCAATCATAAAGATTGTCAAGATCTGATTGGAGTAAGGAACATTGATAGGAATAGTTAAAGCTATGGAACAGCTTTACATCATCAGCATACATTAATATTATAGAATTCTTAATGCAAGCTGGTAAATCATTTATAAATATTAGGAATAATAAGGGGCCGAGATTACTATCTTGTAGAACACCAGATAAAACAGGAATGGTTTTTGATGTACATTCTCTGAATAATACACATTTGCATCTATTTTTAAGATATGTGGAAAACCATTTAAGGAAAACAGGAGAAAATCCGAGTTTATCCAATTTGAACAGTAGGAGATCGTGATTTACTTTATCGAAGGCTTTACTGTAATCTGTGTATATTGCGTCTGTCTGTAAACCGGAATCAAATGCGGTTATAACTGCGGTTGTGAACTCCAAAAGGTTAGTAGTAATGAAACATACAACTTGATGCGAAAGGATTTCAGTAACTATCTTTTCGAAAAGTTTTGGAATAACACTTAATTTAGCAATACCTCTATAATTGGAAATGTTGGATCTGCTACCGGATTTAAACAAAGGTATAATATAAGATTTCCTCCAAACTTCACGAAAGTAACCACTAAATATTGATATGTTGAATAAGTATGTTATTGGAGATATAAGAGAATGTAAACATTTTATAAGAACACAGCTTGGAACACCATCAGGTCCACATTTATCAGAATATTTTAGATTCTGTACAGCTCTCAGTACCATCGATTTATCTAATGTTGGATAATTTATAAGGGTTGCAGCTGGAATTGGATATGGATAATTGGAAAGTTCATGTGAATCTTTATCAGAATAGGCGGATGAGAAGAAAGCAGCAAACATATCGCAAATATCTGCATCGTTTGAGGATTCTTTATCTCCAAATTTCATCATGGACGGATATCCAGAGACTCGACGCTTAGAATTTACGAACTGGTAAAAATATTTTGGATTATTTTTAAAGTTTCTTTTCACCCTAAAAAGATAATTATTGCAACATTTGATATTTTCCGAATTGTAAACTGATCTTGATATGGAGTACCTCATATAATCAATAGATAAACCGGATTTTTTGTACTTTCTATAATGTTTGTTTTTCAAATTTTTTAAGCCATTGAGCTGCTTTGTAGTCCAAGGCGGTCCATGTGCAATTTTTTTTCTCGTCATTGGTATTGATTTCTTAAAACATTTAAATAAGCCATCATAGAATTTATTCAAAATGATGTCAATATTACGAGGGCATACTTTATTATAAGGAATATATTCAAACCAGTTTTCAGAACA
Source organism: Protocalliphora azurea (assembly GCA_932274085.1). Classification (NCBI taxonomy): domain Eukaryota; kingdom Metazoa; phylum Arthropoda; class Insecta; order Diptera; family Calliphoridae; genus Protocalliphora; species Protocalliphora azurea. Next base: position 66,596,731 of record OW026519.1, read on the forward strand.
AAGTAGGTGATTTAATTTGGAATAATCAGCTTTGCTAAAATCAAAAACCATCTATCTCATTATTTACATTGGATTGTAATGATATTTTTGTTTCGACGTATACGCTTATTTCAAGAGTGGGGTGATACGCATCTTCGGGTGTTAATTTCTTCAGGTTGATCAACAAAGACAAGATCAAGTAGTTTGCTAAGCTTGTTCACTATGTTGTTTATTTGGAATAGTCCTAAATCAGCAATAGCATCCAGTAATTCAATAGATGTTTCCGATCTTATTGATGGGCTTAAAAAGCATGAATCAGGAGTTTCGCAACATTTAATATTTGGAATATTAAAGTCACCAAGAACAATTATGGAGTCTCCAGGTTTGGATTGATTAGCTACAAATTTTATCGCGTTTGCATGTTGTTCATAAATTTGAATGTTTGATACAGGAGGAATATAAGAGCAAGTTATAAAAATTGTTCTAAATTTAGCTTTAACACATACGGCGATAAATTCAATATTTTGATCATTGTTAAAAAATATTTCTTCTGAAGGAAAAAGAGTTGAGACAGAAATCAAAACTCCTCCACCTTCTTTGCCCACTCTATCACGTCTATAGATTTGAAATTTACTGCACATTATTTCAGAATTATGAATTTCTTTATCAGATTTATTTCGGAGCCACGTTTCAGTGAGTACAATGATATTATGCTCAATATCAAAACTCTCTAAATAAAGGGATTTTAACTTTGTGTTCATACCTCTAACATTTTGGTATGCGATGGAGATAGCTGAGAAGTTGTAATCATTTTTTGGACAAATATTAATATTTAACGGATTATTTAATTCAATTAGTTTTTTGGATTTGGATCAGAAGCCCTGGGAAGAATTACGAATTACGTAGTTATCATCACGATAAATAAATTGTCGAACAATTGTATTTTTTGGCCAAAATTGTGGATTAACGAGACGATCAAAAATACTTTCTGGGACAATTATTTTAAATGAAGCTGTATTGCGTGCATTTATCTTGTAAATTTGGACGTTATTATAATCTTCGATGCCAAGGTTCGTTTTAATATAGAATTCAACATCATTTATTGTTGTATCTACTGAAAAACGACTAACAAATATGGTTTTCCTTGGAGCAATAATTTTTAGAGTTACTGTTGTAAACGGATTTACAAGAGGATTGGTGACCACATTTAAATTAGTTGGGATGTTTGACGATGAGGGAGTTAATAAAATAAGCTCTGGAGGCTTTCTGGTAGCAAGATTTGGAATCATGGGCAAGTTCGACGAATTAGATACCGTAGGAGTAACTGAAGTCGACTCTGACGGAATTATATTATAATTGGAAGCATTTGAAGTATGATGAGGCGGAATAAAATTATTTGTATTAGGAGTTGCAACAGCAGCAGGACAACTACTTGTATTTGCGGTTGGTAACGGAATAGAATCATTATTAGTAGTAATAACCCCTGTATTTTTAGGAATACAAGGAGGTGTTGATGATGACTTAGCAGTTCTTTTACGTTTTGGTCTCGGGGAAGCAGCAAAACTATCTAAATTTGTGAATTTAGAAAAAAGTTCACCATATTTAGTTAGTTTTCCTTGTAGAGAAGAAAAGTCTTTTTTAATTCCATCGAACTCTGCTTTATAGCTTTTGAAAAAATTGTAAAATTCAATGCCAATTACACTGCAATTTGGACAAGTCCACTGTAAGTTTTTGACATTGTCAGATAATGCATCAGCATCACGAGCTTTGAGGCCACTACATTTTAAGTGGTAATTTCCCAAACACAACCAACAGGAAACCATACGTTCTTCTCCGGAAATACTGCAGTTTTTATTCATACAGTCCATCTCAAACTTTATTAAGGACACACATCAATACAAATATTATATTAATATGAACAATATGGGTATCATAGGAAAGGTCTTGAAGAGGCCTTTCGATTGATATATAAAATATGCCAAATCATTAACCCATGGTGAGACAATATGATATTTTTTTTACTTTTTATTTTGACTTTTTTTTCAAAAGTACCGTAATCTCAAAAACATATCGATATAACGGTACTCTCCTATTATATTATTTAGAGAACATTTCAAGCTTTCATATTATCCGCATGTCACACCCCTAGCCCATTAAATAACAAAAATATGGCACTTTAAAAATGAATATTTAGAAAAATTAATCGATTTTTACCAGTAATATATTTGTTAATATCATAATTTAAATGTATAATAAGCCTTATTTCTTTATCATTTTTACAATTTTGTGAAATTATTTAAAAAGAATACCGATACTTACAAAAATGCTTTTGATTTTCAAAAAAGTTTATTCAGCGAAGCCGGCGACATACATGGAAAATAAAGATATTTAGCACGGCCGAAAGCCGGCTACGCAGAAAAACCTTTATTAACATTTAAAAAAATATATTTTAATTCCAACTGTGCTGGTAACCTTAATTTGTTCAAAACATTTTTTAAACTCTTGAATGAAGTCACATTTTTAACCCATTGATGACAAAAATTTGTAACCCATTGACGACAAAAAAAAAATATATGCTTCTCTGAAGAGTTTTTACCTTATATAATTTACAAGATAGAGCAAATTATTCGCTCCTGTTTTGTTTTATGGACAAGAAATGGTGCTGTAAAAATGTAGTATAAATCAAGTCTCCAACTTGCCACATATATCCCCTAGAAGTCTTTAAAGTTGTAAAAGTCAGTAATTAGTGTGCGTGTAGAGGGAAAATTTGTATTGGATATAATTAACACATGACCTTAGATCTCAAGAATGGTCAAATTTTTAAAATCGCATTGACAAAATATGAGTGAAATTCAAAAGTTTGAAAAATAAGGAAAATCGAAATTTGAATGGCAAAGCGAACAAAAGAGTAAAAGAAGAAAAAATATCTCGAATAATTCCACGTAATTATTATTGCTTTAACTATATACAGTGTACAAAATGAAATTAAAAATTCCATCACGTCACAATTTTAAGAGATATCATGTCTTATTTTCAACTTTAATATATTTTTTTTTTATTTAGGATACAAATTAATTTTTTATACTGTTTAACTTTTTATCATACTAAGAAGCAGCAATAATCTTGTCAGCATAGTAATATTCCATTTGTCGTGATATTTTATCCTAAAAGCAGCTATTTATTGTTAAAAACGCTCCTGTATTCATTGCTTATTGTTCCCACATTTTCTGGATTCTTAAAATTTTAAAGACTTCTAGGTCCACGTACTGCAAGTTGGAGAAATGACTTTTACTACATTCTTGTAACACTATTCCTTCTCTATAAAACATGAATGACTAATTTGCTCTTCCTATTAACCTAAAAACTCCTAAAAGTACATATTTCATTTAGCCGTCAATGGGTTAAGAGTGTGACCTGATAGAAATGTTTCATTTAACTTTTTACACTATATTTAATCTAAGGATTAAGAATTAATTATTCACAATTTAATTTGTTTTGTTAATTTTTTGTTGACTTATTATTTCGATTTGGATTTTCTTTTTTTCAAACTATTAATTTCTACGCATTTTCTGCCAGAGCGGTTTTAATTTTTTTAATTTGTTAAAAATGTTTACTTTTCCAGTAAACTGAGTATTTACTGAGTAAATTTAAGATTTTATTCTCAAAAACACTTATAAACAAAAAAGTACGCGGACAAAAAAATAGTGAAATCTAGTAAAATAGCCATGACAACTGACTATTTTTTTTTCTTTTAAAATTTTTCTTTCAATGTTTACATTTGTTTACTTTTTGTTTTGTTTACTTTATGCAACCATATAATCGTACTGCATTTTCAAGTAAAAATAAAGCTAGTAAAATTTGTGAATAAACAGTTTTATCATACACCAAACATTATTATAAAAACTTAAGTTTTCAAATTTCAATTAATCGCAACTTTTGAGCCATTTAAAACTATAATGCAACGATAGGCGAATTTAAGCAGGTGACTTCACTTAATCAGTTGATTAGTTTTTTTTAGTGCTTAGATCTGTCAAACTCCGTATAAGCACAATTTTTACATACTCGCTGAAATGTCAAACTTCATGTATAACAAAAATTAATGAATTCGACGTACTGTTGTTTTTGTAGAACAGTTACCTGTTTAATTTCGCCTTGGTGCAACGGTTCCAAATGTGGGTCCATGTCTCCTTGGATGTAAGGGGCGTCGAAGGCCATTTGTTTACACATAAAACATAAGTATTTTTAAAAAGATTTATAACATAAATTTTTGCATTTCTTGTACTTATAAAATGTTTCGATGTTACGAATAAATTAAATCCATTTTTTTAATAGGTAATAATTATTTATTTTTTTTTTTTTTTTAGAAACCCGTGACAGCAGTTCTACAAATACAACATTTCATTAATTTTTTTATACATGGAGTTCGACCCTTCACTTATTCTGAACTATTTATATTAGTACGAACTGTGTGCGCATATTTAGTCAATGAACAATCTGCAAGAATAAGATGACTTTTGTTATTATTGTTCCTTTTAAAATATCTGTTTTTAGCAAAAAAATTATAAGTGACAATTTCGAAATTTCGATAAAACTTTAATACAAACTAAAATAATTTTTGATATATTTTCTAACTAATTATTTATTTAGAAAAAAAAATTTACAGTCCCAAATAGACCAAAATATTAGTATAGTATAGTATAATACAATACAATATAATATAATATAATATAATATAATATAATATAATATAATATAATATAATATAATATAATATAATATAATATAATATAATATAATATAATATAATATAATATAATATAATATAATATAATGTAATATAATATAATATAATATAATATAATATAATATAATATAATATAATATAATATAATATAATATAATATAATATAATATAATATAATATAATATAATATAATATAATATAATATAATATTATTTAAGTAAATAGTAAATGACATATGTGTACTAAATGATTAAAAAGAACAAAGTGAACAGTGAAAGGAACAAAAATACTGAATTTCACATTGTTATAAAGTAAAATGTTGGATAATTTCTCTGGGAAAACCACAAAAAACAACGAATTTTTTAAAATTATTTTTGGGACACCCTAGTAAATAAAAAAATCAGAAAAAATAAAAACAAAAATGTAAAAAATTGTGATATTTTGTTGTTATAATTTACGGCGAATTCAAATCAGCTATGCTCTTAACCTTACCTAGTGTCTACATTAGGCAAATTTTTAACAAAACAAACGTCAAAAACGGTGCGGTACAAGGTAATTTTTGTTAAACAGCTGATTATTATTTCGGTTTTTACAGTTATCAAACTGCATATATAAAAAACAATAATGAATACGCCATATTGTTATTTTTGTGCAACTGTTGCCACCTTCCACAAATTCGCACTACGTTTGACGTTTATTATGATAAAAAATTGTCTAATGTAGACACTATGTTACCTTCTACGAATATGCCTAGCGTCGTTTCAAACAGCAGTGCAACGCAACATCCTCTGTCAGTTGTAGCACATCATGGTAGGCAGTTTATTGTCGCAGAAATTCATGAGACGTTAGCTCTGCTAAAAATTTCTCCTACGTTATAAGGAAAATTAAGAAAAATTAAAAAAAAATGTATATTAAGGTTTTTAATTTCAGGAATGGAATGAATTTACTAAATATTTTACATTGAATTTACTAAAAGTTTGACCAAAATCTGCGGTTATATTTAAGTCATGTTAAGCCGAAATTTTTACTACGGCGGCTTTTAAAAATAATTGGCGGCTCGACTCAGCCACCAGTAAAGCAGGTTGGCGCAGCAAGCAATATGCTTGTTTCTATTTATTTTTTTTTCGTAACTCAAAGCATTACCAATTTTGACGAATAAATTTAAAGACCAGGGCTGCCAGATTTGGGTAATTTTTTCCAGAAAAGGATGAAAATTTTGATTTAGAGATTGAGGAATTTAATGGGAATATTAAAAATATTTTGGGTTTTTTTTGCGGAAATCATGTAATAATTTAATTAATAATTTATTTAAATGAGTGTCAAACAGCGATTTGAAATATTGAGGGATGTATTAACGCCTAGTCTATTGTCAAATTCTATCTGTCTTTGAAATGTTACGTTGTTGCGGGTGGGAAAAGAATAATAATCCCTTTTTATTCCTAGAACCACGCCACTGGAGTGAGGGGTAAGCATATAGACCCCTGGGCCACGCCTCTGGCCGCAAAAAATTTTTGCGTGGGAGACCTAGGATGACGATTGGGACGAGGCTTAAAACTCGCCTCCTTATTGTACCAGGTAATTATTACTTTTAGAGGGAGGCTACTTGTCCCGGAGCCATCATTCCAGCCCAATCCCGGTGGGTTTCTAAAAAATCTAGCATGAAGGGGCCTATTATGAAGGAGCCACCACTCCTGCCCATGTCCCGATGGATTTCTATGTCGTTGTAGGAAAGGGCCTATAAGAAATGGAGCCACCGCTCCTGCCCAATCTCAGTGGATTTTGCCTGAAAAAGAAGAAACAAAAATTTTATTAATTTATAAAAACAACAGTATCGGAACGATACATACAAACCTAAATATTAATCTTGTCAAGACCTGAATGAAATAAAATAGTTGAATGACAAATTACTTACCTTATTGCCTTTTTGTTTGGTGTTCCTTGTAACTCAGAGTTATCCCAAAAAACTGAAAAGTAAAAGAAAATGTATTAAACACCTACTAACCTATCATTTCATTCCTTAATGAAAATTTTTAGAAGACCTGAAAAGAAAAGTTATTATATGGAAAAAGTAAAAGATGAATGATAAATTACTTACCCTATTGTACCTAATTTTGCTCCTTTCCAGTTGTATTTTTGTCCAGAAACCTGAAAATAAAAGAAAATTTATTAAATAAATACTTCCAACCACTCGTGTATTAATTGTGTAGTAAACAGCTGTGCATGTGAAAGCTATGTTTAGCGATCATAGTAGATAGTACTAAAAAGACACAGGGTTGTATTTTCATTGATAAAAAAATATTGAAAATTTTAAAATAGAATAAAAAAACAACAATGAATGAAATAAAATTAGGTTGCCGAAATTGCTGACAGCCTGGTAGAATAGGGGGAGTTAGCAACAGTCAAATCATCGATCATCACAAGAATCACCTTTAAAACTAAAACGAGCTAGCACCATGGGGTAAGTGTTAGCTCCTACATCTAATGGCCTCACAATCTCTATATCCGTAATACAGCAGAAAAATAGCAATCTTACTGCTTCTGGGTACATAAACGGTCAGAAGCGCGTTGTAACTATAGACACCGGGGCATCACAGTCTATCGTCAGGCCCGATTTAGTCAATAAAACAATTGAACCATTATGTGGGGTAAGTCTGCGCACAGCTTCTGGGGAGCCGGCCACTGTCTATGGTAAAGTAAATGTAAAGTAAAAAGTAAAGTAAATTAACCATTGCCAATATTAGCGCCAATCACGTATTTATTGTTGCGACATTGTGGACGAAGTTATCATTGGTGCTGATTTCATGATGAGTCATGGCATTACTTTGAATATGGGACAAAAGGTTATGATTTGGCGACATGTGCAGATACCCCTTGACGTCGGATATGAAAATAGGACTCAAGTAAGAAAGCTAGTTACCGTTGAGCATCAGAAACTACAACCACAGTCAGAAACTTTAGTATGGGTCCGTATGGAGGGAGATTGTGAGGACAACAGTTTGTGGGTGATAGAACAAGCAGAAATAACAAGTGATCTTGTAACAGCAAAAGCCCTCGTTAAACCCTGCAACAACAAAATAGTTCCTGTAAGAGTGCTTAACCTGTCCAGCTATGAAAAATTCGTTAAGCCAAATTCCGAAATAGGTCAATGCCGGAACCTGCAAATAAATCCACCAAAGAACACGAGCTAATAGCGGAATATATGGGAAAATGGGTAGAAGAATTAGCGCCGCTAGATAGAAATAAGGACAAACAGATTCTTAAGAAACATACCTCTGTCTTCGCTTTAAAAAGTCAAAGCCAAGGTAGAACAGCAATTGTAAAGCATCAAATAAATACTGGAGAAGTGAGGCCAATAAAGCAGGCGCCTAAAAGTGTTCCTCTAGCAAAATGAAATGAAGTGAAGGAGTTGGTCAACGAAATGAGCGGAACGGTATAATCGAACCATCTTCAAGTCCTTGGAGCTAGCCTGTTTTTTTAGTTAAGAACAAAGACGTCAGCACTAGATTTTGCGTCGATTATAACGTCACCGCTACCAAGAATTTACGAAACTTTGGACACACTAGCTGGAACACAATGGTTCTCCACATTGGACTTGCAAAGTGGTTATTGGCAGGTAGAGATTTCAGACAAAACCGCCTTTAGCGTGAGTGATGGGTTATGGCAGTTTAATGTGATGCCATTTGGACTTTGCAATGCTCCAGCCACATTCGAGCGTTTAATGGAACAGGTATTGAAAGGACTTCACGGGAAGACATGCTTGATGTACCTCGATGACATAATTGTCATTGGTAAGGCTTTTGATGAACATCTGAAAAACCTTAAAGAATTCCATAAACGAATATCAACGGCTGGACTCAAACTCAGTGTAAAGAAGTGTGCATTATTCCAGAAAGAAGTCAAATATTTGTGACATCGCATAACAGCAGAAGGAATATCAACAGATGAAGATAAGATAATTGCTGTAAAGAATTGGCCATGTCCGAGAAATCTACATGAAATGTGTAGTTTTCTTGTCCTTTGTTCATACTACAGACGATTTGTTCTGAATTTCGCCAATGTAGCCGCAAGCTTACATGAGCTGACCAAGAAGTCACAATCATTCCAATGGAGTGAAGCACAAGAGCTAACATTCCAGAAGCTCAAGGATCTATTATGTACGGCACCAATTATGGCATATCCTATACCTGGAGAAACGTTTGTGGTAGATAGCGATGCTAGCGGATACGGATTAGGCGGTGTACTTATACAAGTGGCCGATGGCAGTGAAAGAGTCATTGGATATTTCAGCCGAACGCTTTCGAAGCCTGAAAGAAGCTACTGCGTATCGCGACGAGAACTTTTCACAGTATTAAAGTGTGTGAAGGATTACCACAAGTATCAGTATGTTTAACACTGCCCTCAGGTGGTTGCTGCAATTTAAACAACCCGGCTCGTTGGATAGAGCGGCTTCAGAGCTATTATTTCAGCATCGAGCAATGCAAACATTGTACAAAAGCCGAGGAAAAGGAATGTGTCATCGATGTTCGACTAATGCATATAAAGTTCAGTGAAGATTGGTCTGTAGCGCAAAGAAGTGACCCCATACTGGCAAAAATAATATCGGAAAAAGAAGAAGGTAGAAGGCCAGTCCGCAATGAAATATCCGCCGAAGGTGCACTGATGAAATCATATTGGGACTTATGGAATAGCCTACAGTTGTTAAATGGATTCTTATACCGCATGTGGGAAAGTGCTGACGGTAAAACAGTGACAAATCTAATTGTAGTACCATCCTCTAAAATAAACGAAGTAATGAAAGAGTTCCATGACGGTCCCAGTGATGGTCATCTTGGTGTAACAAAAACCTTAGAAAAGTTAAAACAACGTTTTTATTGGGTGGATTGTCAGCAAGCAGTAGCTCATGGACAACTTCTGCAGTATAACGCACGTGCGCCATTCGAGCGGATTGCAATGGATGAAGCAGGCCCTTCCCCTGTCAGTTATGCCGGAAACCGTTACGTTCTAGTGGTTATGGATTATTTCAGCAAATGGCCAGAGGCCGAGATTTAAAATGAAGGCCGTACATCTAGAACGACTAGCTTCCTATGGGAGATGTAAATCTGTGCCTATTGGGAACGAAGAGGGTTAAGCGGAGGGCAGTGTTACGAAATTGTACTTGAATTCAAATATAACAGTTTTAACGGCTGGTTTAAATTTTAATAACGCTTCTCAACCTTTCAGTATCTTTTTCAATGCTTCTCGACCTTTCTGTTTATGTTAACAGCAGTTAACCCCAGGTCTACAACTGAGATTAACGCTGATATAATATGTGAGATAACGCCGGCAGAGGAGAGTAAACATTTTGTTTATATTATATTAAATCTTATATAAGGGGTACACGTATTCTAATAAATCCTATAAGATATTATTATTTTCAATCAGTTACAGAGTAAACATGTCCTATTTATTTAAACAATTCGCACTTTTTTAACACAATTTTTATAAAAATAATTTTTAACATTTAAAACAAACACTAAAAGGAAACAATTTTACAAAATAACATTGTTTTTCAATAACTTCCAAAATACACATGCACATACACAAGAAAACTTTCGTGTATGTGTATTTTTTTGACAGTTCATCTTATAAAATGGTTGTGTAGAGAAATCTCATCACAACAGTCTCATAATACATCTTATAATACTAATATTTGAATCTTCACGTGAAATAATTCTCTCAGAGAGCGAATTTGACACTCTCTGACACAAAAATCTTATATATTATGTTACGTCTAGACGGGCTGTAACATATCTCTAGAAATTATTAACATAGCTGTAAATATACAACATTGAATGAAAAGCTTTGCCATTGTTTGTAAGTATAGCAACACTAAATGTTTAAACTGCTAACATTAACATCGAAAGCTTTAGAATTCGAATATGCTAGTTTGTCTGCTAAGAACATTGTAAATAGAAATAGAGCTTTCGAGAAGCATCTAGGTGGTAGTGCAGTGTATATAAATTGGCCGTGAGAAAACTATTGAGTCAGTCTAATTGGAAAAGTGTGCTGTATACCAGCAACACAAAGGCTTGATATAAAATTGAGAGTGATTTGAAATCAAGTTCCTTCTCCAATAACAAGAGTTTGAGAGTTATTTGAAAATAACTTGAAAATAATAGCTTTCGCAACAAAAAGGGGAATTAATTGCCGAATTGAGAAATGCTATTATTATCAAATCATTGTTAAATGTAATTCCCAAACTTTTTTCAAATGTTGATTGTCCCCGCATGTGGAACATAAAAAGTAATTTGCATTTCTAATTTTTCGTAAAGTTTTCCTTTGTATATCCTTGTAATTTTGTCCTATCAATATATTAATTAATTGGGAAACATTTGATTAAATAATTTTATTTATTGATTAATTTATTTATTTGTATATATTTCAAATACTTTTTTTTAATATATATCAAATATCATTAAGAATGATTTTATAATAATATTTGATATCAAATAGAGAAAATACCATTTTTCAAATATTTGTTACTTGTCTTTATATTTATGAATGATTTAACATTTAATATCAAATTGAGAAAATACTATTTTTAAAGTTATCTTCTGATTTGAGAATGATTCAATAATAACATTTGATATCAAGTTGAGAATGTACAATTTTAATTAAATTTTTTGTTAAATGATTTTCAAATCAAACCTCTCCCTACATTTGAAACAAGTTTGAGAAACACGTTAGATATCAAATTTTAATCATATTTCAAACGTTTGACATCGTTTTTATTAGGATACTGTGTAATTTAAGTATGTGTGTGTATTAGAACACAAAGTTGAACATTTTTTAATAAAATAAAGAGTCGTTACAACTTTTAAACTACTAAACTGCTTTTATTTGCAATCAAAGTACCGGTTTGTTTAAAAGAAAATAAACCACAGTTTTTAATAGGTAAAAACGTAACAAAATGTAGATGTTCTGAATTTTTCATTAAATGACGGAGTCAGTTCCCTTGCAAATGAATTTAACATTTTATGGTTAAAGTTTCTATGCAATAGATCAGTAGAGTATCTGGCGTGTAGGTTATGAATTATTTTCAGATTTTTCTTTTGTATTATCTGTAATTTTCTTGTGTAAGTTTTAGCAGCTTTAGTAAACCAGACTTGGCATCCGTAGGTCATAATTGGTCGAATACACATTTTGTAAATAAGGATCTTGTTTATTAAATTAAGTTTAGATCTTCTGTTGAGTAAGGGGTAAAGAGCACGACCGCATTTAATTACTTTATCACAAATATATTTTATGTGTTGTTTCAATGAAATTTTTTTATCTAAGATAATTCCTAGATATTTGATACTATCCTGTAGTAAAATAAAAACTCATCTAGAATATAAATGTTTTGTAGGAATATGTTTCATCGACCTATTATATGGAAATATAATAGCTTGTTTTACTAACATTAACTTTTATCATTCATTTATTAAAGTATCTGTGGGTAAATTTTAAAGTATCTTTCATTTTTTTATTATAGCGTAAAAAGCTACTTCTTGATTCCTGCGTAATATCAGAAATATATATTGAATAAAGGGTAGGTGATAATATCGACTTTTGCGGCAGACCCGCAGGTATTTGTCTATCATCAGATAGCATGTCATCGATGGATACAGCAAATGAGTGTTGACCTAAAAAACTTTTTATTACCTTTTGTATGTACGTTGGATAATTGAAGGTATTAAGCTTAAAAACTATGTCATCGTGCCATATTGAATTGAAAGAAAAATAACTCCAGTGCTCTTACGATTTCTTTTATTTTTTCAAGAAAATTAACGACTCTTTTTTATTTGATGTATAGTAGAGTGCTCCTTGCGGTATCCAAACTGTTGAGGGTTAATAATGCTAATTTGGTGAGAAAAAGTCTAAGATTCTTTTATTTATTATTTTCTCAAATACTTTATCCAAAAGGCTTAGAATGCTGATTGGTATATAGCTGGACGGTAATTTAGGAAGGAAATAACTTTCTTAGGGAAATATCCTTATATTAAACAAGAATTGAATAGTTTACTTAAAATTTCAAAAAAATAATCGGGCATATTTTTAAGAATAATGCTATTAATCCCATCGAACCCAGGGGCTTTATTATTTTTCAATGTAAGTACAAACGATCTAACTTCAACTAAATTGGTAAGTTCCACTTCGATCTGTCAAGAATTTTATCGTTAAGATCATGAATGAATCTTGAGACAGCTGTGTCCATAGGTGAAGAAATATTTAAAATAATGGTATACGAATTCCAAATGCTATTGAGTTTGACTTCTCAGCGCATTTTTTTAAACCTTCACCGTTTACACGAAGATCAGTAAATGAAATTTTGTTTCCTTTGAGGGCTTTTGTTACTATTCAGAATTTTTTAGAGCCGAAGTCAAATTTGCAATAAATTTTGACCATGATTCATTTCAGTCTTTATTAAGTGGGAAATCAATAAGTTGATTTAATAGCTTTAAGATACTTTTCAATTGATTTTTAGTATTAAAATCCCTACATCTTTAAAATTTACGTTTGTATTTATTTCTCTGGCTAACTAACATTTTACTAATATCAGAGATTACTTGTTGCCATGAATTTTTATGACCGATAGATATTTTCTTAAAAGCTTCTTGATTGCCGGAATAAGTAACAAATTGTTTAATATTCTAACCCATAATTTAATTTTCCACCCAGCTTCTGATTATTGAAATAACAAAAGTTATTGGTACATGGTCTGATTGTAAAACATTTTGATGTGTCTCCAGGTCTGAAAAAAAGAGATAAGAATTTGTCAAAAGAATGTCTATTGTAGACGGCTGGACAGGGTTAATATTTTGTCCAAAGCGATTATTATCAATTGGGTAATATATGTAGTAGCTGGATTTAAGGCAATGTATGTACAGCTTCTTAACGGCCGAATTATTAGACACACAATTCTAAAGTGTATGTTGGGGGTTTAGTTCTCCGAAAATAAAAGACTTTAGAAAAAATTTTAATTTATCCAAATCAGTCTTGAAATTGGAAGTGTGAACTGGATTATACGCTGAGGTAAATATAACTGGTCTTCTATTAATAACTTTAATTGAAATGCTCTCAGCAGTATTCGTTTTAATTACAAATTACCATAATCGAGGGAATTGCGTGTATTATTGTGGTGTTCTTGCCTTGACAATTGAGGAAAATCATGATAGTCTTCTTTAAAATATGAAACTTTAGTTATTCTGCTGGTCGCTCTAGATTTAGATGTTACTCGATGACGAATTTCTAAATATTCTTGACGACTTGGGCACTTTGTGTCATCAGCTTTGTAGTTAACGTTCTTTAAGTCCTTTTCTATGAAGTTGTAACACTTGTAAATTATGCTACCATCACTATTACCTCTGTTAATGCAATTTCTAGTGCCATGTCCATATATAGCACACTTGGAGAATTGTGTGGGACCTTTGTTGACTTTTAAAGGTTTTATCCAATACAAAGAAATGTTACAAAAATATCTAATTTTCATAACCTCTCTTTTTGATACATGCTGAAGAAGATAGAGTGCATCATCTACGCTAGATCTCATTATTTCCAGTTCCATTACACTTACAGGTTTTATATTATGCGAGCTAACAAATTCTTCGCTTTTTGGTAGGCCAAATAAAACCAATTTAAAAGTTTTGCGTCTTTTAAATCATGCGTGTAAAACTGGAATTTTTTGTCTTTAAGAATACTCAAAGATTCAATGTACAACGATGATTTGGATAAAATTTTTGTACCAATAGTCATTTGTCGAAAACCTGTGGGTAGAGTCCATAGTTATAAGAGGAATCATTTCTTTAAAATCAACTGCTTCTTTTTCTTCTGCAGATAGTAGCTAAAATCTGTTGGCTCTTGTGCTGGGTCCGTCTAAAGTTTTGGGCATCTTGAATTTAGGGCTATTGCCCCAATGTTTTCTTCTCCATTAAGCAAACATTGCCAAATTTGAATTCTAGTCACGTGTTTTTTGATAATTTATTTTTGGAGTCGATTTCAAGATGTTCCATTTTTATAATCAGACCAATAAAAAAAAAAAAAAAAAAAAACGGCCGACTATAGGCTCTTAAATTTTTTTATTTAGAAAAATTCTTTGTTTTCAACAAATGATGTAAAATGTTTCGGGTACGGTATTTTTTTAACACAAAATTAGTTACATATTGTGATTTTTTTCCTGTTCCAAATTTGTTTGCATTATATTCAAAGTTGTAACACATGCTCCCATTAAGATATTTTAGATACCAGCAACACATCATAAAATAGATTTATTTTATTTAAAGACTGGATTTTATTTATTTCTACACTTGTGTTGAAAAATACTTTGCGATAAACATTAAAAATAAAAGTTATACAAACTACATTTATGTATACAAATGTGTATATAAAACATTTTTAATGTGAATATAAATGGATTTTTTTAATGCTTAAAACATGAAAAATATGTATGTATATGTAAAAATAAAAAAAGTCACGATCATTAAACTAAGTGCTGTTCCTTAATTTAAATTACATTAGGGATAAAAAATTATAACAAAGTGATATACGTGTAGCACAAAATTATTTATGAAATGAATTATATTATGAATTTTGTATAAAAAAATTTCTGTCGAAATCAAAAGAAAATTTATTTGAAAACAATATTTTAAATTGCATAAAAATAAACAGATTCTGAAATACATATTCATAATCGAATGTGAATATCATTATATATGTATGCATGCACTTATCAAAATGTACTTTTTTTCTTTTGTGTTAATAATTTCAATTTAAATCTAATTATACAATTATTATTTTCTTTTAGGGTAACTAAATATGTGTTAAATTACTTCCAGTTAAGATTAAAATTAGAATGTTATGAAATGTGATGTTAATTTAAAGACCATCCTCACTATCACTATTTACTTTATTATCTCCGTCGTCATCATCGGCTGAATATTCTGCAACACTTTTAGATTGGTTTTCATCTACCCCATCTGCCTCATCTTCATCATCTTGTGAATCTTTGGCCTGAACTGCTTTAGGACGTCCACGTGGCTTTCCTGTTGGTGTGTAGGCTCCTTTACCAGATGTTGAAGGTCTTCCGCGCTTTTTAGCATCAGCAGACACTTTTTTTGTTGGACGTCCTTGTCCGCGTCCAGTACGAGCAATATTAAGATTAACACCACCCGATGGCGGACGGCCAGCTGAACGTTTGTCTTCATCATCGTCCATTTTGTCATCAGAACCTTAAAGAAAAGAATTTTTTTATTATTTGTGCAATTTTCCAATTTTTTTATTTGCCATCTCTATGATTTATTGACTGCCCATTTATGATCATATTGGAAGATCATTATTATGTATTAGTTCTGAAATTATTAAAAGCGATCATACATATCGCGATCATACATAATTTTCCAAACCTTTTTTATTAGACCATCTAAATGCTTTGTGGCTTTAATTTTAATAAATTTTTAAATAATATATTAAAATTTAGTTTAGTTAGTTCCGAAGTTATGAAAAGGATTAGAATGTAACTTTGTAAGAAATTTCGTTCCCATGAAAAGTTGTTGAAAAATACATAGGACTTTTCGTCAACACATGGACGATATGTAACATGTATTTAAATTTTTATTAAAATGTAAAATTTACCCAATTTACAACCTTGCTA
Source organism: Protocalliphora azurea (assembly GCA_932274085.1). Taxonomy (NCBI): domain Eukaryota; kingdom Metazoa; phylum Arthropoda; class Insecta; order Diptera; family Calliphoridae; genus Protocalliphora; species Protocalliphora azurea. The sequence goes on from OW026519.1 coordinate 66,613,122, forward strand.
TTGTATTATTTGTTAAGGTATTATATGAAGAAAAATAACATTTTGAGAAAAATCCCTCTGTCCCAAACATTTTGACGATATCTTCCTAGAAGAAATTTTCGCAATATCTATCTATGGACGAAAATCATCAAAGCAATATTTTTCTAATATTGTATTTTTATCAGTTTAAAGAAAATTAGGCAATAAACAAAAAAAAAAAAAAATATATATATATATATATTATTTTTTTATTATTTTTATCCTCAAAATATAGTATTTCAGTAAGGTGATTATCACCTCCGCAATAAATTCAAAATAAATTCAAGATATCCCATTGAGATCATCTGGAAGAAATTAATACAATATTTTTAGTTTTTAATTACAATTTTTTCAGATGTCGAAAAATTTTTCAAAAAGTTAAAAAATATTGAAGAAATTTGTTTCTCTTTTAGCAGAAAAAAAATATATATTTTATGTGAGCGTTTAAGTTTTCGTGTTCTATCACAACAAGTAACAAAACGTGTTTTGTTTATTTTCGAACCAAATAATAAAATAATTGAGATTTCAATGAAGAATATATATATATGTATACGTCATAGAAAACATCAAAAAAATCTCAATTAAAATAACGTTTAATAGTAAAACGAATTTATCTTCGAAATTATAATGACTTGATAGCAAAACAAATTTATTTTCGCTTGCGCTCTGCAATAAAATAAATAAATTTGTTCTCGTGTAGACCCTAAATTAACAAAACATGGAAATGTGTGGAATCACCATCTTGTGTATGCCCAGTTCTACAGTTCTACTTAGTGACCTTATTAGATATTTTAAAGTCTCACGCTGAATGTAATCTCTAGATTGTCGATCTACTACTCTAACCAAGCAATCAAATAATAAAAAAATATGCTTTATCAGTTACTTCTTCATAAATCCCTTATTACGGACCTTTATTTTGGATTCGTTGCTTTAGACATTTCTTCTACGGTTGGAAACATAAAACTTTATAATTCTTGAAGATAAATTGAATCACAACATCAATATTAAAATGTCCTAAAAAGATTAAAATCGCAACAATTCAACAAGAAGGATGAGCAAAAAATAGTTAGTTAGGAGTCAACCGAATAACAACTATTCGATTAATCGAAAAAAAAAAAACATTTTAGATTTATTCGAGAAAAAAAAGACAGTGTAGAATAAAAAATTTTTCACCCAATATTGTTAGAATAATCGAATACTCGAATAAAAATTGTAGTGTTAATAATTTTGCATTGAAATAGGAATATTGAGGAATAATTTTCAGAAAAACCTTTTTTCAGTTTCTCTATGCCAGAAAACCTAATTTGAAACAATTTTGTACAGAAATCATTTGATTTTTAACACATTTTACGCTTTTCTCTCTTTTAATATAAGGAGAAAATGACAGATACTATTAACCAAAAGATCATTGAAAATTTTAATATTTGATAATTTATCAAGGTTAAATAAAATGTTAAAAAGATATATATATATATATATATATATATATATATATATATATATATATATATATATATATATATATATATATATATATATATATATATATATTCATCAAGATGTACTTAAAAGTGCGACCTGAACTTTGTTCACAAGCAGTGTTGCCAGATGAAAAAAAAAGGCTTATTTGGACTTTAAAAAAGTCCAAAAAGGCTAAATGCCTTAAAAAATAAAACCAGAAAAAAGCTAACATTTCTTTTTTAATTTTAAAACTTACTTTTTATCGTTATTATTAATTTTTTATAGTTTTTATAGATATTGTAATAAATTTATAAATAAAACTTTGAACGGCTGTCAGCAAAATAACCCAATGAAAAATCATCCAAAAATTCCCATAAAAATTTGGTTTTATGTTTCATATAAAAAAATTACAAAATTTTTTTAAATGATTTTTCGTCATTTTAGAACTATAATTCCTTTATGATTAACCATTTCAAAATTTTTAGGTAATTTTTCGCTATTATACAACTTTTTTGAATTGCAATCATAAATACTCCTATGGTTATTGAAGTATATTAAAGAATAATTATAATAGATTTAGTAAGTTCATAAAATTAGTTAAGTTATTATTGGTTTAGAGAATGAAAAGCCGTAGGCCAAATTTTCGTTATATAAATAATAATCTCGGTTTTTTGTGATAATAAATAGGCAAAAATGCTTAAATGGATGATACCAAATCCAAATTGAAAAAGGCTAGAAAAATAGCCAGAAGCTAAAACGAAAAAAAGGCTAGATTTAGTCTTAAAAATGCTAAACTGGCAACACTGTCCATAACGTTTACATGTACAGATAACCAACCAGAGGGACGGACATCGATAATCGACTGAGAAGAAAGAGATTCTGACCAACCAATTATGGTGGTCAGAATATACATATATTAACCCTTTTTAAGCCTCAATCTAGCCTTTTTTCGTTTTAGCTTCTGGCTTTTTCATTATATATATATACATATATTGAAATTTAAATATATTTTCCTTCTCTAAATAAATAAATTAAAAATGTTAGTTAGCATGTCAGCAAAAGATATATTCCTGCATATATTCAGAAAATTTATTATGAAGAAAATATATTAGTCCCATAACTAGTTCCTGAATGTAAACAAATAACCTGTATTCCTTCTAGTTTGGCACTGCAACCAACGATTTTGGTTCCAAAATTATCACCCTCGGAATTAGAAAACTAACAACCCTATTTTAGAATAGTTTTAAAAGCAGTTCTCTAATCTATGATTTTATTCTAATATTTCTTTTCATTCTAATGAGCCTTTTCTTAAAGATCACATTTTTTAAATCAAGTTATTTTTTTTAATGGAAAGATTTTTGGGATTTTTCAAACAGTTTTACGAATCCCATATTTTATTAAGAGAACTGACGTTGAAGAAATGAAAAATAGTTTTTAAAATCACTTTTTTTAAAAGCCAGTTGAATCAAAATACACTTCTATCGCAGTGATGCCAGAATTGTTAACACAAAATCTGAAATGTTTGCGCTTTTCGGTCGTAGAACTACTTACTAATTTTATAACAAGATTAAAATTAAATTCTATATTAATATTATAAAATTAACTGTTTGTTTGTAACGCAATCACACCTAAACCGCTTAACCAATTTTAAGAAAATTTTAAATATAGATGAATTTTAAGTTGCAAGAAACTATATTGTATAAATGACGTATTGCTTAAAATGGCGAAAATATTACGTTTTTGCATTTGAATTTTTTTTTTTTTTTTTCTTAATATTTCGATAAAAATGAAGTTTTGACGGAAGATGCATTACGGGAAACGTCATTTTTTAATACCTGGACAAAGCTGTATTTTTTACGTTTTCTTTCATTTTTTAATTAAACTTTTAGATTCCATGCAACGCAGGGGCATTTAGCTAGTTCAATATAAAAATTTAAAAGAGAAAAAAAAATAAATTATTTATATTTTTGTGGGATTTTTGGAGAAAAACAAGATAATTTAAATAAATTTAGATTTCTTTAAGACATTTGAGTCAAATTGTTTTGAAAACTCTTAAAATTCGATCTTACAAAATGATCGAATAGAGCTTACATATTAATAAAATTTATATAAAATAACAAAATATAAAAGTATATCAAGGTATTAACAATTAACAATTCCCACAACATAAGTCTAATAACTTAAGTAAATTATTCATTGTATACATTTTTATATCGAATAAAAAACGTCCACAAATGAATTATTAGATTTATTTTTATTATTATAAATATGTATTTGTTTATGTATGTTAGTTAGCAAATGTTATTTCCAAACCTTTCTACTTACTCTCATCATCACTATTCTGTACTTTTTTAGGACGACCACGTCCTTTTTTAGAGTTTTTGTTAGTTGCTTTTTTGCCCGGTTTATAATCGCTGGATACACCATCATCGTTATCATCAGCACCTTCGTCATCATCATCGGCCACTTCAGTTTTAGGTGCCTTCTTTGGACGTCCGCGACCTTTGCCGGTGGCCTCAATTGTATGTGTTAGTTTACGTTTACCTTTTGGTTGACGTCCACGTCCCGTAGATGTAGACTCACCAGCATCTCCGTTCGGCAAAGGACTACCACCATCACTAGCTGTGCCCTCTTCATCACTACCGTCAGCGGTTGCAACAGCTGCCTTAGCCGGTTTCTTTTCAGCACCTCCTTTAGCTGGTCTTCCTCTACCACGACCACTGGGTATTTTCTTTGGTTTGTCGGAATTAGCAGGACGACCGCGCTTTTTGGGTACAGTTGCAGGAGTGGGAGAAACTGTACCATCGCAGTCGCCAGCATCTCCGCCATCGTCACTTACTGCCATAACTTCTTCCGCTTTATCAGTCATTCTTTTAATGATTTTTTTTCCTTTTTATTCTTGTTTAATTAAAAATACACAATTTGTGTTTATTAATAGTATTGTTTGTCGCTTCCAGTTGATTCGTTAAAAGAAATTAACGTATTACGCGCTTTGATGCCGTTTTCCCACCTTTCGCTTTATACAGAATTTTTTCTGTCGAGTTTTCCTTTATTTAGAGAATGAAATAAAAACACAAGCAAAATTACGCTAAATTATATGTATTCTTTGTAATTAAAAAAAAATCATATTAAAATTAATTTTTTTTTAAATATTCGTAATAAATTTGTAATTTTACACACTTTTTGGACAAAAATAAATTAATTAAAAATGTCGTTGGCTTGGGTACTTTTCACGGCGTCGGTTTCTTTTTATTATTTACTGTTCTTATTTTTCCCTCCTGTTCGCTTTGCAAGAATACAACGAAATGCAAGTGGTGTAATGGCAATAATTGATAACGGCCGGCAGAACGCAAATTCTTCTTCTTTTTTCACCTTCACAAACAATTGTGAGTCTTGCCAACTTATATAGAAAAAATTATTATGCTGAAAATCGCTACAAATGTGCAAAAAAAAAAAAAAATAAATCATGTACTTGATGTGCGAATATTCGCACAATTAAAACATATTGCGAAACGAAAATTTTGGCGTATAAACGGTGAGTTAATATTTTATTTGAAAGTTTTTATTTATTTGTGAAACTTATTGGAAATAAAACATATGGCGTTTCCTTCCTTCCTTTTATGTGGGGAATATACGAGGGATTTTTCTTTTATAACAGTAACAAAAGTCGGCATAGCTACTGCAAATTTTTTATTTATGTCAGCATATATGGGAACGCATAGATAAAATTTTATTTTAATCACAAAATTTTATTATATTGACTTGTTGTCAAAATTTAATAGTAAATTTTCCTTTTTTTAATTTCATTGTATTTTGTGTTGTTTTTGCTCCAAATAATTAATTGAGATTGTCAACCTCAGTTAAACAGCTGATTACTATTTTTGGTTGTTACAGCTGTCAAACAGCATATATAAAAACATTAATGAATTCGCCTTATTGTTGTTTTTTACCTTGATAAAAAAAAATTGCCTAATATAGACATTATGTTATGAAATTCGCCATATAAACAGTGATTTAATTATTTGCAAATTATTATACTCTTCACCACAGGTGTAAAAGGTATATAAAAGTTTTTCATTCTGTTCGTAATTTTCGCAAATTTCATCGGAGAGAAAAAAGTTTATATTTTCTGAATCCTTGGAAGAAATGATGTCGATAGGATGATGTCCTTCTGCCCGTCCCTCCGTCCGTCCGTTGAAATGGCGTCTATGAAGCCCAGCGATAACTGCTATATATAATATATATATCTCAAATGATCGGAAATCCTTTCGAGAATATTGTTATTGAAATTAAGCAATATCGGTTAATAAATGGCGGAGATATGTCAAAAAACCGATTTTTAAAACGGTTTATGATTTTCTGAAGCCTCTTCGTTTTTGCAAAAAAAAAAAGAAAAAAATTGGAATTTTTTCTGAATTTTTATGCTGATGAAATGAACTAAAACGGCCCAATAATGACCGAGTTATCGGGAGAACGCATTTTTGACTTTTTGAAGCCTTTGTTTAAGCTACGGATTTCGTTTTTATATAGATCTGTCATAAATATTTTTTTAAAATTTCGTTTTTTATATTATTTTCTTAATTTTTAATTTTTACACATCGCTTCATAAATAACCAAGCTATAGGTAAAATCTGAAAAAAATATTAAAAATATACACATACAAACATATATAAAAAGCATTGTAAAGACTTTCGGGTTTTTGTATAAGCTAGCAGTGGTTGTTGATTGTATATAGAATGTATGTGAGGCAGTTTGCAAATTTCCTATCTCGCTGGGTTAAACGTAGAATATCGTTGTGTCACACGTACACTGTTAAATACTTCGTTCGACTACTGCTTCCGCTCAATCTCGTCAAATAATATTAAGTCAGATGTAGCAAAGACTATATTTATTAGAGATCTGCATAAATATATTTGTATATGTCATCTGGCATCTCTGCCTCAAGATAGAAACATCGTGATATTTTTTGCTAGAAAAAATTAACTGAATTTTTTAAATTAAAAAGTGCAGAAAACTACTTATATTTGCTTTAAATATCTTTTGTTTAGCAATGTTTACTCAGGAAAGAAGAAAGCATTGGGTCAATAGCCAAAAACTTTAGACGGTCCCAGCACTAGTGCCAACTGGTTTCAACTTCTATTTGAAGACGAAAAAGAAGAAGCAGTTGCTTTAAAAAAAAAGGTTCCACCAATAATTGTGGACTCTACTCACAGTTTTTCAACTGTGATCGAATTAATTGGGGATAAATGTACTTATAAATGAATGTCTATTGGTACGAAAATTGTATCAAACTCGTTATCGCTGTATAGTGAAGCTTTGAGCGTTCTCAAAGTGAAAAATTCCAGTATTATACGCATGAGTTGAAGGATGCAAAATCTTTTAAATTAGTTTTATTTGACCTGCCAAAATTGGACACAAAGATAATTGTCGAGGAATTTGTTAGCTCGCTCAATATAAACCCTCTTACCGAGTTTGATCGTCAACATGTTTCAAAAAGAGGTTATGAAAATAAGATATATTTGTAATATTTCTGTGTATTGGAGAAAAATTCTAAAGGGCAACAAAGGTCCCACACAATGTTCCAAGTGTGCTATGTATGGACATAGTGCTAAAAATTGTAACCATATCGTAGTGTGTTCAGGCTGCTCCGGAAATCACGATTATGCAGTTTGCTCACTTAACGAAGTTAATTGCGATGGTAGTGTGATTTATAAGTGCCACAACTGCATAAAAAAGAACTTAAAGAATGTTAACCATAGAGCTGATGACCTAAAGTGCCCAAGTCGTCAAGAATATTTAAAGATCCGACAGCAGGTAACATCGAGAGATAGAGCGACCAGGAGAAGAACTGTTTCGTATTTTAACCAAGACGGTCATGATTTTCCTGAATTGCCATGAAAAATACTCAAAAATGATGCACTTAATTCCCGCCCTCATGGTAATTTGTATTCTGAGGTAGTTAAAAATAAAAGCTACGAAAAGGATAATAACGATGACTTTTTGATGCTTTCGATGCTTTGCAAAGATGTCAGAACAAGTACGACATAATTACAATAAAGGCTAAAGAGTACTGCCGAGAGCATTTCAATACAAGTTATGATTAATAGAAGACCAGTTATATTTATTTCAGTTTATAATCCGGTTCACACTTCCAATTTCAAGGCTGATTTGGATAAACTAACTTCATTTTCGAACGATTTTTTATCTTCCGTGATCTGAATGCCCAAAACACACATTGGAATTGCGTGTCAAGTAATTCGGCCACTGCCATCAATCCAGCTGCTATATACACTACCCAAATGAATACACTCGCTTTGGACAAAATATCAACCCCATTCAACCGTCTACAGTAGACATTCGAATGTTTTACAGTCGGACAATGTACCTATATCTTGGGTTATTTCTGGACAAGCTCAAAACATGACATATTCAGTTCCCTTGTATTATCACGCAGACTGGTTACTGGGTGGAAAATGAAATTAGGTGTATGAACATTCACCAATCTCTTACTAATTCAGGTATGTAATCTAGTTTTTGTTTTAATAAATTAATATCTATAGTTAAAGAAGCGTTTAATAAAATACCTGTCGATCATAAAAATTCTTGGCAATGAGAAATCTCTGATGTTAGAGAAATAAATACAAACATAAATTTCAAAGATGCAATTCTTGACAGATCTAACGTAGAGCTTACCAATTTAGATAAAGTTAAATCGTTTGCACTTTTACTGAAAAATAATAAAACCCCCGGTTTAGATGGCTTTAATAGCATTATCCTTAAAAGATGAACGATTCCTTTTTTGAAACTCTATGTAAACTTTTCAACTCTTGCTATTTTCCAACGATTTTTAAGAAGGCAAAAGTTATCCCAATTCCTAAGTCAGGAAAGGATCCTAAATTAGCATCTAGCTATAGACCAATCAGCATCCTAAGCCTATTGGATAAAGTATTTGAAAAAATAATTAATAAGAGAATTTTAGACTTTTCCAACTAAAATAATATTATTAACACTCAACAGTTTGGCTTCCGCAAGAAGCACTCTACAGTACATCAATTAAAAAGAGTCGTTAATTTTATTGAATCTAACAAAAAAAAAAAAAAAAAAAAATCGCAAGAGAACTGGAGTTGTTTTTCTTGACATTGAAAAAGGTTTCGATTCAATATGGCATGAAGGCCTGGTTTTTAAACTAAATTCCTTCAATTATCCAACGTGCCTGCAAAAGATAATAAGGAGTTTTTTAGATCATCGCTCACTAACACGCTATCTAGTGATAGGATCGGTGTTATCACCTACTCTTTATTTAATATATTTCCGATTTTACTGTTCGCAAGAATCAAGAAGTAGCTTTTTACGCAATAATCAAAAAATGGAAGATAGTTTAAAGCCCATAAATACTTTGATAAATGGAAGATAAAAGTTAATGTTAGTAAAACACAAGCTATTATATTTCCATATAATAGATCACAGAAATGTATTCGTGTTTTTATTCCTCTGCAGGATAGTATCAAGTATCTAGGAATTATCTTAGATAAAAAACTATCATTTAAACAACACATACAGTATATTTGTGATAAAGCAATCAAATGTGGCCGTGCCCCTTTACCTCTTACCCAACAGAAGATCTAAACTTAAATTAAGAAACAAAATCCTTATTTACAAAACTTGTATTCGACCAATTTTGACCTACGGATAATAAGTGGTTTAATAAAGCTGCTAAATCATGCACAAGAAAATTGCAGATAATAAAAAATAAAAATCTGAAAATAATTCATAACCTACACAGCATAGAAACTTTAAACATAAAATGTTTAATTCATTTGCAAGGGAACTGACTACGTCATTTAATGAAAAATGCAGAACGTCTACATATGAAATAATAAGAAATTTGCTAAACAATCACTAAGACTCTTTTTTTACTTAAAGAGTTATAATTGATGGTTGTTTTTAAAATTTCTTATAACATTTAAGTATGTACAAGGTTTTTTTTTTTGACAACTTTTCCTTAATATTGTGATATTAGTAGTTTTCTTATTTAATTATTTAGCTGTTCGTTGTTCTAATACTTCTAAGTAACTTCTCATAACAATGTAATTAATTAATTATTTTATAAAGGTTTCAATAAAGTCAATAAAAATATAAAAAAAATATTTGTATCTGTATAGTACACGTGTACTGGCGAAGCATGTACACTTCCTCGTAACGTCGAAAAAAAATTTACACATATTTGGAATAACAAAATTGTCGAATAACTACCCAACAAACACAGAGACATCGTATTTAAAACGCTTGAAAAATTATAACTTTTTTCTTTGACATCAGAGGTTAATTCAAAACTTGCTTCAAATTTTCGTCATAATTGCAGAAAATTGTCTCCATTTTGTTGGGAATACTATTAATCTCAAATCATTACAAAATCATTCTCAAATATTTACATTTGAAACAAAAATTGTTTTCAAATCACTCTCAAAACCTTTGGTTTGCTGGGTACTTGTTGTTATTTGCCTGTGTTCGCTAATAATGAACACTGCCGAAATGTTGTATTATATAAATTAAGAATTCTAAAAAAAAAAAAAAAATTATTTTATTTTTTTTTTTATTAAATTTTTGGTCGGACGACCAACTTTATTCAAAAAGTTACAAAACAAGAAGGGGCTTAAGAACTAACAATTTTCTTATTTTACACCAGCTTAATTACGTCAAAAGGTGGCGTGATTATTGTTATTGCCAAATAATCAGTTTATTGACCTGCTAATGCAATATCAACGATTTATTACAGAAGCTGATCTTGCAATTTTACAATTATAAACTTAAAATTATTTATAGGGTTCGTTAACTTGTTTGAATTAACTCTTCCCCCTTAAATCGATTGTCCTCAATTGGTATTACTATTTTAATGTTGAAATTTGGAGAAATGGTCCGCTTTTTGTATTTTGTATATTGGAACATATTCTGTGGTTAATTTTGGTTCAGGTGAAAAATATAATTTTTTTCTGAACTTACTGATATTAACAAGAATGAATATTATAATGATAATGGAAAATACAATCGATATATCTGAACTTAAGCTAATTACATGCATTTCTTTATTCTTATGAACTATCTCCTTAATATTATCTTCATATTTCATTTGCTTTAAATACAAATTTTCAATTTTCAGATCCAATTTCGTCATATTTTTATTTTCTTTAATTTTTGTCTTAAGTTGGGTAAAACTAATGTTTCATACATTTTTAGAATAACATTTGTATAATTCTTATTTAATACAATAATCTTACAATTTTCAAACTTTATTAGGAATGTACCTTTTTGTTTTATTTCAAATTTACCGCAATCATGGGTTATATTTCCTTCAAAATTTTTAAACACAATTCCTTGAACAATTTCTACTACTTCAGGTTTTTCTGAAATTTCCAGGTTGCATTGCGCTTCCTTAAACTGTAAAATATTTTTAATACATTCATTGTCCAAGGCGATTAGATTTCTTTCTAAATCGTCTTTCACATGAATGTCGTAAATTCTATCGAAACCATCAACTAGTATTTCCGATGTACTCAAAACAATGGATTTATTTAAAATATTTGGCAAAGGCTCGAAATTTATTTTGATTAGTGCCTTTGTGGAAAATTGGGGAATAAGGAGTGTCAAGATTATGTTATTATCCTGAAAAAGTACTACAACTTTCGTTTTTGTATAACTATCATAGTCGTTGATCAAATTAACTTCTTTTTGTGTCAAAATATCGGTGGGGATAACACCCAGTTTACAGGAAAAAATAATTTGTCCTACGTCATTTATATGGTCATTCAAAAGTGATATGTCATTGTTCATACTGTACGCCTGTTCAATAAATTGAACTTCGTCCTCCAATGTCTTGATTCCATTTTCCGTCATCCTTTTAAATTCGTTAATGTATCTACTGACCGAAGTTTGTTGCTTGTTTATATGCTCCGTAATATTTCTGATTTGTTCAGCCATGAAGTTATTTATATGCGTCAAATTGATTAGTCCTGTATATGTAATTCTCTCGTTGCTATGTATTTCGTTTATTGCGTTTCGTATTTTCCTGTTCATCGTCGCTGTCCATAGAACCCGCAACGTATTTAAGTCCTTTCCCTAAAATGTTGAATAGTCCTCGTTTTGTTTTAGAGTGGATGTGTAAGTTATTTATTCTTGCATTAAGTAAAATAAAATTTTTGTTTACTGTGTCCAGGAGTCGTTTGTCCTCAAATGAAATTGCTGTTAGTGTCTTAATATTGTCGGAAATAATGGAGGTTGTCCTTCGTATGCAGTCAAGTTGATGAAGTGAAGAATTTTGTTGTAGTGACTGATTATTTTCAGTTCTCCTGTCTTAAATGGTATATAACCATTGTTGTTGGTTAGGTCTTGTATGTCGAGATGCTGAGCAGTAACTGCCAGTATCCATGTCAAAAATGTGAATATTATCATCTTCTGTCCTGTAACAAGAGACATTAAAGAAAATATTATGGGTTTATATAGATTTCTTCAAGATTGATTTATGTTATTTTTATGGACAATTTTGCCCGACTTGGTTTTCACTGTTGTGTTATAATTTTGAGCCACTATTTCTTTTCTAAACTTAGCTGTTAGTTTATTCCCTAATCTTCTATTAATTTTAACAAATATTTCTTCTCCCTCTATATATTCTTTTGGAGTGATTCTATTTTTATTGTATTATGCAAGGTCATTCATTTATTTTTTTTTTTGAGAGCTTTTCTATAGTTTCCTTCCTATCCTTTTCAAGTAACCTTAGGTCACTACTCACCTTAGGTTACTTCCATAGGTCTTTTGCCTGTAACCGTGTGAATTGAAAAATTATATTCTTTTACTGACCTATCCAGTAGTTCGGGAAAAGTTCGGTGTACCCTTTCCTCTTTAAAACAATGCATAATTTCTTGTAGAGTTGAATGGAATCGTTCAACTTGTCCGTTGGAACAACTTGTGTACGGGGCTGTTCGGAAAATCTGTATTCCGAACTCATTTTCAATCATGAATTTTATGGATTCTAAGCTAAACGATTTCTCATTATCCATGACTAATGTTTCAGGAAGTAGTAAGGAAATAAGGTCTCTCAATGGTTGCCGTATGTCTTCTATAGCTCTGGATTTGATGGTTTTTGCTATAGTATATTTCGAAAATTTATCAATCGCCGTCAACACTAATTCTTTTCCGACAACAAATATGTCTAAATGAACCAACTGACCAGGATACTGTGGTATGGGCGTAGGTTGAATTTGAGGCTTCATTGGGTAACGATCATACTTATTTTCTTTACATATGATGCATTTTTTTATTATCTTTTTTATTTTATTTGCCATAGATGGAAAATAATATTTTTCAAGAATTTGAGTCCGATTCTCCTTGCAATTTCTATGTGCTCTATTATGTGTCCTAACTATTATATTTTTCTGCTCTTCTTCATTAGTTATATCGTCTACCATTATTTGCGTAAATCTTATTTAATATCTTCCGAAACGCAATGGGTAGAGTTCTTGTATTTTTCCCATAATCCGTTCCTCCGTTTTAATGCAATTTATCACCAATGGGTTTAAGTATCTTTTCAAAATAGAAATTAATTTTTCCTCGGAATAATCTTGCTCTGTTATAATATGGCGGTGGTATGTGGGGAAAACTATTTTAAATTGATAAGATGCCATTATGTCTCTATTCAAAAGTATTTGATTTTTAAAAGCATTAATAGGTGCCTATACGCTATATATTAAGTTATGCGACGAACTTTCGTCTAAATTTTTTGCTATTTACAATGTATATAGTTCTGGTTCCGTTATCCTGGACAGAGCATCAGCTACAACGTTTGTCCTTCTCGGTTTGTAGAGCATTTCATAGTTATATTCTTCGAGTATGGCCTTCCATCTCTTCATTTTGCTGTTATTATTTTTGTTGCTCAAGGCGTAGGTTAAAGGCTGGTGGTCCGTACATATTTTAACCCTAGCCGATCCATATAAATAATTTCGTAAGGAGTTCAAAGCCCATATTATAGCCAACATCTCCTTTTCGTTAGCGGCGTAGTGTTCCTCCGCTTTGTTTAAAGTTCTGGAGATGAAAGAAATTGGTCTTCCGCCTTGGGATAGGACTGCGCCTATTGCAAAGTTCGAAGCATCTGTTACTAGCTCGAAATTTTTGCTAAAGTCTGGATAGGCAAGGATGATATCCTCGGAAATAAGAGCGTTCTTAATTTTGATAAAGGATTCTTTAGCTTCATTATTTAAGCATATCCTTAATTTTGCGGATTTATTTTTGGACGTTCGTCCTCCTTCCCCTCTTAAAAGGGATGTCAGGGGCTTGGTAAGTTTGGAGTAGTCTTTAATAAATCGTCGGTAATACCCTGACATACCAAGGAAACTACGAAGTTCTTTTAAGCTTTGTGGTTCCGGAAAATTTTGTATGGCCTTTACTTTTTGTGGATTAGTTTTTATACTGTGGGGCGTAATAATGTACCCTAAAAACTCAACTTCATCCTTGAAGAAGTTGCATTTATCCAATTGCACTTTCTTATTGGATCTTTCTAATGCTTCAAAAATATATTTGATATGTTCAAAATGTTCGCGCTCTGACTTGCTAAAAATGATTATGTCGTCTATGTAAACATAGCAGCATCTCCCTATATATTCTCTTAAAATGTCGTCAAGTGCCCTTTGAAAAACTGATGGCGCGTTCTTTAGATCAAAAGGTAACCGTATAAACTCATACTTCTCGTTATTTATGCTAAACGCGGTTTTCTTAGTATCGGATTTTTTTAGTGGAATCTGATGAAAACCACTTTTTAAGTCGAGAACGGAAAAGAATTGACTATTGCCCAGTCGAGAGATAACCTCTGAAATTTCTGGGATGGGGTATCGGTCTGCTATTATTATTGTATTTAACTTTCTATAGTCTATGACCATTCTATATTGTTTATTTCCGGCTGAGTCCGGTTTCTTCGGAACTATCCAAACTGGAGAATTATATGGTGATCTAGATGGTTTTATAATACCATCTTTTAGAAGTTTTTCCACTTGAGCCTCCACTTCTGATTTCAGAGAAGCGGGGAAAGGGTAAAATTTTGTATAAACAGGCGAATTAGTCGTAGTCCTAATCTCACCAACAACCTTTGTTGTATAAGTAAGTTTTTCATCAGGTTCCGAAAAAAGCTTCTCCATTCCTCTTTTTTGTGTTGCTGATAAATTTTCCTCCTTAATATTTATTGCATTTACGCACTGTGTTGGGAGTTGCTTAAGACAAACTATGAGATTATTTTTCAATATCATAACATTTTCATTTGTGTAAATGACTGCTCCTATTTCCCTAAGAGTGTCATTTCCTAAAATACCGTCAAATATTTCCAAAGAGGGCATTAGGTAGAATTTTATTTCATTATCTAATTTAAATAATTTTACGAATGTGTGCTCACTAATTTTTATATCCCCTATGATTGATCTATGATTCGTTGGGTATACGTTTCTTTACTAATTCAGGCTTAACATAATTTTTACTCGAGCCCGTATCTAATAAAAATTTCAAAATATTCCCGCTCTCCGTCTTGACTTCGAAATATGGTAACGAAGAGCTATTCATCCTAAAAAATGAATGTCAGTCGGTTCGCCGAACCGCTTATTCTCTACCCTATTTTGTATAGATGTGTTAATATGGAACGTTGATTTTGCTGCGGCCTGTTCATATAATTTATGCGACGGGAATGCATACTTGGGTCCACATCCATTGGTTCTGGTCGTGTTTGTGGCTTCGGTGGTCTGGGTGGATTTGTATTATTAAAAAATTTTCTCGGTTGGTTTGCTTGCGGAAAATACGCAATTTCAGGATAAAAAGGGCGTTGTGCCTGTGCTGTGTTCCCTTTAAATGTAGATTGAAATTTACTTGAATTATACGCATGCGATGTGCGTACATTTTGATTTTCCAATTTTAAGCAAAGATGTAATGCTTGTGGAAGATCTGCTGGTTCCTTCACTCCCAACAGTTTAGGTAAATCTCCATTAAGCCCTCTGATAAAGGTATCTAAGGCTTTATTTCTGTACGATTATGTAAGCATATGTAGAGATTCGTTACTCATATCCATACTTCCTAATTTGTTCAACATAAGTGACAAATGCGTGTACACCTGTTGATAATATTCTTGAATTGACCTATTCCCCTGCACAATAGTTGTCATTTGGTACTCTAATGTTGCTAAATCTCGTTTATCCGCGTAGTGAAGTGTGCCATTGATGGCCAGTCGAGTGGTGTGTTGTATGACTCTAACGCTATGTCCGCGTTCCCTACTACCTTATTCCGTATTACACTAAGAATGCCGTAATATTTAGTAGTTCCCTTTAATGGCTCATAAATAGCTAATATTCTATCGACGCTCTTTTTCCACGAACTAAACTCACCAGGTTGACCCCAGAAATCCTCGAGGCACTTAACTACATCTGGTATTTTGTCCAAGTCACCTAGATTTCCTCTATGTCTGTCTTCTATTATTTGGTCCGATACATTATTTAGGTTAGCATTGGGGTTTAAGGTTGCCTGTACAATCTGTGGTCCTTGATTATTAAATATGTCTAACGCTACCCTTGATATAAGAGAGGTTAAGTCCTCTATGGTCAATTGGGCATTTGCTGCACCTCTAGGTACATTATCTGTGTTAATAATAGGGGGTCTAACTAAATTATTAATTCAATCGGAAATACTTGTTTTACAAAAAATTGAAAATTGTTCACTTAATTTTTGGTTTTTATTCTTGATCTTTAATGTAGAACTGGAGGGTCCCGTAGGAATCGCAGCTCTAATCTATTATTTATTTTATTTACAATTTGTTTATTTATTGTTTTCACTCTTATACTAGGCTTTACAATTTTATAATCCTTTTTTAGAATACAATTTGTTTTCAATTATAAATTTATTAATCTTATAAATAAATAAATAATTTAATAATCTACCTTAATCCTTCTTTGTGGTGGCTGGATTCTTCAATTCTGTCTTCCTCTTCTCTTTTTGATTTTTCTTTCTCAAGGCTTTTTTCTTTAACAGGATTCCAAAAAAATTGTTTATATGTCACAGATTTTCTGGTTTTTTCTTTCTTTAATATTTCACAGATTTTATAGTTTTTTTTTTCTTTCTCTCTTAACAAAGTTCCAAAATTTCTTTGATATTTCACAGTTCTTTTTCTCTTTCTTAATAAAGTTCCAAAATTTCTTTAATATTTCACAGTTTTATAGCTTTTTCCTTTTCACTTTCACTGCTTTTTTTCCATATCCTTTACGGATTTTTTTTGTTGTACCCTTTTTTTTATATATTTTTTTCTTTAGATCATTTCGAAAGGCTGGCACATGATACCACCCGTTTACTTGCGTTACTAAGGAGTCTATTCCCAAAAGGACTCTAGCGAAACTTGCTCGGGCGCCAGTTAAGAATTTGCGCGTTACAAATTCTAAAAAAAAAAAAAAAATTTATTTTATTTTTTTTTTATTAAATTTTTGGTCGGACGACCAACTTTATTCAAAAAGTTACAAAACAAGAAGGGGCTTAAGAACTAACAATTTTCTTATTTTATACCAGCTTAATTACGTTAAAAGGTGGCGTGATTATTGTTATTGCCAAATAATCAGTTTATTGACCTGCTAATTATTAATGCAACATCAACGATTTATTACAGAAGCTGATCTTGCAATTTTACAATTATAAACTTAAAATTATTTATAGGGTTCGTTAACTTGTTTGAGTTAACTTATATATATATATATATATATATATATATATATATGGTATATTCGAATAAAATAGTATGTTCGTTATTATTTTCTTTTTTAATTTGTTGGATTTTTTTAAAGCTTTTTAAAGAGTTCCACGAAGTCATTTTTTCTGGGCTAAATTAGAAAAATTAAATATAATTTGTCAAATGATTTATTTTTCGTTTCTTTTATGTTTATAATACATATACATATTTATCTACTTTTTTCTTCCTTCTTAAACAATTTTTAGTTTTAGAAAAAAAAAAATCAAAAATAAATTGTCAATTTATATTTAATTTATCTACTTTAGCCCAGAAAAAATGACTTCTTGAAACTTTTTAAAAAGCTTTATAAAATCCAACAAATTAAAAAAAGAAATGATTTAAAAACATGGCTTTTAGAAAATGGTTTTTGAAAATGGCTCATCAGAATGAAAAATAAAATAGAAAAAATTTAATAACTGGTTTTTGAAACGTTCCCTAATGCTTCTATAGAACTAGTTCCGAACGAGATAATTTCAAACAAAAATCATTTATTAAAGAACTGGTTCTAGAACCGTTCCATAGAAAGGGTTCTGGCTAGGTAACTCTTCCACAGAGCTAGTTCTGGAGATCATAATTTTGAAAAAAAATCAATAAATAACTTATTTATTCTAAAAAAACAATAACAAAACAGTGCAAAAAACCAGAAAATAACTTTTATTATAATAATATAAATCTATTAAAAATCTATGATTAACATATTTTAGTTCCCTAAAAATTCTATTTCGATTGATAATTTTATCAACATAATTATGTTATTTTCAGTTTTACCCTTTAATAAGAAAATACTCGAGGTGAACTGAACAAATACTTGTAATACTTTTTCTATGTTTATTACATTGAGTTAGTCGGCGTGAACTTAACAAAGTAAGATAACAAAGTAAAAGTGATGCCAAGTTAAAAGTCGCAACTTTGTTAACAAACTAATCCTGTAAGATAACAAACTAATGGACCCTAGGTCGAATTGGGAGATTTGTTCTGGACCGGACCACTTGAGGTGATAGAGGAGGGTCTCAACTTAATTTTGATATATATTTTATTCACCGCTATAGTTTTTGGTAGATCAAAAATTTCAAAAAAAAAATTTTTCATATTTCACTCTAAGGGACATTTTGGACCCTAGGTCGAACTGAGTGATTTGTTCCTGGACCGGATCACTTGGAGGTAATAGTGGAGGGTCTCAGCTTCATTTCGATATATATTTTATTTACCGCTATAGTTTTTGGTAGAACAAAGTTTTCAAAAAAAGATTTTTCCATATTTCACTCTAGAGGACATTTTGGACCCTAGGTCGAACTGAGTGATTTATTCCTGGACCGGACCACTTGGAGGTGATAGCAGAGCGTCTCAACTTCATTTTGATATATATTTTATTTACCGCTATAGTTTTTGGTAGAACAAAGTTTTCAAAAAAAGATTTTTTCATATTTCACTCTTAGGGACATTTTGGACCCTAGGTCGAACTGAGTGATTTGTTCCTGGACCGGACCACTTGGAGATGATAGTGGAGGGTCTCAGCTTCATTTCGATATACATTTTATTTACCGCTATAGTTTTTGGTAGAACAAAGTTTTCAAAAAAAGATTTTTTCATATTTCACTCTTAGGGACATTTTGGACCCTAGGTCGAACTGAGTGATTTGTTCCTGGACCGGACCACTTGGAGATGATAGTGGAGGGCCTCAGCTTCATTTCGATATACATTTTATTTACCGCTATAGTTTTTGGTAGACAAAGTTTTCAAAAAAAGATTTTTTCATATTTCACTCTAAGGGACATTTTGGACCCTCGGTCGAACTGAGTGATTTGTTCCTGGACCGGACTACTTGGGGGTGATAGTGGAAGGTCTCAGCTTCATTTCGATATACATTTTATTCATCGCTATAGTTTTTCGTAGAACAAAGTTTTCAAAAAAAGATTTTTTCATATTTCATTCTAGAGGACATTTTGGACCCTAGGTCGAACTGAGTGATTTGTTCCTAGACCGGACCACTTGGAGGTGATAGCAGAGGGTCTCAGCTTCATTCTGATATACATTTTATTTACCGCTATAGTTTTTGGTAGAACAAAGTTTTCAAAAAAAGATTTTTTCATATTTCATTTACCGCTATAGTTTTTGGTAGAACAAAGTGATGGTGGTGCCCGGGCTGCAACGTACCAGCCTGTGAAATAAATGTAAATAATCTGGCAGCCCAGAAATAAATATATTAACAGTTTAAAAACTTGGCACACCTTTTATACTAACATGGCCACCAAGACGAATTTTTACAAGGTGGTTTCGATTAGACATGTAGCCTTCAGTTTTCTGAAGTGTCAAACTGCACATATAAAAAATTTTTGGAACGAACCTTGTAAAATCTGGCTTGGTAACCGTCAAATTTTATTTGCCATCAATGAAACAGCAGGTAAGTGTTTTTTTAATTGATTAAAAATAAGATTTTTAAGTGATAATAATAATTTATGTAGTTAATATTTGTGAGTTTGAATTGTGATTTAAAAAAAATAGTGATTTTTTCTTTTTTCAAAAAAAATTTTGTGTATGGTAATAGAGCTGCCGCGTAATTAAAAATAATTCTAGAAATGTGATTTTTTAAATTCCCAAAAAAAAAATTATTTTGTAATTTTGCAGAAATAAATATTCTTTTTATTTTTATTTTGTTCTATCGCCATATCGAAAAATTATCACGCAAAAGCAAAATAAAACGATCGCGAAATGGAACTCGGTACAAAAAAGAAAACTATCGACATATCAAAAAAGTATCGCCATATTGAAAAAATATTAAGAAAAACTATCGTTTTATCGGTAAAATATGAAATTACAAACGGATCGACAAAATTATATAAAATTTAGAAAACAATGAAAACATGAAATTTAAAATGAATTTTTATTTTTTATTTTTTTTATTATATATTTAATAATACGCGCAGAAAGCTCAAGCGAAGGAAGACCACTATCAATAGAAGGAAGACTAAGCTTAAGCAAAGGAAGGCCATTAGAAGGAAGACAAAAAACTTACACACTTGGAAAGAGGGTAATAAATGTACATTTTCACTAATACGTTTTATTAACTTTAATAATAGAGTTATTTTAATACTAAATATAGAAATATTTAATAATAATTTTAATGTAATAAATTAAATGTAATGTAATTTAAATGTAATAAATTTAATGTATTTTGTAAAGGAAGACAAAAAACATACACACTTGGAAGGAGGGTAATAAATGTACATTTTTACTAATGCCTTTTATTAACTTTAATAATAGAATTATATTAATACTAAATATAAAAATATTTAATAATATTTTAAATGTATTTTGTAAATTAATATATAATATAAGAATTTATTAAGAATAATTTATAATTAGATAAATTAGTTTAATAAAATACTGATTTCAAAAAATTTTACAAATAAAATATTTTTAACAATATATAATTTTTCCTTTTTTTTTTTTGTTACATCTAGAGGCGAAATTTCATCATGAGAGTAAGACGCAAGTTTAGTTATAGTTCAAATGATTTAAAGACCATACTGTTAAATTGCTCATTTTTAGAGGATTTGCAGATCATTTCTTCGAAAAATGTTAAATTATTTGAAATTATTATTGAATCGTTAAATGCTATTTGCAAAAAAACTAAATATAATAAGCTTCAAAATAATTTAAAAAAAAGAAGAAGGATCTGTATTATGGGAAAAACCTTGCGGAAAACACGCAAGGTAATAAAAGTAGACACATTGAATAGTGCTAGAATGTAATTAAATTTCGCATATAAATAATCAGTAAATTCTAAATAATCGTAAATTGAACATTTATAGAATCTATTCTATTATTAATTTCAGGAAATAATTCATCAAATTTAAATAGAAAAAAGTTATCTTCTAATTTTTAAATTATTTTTTTCGAAAAAATGATCTGCAAATCCTCTAAAAATGAGCAATTTAACAGTCTGGTCTTTAAATCATTTGAACTATAACTAAACTTACGTCTTACTCTCATGATAAAATTTCGACTCTAGATGTAACAAAAAAAAAAAAAAAAAAAAAAAGTTTAAAAATTATATATTGTTAAAAATTTTTTATTTGTAAAATTTTTTGAAATCAATATTTTATTAAACTAATTTATCTAATTATAAATTATTCTTAATAAATTCTTATATTATATATTAATTTACAAAATACATTTAAAATATTATTAAATATTTTTATATTTAGTATTAAAATAATTCTATTATTAAAGTTAATAAAAGGCATTAGTAAAAATGTACATTTATTACCCTCCTTCCAAGTGTGTATGTTTTTTGTCTTCCTTCTAAGCTTAGTCTTCCTTCTATTGAGCCTTCCTTCTATTGATAGTGGTCTTCCTTCGCTTGAGCTTTCTGCACGTGTTAAAAAAAATATATAATAAAAAAATAAAAAATAAAAATCCATTTTAAATTTCATGTTTTGATTTTTTTTTCTAAATTTTATATAATTTTGTCGATCCGTTTGTGATTTCATATTTTACGGATAATACGATAGTTTTTCTTAATATTTTTCCAATATGGCGATAGTTTTTCGATATATCGATAATTTTTTTTATATTTTTTTGATATGTCGATAGTTTCCTTTTTTGTACCGAGTTCCTTTTCGCGATCGTTTTATCTTGCTTTTGCGCGATAATTTTTCGATATGGCGATAGAAAAAATAAAAATAAAAAAATATTTATGTGTGCAAAACTACAAAATATTTTTTTATTTGGGAATTTAAAAAAATCCCATTTTTAGATTTATTTTTTATTACACGGCAGCTCTATTACCATACACAAATTTTTTTAAAGAAAAAATCACTATTTTTTTAAATCATTCACTTTAAACTCACACACATTAACTTTATAAATTATTATTATCACTTAAAAATCCTATTTTTAATAAATTAAAAAATACTTACCCTGCTGTTTCTTTGATGACAAATAAAATTCGACGGTTATCAAGCCAGATTTAACAAGGTTCGTTCTAAAAATTTTTTATATGTGCAGTTTGACACTTCAGAAAACTGAAGGCAACATGTCTAATCGAAACCACCTTGTAAAAATTCGTCTTGGTGACCATGTTGGCATAAAAAGTGTGCCAAGTTTTTAAACTGTTAATATATTTATTTCTAGGCTGCCAGATCATTTACATTTATTTCAGAGGCTGGTACGTTGCAGTCCCGGCACCACCATCACCGTTTTTTTCTATACTTTGTTCAACCAAAAACTATAGCGGTAAAAGAAATATGAAAAAATCTTTTTTTGAAAACTTTGTTCTACCAAAAACTATAGTGGTGAATAAAATGTATATCAAAATGAAGCTGAGACCTTCCACTATCACTTCCAAGTGGTCCGGTCCAGGAAAAATCACTCAGTTCGACCTAGGGTCCAAAATGTCCCTTGAGTAAAATATGAAAAAAAAATCTTTTTTTGAATACTTTGCTCTACCAAAAACTATAGCGGTGAATAAAATGTATATCAAAATGAAGCTGAGACCTTCCACTATCACCCCCAAGTGGTCCGGTCCAGGAACAAATCATTCAGTTCGACCTAGGGTCCAAAATGTCCCCTAGAGTGAAATATGAAAAAATCTTTTTTTGAATACTTTGTTCTACCAAAAACTATAGCGGTGAATAAAATGTATATCAAAATGAAGCTGAGACCTTCCACTATCACCCCCAAGTGGTCCGGTCCAGGAACAAATCACTCAGTTCGACCTAGGGTCCAAAATGTCCCTTAGAGTGAAATATGAAAAAATCTTTTTTTGAAAACTTTGTTCTACGAAAAACTATAGCGGTGAATAAAATGTATATCAAAATGAAGCTGAGACCTTCCATTATCACTTCTAAGTGGTCCGGTCCAGGAACAAATCACTCAGTTCGACCTAGGGTCCAAAATGTCCTCTAGAGTGAAATATGAAAAATCTTTTTTGAAATCTTTGTTCTACCAAAACTATAGCGGTAAATAAAATGTATATCAAAATGAAGCTGAGACCTTCCATTATAGCCTCCAAGTGGTCCGGTCCAGGAACAAATCACTCAGTTCGATCTAGGGTCCAAAATGTCCCTTGAGTGAAAGATAAAAAAATCTTTTTTTGAAAACTTTGTTCTACCAAAAACTATAGCAATGAATAAAATGTATATCAAAATGAAGCTGACACCTTCCACTATCATCTCCAGGTGGTCCGGTCCAGGAACAAATCACTCAGTTCGACCTAGGGTCTAAAATGTCCTCTAGAGTGAAATATGAAAAATATTTTTTGAAATCTTTGTTCTACCAAAAACTATAGCGGTAAATAAAATGTATATCGAAATGAAGCTGAGACCTTCCATTATAGCCTCCAAGTGGTCCGGTCCAGGAACAAATCACTCAGTTCGACCTAGGGTCCAAAATGTCCTCTAGAGTGAAATATGAAAAATCTTTTTTGAAATCTTTGTTCTACCAAAAACTATAGCGGTGAATAAAATGTATATCAAAATGAAGCTGAGACCCTCCACTATCACCTCCAAGTGGACCGGTCCAGGAACAAATCTCTCAATTCGACCTATGGTCCATTAGTTTGTTATCTTTCATGATTAGTTTGTTAACAAAGTAGCTATTTTTTAAACTTGGCAGCACTTTTTACTTTGTTATCTTCTCGTCCACGTAGGCCTGGGGTAAAAAGTAGTAACAAAAATTTTGCTTGTTTATTTAATAATTGATATAATAGCCCTGCAAATATGTAATGAAGTTTTTTTTCAAAATAGCTCACTTCTTCGCCGCTTTTAGAAGTGCAATAGAAGATTTCTCTAAATTTTCCAACAACAAAATATATTAGTATACGAATTGAATCTTCTAAACGTAACTTCTTTAATCACTATTAGAAGTTATTTGGATAACAGTTACAGTTATCCAAAAACGAAAACACTAATTTTCAACACCTTTGGTAGCATTTGGAAGATTGTCTTTTACCAATCCATATAATCTGTCGAATTTGGCACTCTAAGATGATTAGTCGTAGAACATGCAAAACTTTACAAAAAAAAAAAAAAAAAAAAACATACATTAGGTTCGAAATTTTATCACAAAATCATGATTTTGGCGATTGTTTACATTTCATAATGGGAAAAAGAACAAGCAAAAACAATATAATTTTGCTTAGTAAAAGTATAAATTTTGAAGTGATTGGAATGAAAAAATATTGACATTAACTAAAATTATTTATGTAAGTTGATAGTGAAACAAAAAATTCATAAGTTTTACTTATAAAAGGAAAATTAAGAAAATAAAGTGAGCGTTTATCATAATTTAAAAGAAATTATCAATATTTCAACTAGTTCTGGGCAAGCGAATACATTTAGGAAAACATTTTCATTTTTTATATAATTAAAATATGTTATTAACAATTTGAGGGCCAGAACATGGACAGAAAATTTTGTTTTATATAAAATTCTTAATAATATAAACAACATTTTTTAAAAAATGTACCTGCAGCACAAGTCGCTAATTTTCAGAATAATTTTCTATAGGACAAAAAATTATATTAAAAATTCGATTTTACAAGTCTATTCTGTGGAAGACTAAAATTTGTAGATACAGCAATCAATATTTTGGGAATGCATCGTTTTAGAGTATTCGAAAAATATTTTAGCAGAGCTGAATTTTTGCGTTTTAAATTTGGAAAAGATTTTATAATTTTCAAAATTTTAAATCAAATTTTTTTAAAAGTTTGTAAAGAATTCAAACATTGTTATTGTAAATGATTGGACAAACTTTTATGGCCAAGATGAGATTTAAATAATGATTTAAAGTGGTACATCATCATTAAAATTTGTAATAGAGTATGGAAATGGTTAAAATACCATGTAATCTTTGATAAAGGGAATAATCCCCTTTATAAAAATAGAAACATTTGAAAGAGAAATTAGAGAAAATTTGTTATAATTATTGTAATCAGCTATTTGTTCAGCGAGAAAGTATGATTTTAAGAAAATATATGTTGTTCGCCTTGTAAAAAGTGTAATTGTTTTTCTGTAGCAAAACTGGCGATTTTAGAAAAAAATTAACTAAAAAAATTGTATTTATTTTAGTTACATAGAAAATTTAATACAAAATTAAAATAAATAATAATGTGGTCTTGTAATATTTAGAAACCGTATATTATATTACTGAAAAACATGGTGGAAATATTGAATTACACTTTTTATAATGCGAACATCATAACCTTTCTAAAAATCATACATTGTCGTCGAACATACTAATAATTGCAGAAAATTTTGCAAATATTCTAATAGATGTTAAATGTTCATTTGAATTCAAAATCTTTTTGTGTAATTAATTTCATTGTTTTCTGTAACAAATGGTTGGTTGGTTGGTTACCGTGGTAGCCCGTAATCTTACAGGCAATCAATTAGACTCGTTAGAATCCGTTTTGATGGAACCACACTACTCGCCAGGTGAATTAGTTGCATTGAGTCTGTAATGAGATAGAAATGTAGGGAAGAAACAATGAGAACATAAATTAATTAGATCCAGCCTGTAGCATTGAGATATTTAATGATGTCACTGAGTCTAGTGTCCGATATCTCAGAGAGGTTGTCTAATTGGTGCCCTCCCAGAAATTTATGTCTGTTTGCGTTCAAGACTGGGCATTCACATAGAAGATGAAAAACCGTCTCCTCCTTCTCGCTGTTGCCACAACTACGACAATATTCATTGTAAGGGAGACCAAGTCTACTTGCATGTTTACCGATCGTCCAGTGACCTGTAAACACTGCTATTAGTCTCGAGATGTCCTTGCGTTTGTAGCCAATGAGTTGCAATGAGCGTTTCTCGTTGTAGGTAGGCCACGTTTCTTTCGCGACTCTACATTTGTCCAGATTTCGCCATCTATTTTCCGCCTTTCCTAGAAAGTGTTTTCGGATTCTGTTTTTGACTGTTCCTAACGGGATTGCGACAGAAACCGCTAAGGAAGCACTCATAGCAGAGCCTGCCCGGGCTAATTCGTCTGCCTGTTCATTACCATAGTAGTCCCTATGCGCAGGAACCCAGATTATAGTAATGTCATACAGTCGACTTAGTCCACGCAGTTCCTCTTTACACTGTCTGACTAGAATAGAGGTAGTTTTCGGTGATTTGAGCGATAGTATTGCCGCTTGACTGTCGACAAATAAACCAATATTTCCTTGAATATTTCTATCGCAAATTAGTTTACACGCTTCCCTGACCGCTAGTATCTCCGCTTGGAATACGCTTGCCTCGTCAGGGAGTCTACATGAGTGTCTAATTCCAAGATCATCAGAGAAGACACCAGAGCCGACACCGCAGTTCATCTTTGAGCCGTCAGTGTATATCCTAGTTCTAAATTGTTCAAGAAGATTACCCCTTCTCCATTCACTCCTGGTGGGGAATAGGACTTTAATAGTACTTCCGAAGTCCAAGTGGGGAATCATATAGTCGGTAACTTTATTGTATTGCGGGGGTAGTAAATTTAATATCCTCGCGTGCCCATACGTTCTTGATCTCCAGCTTTTCGTTGCAGATAATCTTATCGCACTATTAACTGATGATTCCATTATGTATAGGTCTATAGGTGTTAGGTGCAATATAGTGTTCAGAGCTTCTGATGGACTAGTACGTAATGCACCTGCAATGCCAATGGAAGCGGATCTTTGTATCCTGTAAAGCTGATCCACCACATACCTCCTACTAGTAGCGGTCCACCATACAAGAGATCCATATACAAGAATGGGCCGTACTATTGCAGTGTATAGCCATTTTGTCAATTTTGGACTCAGGCCCCATTTCACACTGAACATCTTTCTACAGGTGTAGTATGCTACCGTAGCCTTACTAACCCTATGTCGAATGTTCAGTTTCCATGAAAGCTTAGAGTCCAAAATAATGCCCAAGTATTTTGCATTGTCCGACAAGGTGAGTTCACAGTTTCCTAACCGTGGTAGTCTGAAGCTCGGAATCTTGGTCTTTGTGGTGAAAAGTACCAGCTCTGTTTTGCCCGGATTCACTCCTAGTCCACATTCTTTGGCCCAGTCACTGAGTGTAGCCAGAGCAGTTGACGTGATATCACTTATCACGTTCAGAAACAGTCCTGATACTAGTATCACCACATCGTCCGCGTAAGCCACGACTTTCACTCCCTTGTCTTCCAATTTACACAGGATGGTATTAATGACAATAAGCCACAACAGCGGAGAAATCACGCCTCCTTGTGGAGTTCCACGCATAACTTGTTTGGTCCTAACACTGTTACCTAAATTCGCAATGACGATTCTTGTCTCTAGCATTGACACCAGCCAGTTGGTGATATAATCATCAACTCCTAGTTCGTACAGAGCTCTCTGTATCGCCAAAGTCGTGACATTGTTGAAGGCGCCTTCTATATCCAGAAAGGTAGCCATAGCGTATTGTTTGAATTCAATGGATCGCTCAATGACCCCTACGACCTCATGAAGAGCCGTCTCCGTGGAGCGACCCTTAATGTAGGCATGTTGACCTCTTGAGAGTCGAGTTGTACCCTCTAGACGCTGCCTTATATGTAAATCAATGAGTCTCTCCAGAGTTTTCAGCTGAAAAGATGAGAGACTAATGGGACGGAAGTCCTTTGCATTTTCATGACTTCTTCTTCCGATTTTTGGAATGAACACTACCTTTACTCTCCTCCAGTTCCTGGGAACATAGTTGAGGGTTAGGCAGAGTTTAAAGATCCTATGTAGCCAGGGTATGATGTATACCTTTGCACTTTGCAGCATCTTTGGTATAATTCCATCAGGCCCTGCAGATTTGTACGGAGAGAAGCTATCAATCGCCCATGAAATTTTCTCAACGGATATTATGTCAACCTCGATTTCCTGCGAGGATCTAGTATGCCCCATCTCCTGGTCTGTAATATCAGTGCAGCCAGGAAAATGAGTACTAAGTAAAATGTCCAAAGATTCCGCCGACGATTCTGACCATGATCCATCCATCCTTTTAACATAGGATGGATTATTATGACCATTTGCCAAAACCCTACTGAGTCTAGCAGATTCCTTGGTATTGTCAATAGATTCGCAGAAGCCTTTCCATGAGTTTCTTTTTGCGATCTTTATTGCCTTCTTATATTCCCTACGCTTATCGTGGTATAACTGCCACGATTTTGTCCTGTAGCCAATATTGAAAGCATTGCGTGCCTCCTTGCGTAGCTTCGAGAGTTCC
Source organism: Protocalliphora azurea (assembly GCA_932274085.1). NCBI lineage: Eukaryota > Metazoa > Arthropoda > Insecta > Diptera > Calliphoridae > Protocalliphora > Protocalliphora azurea. The sequence goes on from OW026519.1 coordinate 66,641,587, forward strand.
CTATTCCACCAGGGAGGGAAGCTCTTTCTAGCCTTCGTCATTGGACATGATATATTAAAAGCCTTAACAATTTCCCTGCCTAATGTATTCTCAATTTGATCAAGACCCTCAGTCGTTGCTTCGACTGGAGGTATTTTTTCCAGTTTGTGCATGAGAATCCCATTGAACTTAGTCCAGTTCGTTCGTCTTGGGTTTCTGAAAGTTGACTCTGTTTCTTTGCAGACGAGCCCAATGTCGAAAAGTATCCAGCAATGATCCGAAAAGGATTTCTCTTTGGATACTCTCCACCTATCAACTGATAAATTGGATCTGTCCTTCATGAGTGTAATGTCTAGCACCTCTTCCCATCCATTATAGTTCACCGAGCTCGGAAAAACGAAGGTGGGGTCGTTGCCAGAGTTGCATATGGTCAAATTGTTCGTATTAATGAAATCAAATAGACACTCACCTCTGTCGTTGATTTCCGTGCTGCCCCATATTGTATGCCTTGAGTTAGCATCACAGCCAAGGATAATGTCCTCTTGAGCCTTTATAGAGGCCAGAAACGCCCTCACTTCGTCTGGCGGGGCTGGCTTGTCGTGCGCCATATAGCTGGAGGCGATCAGGAAACTTCTGTTTCGCATTAACTCGACCCTTGCGACTGTCAGGTCTGCTGAGCTATACTGTTGGCAAAGAAATATATTTATGTGTTTTCTAGCAATAAGACAAGATCTTGGCTTACCTTTATCTTTTACGTATAGTATCTTATATGTCGTAGTCGGGAACCCTTTGACTTGGGAGTTGGAAACCCAGGGTTCCTGGACTATAGCGATGTCGAGGTCCTTTTCCGCTAAAAGAAGCCTCAGATTGTCTGTAGCACATTTTGAGTGCTGCAGATTAATTTGCACGATTTTCATCGTCGGTTGTAGGGTTTTTTGCAGGTTCACTTAGCTGCATGCCTGTCAGCAGATTGTTGGCTACTTCCAACTCATCTGCTTCGCCGGCAACTGGACCTGTGGGACGGAACACCTTAACCTTGGCGTCCCTAACCCCAAAGTACAATTTTAGCCCCGCCTTCTCTAGCTCAATTGCGCTATCCTCTGAGATGGCGAAGATAATGCACTTGTTATTGTCCCCATGATCTTCTGAACGGATGACTGTCCAGTCACTCATGGGGATACTGGGGTTCTGCAGCTTCAGACACTCCAGTATTTTCTGGTTATCGCAGCTCATCTTCGGTAACCAAACCTTTGCCCGTGGTCTCATAGGGATTTCCCCCGCTGGGATAAGCTTAAGGCTTAAGCCTTCCCATGCGTCGCTAATCTTTGCGATACATTTGCTGAGGAATTCTTTAGAGAACACGTCCAAGCATTTGATTATCCTGTAGCCCCGGTGTATCTCACCCGAGTCAAAACGAGGAACTGTAGAGTCTTTGTTGGTGAGTACGTGTTCCATCACGAGTTCAGCCAATTTAGACTCTATAGCACCCCATTCTGTTACTACAGGAGTTAGGTTGCCGCTTTTTTCGTTGGCCAGCGCCATCAGCAAGTGATCTTTAACCACCTCGTTAAACGGCCTTCTTGCTGACGTTATTGTGGAAGGAGCCGGAGCGGTCGATTTACTTTGGACCTTTCTCCTCTTGGGCGAATTGCTACCCTCAGCTTGGGAGCGGTTTCGCTTCGCTCTTTCCTGCACTGCTTGGGATGTGGATGGTTGAGAGTCCTTAAACTTAAGATACTCATCAACCACCGATTGGTATCTGACACGATCTTCCTTATCGCGCTCATGAGGAGTGCCATTTGCCTTATTCTTGGCAATTTTCTCCAGTATAAAGAGAGCTTTGACATATCGCTGTCTCAGAATCTCTTTCTGGCTCTTCTTTTTCTTCCGTTTCTCCTTCGACTGGTCGTCAGACTTGACATCCTGTCGTGGAGCCATTGTGTTTTGTGACAGCGGGGTGCTATGTCTTTCTCCCCTGCTGCCAGGTTGTTCGACCAAGGTCTCTTGACTAGAGGCCAAAAGGTCGTCTTCCGAGGAGATACCTATCTCCTCGTTTTTGTTGTTGTTGTTATTTTTGTTTTTTTTAATTTTTCTCTCCATTTGATTCCCACGAGTAGGCACGTAAGGGGATGGACCATCCATGCAGGGACGGCGTACATGGACTGGACAAAAATTTACAACTGGCCCGTGTCCTGGCGCCAGAGGGGAGCTGTTAGCGACTAGTCTTCTTTAACCACTGACTAGCCATCCAGGTTCTCGGCACTGCTACCAACCACCTTAACCTTACAAGTGGGGAAAAAGGATATGGAATAAGAGGGGAGGAAAGAGGGTAGTTGGGGAAAGGGGATAGGGGATGGATAACCTTTGGTCATGAAGGCCTTTAGAGTCTATACCTTTATTTCTCAGTATCCTCCAAGAGGACAACTGAGACTTAAAGAAAGAGACCACAGCCTACATTTAAGCCGCCACATCGCGTCAAGATTGTTATCCAGGTGGGGTCTGTAACAAATACAAGGAAGAGTTATTTTTGTTATTTAAAAAATAAGTTAGAATATTAATAATTATTCTTATTTTATTATATATACCTACTTTATTAAATTTCAAATAATCAAATATTCTTTTCTAATTTTGTACTTAAAATATTTCTTAGTATTCTTTTTTAATTTATTTATTTTTTTAATGTTAATTTGAATTGAAAATATTGTGCAATTAATTTCATTTTGAAATGTAAGTATTAGTGGCACTATTATTTTAAAAATTTTATGCAAAATAGTTTTAAAATTCTTTAAATATTTTCTATCGAAAGTGTAACTACATCAGCACATCGGGAAATTGATATGTATCGCTTTTACTATCGAATTCTGATATAGTTAGAGATAGCATCTTTTGAGTAACGCTTTAGTGGGGATTGGAAGATTCGAATTAGGATTTTTTTATTAGACAATTTTTACTGCGTTATAGTAGACCTTAATACGTGATATACAAAATTCACTAAAGCGTTACGAATTCAGATCTACTTAGTAACACCGTTCGGGAAGAAATGTGCCACTAAGAGATAGTTCCTTTTGAGTAACGTTTTAGTGGGGATTTGAAGATTCGAATTAGCACCTTTCATTATATGCGTTTTGCGTGACATTCAATACTGACTAAAGGGTTACTCAAAAGGAACTATCGCTTAGTGGCACAGTTCTTCCCGAACGGTGTTACTAAGTATATCAGAATTTGTTGAATTAACAAAATGTACTTGTTTATATTATACTTAAAATTATTCGTTATATGTTTTAATGAAATATTTTGTATTTGTAATATAAATCAATATGAAAATTTTTTATTTTCAACTTACTCTTAAACTACTTTTGTATAAAACACATTACATTGTGTATATTATTTTATTAGAATATCAATAGGTTATGGACCCAGAAGAGAGGTTCTGAGGATTAAACGTAGTGACCAGAAGATAAATATATATTGATAATAAATTGACTGCATAAATATGTCATCAACAACATTTGCAAGCAAAATACCAATATTTGATGGGTCTAACTTTACAACATGGAAAACACAAATAGAAGCTCTATTACACAAGAGTAGATTATTGTGAGCAGTGGGTTGAAAAAGATCAAGATGCAAGAGCCGATATCTTGATTGCATTATCGCCGAAAGTTCTGTTGTTAGTGAGGAACTTTAAAACGTCGAAGCAAATTTGGGATTTCTTGTGTGAAACCTATGAAAGAAGATCAAAACGCCAGAAAGCTGAATTGTATAGGAAGCTGTTAAATCATAAAATGAATACTGGACAATCTATTTCAAAATATATTGAATTATTTGATGAATATTATACACAGTTGGAAAAAATGAATGGCAAGATTGAAGAAGAATTGCAGTTTATAATTTTATTAGACGGTTTATCAATCAAGTGAACACAGGGAGGTAAAAGCAGCATTCAATACAGCAAATGAATTCCCATCAATGAAAACATTAAGGTCGAGACTTTTAGAATTACAAGAAATTTCTGATGTTCCTGGAAACGAAGCATTTAAGGCAAAGTATGGTAAAAAATATACTAATGCAAATAAACAAGGTATGTCTAAATCTATTACTTGTTATCGTTGTGGCAAACAAGGACACATGGCTAAAAATTGTAAGACAAATGTCAAACGTAGTTAGTTCTAATGGGTTTGTAGACACTCATAAAGAAGTCCAGAATGCTAGTCATAAGTCAGTTTAGTTTTTAGATAGTGGAGCTACATCACATATGACATATCCGAGGGACATTTATCAAAATCTTGACACAAATTACAATGGGACTGTCAAGCTTGCAGAAGGTTTGGGAACTGTGGTGTTGGACGTCGTAGTTCAAGGCAAAAGTAAAGAAATAAAACTTTTCAACACTTTATGGGTTCCTGATTTAAAAAATAATTTAATGTCAACTAGCAAAGCTACAGATAATGGGTGCGTTATAGAAATGGAAGGTGAAGTAGCAAAAATTATCAAAAACAATGAAGTTTTAGTCGAAGCTAGTAAAACTAGAGGGTTATATACTGTAAACCTAGACGATATTCAAACTTGTTATTCAGCAAATACAAAAGGACAAAATATAGCAGAGCTATGGCATAAGAGGTTTGGTCATTTAAATATTTGTTCTTTGAGACAGTTAAGTTCATGTAATATGGTTAATGGTTTACCAGATATTCATTTACATCGGATCGAATGTAATACATGTATAAGGGGTAAACAAGTTCGTGATAAATTTGTGGTCCAATGAGAACTGAATCTTTGAGTAGTAAAGTTATATTTTGCAACATTCATAGATGACTTTTCTAGAAGTGTAACAGTTAAATTTTTGCGAAACAAATCTGAATATATAGAAGCTTTAAAAGAATACAAAATTTCCGCCGAACTTGAAACTGGTAATCGAACGAAAGTTTTTAGAACTGATAATGCTAAAGAAATGTTAAGTAAAGAGGTAGATGATTTTTTAAAAGCAAATGTCATAAAGCATCAGTTGTCGGTAAAATATACTCCATAACAAAATGGAGTTGCTGAACGCATGAACCGCACTCTTGTTGAAATGGCTAGGTGTTTAATATTAGAAGCAAATCTACCTGAAATGTTATGGGCGGAATTGATATACACTGCTTCGTATATTCGAAATAGATGTCCCACAAGTTTAAACAAAAACAAAACACCTTTTGAAATATGGACAGGAAAAAGGCCTAAAGTAAAACAATTGCGTCAAATTGGTAGTAAATCGTATGTTTTAAATAAAAAACCTGGAAAAGGTAACTGGGAGCCTAGGAGTGAGGAATATGTTTTAGTGGGTTATTGTGAAGAATCAAAAGCTTACAGATTGTGGAAGATAGGTGAGAGAAAATTTACTAAAAGCAGAGACGTAAAGATTTTAGAAGATTTAGAGGAAATCTCGTTTGAGATCTTGGAAGTTTATAGGCCAAGAAAGTGCCCAAATTTCGTATGAACAAAATCCAAAAACTTTAAATGACGTTGAAAAATCTGAAAACAGAAGTGAATGGTTAAGTGCAATGCAAAATGAATATAATTCCCCCCTTATTAAAAACGAAACATGGGATCTAACAGACTTACCGCCTGAAAGAAAGACTTTAGGTTGTAAATGGGTTTTCACCACAAAATATCATTCAGATGGAACAATTGATAAACGTAAAGCAAGATTAGTTGCCAAAGGGTATTCACAACAGTTTGGTGTTGATTATATGGACACGTGTGCTCCGGTTGTACGACAAGGTTCTCTTAGATTGATTTACGCATTAGCTGTTGAGAATGATTTAAAACTTAGGCAAATGGATGTATCAACTGCATTTTTAAATGGAGATATTAACAAAGAAATCTATATGGACCAACCTGACGGATTTATTGATGGCATGAACCGTAATAAAGTTTGCAAGCTAAATAAAGCTATTTATGGGTTGAAGAAGGCTGGTCGACAATGGTTTAAAAAGATTCACAAAGTTTTAATAAATTATGGATTAACACAATCAAAATATGATCAGTATTTTATAATTATAGCCTTATATGTTTAATACATTAAAGAAACATTTTTTAATTAAGGATTTACAAAAACCAAAATACTGTATTGGTTTATTTATAGAATATGGTAATGAAAACATTTCTATTTCTCAACAAACAAAAATAACACTGGAAAAACAACCACAAATTCCAGGAGAAGCTGAAAAGGTAGAAGAAGTTAAATATCAAGAACTTATAGGATCATTATTGCATATTGCATTATACAGCAGACCTGATATCGCTTGCTGTGTGAATATGTTATCCCAATTTTCAAAAGATCCTAGGAAAAAACATTGGAATTGTGCAATACAAGTAGTAAAGTATTTAAACTCAACAAAAAATACAGTATTAAGTTACAGAAAGACTGGTTTACCAGTTATAGGATATGTAGACGCCAACTGGGCTCAAGATATTAACGATCATAAATCACAGTATGGTTTTTGCTATATACTTGCAGGTGTAGACATTAAATATATTTCAACAAGTGAAATGCCTGCGGATTACCTCACGAAGCCTGTTCCAAAAAATAAACATTATCTATGTGAAGAAGCTGTGGGTCTAAAATTCAAAACAAATACAATTTGAGGAGGAGTGTTGAATTAACAAAATATACTTGTTTATATTATACTTAAAATTATTCGTTATATGTTTTAATGAAATAATTTGTATTTGAAATATAAATCAATATGAAAATTTTTTATTTTCAACTTACTCATTAAACTACTTTTGTATAAAACACATCACATTGTGTATATTATTTTATTAGAATATCAATAGAATTCGGTAGTAAAAGCGACGCATATCAACTTCCCGGTGTGTCGATATAGTTACGCTTTCGATAGAAAATGTTTGCAGGGAGATAAGATGAACTGTCAAAAAATGCACATATACGAAAGTTTGTTTGTGTGTGTGCATTTGTATTTTGGAAATTACTAAAAAAAACAATGTTTTTTGTAAAATTGTTTGCTCTTAATGATTGCTTTACATTAAAAAAAAAAATAGTAAAATTGTGCTAAAAAAAGTGATTGAAAATAATGATATCCTATAGGATTTATTAGAATACGAGTACCCCCTATTTAAGATTTAACATAATATAAACAAAATGGTTACTCTCTTCTGCCATCGTTATCTCACATATTATATGTAGTTTATAGTGTACTTGTGATACAACGTTGCGCAAGCAGCATTTTGTTGTCTAACACCGCGAGGTAGGAAATTTACAAATCGCCCCATACTATGATCAATCAATACTATAGACAAGAATGACTAAACTGATAACCGGAAACTTTAAACTCATTCATGTAATAGATCTCGACATGTACGAAAAGACAGTTGACCAATTGAATGCTGTAATAAGGCAATATATAGGGAAAAAGAACAGAAGCTATTCATTTTTATTGCATCAAGTCCAGGTTTTATATGCCTTACTTACGGATTTAAGACCCAAACATGTACCTAGATCAATAAACGCTTTGGGAACTGTATGGGTGGCAGGCACGCGCGACAACGATGATTTTCAGATTGTTACTGACAGCAAGAACAGATTTTTGGAAAATAATGACAAGTAAATTATTATAAACTAGAAACAAGATTTCAAGTGATAACAAATATATCTAATAGTATAATAAATAACATAGGTTCAAGTGATGTTTTTGAGCGGGAAATTGTTAGAGACGTTGAAAGAAAGCTAGAAATAATTAAGAAGAATTTAGCAATTTTGATTACTCTATACAGAGCGCAAAAGTTGAAATTATATTTTTTTGTGCTATCAGAATATGAGCTAAATATTACTAAGAAATTTTTCGATGACCTTAATATGCCTTACGTAAATTTAATCGAAGCCTTGAAGTTTGGTGAAGTGAAGATAGGAATTAATAAGACAATTCTCTATATGGTCGACTTGTCAATTATCGAAAGGTAATCGTAAGCTCCGTAAAAAGTGAGAACGTATCCATTAAGATTGATAGTGAAAATTTTATGTACACACAACCATTTATATGAAGTATTACAATGACTATTAGTGTTGTTGATTTTTATATAAGAAAGCAGTTTAGTTGACAACACGCAGTACTATAATGATTATTGGTGTTTATGTTTTTTATATATGCAGTCAGTTTGTATGGTTGCACACATATACAAAAATATATATGTAAAGATATTGTTACGAAATTGTACTTGAATTCAAATATAACGGTTTTAACGGCTGGTTTAAATCTTACTCAATGCTTCTAGGCATTTCCGTTTATGTTAACAGCAGTTAACATAGTTGTAAAAATTATTAACATAGTTCTAAACGTACAACATTGAATAAAAAGCTTTCACCATTGTTATTAAGTATGGCAACACTAAATGTTTAAGCTAGTTTGTCCGTTAAGAACATTGTAGAAAGAAATAGAGCTTTCAAGAAGCATCTAGTAGGTAATACAGTGTATATAAATTGGCCGTGAGAACACCATTGAGTCAGTCTAATTGGAAGCGTCGTTAAGTAAAGACAAATTAACTGCCTTGGCTGTATAATCTTGTACATTATTAAAGTGTGTTGTATAAAGTGTGTAATTTAAGTGTGTGTTTATATTAGAACGCAAGTGATTATTTAAACTGTTATTGTTGTACATTTTTAAATAAAATAAAGAGTCGTTACAACTTTTAAACTACTAAACTGCTGTTATTTGCAATCAAAGTACAAGTTTATTTAAAGGAAATAAACAACCGTTTTTAAAAGGTAAAAACGTAACAATATGTATGCATACACATGTTTTACATATCAGTGTTGATAAAACGGTGGTTTCCTCTAGATTTAGAGGTATTTTGCTGTCCCTAGCGGATACCTTCCACAAAAAAACGCAAAGGGGATTTTTTGGCTGCAGCAGTTTTTAAGCTGCAGCCAGCTGAATTAAAATTTTTTCATGTACATACCTCTCGAAGCTGTCAAATTGTTTTTGTAGTCGCATGCTCTTTTTCTTCATTTATTAATTTTCTGTTCTTAGAATTTTGATATTATGTGCAGTGGTTTTATACTAACAAAATACAAGCAATTGTTGTTTTTACCCAGTGTCTACATTAGGCAAATTTATATCAAAACAAACGTCAAAATCAGTGCGAATATATACAAGGTAACCTTAGTTAAACAGTTGATTATTATTTTGGTTGTTACAGTTGTCAAACGGCATATATAAAAAACAATAATGAAAACGCCATATTGTTGTTTTTGTGCAACTGCTGCCACCTTCCACAAATTCTCGTTAAGTTTGACGTATGTCTTGATAAAAAAATCTCTAATGACACTATGTTATGTTAACTTAATAATTACATTATGACTTTTCTTGTGACTATTTACTTTTTAAGGCTTTATCTTCTTTATGAGTAAAGTAATACAAAAATAATTAATAGTATAAATTCATCTGGGTTTTGTTTAAAATAATAAAATTTAAAATTAGTTAAAATTAATTTAGTTACTGCCAAAAATTATTATATTCAGGTATATAATAGAAAATGATTTCGAAAACGAATCGATATGAAATCGAAGAAATGTGTGATGTATTTATTTTATCGTTTCCGTTATTGATGAAAATTATATTTAAGTCACATTCTATTAGATTTTGTAACATAATTTTTTAAATTATTTGTTTATTTTTCATATGGGTAGTATATTCGAAGGTAAAAAATAAAGCATTGTTGCAAAAATGATTCTTGAAATCGATCGAAATTCAATACAACCTTTCAGACCGATTCAATTTGAAAAGGTCCGTTTTCATCACATACCTGATTATTAAAATATAAAAGTGTTTGGTTTTGCTCCATCTAAGAAAAAAATAAAAAAAAGTATTTTTTAAAAGCAGGTCATGACTTTACTTTCGCGAATTAAATCCATAATATGATGTGTCATAATCTCCAAAAATTGTTCACAATGTCTAAAAGCAATTTCATTCTTCAGTTCCATGTGTCCCGATTTCGTTCTTAATGCGAATCGCACATTTTCAAATGAGTGACAGTCTGGGCTTTTTGCGGACAGTTGTCGACAAGTTGGGATCAGTATTATTCTTTAATATCTTCAACATTATATTCCCAGAAACTATTAAAATTTTAGCGAATAGTACAAGGAATTATTAAAGCACACAATGCTAATAATTAGTTCTATCGGACCAACACATAAGTATGGGAAACTTCGTTAGCTTAGTAATACTAGGGGGCAATTCTTATTTGAACCGAAATCAATTGTTATATTCAGACAAAGATATGTCTGCGTTTGTGCCGAATAAACACGATTTATAGCATTTTTGGAAATTTATAAGGTTCACTTAGCTTTGTCTAACGACTAGTTTAGTTCTTTGAGTTCTTTTTTTTTTTTTTTTTTGCAATAACGCCATTTTTCTTAAGATATCGGGATAGAGTCCACTGGCATTGCAGTTTTAAATTTTAATAGGTTTTTTTGGAATTTTATTTTCCTCAAAGTTAGTAATCTTAAAATTTGTAAAGCATCTCTTTTTTAAATATTGTTAATCGCTTATTCTTCAAAAATTCTTTAATTTTTTCACATTTCTTTATTTTTATTATCAACGTATGAGATAGATTCGTGTCCTTGCAAAATTTTCTGGAGAGAATCTATCTAGAAATATATTTTTAATTTTTTCGACTTCTGGATTTAATTAGGCTATTTTGTATTTAAATATTTTTAACAGAATCCTAAGAAGTTAATTTTTTCTCTTGGCGATCTTTTCTAAATTTTATATTTTTATGTTATTTCATTCGCAAATGTAAACAACAGAGATAGCCGTGGTTATTAATAAAAAATTGAAAGAAGTGCAAAAGTGAACACTATCATATTTTATAGATTTCGTTATTTTTTATATCAGCCAAGCTAATATATTGTTACGAAATTGTACTTGAATTCAAATATAACGGTTTTAACGGCCGGTTTAAATCTTTCTCAATGCTTCCAGACATTTCCGCTTATGTTAACAGCAGTTAACATAGCTGTAAAAATTATTAACATAGTTCTAAACGTACAACATTGAATAAAAAGCTTTCACCATTGTTTGTATGGTAACACTAAATGTTGAAACCTAACATTAACATTAAAAGCTCTAGTTTGTCCATTAAAAACATTGTAGAAAGAAATAGAGCTTTCAAGCAGCATCTAGTAGGTAATACAGTGTATATAAATTGGCCGTGAGAACACCATTGAGTCATTCTAATTGGAAGCCTCGTTAAGTAAAGACAAATTAACTGCCTTGGCTGTATAATCTTGTACATTATTAAAGTGTGTTGTATAAAGTGTGTAATTTAAGTGTGTGTTTATATTAGAACACAAGTGATTACTTAAACTGTTATTGTTGTACATTTTTAAATAAAATAAAGAGTCGTTACAACTTTTAAACTACTAAACTGCTGTTATTTGCAATCAAAGTACAAGTTTATTCAAAGGAAATAAACGACCGTTTTTAAAAGATAAAAACGTAACAATATTAACTACTTTACAGTATTGAGTACCCAAAAAAGAGGCAAATACTCGGTACTCGATTCTGAAAACTGAATACTAGTAAGATGTGCTTTGTCAGATTAATTGGTTATGAGCTTTAAAAGGTTCATAGTGTTTATTTATACCCAGTTCTTATATGCAAATAAAAGTGTTTTTTTTTTGTGTTTTCAAAAATGTGACAAATATTAAAAAATGTTGTCGAAAGTAAAAATAAAACTTATTTATAAAAAAACAAAATAGTATTTTTATTTACAATATACTATCTTCGTATAAATTGTGAGTTCAGTATTTACAAATAACGTTATTTGTAAATAAGCGTATAAGCTAAGTATATATTAAATAAATAAAGAAATTTTGGTAACGCATTTTTATTTAAAATAAATATCTTTTGATTTGTGCCAACAACAGTATGACGAGTTGTTAACCCCTGCGGATAAAATAGTACTTAAAATTTCCGTTCTCATCTTGTTTCGCCATTTGTTTTTAACAAGATCTATAAAGCTAAATAAAAGCTCCATCTCAGCTTTAGAAAAGGGAAAACTAATGAAGATATTAGAAAGACAATTGTTCGAATGCGTTTTTATCTACCGAATCTTCGAAATTATAAACTAGTATCCAAATGATGTTGTATTCATGCTGCTGTCCCAATTACGTTAGTTTTCCCATTGTGTTTGTATTATTATTTCAATATCTTTATCATTTATGTTAATTTCTCTTAGAAGTGAAGTAATAGGAGGATTAATCTCTTTTAAAGTGTTTTCAATAGAAAAGGTACTTATTTTCTTTAAAACATCTATATTTTATTGGTAATCGATTTAATAATTCTATAAATTCTTTTGCAAAATATTTACATGTAGAAGATATTTCAAGTTCTTCATTTTCAGATATTTGTTTCAGATTCGTTTTTTTTTTTTTTTTTTTTTTAATAAGATTTTCAAACGAATATCTTAGGCTGAAAAAGTAGAAAATCGTCTAGAATTTCCACATTTTGTGCAATAGCTTTGTTTAAAATTTGTAATTCTTCTAAAATATTTTTTAGGAAATATTATAACAAAAATAATTTTTCCTTATAAGCTTGTACAAAATGTCTGTTGTGTTACTTTTTTCTTGAGTATATATAATACCGAAATGTGTGTTAAATTCTAATCATAATAAGTACAATAAAAAGTTCTAAAAAACTAAAAAGGGCTAAAAATAGGTAAAATACGCAAAAAAGGTTGTAATAAAATAATTATATAATATACTCAAGACAACTCTCACAAATAATAGGACTTGGTGTATTTATATTTGAGTCATATGAACAGGTAAAATAAAAGTAGACAAAATTTTGGGAGTAATTCATTCAAATGGAAAAAGTGTTTTACAGACGGGTCCAGACAGGCACAAAAGTATATATGGTGCTAAAGAGGACACTTTCTCCTTTCTGATGGTAGTAAAATTTGTTTAACCCCTTTGGACCCTCAAAAGTTCTATTCCACTAAAATTCAAATTTGACTAAAATATAATACATAAGAAAATTTTTAATAACACAGCAGGCATAAACGGTACAGTGATACATCATACCATTTCTTAAAGACTATTATCCTCCTAACATAGCAAAAAAAAAATGCACACAATTATCGATAATAGTTTGCGAGTAATGATAATTTACTTCTGATCAAATTTACAAAAATCGATTTTTTTATAAATTAAAAAAAGTCATAATAAAAAATTTTATATTATTAAAAATTAGTTAAATAGCAAAGATTATGTAACAGCCCGTCTAGACGTAACATAATATGTAAGATTTTTGTGTCAGAGAGTGTCAAATTAGCTCTCTGAGAGAATTATTTCGCGTGTAGATTCAAATATTAGTATTATAAGATGTATTATGAGACTGTTGTGATGAGATTTCTCTACACAACCATCTTATAAGATGAACTGTCAAAAAAATACACATACACGAAAATTTGCTTGTGTGTGTGCATGTGTATTTTGGAAATTATTGAAAAACAATGTTATTTTGTAAAATTGTTTCCTTTTAGTGTTTGTTTTACATGTTAAAAATCATTGTTATAAAAATTGTGTTAAAAAAGTGCGAATTGCTTAAATAAAAAGGACATGTTTACTCTGTAACTGATTGAAAATAATAATATCTTATAGGATTTATTAGAATACGTGTACCCCTTATTTAAGATTTAACATAATATAAACAAAATGTTTACTCTCCTCTGCCGGCGTTATCTCACATATTATATCAGCGTTAATCTCAGTTGTAGACCTGGGGTATAAGATGAACTGTCAAAAAAATACACATATACCAAAGTTTGTTTGTGTGTGTGCATGTGTATTTTGGAAATTACTGAAAAACAATGTTATTTTGTAAAATTGTTTCCTTTTAGTGTTTGTTTTACATGTTAAAAAACATTTTTATAAAAATTGTGCTAAAAAAGTGCGAATTGCTTAAATAAAAAGGACATGTTCACTCTATGACTGATTGAAAATAATGATATCTTATAGGATTTATTAGAATACGTGTACCCCTTATTTAAGATTTAACATAATATAAACACATATCTCACTTATTATATCAGCGTTAATCTCAGTGGTAGACCTGGGGTAAGTGAAGCCGCTTTTGGACATACCACAGAGGCCGTCTATTAAGAAAAAATTTCATAAAAAATTACTATGCAGGAGAAATGACAAAATAAAAATTATGTTAAAGGAACTTTTATAAAAAATTAATTTTCTTTTTAAAAATGCGCATTCAAGAGCTCTCAATTGATATTGGATAACAGTATAGGAAATATTTATTATTTTATGTGAGTTAGGGAGCTCAAAGAGTACCAAAATTTGTTATTTGTACGAATAATAGAATTTTTAAAATTTTTAATCGATCACTCGAATAAAAATAAAATTATGAAATTTTATTTGATCAAAATTAAACTTCAATTCGACAACACTAGTATTATTATAAAAGGTGCTTATAAATCCACCTTGATATTGTTTTTTCAAAAGTGTGTTGTAAAATCATACCGTGTAAACCGGTTGTTCCCAATGTCGACTGTTCGAATGTCGAATTACACAACCGCAGCTTACAAATAGTGTTCCATAGTTGGAACAAAGACTTTTTGACTTTTTCGAAAATTTTTGTTATTTTTCTTATGAAATATAAATATGTTGATAAATTATCTGACACTATATGCAATAAAAGTATTGGTTAATCATAGATACATTTTTAACGATAGTATTTCCAACAGATATGTTGTTGAAAGAAAAACGGCTAAAAAACTATTCCCATTTAATAAACGACTTTTCGATTTCGACCATTTTCGACTTTTCTGCTATCTGGCAACAGTGTTGCCAAAAGATGTAATTAGTTAAATGCTAAATCGTATAAAGCCTTGTTCAGACCGGCGCGAAATTACGAAATTTCATGCCGAAATTACGAATGAAATCTAGAGTGTTCATACTGGCTAGATGACATTTGATGTAATTTCGTGAACAGTTGATACTTATTGTTTACATTTTAAATTGTTATAGGGGTAAATAAAGTATTTTGAAATGGAAAAATATAAGAAACAATTACTTACTAAATTGGAAATTATTAATTTGCAACAATTAAAAATGTAAAAAGGATAGATTTCATTTTGCAAAATCACTTTAGTAATTAATTTTAAGATTTGTGTTTAAATTTAAGATCAGCTGTCAATTGTTTTTTTTTTCTTCTCCTTGCGGAATCCAAACTGTTGAGGGTTAATAATATTATTTTGGTTGGAAAAATCTAAAATTCTCTTATTAATTATTTTTTCAAATACTTTATCCAATAGGCTTAGGATGCTGATTGGTCTATAGCTAGACGGTAATTTAGGATCATTTCCAGACTTAGGAATTGGGATAACTTTTGCCTTCTTAAAAATAATTGGAAAATAGCCTTCTCTTAAACAAGAGTTGAAAAGTTTACATAGAGTTTCAAAAAAGTAATCGGGCATCTTTTTAAGGATAATGCTATTAATGCCATCTAAACCAGGGGTTTTATTATTTTTCAATAAAAGTACAAACGATTTAACTTCATCTAAATTGGTAAGCTCTACGTTAGATCTGTCAAGAAGTGTATCGTCAAGATCATGAATGAATCTTGAGACGGCCGAGTCCATAGGTGAATAATTATTTAAAGTAATGGTGTGTGAATTACCAAATAGGTCTGCTATTGAATTAGCTTTTTCATTGCCAGTTTTTAAAACTTCACCGTTTACATGAAGATCAGTAAAAGACATTTTGTTTCCTTTCAGTGCTTTTTTTACTTTCCAAAACTTTTTAGAGCCCGAGGGCAAATTCGAAATAAATTTTGACCAAGATTCATTACAGTCTTTATTAAGATGAAAATCAATAAATTTATTTAATAGCTTCAAAATGCTTTTCAATTGATTTTTATAATTAAAATCGCGACATCTTTGAAATTTACGTTTGTATTTATTTCTCTGACTAATTAACATTTTACTAATTTCAGAGATTTCTCGTTGCCACGGAATTTTATAACCGACAGGTATTTTATTAAATGCTTCTTTAACTATAGATATTAATTTGTTAAAATAAAAATCCAGATTACCTGAATTAGTAACGGGTTGGTCAATGTTCTGACACCTAATTTAATTTTCAACCCAGTTTCAGATTGCTGACCAGTCTGCGCGATAATACAAGGGAACTGAATATGTCTTGTTTTGAACCTGGCCATAAATAACACAAGATATAGGTACATGGTCCGACTGTAAAACATTTGGATGTGTTTCAAGGTTTGAAAAATCGAGACACGATTTAGATAAAAGAATGTCTACTGTGGACGGTTGAACGGGGTTGATATTTTTGATAAATGATGTAGCTGGATTGAAGACAATGGCAGTAGAGATCATTACCAGCCGAATTATTTCACATACAATTCCAATGTGAATGTTGGGCATTCAGATCACCGAAAATAAAATAGTCTTTTAAAAATTAAGTTAAGTTATCCAAATCCGCTTTAAAATTGGTAGTATGAACTGGATTATACGCTGAAGTGAATATAACTGGCCTTCTATTAATTATAACTTGTACTGAAATACTTTCAGCAGTACTAGTTTTTATTTTTGGTAACAACGTATGCTTAATGTTACCTTTAATTGCAATTAGAACTCCTCCGCCATGAGTAGATCGATCCTCTCTATAAATTTTATAACCACCAAGTTGAAATTTGTGGTACGGTTTCAGAAGAGTCTCATTTAAAAGGAGAATATCGATTTTCCTTTTGTGTAAAAAGTATTCCAGCTGGGCAGCTGCTGACTCAGTTGTTATACCTTGGGCATTCCAATGCATAACATGAACATTGTGTCTACCGGTTGAATTATATGGCATGTTTAAGCATCATACCCAAAACTCGTAGCTTGTCGTACTTATTTTGACATCTTTGCAAAGCATCGACAGCATCAAAAAATATTTCCAGAAGTCTTTCGTTGGAAATGTCATCATTATTATTATTGTCGTAGCTCTTGCCTTTAGCTACCACAGAATACAAATTACCAAAATCGCGGGAATTACGAGTATTATTATTGGGTTCTTGCCTTGGCAATTGAGGAAAATCATTATCGTCTTCTTTAAAATATGTTACGTTAGTTCTTCTGCTGGTCGCCCTAGATTTAGATGTTACTCGATGACGGATTTCTAAATATTCTTGACGACTTGGGCACTTTGGGTCATCAGCTCTATGGTTAACGTTTTTTAAGTTCTTCTTTATGCAGTTGTAGCACTTATAAATTATACTACCATCACTATTACCTTTATTGAGTGAACAAACTGTATACTCATGGTTCTTCACTGCTACACTGCTTCTTCTTCTTCGTCTTCAGACAGAAGCTGAAACCTGTTGGCACTAGTGCTGGGACCGTCTGTAGTTTTTGGCACCTTGAATTTAGGGCTATTGCCCCAATGCTTTCTTCTTTTTTGAGCAAACATTGCCAAACAAAAGAAAGTTAAAGCAAATTTAATTAGATTTTTTTACACTTTTTAATTTAAAAATTCAATTAATTTTTCAAGCAAAAATTAACACGATGTTTTTATCTTGAGGCAGAGATGCCAGATGTTATTTCCACTTTATTTCTCTAACTTACATTATTAATTTTTCTTTTTACTAATTCTTATTAGGTAGGTAGGTAGGTAGGCAAGGGTTGCCCAGCACTCATAAGAGTGCTTGTGCATCCACTCGGAGACCTAACGGTCCATTGTGAGTCCCTTCAAAAAGAATATAGGAAAGAAACCAGAAAGAAACTACAGATAAGGTATAGAAAAGAGTAGGAAGGAAAATGATAGAGAAAAAAGCTGAGACCAAGAAAAGTATAGAAGAGAATAGAAAGAATCAGAAAAGGAAACGTACTACCGCCCCAGGTCAAGGAATCGATTGCTTAACCATTTCTGCCTACTTAGTTGTAGACATGGACAGTGACATATGATATGTTCCACCGTCTCTAGCTCCTCATTATCTTCGCACATTCTGCAAAGACCGGAGGAACCTCTCTCCCAATACCCTATCATTCCCCCTATGGGACAATGACCTGTCAGAATACCTATCATAGTCTTCAGGTTTTCCCTTTTCATGCCCAAAAGTAGATTTGTATCTGCTCTATCAAGTTTGGGCCATAGGACCCTTGATAATCTGCAGTCCGTTCTACTTTCCCATGCATGATTGGTTCTATCCCGAATCCACTCCCTAATAGATACACCACCGAATAGTTTCTCCCTATCCGACCATTGGTTCCTACTCGGAATAATCAGTATAGGATTTACCCCGAAATCGACCTCCGTGCACATATAGTCCGTGGATCCATAGGGAACCAGGGCATGTCCACCGAGATTAACCTCGTTTAAAAGTTTGGAATGTCCTATTCTGATTGATCCTGTAAGTCCTAGTTCACTAAGCAGGCTCCTTGCAGCCATTCCCATCACGAACTCCTCAATGGGTAGGAGATGCAGAATGACGTCAAGTGCCGCCTGAGGTGTGCTTCTTACGGCACCTGTTATGCCAATCGAAGCACATCTTTGGGCTTTAGACAGAAGATTCCTACGACTTCCTATTCTCATTGCCTCCCACCATACAAGACATACATACGTCAGAATTGGCCTCACCACCGAGGTGTAAATCCAATTTACTACCATCGGTTTGAGTCCCCAACTCTTACCTTTGCCAGTCTTAGTTCTGTCCCCCTAGTACCGGTAGCCGAAACTGCTAAAAGAACTAGCTCTGTCTTCTCCGGGTTGACCCCTGAACCCTTACTAGTGGCCCATGAGGACAGTTCGTTAAGTTCATACTGCATGACGTCGCTGATCGTGGAAAGAAATTTACCCGTGATCAGTATAACCACGTCATCAGCATAGGCAACGATTTTCCGTCCTCTTGCGTCAAATTGTCTTAGAATGGCATTGACGGCTAAGAGCCATAGCAAGGGCGAGAGAACTCCTCCTTGCAAAGTTCCTCTAGTCACTATCTTCCTTATGCATGCATCTCCCAAGTTCGAATTAATTATTCGGCTATTCAGCATCAAAATAATCCATTCGATTAGGAAGTTTTGAATGCATAATGATTCTAGTGATTCTCTAATAGCCTCAATCTTAATGTTATTGAAAGCTCCTTCTATATCAAGGAACGCTGCTAATGTATACTCCCTATACTACAGGCCGCGTTCAATGTAACTCACCACATCATGTAGCGCGCTCTCAACAGATTTACCCTTTAGATAAGCGTGTTGAGCCCCACTGATGATATGGTTGTCAATTGTCGTCCTCAGATAAAGATCGATCAATCTCTCTAATGTCTTCAAAAGAAAAGACGATAGGCTGATTGGTCTAAAATATTTAGGTTTCGAGTGGCTAGCCCTACCCGCCTTAGGTATGAAAATTACCTTAACCTCTCTCCACCTCCTTGGAATATATCTCCTAATCAGACATACACTAAATAGCTCAGTGAGTAGTGTTAGTGCCGTGTCACTGATGTTCTGCAACATGGCTGGAAAAACACCGTCTGGACCAGGTGACTTGTAAGGTTCAAAGGTGTTCACCACCCATGCTACCTTATCCATCGAGACTATGTCACCGACTATCTCACTAAGTTCCCTATCAGATACACATTCTGAGAATCCCAAGATTCGTCCTGCCTGTGCATCTGCCTCTAAGTTCCTACAGCCCGGAAAATGAGTTTCCATAAGTATACTCAGAGACTCAGAGCAAGACTCCGTCCATGAGTTATCCGCACGCTGAATATATCCAGGAGCACTAGGATCCTTGAATAAGATTCGCCTGAATCTGGATAAATCATTAACAGAGTCGATGGACTCATAGTAGTTCCTCCATGAGTCCCTTTTTGCCCTCTTAATGTCTGCCTTATACCTATTAAAACTTTTCCTGTAGCTGCTCCAATCCTCACACTTGCGTGTCAGTTTCGCCCTATTGAACAACTTCCTGATGGTTGACCTTTGGTTCCTAAGTTCCTTGGTCCACCATTTAGGCTGTTCCTTCTTTCCCGGAAATATTACCGGACAAGTTAGTTCATAACTTTTCCTAACTTTCCCCGTGAAGTCCTCCACTAAACTCTCAACTCCCTCTGATGACAATTGCCATCCCGGAGCGGCGTTTAGTTCCCTATCCATAATGGCCCTAAAGGAGTTCCAATCGGTTCTCCTGGAGTTCCTATATGGTTCTCTCTTCGGTCTCGCAAAATTTAAACTAAAGGATATCCTGTTATGATCCGAAAAGGAACATTCACTGTCTACCCTCCAGTTCGTAATGTATTCGCCCCTAAAGTTCGTCAGTGTTATATCTATAACTGCCCCTCTATCTTTAGTTCTGAATGTGGGCACATTACCCAATTTACAGATAAAAAGATTGTTAGTAGTTATAAAATTGAAAACTGACTCACCTCTTCCGTTGATATCAGCGCTGCCCCACTGGCAGTGATGTGCATTAGCATCGCAACAGAGTACCAAATATACGCCTCTTCTCTTTGCATACCCTGTTAGTTTGCACACCATATCACCCGGTGGGTTGGCCACATCGTAGGGCATATAAACGGAGGCGAGTGCGAGTTTCCTCCCGTCTCTATCCTCTCTTTTCACTAAAGAATGAAAGTTTATAAAATTTAACTCATTCCTAGCCAGTATACACGTTCTTACCTTATCCTCAGTGGATGGTACAAAAAGTGTATATCCTTGACACTTAATCCACATACTCTGGTTTTGTTCATCTAGGGCTCTTGGATTAAGGCCACATCCACTTTGGAGTCGATAAGGTTCATCGCTAGTTCGATAGAGGCTGCTTCACAGTGATGCAAATTAATTTGCACCACTTGCAGCCTTGTTGGTACTGTCAGATTTCGGATACCGGAACCTGATAGTGCCCAGACCGAAATTAGCGATTCCCCCCATAGACTCCAATTTCCTAAGAGACTCCTGGTCTATAGCAAACCTGAAGTCCCTTCCGAGGTTCTCTTTATAAGTCAGAGAAGCTAACAACTTCCACTGACTAGTATCCAGATCCTCGTTCTGGTTGACCAGTAATGTCAGTATGGTTTCCACCGGTTTTATGGGTGGTGGAATCCACACTGTCACTACTGGTCTCAGGGGCAACTCAGATGCGAGTATCACATCCAGTTTCGCCTCTGGACAAAGGCTGCCACACTTGGCAATCGTGGCCTTGAGAAAGTCAAGTGATTTCTCATTACCACAATTAACAGTTTTGACACCCTTTGAGCAGTCCGCGCCTTTGAAGGACACTTCATCCGGCCTTCCTTTAATTAAGGCGATCTCGTCGATGAGCCTATCTTCAATCGACCTCCATAGATCCGTGCTAATCCTCCCATCTGGGTCAGCACGGTCTATGACAGTCGCCTGAAGATATGCCGGCTTCATCGACTCCTTCGCCTTTTTCGAGGTAGAAGGCTTGTCGTCACCAGATCTAACTCTCTTAGTGACTACCTTTTGGGGGCCCTTAAGAGATCCAGTCGGTGTGTGACTCGCCTTCTTGGCGGTAGGGACTGGTTGGTCATCGCCAGACCTAGCTCTCTTAATGACCTCCTTACGGTGATCCTTAAGAGAGCCAGATGGCTTATGACCAGCCCCACTTCCAGCATTCTTTATCGTCTTCTTTTGAACCTTTCTTGCTGGTAGAGGGTTGGTCGTCTCCAGACCTTGCTCCTTTGGTGATTGATTCACCAGAGTTGCCGGATGGTTTACGATCAGCCCCCTTTTTGGCAGTGATAGCCAGCTTTCCAGTTTCAACCGATCGTTCCGAAGATGTGATCTGCTTATTTGGTCGGCTGCTATCATTGTCTTTATCCTTGGACTTCAGTGCGACGCCTGACACGTTTCCTATACTCTCCCGAGCATTTTCCGGAGCGGTGTCAAATATCGCATTCAGTCCCTCGGGATAAGACATTCTCAAGATAGCGGAGGTCGAGCCATAGATTTTTCAAATCTAATCACACTCTTCCTATGCCTCTTGATAAGGTATTTATCCCTACCATTGACTGACGACAGATCCCTCTTGGCCATCTTATTAAGAAAGATCAAGGAGGATCTGACGCCATTCTTCGCTTTTTCCTCTTTTGTTCGACTGTCGACGACGGCAGTTACACATGGTTTTACCGCGTCTTGCCGAACTAATTTTGAACCCACCTGTCCACCAACCCGAGCGGATGACACCTCGGATGCTGGAGAACTCCGTTCCTGAGCGTGAACTGAAATCATTGTTATTTCATGTTCCTCATCAGAATCAAGAGTAAGATCCTCCAACTTCTCCGTAGTGCCCTTCCCCCCGAGAGAGTCTCCAGGTGAGCCCAAGAGGTCGTCCGTTTCGGCCAGTTCACTCAATAATTGTCCCTCCTGAGCAATTATGTCCCCGTGAAGCCTTAAAAGGTCAGAGTCAGTGTCCGAAACTCCTACTGAAACTGCCCTATTCTTCCTCTCCACATCCTTTGTTTCAAAATATTCTTTTCTACTAATCTTGGTCCCACGAAAATGCACGTACTAAGTGGACCATCTCGCGCAGTGACGGCGTGCGCGGACTAGGCTTTTAAAATTACAACCAACCCGTGCCATGGGCGTTGGAGGGGAGCTGTTAACGATTAGTTTCTTTAAGCACTAACTAACCATACAGATCCTCGGCACTGCTACCTCTCACCTTGATCTTAAAAGTGCACTTAATTTATTTGGTCCGCGAGAACTTCTATGAGTTTCTAGGTTTAGATGTAATGCGTAGGACCCGACTATAGTCAGCAGATGGAGATCTGTAACCAATGGTAAGTGATCTCCAGTTTATTGACTACAATCGGATCAGAAACCTTTCATCCGAACCCCCCTATCCGCCACCTGGGGACACGTCCGATGGGAGTAAATAAGTAAAGACTCCATATTATTAAATTAAACATAAATCTGAAAAATTTTAAAAATTGGTTCGCAGCAAACATAGTGTTTAGAAATCTGATGAAAATAACAAGATATTAGTTTTTTTCTATAAGTATTTTGAAGTTATAACATTTACATTTAACATTTACAGATCCATAGCTTGGAAGAGATACTGTGTCAAAAAAAAAAAAAAAAAAAAAATGAAAAATCTCCCAACCAATTAATTTTTTTATAATAGTGAGTATTTTCGAAGTTCAACTTATTTATTATTCATTTCCACAAATCTATAATAAAGTATCTAAAATTTGAACATGACAAAAAAGAGAACCTACTTACAAGGCAATTTCGTTTACATTTAACATTTACAGATCCATAGCTTGGAAGAGATACTGTGTCAAAAAAAAAAAAAAAATGAAAAATCTCCCAACCAATTAATTTTTTTATAATAGTGAGTATTTTCGAAGTTCAACTTATTTATTATTCATTTCCACAAATCTATAATAAAGTATCTAAAATTTGAACATGACAAAAAAGAGAACCTACTTACAAGGCAATTTCGTTATAAAACGTCTTCGATTTCCACAGTTTTCAGAAGTTAAGAAAATTCAACGTTTTCCATAGTTTATTTCAATACATCCAAATAATATGGTACTTTCTGACAAATTCTATTATATTTTTAATCTGGCACCGCTTGACTTTTGTTTACAGTTTTATAATAGAAATTTATAGAATTCAGCTAAAAACTCGATATGTTTATTAAATAATTATTCTATTGATAAGAACTGCAAATAATGTTTATAAAGTTTATAATTGTACAAAGTTTATTGGTAGGGCCAGTGTTCCTGGATTGCGGTTGCAACAAGTTGGTCAGAGAAAAACCGCAAACACAAGGGGAAAAGGAATCGGAACACTTTATCAGTGTTTTTAAGCAAGATACAACAAATAGTATTGAAAGCAATGAAGAATCGTTAAAAGTTTGTCAACGTCAAGCAAAAACCAATAACAGATACTATACGGATTATTATCCAGAAGCGAATTATGATGGTATGTCCCGTGTACCTGGTGGCAAGTACTTAATAGGCACTGATGAGCCACACTTTAAGGAAGATCGTGAATCTCCGGAACGTTTAGTAAACGTTAAGGATTTCTATATGGACAATTATGAAGTTTCTAATGAAAAATTTGGCGAATTTGTAAAGACTACAAAATATATTACAGAGGCGGAGAAATTTGGTGATAGTTTTCTATTTAAATCTCTGCTAAGCCCCAATGAGCAGGAACAATTAAAGGATTACAGAGTGGCAAGTGCACCATGGTGGTTCAAAGTTCAGGGTGTTAGTTGGAAACATCCAAGTGGTCCTAAGAGCAGTTTGAAAGGTTTAGAAAATCATCCTGTCGTACATGTTTCTTGGAATGATGCTGTAGTCTATTGCAAATGGGCTAACAAACGTTTGCCTACTGAGGCTGAATGGGAGGTAGCTTGCAGGGGTGGCAAGAAGAGAAAACTTTTTCCTTGGGGTAATAAATTAATGCCTATGGATAAACATTGGTAATTTATAGATTTTATTATAACTGAAACTAAATAAACTATCAATTTTATTTTCAAACTTTAGGTTAAATATATGGCAAGGAGAGTTTCCTGATAATAATACTAAGAACGATGGTTACATCACCACTTGTCCAGTAAATAAATTTTCACAAAATGTTTATGATCTCTATAATATTGTTGGTAATGTTTGGGAATGGACACAAGATCTGTGGTCAGAAAAAGACACAAGTCCTAATCCAAGTCGAGTGAAAAAAGGTGGTTCGTATTTATGCCATAAAACATATTGTTATCGTTATCGCTGTGCAGCTCGTTCCCAAAATACAGCCAATAGTTCAGCAGGAAATTTAGGCTTTAGATGTGTTAAGGATTTGGAATAGTGACGATGTAACATAAATTTAAGTATATCTGTATTGTTTTTACATAGTAAAATTCTTAATTTTTATACAAAAATATACTTTTATCAATAAAAAAAATTAAAACTGGCTTAAATCAAAGATATTCATAAATTCTTAGGTTCGTTAATAGCCATAGAAATTTAGTAATGATTAGGAGAGTATGAAAAAATGTAATATTGTTGAAAAATTTTAAAAATGGTTAAGATCAAGGATCATAGGTTCGTTACTATACCTAGAAATTTGCCAAATAAATTTGGATAAGGTGAGAAAAGTAAACTTGGTGTAAATGGTACTGTTTATGTCACTTTTTCTTATTTAATAAACATTAGGTACACTAAACCTGCATGAAGTAAAATTATACATTTTCTTATCTTTAATAATATTTACAAAATTTTCAAGAAGCCATTTCGATTTAATTGAAGACCACAAAGGAATTCAGAAGGATTCTCTTTAAAGTGGGAAGTCACAATAAGAGAAAATTCTTTTACTATCTGATACTGTTACTGGTTCATGTAGATCCGTTAATGTGGCAGCGGGTTAAATGCTAGTATAAGACAATAGTTTTTTATTATTATTATTAACTTTATTGAAACCTTTATAAAATAATTAATTAATTACATTGTTATAACGATTTACTTAAAAGTATTACAACAATTAAATAAGGGCACTACTAATAAACAGTATTAAGGAAAAGTTGGAAAAAAAATTTAAAAACAACCCTTAATTATTACTCTTTAAGTAAAAAAGAGTCTTAGTAATTATTTGGCAAATTTCTTATTATTTCATATGTAGACGTTCTGCATTTTTCATTAAATGACGGAGTCAGTTCCCTTGCAAATGAATTAAACATTTTATGTTTAAAGTTTTTATGGGGTGTAGGTTATGAATTATTTTCAGATTTTTATTTTGTATTATCTGCAATTTTCTTGTGTATGTTTTAACAGCTTTATTAAACCAGAGTTATCATCCGTAGGTCAAAAATTAAAATTAAGATGATCTAAAAAACTCTTTATTATCTTTTGCAAGTATCTTGGATAATTGAAGGAATTTAGTTTAAAAAGCCATATTTGATCGAAGGCTTTTCAGAATTCAAGAAAAATAACTCCAGTGCTCTTGCGATTTCTTTTGTTAGAATCAGTGAAATTAACGACTCTTTTTAGTTGATGTACTGTAGAATGCTCCTTGAGGAATCCAAACTGTTGAGGGTTAATGATATTATTTTGGTTTGGAAAAGTCTAAAATTGTCTTATTAATTATTTTTTAAAATACTTTATCCAATAGGCTTATGATGCTGATTGGTTTAGACGGTAATTTAGGATCCTTTCCTGACTTAGGAATTGACATAACTTTTGCCTTCTTAAAAATAGTTGGAAAATAGCCTTATACTAAACAAGAGTTGAAAAGTTTGTATAAAGTTTCAAAAAAACTGTAAAACATTTGGACGTGTCTCAAGATTTGAAAAATGGAGACATGAGTTAGATAAAAGAATGCCTACTATGGACTGTTGAACGGGGTTGATATTTTGTCCAAAGCGAGTGTATTCATTTGGATAATAAATGTAGTAGCTGGATTGAAGACAGTGGCTGTAGAGATCATTACCAGCCGAATTATTTGACATACAATTCCAGTGAGTATGTTGGGCATTCACCATCACTATTACCTTTGTTGAGTGAATTTAAAAGTTTTTGCATCCTTTAACTCATGCGTATAGTACTGGAATTTTTTGTTTTTGAGGACATTCAAAGCTTCATTATACAGCGATATCTAGTTTGATACAATTTTCGTACCAATAGACATTCCTTCATAAGTATATTTATCCCCAATTAATCCAATTACAGTTGACAAATTGTGGGTAGATTCCACAATTATTGGTGGAATCTTTTCTTTGAAAGCAACTGCTTCTTCTTTCTCGTCTTCAGACAGAAGTTGAAACCTGTTGGCACTAGTACTGGGACCATCTATAGTTTTTGGCACCTTGCATTTAATTATTTAGTTTAAGAAAAAAAAAAAAAAAAAAAAATAAGTAAATAAATAAATTTAAACAGTACTGGGAATATTATTTTTGATTCAAAACTTTTAAAAAGTAAATGTTTTATGCTACTTGAATTATTTTATTTTAAAAGTACTTAATTACTTTTACTCCACATTGTAGTAATAACTTAATTCATATTTTGTTTAGCCAATTCTGGGTTAAACTGACTATTGTACTTTTGTACAACTCTAGGTGTAACAATACTTGTTACTTCTGTTACTTTGCTGGACTCTTTCGGTGCTGATAATGCTTCCTGTCTGGCTCTTTCTACTGTTTCACGGCGTAAACGCTCTTTTCTTAGTTGCTCTAGTTTTAAACGTTTCTGCATTTGTTCTTCTATTATGTTCTTTTTCTTAGATTTTTCCTTTTTATGTTTCTGTTCTTTTGAGTGCTTCTTATGTTTACCTTTTTTATGCTTTTTACGATCTTTTTTATGTTTCTTCTGTGTTTTTGAATCGTCTACTAGGTCTTCTGTAGTCTCCTGAGGACTTGGACTTCTTTTACGTTTAGCTGGTGTCGCTTTTGTTATCTGTTTAGGATCCGGTGGCAAAAGAGCATTTATTAGGGTTAAGGGATCATGGTTATGTTTTGTTTTTAAATCTCTTTCATTTATTTCTTCTTTTTCAGGTCCTAAAGCTAAACGTTTGGGAGTTACTTCGTACCAACTTTTTAGTCTTAAAGCTTCGTTGGTATCTTGGCCCAAATAAGTTAAATAACCAATTTTCTTTTCGTATTTCTCTTGTTCCTCTTTCTTTTCCTTTTCCAATTCCTTATTCGTAGTTTTTAAGTGTGACTTGTAATCAGCAAATAGATTTACATGTTGAGAGCTACTTGCTTCGTTTCGAGTCTTTTCTTCAGCCTTTTCTCCATGAGTCTGTTTTTCTAGTAGGCCTGAACGTTTTCGCAAAAAGTTAACACGTGCCTCACTTTCCTGAAAATTTGTACAATGCACTAACCGTCGGTTATTTATACTAAGAAAGGACCTACCGCTAATTCTAATTTTTCCCGTTTTTTGAGCTCTTCTTCACGTGCTGCTGCCTCATCTTTTCTTACTCTTGCTATATTATCTTTAGTCCTCACATGCCACCTATAGTTAAAAAAAATTAAAATGAGGTATCAAATAAAAAAATAAATAAAATATTACCTTTTTTTGGGTAAAATATTCATTTTTTAAAATTTTGTTTTAGATGAATACGAAAACAAAACAGTATGTAAATGTAAATAAAAACAGCTGTGTTTACGTTAATTCCATAGTGTAATTAGAAAGTGAACTCGTAAACCCAGCTAGTTTACATTTTTTTTAACATATCGCGCAAAACAAATTGTTACTGTATTCTTATGTATTTTTTTTTGCCGCGTTTATTTACTCTTCTGTTTCATTTTCTCATTTTTTGTTCATATCATTTTGACGTTATGTGAAATGGTTTTACATTAACAAGGTACAAGAAATAGTTGTTTTTGTAGATTATGGTTAATTCAATATTCAGTGGTTGTCATATTATTAAATTTTCGAAATTTGTTTACGAAAAGCTATGCTATATAGAATGAGAAAAACAAAAATTCCAGCGATATTTATATATATTTACATTATGGTTGCCCCGTTTGTGTGGAGAAATATAAGGTATCGATGTTCCCAGCTCAAATGAAAATTTATTTGATGCTAAGTTACCGTTGCTCAAAGTTTTCGTCCTGACATTACCTTTTGTGAGGTGGATCATAATGAAAAAAGTTTTTCGGATTTTTTTTTTCATATTTTTGCCAGAGATACAATATAAAAGTTTGGTATCACAAGAAAGGTTTCTGGGACGCGCATTTACTGACATAACTAAAAAGGATTAAAAATTTGATTTTTTTTATATACAAATAAAAATTAAAGGAATTTATAATCAAAAGAAGTACATTTTTGTAAGCTTTTTAATATAAATAACAATTCATACTTTACCATAAACTATCCTTGAAATTCATATAAATACTGTTACGTTTTTACCTTTTAAAAAACGGTCGTTTATTTCCTTTAAATAAACCTGCACTTTGATTGCAAATAACAGCAGTTTAGTAGTTTAAAAGTTGTAACGACTCTTTATTTTATTTAAAAAAATGTACAACAATAACAGTTTAAATAGTCACTTGCGTTCTAATATAAACACACACTTAAATTACACACTTTATACAACACACTTTAATAATGTACAAGATTATACAGCCAAGGCAGTTAATTTGTCTTTACTTAACGACGTTTCCAATTAGACTCACTCAATGGTGTTCTCACGGCCAATTTATATACATTGAAAGAGAACAAGACTTTTTACGAGAAGATATAAGATCCCAACCTTCCCGATTCCATACTTCAATGGGGTTGATCTTAAGCTGTCAGACAGTGCTAAGTACCTTGGTATTATACTGTACTCCAAACTTTCTTGGCACCAGAATACCCAAGCTAGGACATCGAAGACAAGTATTACCCTTTATATATGTAAAAAAGCTATAGAGAAGAGCTGGAGTGTGAATTCTAGGAATTCGAAATGACTTTCGGCGTGATAATTAAGCCTATACTAATGTATGGTGGAAAGCAGTGAACAATTCCACCTATTGCGGAATCTTTAACAGAATTCTATGCCCAGCACTCATGATTACTTGAGTACTCTGCACAACACCATCGAAGTCAGTGTTTGTTTTGATGCACTAGTGGCCAAACAACACGCTACTAAGTCGGCGATTACGCTCAACACTATAATATATATGGATATACGACGATTTTCAAGGAACTAAAAGATATTCCCGACAATATAGACTATTATATATCACCCTTCTGGACAGAGGATTCTCGATGTCGTTCTCAACTGAGTAAACCGAAAGGATAAGTTCAATCGAGGTCTACACTGCTGGATCAAAATCTGTTATGAGGGATTCTATATTTTGCATGTAAAGGAAATGCGTTTCCTTTAAACTGCCGGATCATTGTGGTTTTCTTCAGGCAGAGATTTCGGCCATAATAAGAGCAGCAAACTGGTTGATTTACTATAGGGTATTTGATATAAATATTCAGATTCGTACTGATAGTCAAGCTACGATGAAGTGTATATCGGATGTTAGCTCAACATACTGGTATATGAATGGCAAATCATTCTAATCTGGAGTTAATCTGGGTAAGGGGATATTCTAATTCTCCGGAGAACAATATTGAGGACAAACTAGCGCAAAATGGATCTCTCCTCCCTTACGAGTTGGCAGACCTACTGGTTGGTATTTCGCTTTTTTCACGCAGATCAAATATAATGCTTAATTGAGGTTAGGCCAACTTAGGTGGACAAACGAATCCACTTGCTCAACCTCAAGAAGAACCTGGCTCCTATATAGGGTTACCGAGAGATTTTGGTAGCTGTAATAATTGGGCACTGTATTATCGGTGTGCATGCTAGGTGATTAAGACTCCCATTTAGCGACTCCTGTAAGAGCTGCAGCATTTAGGAAGAAGAGGAATCTGTGGAACATCTTACATACTATTGCCCTGCTCTTATAAGAATTAAAACTGAAGTGCCTTTTTGCATTCTTTCACGGATATTTCTGATATTGATATCAGGAAAATTAATTCGTTCATAAATGCACCTGGTTGGTTTTAATTGGATTTGGGCCTTAACATGTAGTTTTCTATGTCCCCTTCAAGGTGACACAGCAGGACTAAATACAAACTGTGCGTGAGCCGGTCATCGACTTGGCTGCCCATCTGACTATCATATGTTCAAAAGTACGTTTAGTAATAAATCAAGATGGTGGCTTAACTAAGAACTTAAGTTATATATATACAATAGTGTTTTATAAAATATAGTTACTAGTACAAACTGGCTATAATTTCAGAGTTACCATAAAGGAAATATTTAATAATATTAAGGTAGTTACTATACGTAACACCCCCATTCTTTAAATAAGTTTATTTACACAAAATTAATAAATTATAAATACATTTATAATAAAAAAAATTTAGTTTATTTAAAACGACGACGACAATAATTATATATTTTCATTTTTTATGCTCTGTTCACATATAGAGGTTTTTTTAACGAGTCGTTTTTTCAAAAAACACAAACAAACTGATTTATTTTTTCATATATTTCAAAGCCAAAAACATCTCAATTCGTGTTGTTTAATTATTTAACACACAAAAAACATACTAAGTTTCCATACAGAAAAGAAATTTTAGGTATTTTTAGTAGATAGAAATTTGTTGGAAAAAAATTTACAAATTTGAATTTTAAATTTAAATTTCAAAACAAAAAATTTAAAATTATGAATGAAATTTATATTTGTTCATAAATTTTATATTTTTATATATTGTATTTTTTGAATTAAAAAGTGTTTGTGTGTGAAATTTTAATTTTTTTATTTAAAATTTATGAAAATATTTTGGCAAACGAACAATGATGTTTAAACTTATTATGTTTTTCAAAAAAACAAGTCTAAAACTAAAGCGTGCAAACATAATATTAGTCTATTTTTTAGATGCATTTAATTATTAATTCTTTTTGAAATGTGGTTCTTAATTTTAAAAGTTACTATAAGTAAAGTTAGTTTAAATAGCTTAGTAATATATTTTTAATCTCCTCTCCAGTGTAGGAAAAATCAATTAGCTCGTAGTATTTATTTACTTCCTCACATATTCTTCGGAATGGATCAAAAAAACAAAATTAGAACGATGGAATTCTGTTTGCAATGGAACATAGGATCTAAGTTGTCTGTTTGGAACATTAATGTGAATATTTCGTATAAGATATTCGGAGTCAGTATCACCATTCATAATATTGAGAAAAAACGAGAAAGAAAGATATAGTCGGTCAAGACCTACTATATGATACCATACACCATTCAAAATTCGGGAGGAGACTTTTATTACACCTGTGGCTAATTTTTTAATGCGCTGATACTAACATCTGGATGATTTTATGCACTTTAGGGAGATTCCTGGAAGTGAGTTTATATGGGAGCTATGGTAAATTAAGGCACGATTCTCATAAAATTTGGCACAAAGATTAATACTTCTACAGAGCTTATTTGCACTGAATTTTATTAAAATTTTCTTATTTTTAAGGCATTTTTGAGTGTTTAAACTCTATTTCGGGGGACATTTGTATGGGGGCTAGGTGAAATAATGGACCGATCACAATCAATAGATTTCGTCTTTGTATCATAAAAGTCTCACTTGGAAAATTTCATTAAATTATATTTAAAATTGCTACCTGTACTTTGTGCACAAGGTTTACATGGGCAACCAGCCAGATGGACGGACATCGTTAGATCGATTTAAAAAGTGATTCTGAGGTGGGTGTTGGATAACTTTTTCTATGCATTACAAACATCAGCAAAAACGCATAATACCCCGCCCACCTATAGTGGTGTAGGGTATAATAAGGCATTTGAAACAATTCGTCTACTTTTCAAAGTTGGTAGCTTTATAAACGCTAATTGATTACGATATGAAGGAAGGTTTGTGTCGAGGCTCCATCTTAAGTTGCGAAAACAAAATAGCAAAATTGTTTCTGGACTGATTTTAGTTTTCGTATATACATACTATATAATATACTGTACAATATTCAATAATAGGACTTACTAAAGAGGTGAATAACCTCTTTATCACATACGAATCACTGAATTCCTTTACCCAACGTTTTATAAAACTTAAAATCTCATTTGCTTTTAACTGTCATAATTATATGATTACTGATGACAAAAATTTACTTCTAAATCGATGAAGGAATCAACCGAGGACAATTTTGAGCTTCTAATATAGAAATCATAATAGGCTCTGGAATATCTGGTAAGAAACATAAAATGACATTTTTTATAATTAAGTTCCATCAGGTTAATGTCACACCAATATTTAAAGCTATTTAAATCGGACTATAGAAAAGCGACATCTTCATTTTTCGATAAGTTTAGAAACAGCTTCACTTCATCAACATACAGTAAAAATATTACTAGGTTTAATGAAATTATGAAGATCATTTATAAAAAGTAAAAACGGAAAAGGACTAAGATGGCTCACCTGAGGGACTCCGGAAATAACTTTCACATATTTGGACATAGTGTTATTGAACTTTACGCATTGGTTACGGTTTTTTAAATATGAAGATATGATTACGAATATAAAAAATTTCGAAATTGTTTAAAAAAAAGCTATACTACGCAAAAAATAATTATTTTAAAATAAAATTTATGAAAAATAAAAGGAATATGGAAATACCATGGTTACTAATAAATGAAAATTTAGGGAAAAAGTAAATAATATAAATACAACAATAATAAATAATTTTAAAAATGAAAATCTAATAAATAATTTTAATAAACAATAATTTTACTTATAATTTCAATAACAATGTTCAAAAAGTAATACATAAATGCGATATAAAAATAAGTCAAAATCAAATAATGAGAGTGCAAAACTTAATGTTTGTTACTCCAACGTATGAAGAAGAAGAGCGTACAATATTTATAAAACCTAAAAACAAATAAAATCCCAGGAGCTGATGGTATCAGACACAAAAATATCGACTTTTATAAACTCAAGCCTAGGTAGCGGTTTTTTATCAAAATTAATAAAGAATTCACTGATACGCCCTATTTATGAAAACGGTATTAAAATTATAAATTATAAAAATAAATTATAAAAATTATAAAAATTATTATTGTAATAATTATAGACCTATTTCCATATTACGAGTAATCGAAAAAGTTTTAGAAGAGATATTAGTAAGAAGGCTCATTGAATTTTTACGAAAGTATAATATTATAAACTCTAACCAATATGACTTTCAGAAGGAAAAAACATCAATAAATTATTAGGAAACTTCTCTAAACATATAAATACATGCCTATCAGAAAATTGCATTTTTATTGACTTTAGTAAAGTATTCGATACACTGTCATACAATAATTTAATCAATGTACTGGAACGAAATGGCATCAGAGGTAACAGTTTGAAATGGTTTAAAAACTATTTAAAGTTAAAAACATACAGAATAAAAATAAAAAAATAGCAACGAAATTCATACAAGTCATGATGTTCCTCAGGGGTCAAAACTCGGGCCCATACTTTATCTGATATATTCGAATGAAATGTTAAACATGCTTAACAATTGCTCATCGTTTGCATATGTTGATCACACGGCGATTATAGTATCCCATAAATGTATAGAAATTGCTTGTGAAAATAGACTCATAAGTCTCAAAATAATAAACTCGTAAATAATGCATCGAAAACTAAAATAATATATATAAAACCACAACATCTTACAAATACGAATATAAATATCGTGTTTCATGATTATAATTGCCTTCATAACTATAATAACATGTGTAATGCTTGCACAACTACAATAGATGTGATTAAAACGTACAAATATCTTGGAGTATACATATGTAGAAGAAAATTTTAAGTGTCTTACTCAACTACAAAACATAAGCATAAAACTTCGAAAAGCAGAATATAGGTTATATCACTTAAGCAATTGTTTAACTTTTGAGGTGTTGAAACAAACGTATTTATTCTTAGCAGAGTCTTACATCATATGTAATCGCAGCTTTAGGAAAATCAACTTACTTTACCCCAGGTCTACAACTGGGATTAACGCTGATATAATATGTGAGATAACGCCGGCAGAGGAGAGTAAACATTTTGTTTATATTATGTTAAATCTTAAATAAGGGGTACACGTATTCTAATAAATCCTATAAGATATTATTATTTTCAATCAGTTACAGAGTAAACATGTCGTTTTTATTTAAGCAATTCGCACTTTTTTAACACAATTTTTATAAAAATGATTCTTAACAAGTAAAACAAACACTAAAATGAAAAAATTTTACAAAATAACATTGTTTTTCAATAATTTCCAAAATACACATGCACACACACAAGCAAACTTTCGTGTATGTGTATTTTTTTGACAGTTCATCTTATAAGATGGTTGTGTAGAGAAATCTCATCACAACAGTCTCATAATACATCTTATAACACTAATATTTGAATCTACACGTGAAATAATTCTCTCAGAGAGCGAATTTGACACTCTCTGACACAAAGATCTTACATATTATGTTACGTCTAGACGGGCTGTTAAGTCGTTACAACAAACACAAACCCGCATTTTAAAAATATTACTGAAAAAAACAACATAACCAACAAGATCTTCAAACAGTATTAGTGTACAACATCAGCACTAACACTAACAACACCCACGTCAACTCCAATTTGAACACAAATGCTTCTACCCTGCCAGCAATTAAGTGATAGTTTTATCCACTATCAGAAAAATGACTCTTTCTAGTATTCCCAAGTTGTTATTTTACTGTTAGTAAACAATTTTACAAAAACAAATAACATTAATTTCGATTTTTGATCTACTTATTTTACATTTCTTACTAACTAAAATGTCGAAAAAGTCACTTAAAAGTTAGTTTTTGGATAAATATAAAGTTACCAAAAACTGTCTCCCATTAGTGTTCTCAAGATGTTATTTTCCTGATAGTAAAAAATTTTACAAAAACAAATAACATTAATTTCGATTTTCGACCTTCTGAAAGTAAAAAAACCATTACGCTGTTTTTAAATTAAAAACAAAAAATGTAAGGAAGGCGATGGTACTTAGTTGGTGTCTTGCTTTCAAAAGCAAGCAATCGATTTTTTAAAAATTTTAAGAAAAAATTAAAAAAAAGAGTGATAAAGTGAATGTTGTTTATAATGAAGACAAAATTAAAACAAAATTGTGAAAAAAAATTTTGAAATTTTAAATTAAATTAATTAAAAAATAAATATTATTTAGTAAAACGAAGCGAAAATTCATTTTGAAGACAACAAATAAATTTGGATTTATTTCTTGCTTTTAATAATATAAAATTTCGAAATAAATTGCGTTTCGCTCATAAAAATATGTATATTTTTTTAGTGAAAGTGAACCCATATATGCATGTTCGTCAAACCTTTCAACTAAATTTTTAAAGTTGTTAGGCCCTTCGAAATCAAAAATATTCTGTTACAATTTATCAAAATATATCTATAATTTTTTTTTACTAAGGTAAGTTATTTTAATTTT
The DNA here is from genome assembly GCA_932274085.1 of Protocalliphora azurea. NCBI lineage: Eukaryota > Metazoa > Arthropoda > Insecta > Diptera > Calliphoridae > Protocalliphora > Protocalliphora azurea. Next base: position 66,677,545 of record OW026519.1, read on the forward strand.
CCCTAACACTAACCCTAAATGACTTTATTCGTCACACAAAAAAAGCAGTCAATAGTGTCATTAAAAAAGTATCCAAACTGCGATACAGTTTTGCCCGAAAGATGACTCCTCTTCGATAGGAAAATAACTTCTTTTTCTTTTACTATTTTAAAATAAATATGGATACTATTTAGTTAAAGTTTGGATAGTAATGTTGATAGTATTAAGTTAGAATTTCGACAGAAATAGTGACTTTTTCTGCTCCTCAAAATGACTCCAATTTGACACATAAAAAAAGCACTTAATAGTGTCATTAAAAAAGTATTAGAAATGCTGCACACTTCTTCCCGCACGGTGACTCTTCTTGGATAAGAAAATGATATCATATTCGACTGTTAAAAACAACTTGAGGTTACTCTTTAGTGCAAATTTGGATAGAAAATGTTGGCAGGGTAGTAGCACATCGACAACAACATAAACATTACAAACAACATACGCACAAATATAAACAACGTATACACAAACACCAACAACACAAATACTACTAACACACACCAACAATATAAACAACACAAACAACATAGACGTATACTTAAACAACACAAACAAACAAACAAACAAACAAACAAATGATATTAGAAGCAAGACGGAATAACAAACAGCAAGAGGTGGCAAGTCCATCAAATGTGAAAAACCAGCTTCCAACTCAAGAAGCAATAGCAGCGAGGTGCTTCTGAGATTTACACCAAGCACCTCAAAGCTGCTGTGGCCAGCGCCGGCATAAGACCAATGAAACCCCCTGCTTCGGGGACTGCCTGCTTGAAAACAGTGCCTATTGTAACCAAAGGCTCCCTAGCGTTATCTCCCCCCGCCAATGAATTCGAACCAGCTTTCGGTTTCTGGAACTGAACCTCCTGCCCGAAAGGACAACAACTTGTCTTATAGTTAAGATGGCGTGCTGCCGAACGATTTTTGGGTCGGTTGGGTAAAAAGCCTGAGGAACTTGTTTCTTTTAACTGGACTAAATCACTGTTGACCGAATTGCAGAGTAACCTTCCCCCCACGTCGAAAGACTGGTCTAAACGGCAACCTTCAGAGGAGGGGCAAAACCAACAGCCCGGGATTAAGTATCCAAAGCTCTACAACCCGATGAATAAATTGTATAGTGAAATTGCCAAAGGTCATCTTATACGAGCTGTCATCGATAGGAGCGACCCGGATTGCGCTATAGGAGCCTTCTGGAAAGTTCTGAAAGAGAACCCCGGACCCTCCCCCCAGTGTGATGATGCAGGATGGTATCGTAATCCAGTAAAATTAATAGCCTGCTCAAATGTACGATCAGCACTGTTCCTAAAGCAGGCGATCGCTTTTTTTGAATGGCCTATGGGATCAATCTAAACTGGACATGGTTTCCATTGAAGAGATCCCTCATTGAAATAGAGCCATGGCCCATGTACCGGACGAACCGTCCAAACAAGAGTAGATTCTGGAACTCATTCGGTCCGAAAATCCTGAGATCCCTAGAGGCAACTGGTAGGTGACCTGAGTTTCCGAATCCGACAGAGCATCAAGAAAGATTGTGATCGTCATGAATAAGGAGTCACTGCCACCCCTTTTGGGCTTTGAGTTCAATCTTCCTACGGGTCTACCGAGAGGCTGACAAAGATGGACCGGTTCAGATCGATGATAATCAAACTTCGGAAACAATGTTTTATGAGGAGACTACTAGTTTTCTTGCTCAAGAGGACGCTCATTCAAACCCCGAGTTTGTGGGAAATTTTTGTGCGAGTGGAAGAAGTAGTCGACGAGGACGCCCTCTTGGACTCTGACCAAGACGACGTCAACGTCACAATCATCCCAAAGGATACACGGATACGGTGAATATAACACAAGTTTATCTTCATCATTCTAAAGCAGCCTCGGCTGCGTTGCTCCTCCGAATGGTATAAAAAGGAGAAAAGCTAGTACTAGTCCAAGAACCACAGATCGTTGGCGAAAGAGTATGCGGACTACGTGCGGACAACTTCAAGCTACTACACGCTGCGGAATTAGGTAGAATACGATCTTGTATAGCAGCAAACAGTAAACTCTTCTTCATTCTCTCTGATTTCAGCAACTAGGACACTGTAGTAACGGCTTGGGAGACAAGGTCTGGCACCATTTACATTGTCTCCAGCTACATGGCCCATTGTGACCCACCATCAACTAAGGTTCGCGAAATAACCAAGGCGGCCAAAGAAAACAATATACCGCTCGCAATTTTAGCTGACGCTAATGCCCACCATGTCGTTTGGGGAAGCTCTAAAACAAATACAAAGGGTGAGTCTTCATATGATTTTATTCTTTGTAGTAGTAGGGAACCAACCTTCATATCAGCTAATAGAAAGGAGATTCCTGATATTACACTAGTTAGTACTAGGCAATTTAATATGATTAGGGATTTTAGGGCCTCCAATGACTGCTCATTCTTTGATCACTTATATATCGAGTTTAACATAGAAATCTATTTACCCAGTGTTAAACCCTTTCAAAACGGACATGATATTCTGTTTCAACTCCTCCCTAATCCCCCGACCATCAGCGGTCGTGGTGATATTGAGTCCTGTGCCAAAACGCTAAAGAACGCATCCAACACAGCGACTTCTATTGCATGTAGACCCAAGGTCTGCGGGAGTAGGAGTAAACCACATTGGTGGAACTTCGAAATAGGAGAAGTTCAAAAAGAATGTCGCCATCTATTCAATGAGATTAAGAGACTAGTTCTATTTAATAAGTAATACGAAACGCAAATCCTGAAGGGCTTTTTGTGGCGACGTAGAAGGCCACTCTAAGGCCAGTCGTTTTCGTAAAATTCTGGCATCATCACTTACTGTTCCGAATTTCATTCAGGAGCTATGTGGCAGCTGAACAACAAGCGGTCAAGAGACCATAGATGTCTTAATAGACGCGCACTTTCCTGGCAGCCTCCCTTTAACGGAGTGCTCTGCGATATCTTCGGAGATCATCAATTATATTCCCATTCCCATAACGGATAGTCAACTGAGATGGGTTCTGAAGAGCTTTGTCCCATTTAAATCCCTGGGCCCTGATGGCATTATACCTGCGGATCTGCAGTACAATGCAAATATAATAGTTCCCTGGCTAATTCGGAACTAGAGGGTAAGACCTCACATACAATACCGAAAGACTTCAGACCTATCAGACAGGAATACGAAATGCCTCTTCGACATGGCGATTAGGCCCATACTTATGTATAGAGCGATAGCATGGTAGAAGACTATGAAGAAATCCACCTACATCGGAATTTTTTATATGATTCTGCGTAGTTCAGCACTACTCATAACAGCAGCGCTTCGTACTATTTGTTCTAATAAACTTGCTACCGGTGGATTTTATGGTCAAACAGATCGCCATTACATCGGCGACCAGGCTTGGGACCATAGGTACATGGAATTATAGTGCGACCGTTTTAGTATTCCTTAATAGCATTCCTTGCAATATTGATTATTGTATTCCCACACCCCTTCTTTGCAGAGACTTCTCAGTATCAATCTCAACTTCTCAGGAATTAAGTGCTGATTCAGTGGAGGTTTATACTGATGGGTCTAAGTCTGCTAAAGGGGTTTAGGGTGTCTATATTCCCGTTTATAGAAAAAACGTCTCCTTTAAATTGACAGATCACTGCAGCTTTCTTCAATCAGAGATCGCAGCCATAAACAGGGCGGTGAACTGGTTAATGTACTATAGGGTTTTCGGAGTGGATATCCAAATCTGTACATCTGTAAATCGCTCTCGGATGTCTTTTCGACATCCGGAAATCTATGAATGAGATGGCGAGACATTCAAACCTGTAGCTGATCTGGGTTAAGGGTTAAGTTCTTGTACTTATTGTACAAACAAATGGACAAATGGATCCACATGTTCAACTTCGAGGCAAATATGGTCTCTTTAAGATGAATCTCGATCTAATTTCATGTATGGATTACCGAGTTACGAATTCTGGTAACCGTCGCCTCAGGGTACTGGATTGCTGGTGCGCATGCTAGGAGACTACCTTTTAACGACTTTTGTAGAAGTTGTCACGATGAGGAAGAGGAGGACAAATGGACAAATGGATCCACATGTTCAACTTCGAGGCAAATATGGTCTCTTTAAGATGAATCTCGATCTAATTTCATGTATGGATTACCGAGTTACGAATTCTGGTAACCGTCGCCTCAGGGTACTGGATTGCTGGTGCGCATGCTAGGAGACTACCTTTTAACGACTTTTGTAGAAGTTGTCACGATGAGGAAGAGGAGGAACCGATGGAGCATTTCTTATGCCACTGTTCCACTCTCATTGAGATTAGGGCTGATAATATTGGCTGTCCGTTTATGCATGAATTATCAGATCTCTCTGATATTAATATCAGATGGATCAATTGTTTAATACATGCGTCGGGCTGGTTCGATTCGAACGCTGTCATGGACACGTCAATTAGTAACACATAATCCCTCAGGGTTTTACAACGGGACCAAATTCGACACAAGTGAGCTGTCTCCTATTGATAGACAGCCGCCCACTGAACCTAACCTAGTAGATTTGTAACGTGTTTCAACGAGTCAGCTGACTTGATCTGTTACGTAATTACGTAAAAATCGATTTCGATTAAAATTTTACGTGCCCTCAAATAGATGTCTGCGTTACGAATCTACTAAATGAAGCTTAAGGTGCAAAGCGGTTCGCGTTCAAAATACAATTTATTTTAAATTCTCTCCGGATTTTTTGTTGTTCCCATTTTCTCATATAAAATAATACCATATTTTTTAAAAAATTGTATGAATTTCGTAAACAAAATTACAAAATGTTAGAGTAAAAATAAATCGAAAGGAAATACATAATTGTTGGTTTTCTTTCGTACCCGTTAAGTATTAAATGGCAATTTTAATAAATTAAAAATAAAAACGGTAGAATTAATTTGATAAAATAGTGTGACAGTGAACTTATTAGCTCATTCAAATTAGACTTTGTGCACGGAATTTGATGAAAGGAAACGAATTTTGAAATATAACTTCACCACGTGTACGTTAAGTAATTTATTCGAAGGTAAAGATTTTTTGCATATAACTTATATCTCGTTTAATATGCATTTTACGTGTTTTGGTGCCATTACAACAGGCTAAAGTTACAATTGCAAATTGAAAAAAAAAACTTCAAGCACATCCTTTTGCAAATAATGGTATATGCCATTTACACCAAACAAAAACTAGTAGTTTTTGGCTTTATTTGGTTTTTAAATAAAAAAACTACATAAATTTGTTTGGTTTTTCCATACAAATCAAAAACCATTTTTAACTAGTTTTTATTGAAAACCGAATAAAAACCACTAAAATAACTATTTATGATACATCCGGTTTAGCAAATTTTAGAACCATAACTTTTATTTATAAAGAGAAAAATAAAATTTCAAATTTACAGAAATTATTTGTTTTGTTTATGAAGTTATTACAATAAATAATTTATTACATATTGTTAAAATACTTTTTAATATTGAAACTATGTATTCTCTGATCGAAGAAATAGCAAATAGAACGAAAATAAAAAATATCCAAGAAATGCGATTGTCAACAAAAACTACATTGGAAATAAATGAGGTATGTAAACGATGTAGTTTTAGGAATTACTGGAAAGTTTGTTTCCATTTTTTAAAATTCGAACTTATTTGAATTTTACTCGAATTTTTCGAAATATTTTTTATAATTAATTTAATTTTGTAACATAGTTTTGTCATCGGCTGAGGTAGTTCAATTGTGTCCAGGGTCGACTTACGGGATCCACGAACCTTAATTGAGAACACAATTGGTTTACCCTTTCTGAGGTTCAAATAGACAGTGTATCTTTATTTAATAATTCAATGTTTTAGTTATCGATAATAATAAATATTAATAAATATTTTGTGTTACATAAATTACTAGCAGCACGATGATACGTATGGATTCAGTCGGTTACTTCTCAAGTAATTCGGATTCTAATACTGATTCTGTTCCCTCGGGTATTATGCAAGCAGTATCGTTTATGATGCTAGCACGATGATACATAGGAATTCAGTCGGGTACTTCTCAGGTAATTCGGATTATATTACTGGTTGAAGATTCGGTTCCCTCGGGTACTATGCAGCGTGCCGGATCGTTTATGATACTTAGAGATATCTTACGAAAAATTATTTAAATAATACAATTCCTTAAAACTAGGTTACAAAATTCAGACTTAATCTAAGGAGAAACAGTCAATCGAAGTTGCTGTGAAAAAGCAGTCAACCGAAGTTGCTGTGCCAAAACAGACGACCGAAGTCGCTGTGCCAAAACTGTCAACCGAAGTCGCTGTGCCGAAACAGTCAACCGAAGTTGCTGTGCCAAAACAGTCAGCACAAAGCCGCTGTGTCCGAAACAGTCAACCGAAGTCGCTGTGCAAGGTATCCCCCTGACAGGAACAGTGGCTGATTTCACAATATCAGATGTCTTGGGAATAAGGCAGATTATATTGTAAGATCAGCTGTCTTAGTTTTTAGCAAATTCTGTAGCGCTCGCATCGCAGCTACTTCAACCAATCTTAGAATACTTATGTGAAAAATTCCATAAACTAAATAAGAAATATTAATTCTCTGCAACATTTAATGGTTTGTAGCTAACATAGTGTCTACATTAGATAATTTTTTATCAAGAAAAACGTAAAACTTAACACGAATTTGTGGAAGGTGGCAACAGTTGCACAAAAACAACAATATGGCGTATTCATTATTGTTTTTTATATATGCAGTTTGGCAACTGTAACAACCAAAATAATAATCAGCTGTTTAACAAAGGTTACCTTGTTTATATTCGCACTGATTTTGACGTTTGTTTTGATAAAAATTTGCCTAATGTAGACACTAGGTAAGGTAAATACGTTAAAGTATTGGTATAAATTAATGTAGTTACAGACGAATAAAAGAGTGAAATGTTAATAGGATATAGATATGTAAAAGAACGTAATGAATATAAATATTATGGGTATGTAACAAATTTAACTAGCTATTAAACTTTGTTACAACTTTATTGAAACCTTTATAAAATAATTAATTACAATGTTATGTAATGTTCACATATAGAGTTTTTTTGGAAAACGAGTCGTTTTCTCAAAAATACAAACAAATTGATTTGTTTTTTCATATATTTCAAAGACAAAAAACATCTCGATTCGAATTGTTTAATTATTTAACACACAAAAAACATACTAAATTTTCATGCAGTGAAACAATTTTTAGTATTTTTAGTTGATAGAAATTTATTGGAAAAAGAATTTGTAAAAATTGTCAAACAGTTAAAAAAAAAATTAAAATTATGAATGAAATTTATATTTGTTCATAAATTTTATATGTTTAAAAATGGTATTTTTTAATTAAAAAGTGTTTATGTGTGAAATTCTTATTTAAATCAAAAATTTTTAAAATTTTTTTGGCAAATGAAAAACAGATCAAAAGGAAACAGAATAAAATAATATGTGAACAGTAATATTTAAACTGATTGTATTTTTCAAAAAACATGACAAAAAAATGAATATGTGTGAACATAATATTATGAGGATTTACTTAAAAGTATTACAGCAATTAACATCTAAATAATTTAATAAGGAAACTACTAATATCACAGTATCAAAGAAAAGTTGACTAAAAAACCTTGTACATACTTGAACGTTATAAGAAATTTTAAAAACAACACAAAAAATAGTCTTAGGGATTGTTTAACGAATTTCTTATTATTCCATATGCATTTTTCAATAAATGTCAGTCAGTTCCCTTGCAAATGAATTAAACATTTTATGGTTAAAGTTTCTATGCTTACTTAAGATTTCCAAAAGTAATCGGGCATGTTTTTAATGATAATGTTATTAATGCAAACTAACCCAGGGGTTTTTATTGTTCTTCAATAAAAGTACAAGTGTTTTAACTTCATCTGAGTTGGTAAGTTCCACGTTCGATCTGTCAAGTATTTTACCGTTAAGATCATAAATAAATCTAGTGACAACTGTGCCCATAGGTGAATAATTATTTTAAGCAATGGTGTGTGAATTACCAAATAAATCCGCTATTTTCAGTGCCACCTTTTAAAACTTCTCCGTTTACATGGAAATCAGTAAAAGATATTTTGTTTTCTTTAAGAGCTTTTGTTACTTTCCATATTTTTTTAGAGTCCGAGGCTAACTCTGAAATAAATTTTGATCAAGATTCATTTTGGCCTTTATTAAGGTGGAAATCAATTAGTTTATTTAATAGCTTCAAAATATTTTTCAATTCATTTCTATAATTAATATCCTTACATCTTTGAAATTTGCATTTATATTTATTTCTCTGTACTAATTAACATTTTATTAATATCAGGGATTTTTAGTTCCCAAAAATATTTATGATCGACAAGTATTTTATTAAACGCTTCTTTAACTATACATATTAATTTGTTAAAATAAAAATCCAGATTACCTGAATTAATAACAGGTTGTGGTCAATGTTTTGATATCTAATTTCATTTTTTACCTAGTTTCTGATTACTGCCCAATCTGCGCGTTAATAAAAGGGAACTGAATATATCATGTTTTGAATTTGTCCAGAAATAACACAAGATATGGGTACATGGTCAGACTGTAAAACATTAAAAGAATGTCCACTGTAGACGGTTGAACAGATCACCGAAAATAAAATATTCGTTTGAAGATGAAGTTAATTTAGCCAAATCAGCTTTAAAATTGGTAGTATGAACTGGATTATATGCTGCAAATATAACTAGCCTTGTGTTAATCATAAATTGTACTGAAATACTTTCAGCAGTACTTGTTATTATTTTGGGTAACAACATATGCTTAATATTACCTTTAATTGCAATTAGAATTCCTCCGCAATGTTGAAATTTGTGGTATGGTTTTAAAAAAGTCTTATTTAAAAGGAGAATATCGATTATCCTTTTGTGTAAAACGTATTCCAGATGGGCAGATGCTGACTCAGTTGTTATGCCTAGGGCATTCCATTGCATAACATGAACACTGTGTCTAAAGGTTGAATTATATTCCAAAGTCGTATGGCCCAAATAAAAAATTATCGCTTAGAAATCTGTCGATACCTGATATGTGTTAATATTGTCCCTCTATTAGAGCAAACTAACATTGGTAGTTTTTGATAAAGGTACAGAGGTTCTTTTGTATAAATTTATTTTCGTGAAGCATCATGATCAAAATTCGTTGCTTGTCCTACTTATTCTGACATCTTTGTAAAGCATCGACAGCATTAAAAAGTACTTGCATTAGCCTTTCATTTAAAATATCATAGTTATTATTCCTTTCGTACGAGTAACTTTTGTTTTTAGCTACCTTGTAACGGACCAACCGATTAAGGCTCCAATTTATAGAGACTGGTTACGTTATATTCCGGCCGTGTTCAGGGAAATTGGGTATGGTTCTTGCCTTTAATAATTCAGATTTAGATAAATCCAAAATTTTTAAAATAGGTAGCTTCCAAAATCGACAGCCAACTTAAATAAAATAAAAAGAAACAATCCGAATTAAAACAAAGAGAAGAGATTTGGATATTATTACTTCTTCTTGTGTCTATACCTTCCCTACCAATGCTATTTTAAGGTATTATAAATATCCCAATATCTACTACTTTGTTTACATCTTTAAAGAAAGTGTCAAATGTAAAAAAAAAATAAATAAATAAATGTTAACATATAAATATATTCACTCAAAATAATAAAAAAAAAACATTTATCAACACAAACCAATATTAAAATTCTAATCAATATCCATAGTGATGAGTTACAATATTTGAGTAAATAAATATATTTTTTTGGTGGATTTTTAAATGGATTATTTTTATTTTTGTTTTTAATTTTTAATTTTGACCACCATATTTTATAACTCAAACGACGACAGGATTGATCCTCGAAGAAGTTTGATGGGTTTTTAGGTTTTTAAGATATTTATACCATTCTTTTATAATAAATTCTTAGTTTTCCCACAGAGATTTAGTTTTGATATTGGACTTTGGAATTGTGATTCAATGTCGATCAAATTTATAAGAATCGTATGATGCCTATCAAATAAAATAATACGCGTAATTTTTCATCCTTCGCTTTAATTATATTCAAATAAATCTCTTACCTTATACAATTCGTGTTTGAAATAAAATTTGATATTAAAGTTTGTGTTATAATCCCCAAATAAAATATCTCAATTTCCAGAAGAATGATATTCTTGTTTAATAAATTTTCCCTTACAGAAAATTTCTACATTTCCTTTCAATTAAAAATTTTATTTCTTTTTTTATTTTTGAAAACTATTATTAAAATTTTAAGTATTAAAATTTTAAATATTATATTTTCAAAACTTTTATTTTATTTCCATTACATTAAAACTGAGTACAATAAAGCAGAATACAAAAGACCATTAGCGCGAAATTACGTGCACTATTTTGTGGTTCTTGTCTAGGCAAATCAGAAAAATCATGATTATCTTGTTTAAAATACGAAAAAGATCTTCTGTTGGTCGCCTTAGATCTAGATGCAATTCGATGTCGGATTTCTAATGTATTCTTGACGACTTGGGCATTTTGGGTCATCAGATCTATGGTTAAGGTTCTTTAAGTTCTTCTTTATGCACTTTTAGCACTTATAAATTATACCACCATTACAACTACCTTTGTTAAGTGAGCAAACTGCATAATCGTGATTTCCGGCGCAGGCTGAACAATTTTCAGTATCATGTCCATACATAGAACACTTTGAGCATTGTATGGGACCTTTGTTGTTCTTTAGAGGTTTTCTTCAAAATATAAATTAATGGAGTGGAATGGTATTAATAGAAAAATCGCATGGAAATCAAAAATACATCCAAATATGGAGTATTTGTTCATGGAAATAAGTTGCTGCTTGGATGCGTATATAGGCCACATAAACGTTTTGAATTTTAATCGCTTCTAAAAGAACTTGAAACGGAAAGTGTAAAATATACAGATATAATAATTGCAGGGGATTTAAATAGCACTATTCTTGTAGAGACAAAACTAACAGATGCAATGAAATCAGTCGGTATAACATCTGCCAATACTTTTTCATCAACATATTTTGCTACCACTAGTTGTACTCTTTTAGATGTCATATTTGTTAATAACAAAGAAAAAATTAAACATTATGATCAACTATCAGCCCCTATGTTCTCAAAATATGCCCCTCTGTTTTTAATTTATAATTTTCAGACAGTCATTTACATATTGTGACTTTTACAATGTTAACATGGATGCACTTCTAAATGAAGCTCAGTTAATCTCATGGGAGTAAATCTTCTATACGCTAAATATTGACGATCAGCTAACGTTTTTAGAACAAAATATTTCTAGACTATATAATAATTATATTCCAATAAAAAGCAAAACAATTAAACACAGAAATAACCCGTGGTTTTCCAGTGAAATAACCAGGCTAATACGTGTATCTCAATTTGCAAAGAAGATATTTAAGGTATCCTTTGACAACTTGATGAAATGCCGAAGTTTAATTCTTTCACAAAAATTAATTTATACAAAAGAACCTCTTTACCTTTATCAAAAAGTAACATTGGTTGCTCTAATAGAGGGACAATATTAACACATATCAGGTATCGACAGATTTCTAAGCGATAATTTGTTATATGTGCCATACGACTCTGGAATCAATTTCCCCGTAATATTCAAAAATGCAAAACGCAAACGCAATAGAGTTTAAAACACTAATTTTTGATTATAATGAAAATTACTAAATTAATTAAAATAAATGTATTAGTAATAATTATTCCTTCATATCATATTAATTTTTATGTTATACTATATTTTAGTGTTATTTTTGTTTTTGTTTTTTTTTTTAATATTATGATAAACTTTAATATTAATGTTATACTCTATTATGTTTACTCATAATAAACGAAATGTTTCCCATTTTTGATGTCCAATGCAAAATTAAAAGATATTTTAACTTACTGCACTGGTATATAATTTTAATAAACAAACATGTGGACGATCAAATTCGATACATTGGATCTCGAGTTTCTTAATGCTTACCGGGTTTATATTGTGCGAGCTGCCAAATTCTTCGCCAATTGCTTTTGTGTCGTTTTGGTAGCTATTTTAAATAAAACAAATTTAAAAGTTTTTGCATACTTTAACTTTGAGAACACTCAAAGTTTCATTATACAGCGATAACGAGTTTGATATAATTTTCATACCAATAGACAGACATTTCGTTTATAATTATATTTATCCCCAATTAATCCGATCGCATTTGAAAAACTATTTGTTGAGTCCACAATTATTGGTGGAAACCTGTTGGCACTAGTGCTGGGAACTTCTACAGTTTTTCGTACCTTGAATTTAGGGCTATTGCCTCGATGCTTTCTTGAGCAAACATTGCCAAACAAAAGAAAATTAATTTGGTTTGAAAATTCAATTTATTTTTATATTTTTCATCTTTTAATTTCTACAGTTCCTACAAATTTTAGATGAATGACCTACAATTTTGAACTTTATAGTTTTTTTTGTCTACCAAAATCCATCTATAATTTTGGTTTTTAAAATAAACTTTAGGAAGAGAAGGCAAATAACGTCAGGTTCAAAGAGTTTTGAATATTTTTATAGTTTAAATAAAAACTCACGTTTATTATTTTTGTGATTACTTTTTTTTTATTAAACTTAACATTTCTTTATTTATTTTTTATATTTTAGAAAGAAAAAAATAAAGAGTACTTAACAATTGATGTTTACATATTTTGTTTTATTAATTAATTACATTAGTTTTTTTATTTTGTATATTACATAATATATATATATATTAAATATATATATTAATAAAAATAATTATTTTGTTTATTTAATATTAATAATAAAAAATAATAAAATTTATGTTATTTTAAGGGATTGGATCAATTTATAATAGAATTTATTAAAATAATAAAAATATTGTTTCTTGTTTTGCCATTTATTTAAATTTATTATTTTTATAAGAAATTGTTTTATTATAATATTTTTACGATTTTTTAAATTTAATTTGAATATGTTTAACTATTCGATATTTTTTTATGTAAGTTTTTAAGTATAAAGAGAATTTCTTTAATTTTTGTTTTAAATTTTTTTTTCTTTAACCATTTTTTTTAAGTTTTGTTAAAAAAAAAAAAGAAATATACATATTGTATGAGTGTAAATACAACAAAGTAGGGAAAAATAATAATACTAATGATATAACATCATTAGATATCAATAACAAGATAGTAGTATTGGTGCGTGTAAAAGTACAACTTAAAATTATGTTTTAATTATTTCTTTTAAAAGAACACATAAAATGTAAATATTTTATGAAAATAATTATATTTTAACTATATTCTAAAAATAACCTCATTTTTTAGTAAGCATTTGAATTATAGCTATTTTAAATGTATTCAATTTTCTGTTAAAAAAAAGTATTAAACAAATTTGTTTAGTAATACGAAAAGACAATATTTTAAATTACCCTTCTGTTTTTGAGTATGGTATACGGCTATGTGATGAGAATTGCAAATCGCATAAAATTGACGATTGCGATTTGAAAATGCATAATAGGTGTGAAGTGATTCACAATCGCAAGAAGTTATGCGATTTCAAATCGCTTGTTTATACCAAAGTAAAGTTATATATTTGCTTAAACAAGTTTTCAAAAAACAAATAATATGAAGTACAAATAAAATGTAATATGCTTTTTTTATTTTGATAAAAACCAGTAAAATTTTCAAGCAATTTTAAGTAAATATATGAAATTTGAAATTGGATTCATTATTCTCTTTCATATTTCTTTTCTTAAACATTAACGATTTAATAGAAACAGCTGAGCAAATTAAGAGTAACCAAACAAGTAAAACGCGTGAAATGCAGCACGTGCTGAAATAAATTTGGCGATATACGAATCGCATGTGAAATGACAATCGTGTGATTTCCATCACATAGCCGATAATTAGCAGGTTTAGACAAATCTAATCATGCAGAAAGCATGAAATTCTTACTTGGAGACTACAAGATTTGGTGATAAAACATGCCGAGAAAACAATGGCCGTTCTGGTTTAAATAGGACTAATCGGATATTATATATATATATATATATATATATATATATATATATATATATATATTTTTTTTTTTTTTTTTGAATGATTTATACAAAATTTTAAAAATATTCTTTTTCCAATCACACCTATGAAATGATCCCAGATAAAACACAATAATCCCACAATTAAACTTAATTCAAATCGATACAAATTATGAATAACTTCCATCTTTATTTGAAAACTTGTCACAACACTCAAGTGGATGAAAAACCTGTATTTAAAACAATATTTGAATAACCAACTGAATGATCTATACGATTTTACTGAATTTTAAAAAAAGTAAAATTCAGAGATCAATACGAATTTCTTTTCGATCAAACTTACAGTAACTGAGAGAATAATTCACATATGTTTTATTTAGATTTATTGGTAATTCAAATAAGTATTAAATTAGAAATACATTAAAAGATCCATTGATTCCATAGTAAACTAAATGGTTTGTTTTAAAATGTATACTTTTCTAAAATAATTTTAAAATCTACTACAAATAAATTCAAATGCATGGTTCTTTTATTTATTTATTTGTTTTTTTTTTTTATTTTATAATGAGGCTATTTACTTAAGAAAACATAATTAATTAGTTTTAAATAATTGTTGAGCTTTTAATAAAATAAAATAAAATAAAATAATATTAACAGAACAAGGCAAAAAGAAAAGTGTCTTTTCTAAATGTTTGTATGTGTGTGTGTTTATTTTTTTACTTAACAAAGAAAATAGTAAAAATAAGTAACAGGAGAGGAGAAGGAAGAATTAAACAAAATACCAAAAAACAAGTTTTTTTTTGAGTTAATTGGTATGTTTGTGGTATTACATTTGTTTGTAGATTTCTTGTTTTAACTATTTGTTAACAATAACAAAATATATTTATATTAATTATTATGTATGTGTTTTAAATGTATAAAAATATAAGCGTTTAGCATTAAAATAAGTTTGTTGTTTTTATTTTATTTTATATTTTTTTTGTTTTTGTTTTGCTATCTTAGGTTTGTTTGCTTTGCTGCTGATTCACTATTAACATTTCGTTTTCACTTTAATTTTAAATTGTAGTAAAATTTAAAAAGCAAAATAAAAATTTAAAAAATGCAGTTATTTTTATATAACATTTACAGTGTAAAAATAGCTAAAGTTTAGAAAAAAATAAAATAAAAATGAGAACTATTGCTTCAAAAAAATAACAAAATTTTGCAAAGAGCGTAAAAAAAACTATTAACTTACAAAAAAATAAAAGAAATCATGAAATCGGATCCATAAATACAATAAGCCATAAAAGTTTTGAGAATTTTTAATAGTTTAATAAAAAAAATAATAATAATAAAATTTACAAATATGCAATTAAAAAAATAAAAATCGAAAAAAGATAACTATATGTTAATTTTGATTAATTTACAAATTGTAATTTAAATTTTGAGTTTACATTTTTTTACATTTATTAAATTTTAATTTAAGAAAAATTTCAAGTGTTTTAAAAACATGCTATTTTGAAGATTTAATTTACACTGATATATTGTTTTATGTGTGGGATTTTAATTTAAATTACAAATATTTTCTATTATTTCTTTCTTTTTTTTTTTTGTAAATTGAAAACCTGATTTTATAATTTACAAACTTTCTTTTTATATGACTAAATAATTTTTTTATTTTCTGTATTATAAATTAATTTTATAATTTGTTTGCTTTTCATTGTTTTTCTTTTGCATCAGACTATATATTTATATATTTGTGTTGTTTTGTTTTTAAATTTTTAACTATTTTACACTAGTTTGTTGTTTTTTAATTTGTATTAATTTAAAAAAATGTAATATAAATATATATATATATATATATATATATATATATATATATATATATATATATATATATATATATATATATATATTATAATTTAATAAATGAAATTAAAAAAGAAACAACTTTGTATTGATAATGAATATTCCAATGTTGTATTGTGGTAAGATTTGGTAAGGGTAAGAGAGGTCGAACATTAGTTTATACAAAATCGTGGAATAGATCATTAAGACCCTCTGATTGATCTAAAGAGAAGTTATATAAGCCTTCCAATGGTGGTTCAATGGGCAACAAAGGCGGCAAGTCTTCAAAATCTATAATATAATATAAAAAAGAGAAAAAAATAGAGAGAAAGAAATATATATGTATATTAATACTATTATGAAAAAATAATATATTAGTAAAAAAATATAAGACACTAAACCATAATTTTAGGTGAAATGAAAAATGGCAACAACATTTGGCAAAAAAAAAAAAAGATTTGTGGAAAATACAGTCAGGGACCAAGAAAAGGGTCAAGTATGTTTATAAAGTTTTTAGTGCCAAATTTAGTTATAAACCTATACAAAAAATTTAAAAAAAAAAAATAAAAAAATACGATTTCACTGCTAACCCTATTTTTTGTCCGCACTGAAAAAGAATTATTTGCATCGTATCGTTATTGAGATTATGTTAAAGAATATTATTATTTTTTACACGATTATAATTCACTTAAAATATGTAAAATAAATATACTTGGCCCTATTTTTTTCATAACTGTACATATAAACACTAAGTTAAAAAAAATAACAATAATTTTATTACAAGTTTTGTAAAAAACAAAATTATTATTTTATTTTTCTGAATTTCTGTTAATAGCAGTTGTTGTAATCTTTTTCATTTCACTGTAAAATTTTCAAGTTTAATTTTATTTTCATTTATGGTTATGTTTATTAGGTATATTTTTTATACATGTGTTTATTTTGTGCTTTGAAATTCATGCCAGAGCTGAATCTCATGGTGCTACAAATTTTCAAATACAAAATTTATACACAACAAGAACATTTAATTGTTTTTGGTGGTATGTGCCATGCAGACCCACGAGAGTTCAGTTCCAAAATGAATTTATGTTTTTTATTGTCTTACTTTTTCTTATTTTAAAATTTATTATTTCGTTGCTTGTTTATTGATTTTGTATGATTTAATGATTTAATAATTCACTACGTTTATACTTGCTAGCAAAAATTTCAACAAAAAGCCTATAATCAAAATCCAAAACAATAAATTACTTATATAAGTTGTGGTGCCAAATTATACTAATACTAATTCTTAAAAAAACAATTGTAGTAATTTTAATTATGAAAGCAAATATTTTAAACTGAACTTTTCTAAAATAACTTTTTAATATTTACTTAAATTCGAAATCAATTAAAGTCGGTTTTAAATAAAAAAGAGTTCAAAAAATTTTATCTCTTTTGGTTCATTTAAATCTTGAATGATTTTTCTTATTAAATATTGTATAATAATATAATATAATAAATAGTGCCTACATTTTCAGCAGCTTTATAAATTCTGATTAACACGTTTGAAAACTGTGAAAAAGCAACTAAAACGGAAAATTTTGAGTATTTAATCTTAATTTTGTGATAATTTGGATTAAAAACAATGTAAAACATATACTAGATTTCATTTCTTAATTTTTAAAAATAAATTAATTTATTAGTCTTCTACATTAAATCGACTTAGAAAGTCAGACTAGGCAAATATTAGTCGACAATTACATATAAAATAATAAGTGAATAAGCCAGTCCATGTCAGGCGAAAAAAAAGTTAATACAAGAAAAACTTTGCTTCCTGATCCAAGTTTAAAATTCAAGCTCCGTTAGAATTTTAATGAGAATTTGTTTCATAAATAAGCTGATTTTGAAATTTTAACTAACAACTTTGAAAGCTGTGAAAACACAACTAAAACGTAAATGTTTAAGCTTTTAATCTTAATGTTGCAATAAATTAAAATAAGACTAAAAACAATGTAAATCCGAAACTAGATCTCATTTATTTTTAAAAATAAAATAACATACGCCACCCATACTAAATCGATTTAGAAAGTAAGACTAGACAAATATTTGACGAAAATGACATAGCCAGTAAAACAATATATTTTAACTAATGAATAAGCCTGTCCATGTCAGGCAAAACTGTCATCTTATAATAGAAAAATTAATATAAGAAAAACTCGTATATATCCGCTTCCTAATTGAAATTAAAAAAATCTGGCTTCATTACGTTATCTTGCAAAAAGTTCTAGAAAGAATCAAACTACATAAAAATGCTTACGAAATGTTATAAATATATCTTTTTTTTATGAAATTTTAAATATATCTATAAATTGATTAATTTTTCTTTAATTGGATAAACGTCTTCTAATTAAAATAAATCATAGCTGTCAATTCTAAATAATTTTTTTTTCTAAGACAAGGGGTCACGCAAGTGTGATCATAACATTATATACAATATTAAATAAAATTTTGAAAAAGCTAAATAAAATGAAACACCATCTCAGAAACTGTAGATACGACTTCACTTAAAATTTCCTTCAATTCTAAGACTTTAGAAAATTTTATCTTTTTGTTTCAATTGTTTAAAAATTCTAATTAACAACAAAAAATTAATTTTCCATTAACTTTTCTACACATATATTAAATATTAATTTTTTAGTAAAATTGAAACACTTACTTATTATTGCTGGCAAGACAACAATTTAATTCAAAAGCAAAATACATAAATAAAATTTTTAAAAATATAAATTAAAAAAAAGTAATAATAATAATAATGAAACAAAAATTCAAATTTGGACTGAAAGCTCGTACAGGTTTACAAAAAAAAAAAAAAAAAATAAATAAATAAATAAATAAAATAAAAAATAATAAAATAAATAAATAAATAAACAACCAAAAATAATTAAAATTAATAATAGAAACACAAATTAGCATAATTTAAAACTAAAGTATAATTAATAAAAACACTTTTTTCATAATATAGTTTTTATTAAATAAATTGCATGATATTCTTGCTTCACTCGTCTTCTTTATTATCTTAGAGAATTTGAATACACGCTCAGCAAGAACTCAGACTGTGATGCGAATATGAGTAATGATTTAGAGTATTGTTTTTCGTTTTATATTAGCAAAAAAATGGACGACTAACTGTGCAATTATGAGATTTATAATGACAGTGAGTGTTTTTAACCATTTTTTGTCGTTCAATGTGCTTTTCGTTGTTGTTTTTCAAATCAAATCAAAGTAAAGGAAACGCAAATCACAGAGAGAGTTCCCGACAAGAATGATTCTTTTTTTTTTTTTGTTTTTGATTTTTTCAATTTTTGAATGCTTTAACTCGTGAGTTTCCATTTCCATTGCAATGTTGATGCGTCAATGTTTGTTTAATGAAACATGAGAAAAAGTTATAAACAAGAGAAAGAAAGAACATTTTGTTGATACACTGATACATAATACTTACAATTATAGTTTGTGGGACTAAGATTGACACTATCCGAAATTAAAGCGTTCCGGACGCCTGAACTACAATTTGAATTTGAAACGTGTATTTGCGACAGATCATCATTATTTGATGAGGAATTAACAACAATACTATTATTCAGTGTTTGCTGTAAACCTTGATGGTGTTGATGATGATTGTGGTGTTGTTGTTGCTGATGATGTTGCAATTGTTGTTGACCGCCAGCGGTGGTTGTTGTTGTTTGCAATTGTTGGTTATTATTGTGTGTTAACGTTTCATAATTCAAATGTGTTGGGGAACTGTCTTGTTGTTGATGTTGTGGCGATGTCGCCGATGACGAATTATTTGATGGGATTTGTGAAGATGATGAAGAGGATGTTGTACTGCCTTTTAATAAACTAGTTTGTTGTAGTTGCGGTTCCATTGCACAATTCACCAAAGTGACATCATTTCGTAAACCAGATTTTTTCGACAACAAGTTCGAAGAATTCGTTGTGTTATTACAACTATTAAGCGTAAGGGTTTGATTAGAATCATTACTATCCGGATTGCTATCACCGGTATGACGACGTTGTTGTTGATGCTGTTGCTGTTGATTAGAACAAACAATTAAACTTTGATAAGAAGCCAAAGTATCTTCCTCTTCTGCTGTTAACTTTTGATCTTGGGAATTTTGTAGCCTTTGATGTTGATCACTTAAAACCTGTGTTATAACCGGCCTTGTTATTGAGGGGAACATATTAAATTCATCTTCATTCAATATAGATGAACTAGACTGCTGGAGAAGATGATGATGTTGCTGCTGCTGTTGGTCCTGAGTTGTATAGCTAACTTCGATAAGGGATGAAGCTGCCTCTTGTTGGGCTGCTGCTTCTATTGACTTGCTAAGATTACGTTGAGCCGAACGTTGTACCAAATTTGTGGCTGGAGCCGGATATGTAGATGACAATGGTTGTCTTGATACACCCGTTAAACCTTAAATATACAATCATTTATTAAATTTTATGACTTTTTTATTAACATTTAACAAAACATCATTTATTTACCTAATCTATGTCTTTTTTCATCCTCCATATCAGTAATCAAAGGATCATGTTGACGTTGCTGTATTGCTGTAGAAGCATGACGCTGAGTCAAAGAGGAGGAACCAAAATTTGGTGAATTTTCCGGCGAATTGTCATGGCAAAGAAATACATTAATTTCACCATTATTTTCCGCCTTCACATGTATCTCACGAGGATTAAGAGAATCAGGTAACTGCAAATATATTATAAAATAATATTTATTTTATTGAGCTAAAATGTGGTTCTTTTTTGACCAACAACAGCCAAATACTCATTTTTTTTTATATGTAAGAAGTTTAAATACCAAACAATTTTTTTCTACTACAGAAAACCTGTGTATGTTTTTATATATGTCTTTTCATTCACTCTTAATCAGCCACATTTCTAAATGTGAATTTTGTGCGATTTTTTTATTTTTAGCTAATATTTTTTGTTTGTGTTTTATGAAAAAAAAAAAAAAAAATCAAACAAATTTTTTTTGTATCCCACATACAAACAAAGACTTTTATGTCAATTCTATAAAAATGCAATGCAAATGTTTGAATTTCTTTTGTATCAAATCTAAAGGAAATTTTTATAAAAATTATTGCTAATAAATCTTTGCATTAAATGAATATAAATTCATTATTTTATTCTATAAATATTCCACACATTGAAAATAATTCAATGATTTTGCAAATCTTAAAAATAGTTTAAATTTTTATTATGCACCGCCAGAAATTGACGCAAAGAAATTTGTCAATATTTTATAGACTTCGTTTTGTTTCAGGATATTATTATGAATCTTTAGTTGTCTGAATGATAGTATATTGCAACATTATATTGATGAAGATTGTGTTTGTTGCTTAAAGACTACATATTCGTATTGTATAGCACCATTAGTGCTTTATATAGTGGCTTAAAAGATGATTTATTTGAAATAAATTTATCTATGCCAGAGATAATGGAAGAAATACATACATATATTTATAAATGTGTTTTTTTATTTTTATTTTATACCACACACTATTTAGAAGTTATGAAAATGTTTAAATTACCACATTATAAATCTGATAAACAACACAGAATGATAACATTTCTGTATTGTTTAAAATCTCGTATAAAACATTAATGTTTGAACTGAAGCCCAGATTATGTATGTATTTATACATATTGTGAAATTACCAACTGGCAATAAAACTCATTAATATCTAAAGTATTTAAACTCTTTCAGATCACAAATTCCCCTTGAACTTACCACAAGTTTTGCTTCTGGTGGTGCTTTAATAACTATAATTATTTGATCCTTAAACAGATCGACATTCAATAGATCGCTGTGCGTCACATATGCCAATTGATCGTTACTCGATATTTCACCATGCAACTCATTACGTATCTCATCAATTAACATATTCAATTCATTTTCCTTCTGTTCGAGACGTTCATTCTCCAATTTAATATCATTCGAGCGTTCTGATGTCAACAGCGAATTGCCACATTTCCATTGTATATTATTTTTCGATTTCTTCTCCAAGATACCAATACCTTCCAATACATTGGTTATATCGTAGATACGACGTTTTTGTACGGCCAATTTGGCAGATGCATCATTTAAATCAACCACACCATCGGGTGATTCTTGTAGAAGATCAACGAATTTTTTCGTTAATATGCCTAAAGAGGTGTCGGCACGATTACCTTCAGGTGTACGTTTAGCCGATGAGCCGGTACTATTGTTGCCATGACTATTCGCCGATGCTGTGCCGATTTTGTAGAGGAAATTTGGTGCCATTAGGGCAGAAGATGATGATGTGGAAGAGGCTGATGATGGTGGTCTTGGTGGTTGTGGTGATGGTGTAGCAAAATTTAATGAAAATTGCTGTTGTTGTTGTTGATTATGATGCTGATGATGTATTTGAGGTGTTTGCTGTTTGTTAGTATTTGAACGTATAACAACATGATGTTGCTGTTGTTGTTGTTGCTGATGTTGATAAGGTGTTTGATGTTGCAGACTTTGTTTGGCCTGTTTTTTGGGATGACTATCATTCATAGGTATACGCCGTTTTACCTTAATAAAAATAAATTAAAGAAATTATTTTCTAATAGTTTAATATGATTGATTGTCTTTTAAGCCAATTTAATATTGTGTTAATATTTCATATATCATTAAAAGTTAATGAAAATAATTTTTTATATATATTGGGAATTCAAATAAAACTTTAGACAAAATGATTCAATTTAATTTTTGTAAATCTATTTAGGGAAGAAGTAAAGAAAATTTAATGAAAATTAAATATTTTGAAAGAGATTAATAATTAAAGTCCATGTAAATCAAAGAAGACTTTTTAGAATTGAATACTTAGCAAAGTATTAATTCTAATTGGACAACAAATTATTTAACTTACCTTATAATATTGTGTCATATCGGTAGGCTTAAATTTGTGTGGATGTTGTTGTTGTTGCGAGGCAGGTATTGTATTAGTAGTAACAGAAACTGTTCCCGATGTTGGAGTAGGGGTTGATGTTGTAGACAAAATCGAAGTAGTTTGTTGATCCACCACCATACTTGTCGATACTGTTGGCGGTGTTAGAGTAACACCATAACCATGATCTAACAAATGTGTAGCCATGTTTGTGGTAGTCGTGTTGGACGCATTTTGTAGCTGTTGCTGCTGTTGTTGCGCTTGATTTGTTGTCATAAAAACTCTTGTTGTTTTAGAATTTGAAGAACCCCTTGTTGCAGCCGATGCTGTTGTGTTATGTGTCTTTGTGCTGGACGAATTATCGCAAAATAATTTTCGTATAGCACTTGAGGTTCCTGTGACAGAGACAGAAGAGTTTGACGATGCTGTTGTACCCACATTTTGACTGACTTGATACACATTATTAGTGGCTGCAGCATTGGCATTTGTTGTTGTATTAATGAAATATTTTGACATTGTACAATTTGAAACGTTTGCAACGTTTTAATTTTTGTTTCTTTGCTTTCTTTCTATCTTCTGCTAGATTTTCGTTATTTTTTCAACTGGCCTTTATTTTTTGCTTTTAAAACAAAATACTATTTATTTTAATATACTTTTACAACTTTGTGCTTAATGGGCTTGTTTGTTTCTTTTACTTGCTTCTTAATATTTTGCTGATTTCTTAAAATACTACTTTTATATTTTTTTAAATTTTTTGTTTAGTTTTTGAAACTATTTTTTTTCTTTTGTTTTACTTAAAAAATATTTGCTTTACCTAATAAAATTGGAGTGATTTTTTTTGTTTATGGAGGAGTAGAAGGATTAAAAGGAAATTTTGTTTTATCTTTTGTTTAGCAACAACTCTTTTTCCAATGTTGTTGTATTTTAAACGTTTCCACAAAGAAAATCTTTATTGTTCATCGAAAAATGCATTCAACGTATTTTAGATTTCAGCTGCTTGATTTTTGAGTGCTTTGCCTTTTTGTTGTTTTGTGAGTGTAAGGAAATGTTTTCAGTTCCTTTTAAATTCATTTAATATTTGGATTTTCTTAAATGTTGCAATTGTTGTACTTTGAAGAATTATTTATATATTTGTTTAATGTTTCCTAATTTCTAAAATTAGCACCTAAGGATTCCATTATATCTAAAAAGAAAATAAGAAAAAAAATAAAAATTAAATATAAATCATAATTCTAAAATTTTAAACACAAAGTTGTTGGATTATAAAATGTTTTTCTTAATAAAATGAAAGTTTTATCTTTTTTTTTATAAGGAAAAAAAAAAGGTATAAATTCGGAATGAAAGTGTATATTTATACTTTATATCGGTGGCAAAATGACATAAAGTAATCTAATCCCAATAAGTTCTTTTGTTTGAATTCAAGTGTAAAAAAAAGTTTAATTCCAGTTAAAAAATCAATTTCCAAGTATTGTAATACACTTGTATTACACTTTATATCAATAGTATACTCCATTGTAAAGGATACTTGAATTCAAATCGAACATAACAATGATAATATAGTTCATTCCAAATGTTGAATTGTAATGAAATTCAAGTTGAAAAAATGATTGAATTCAAGCTTGAAAATGTAATAATGATTAACAGTTCAATGAAAGTGCTAAATATAATATAATTCAAGCTATTCAATATTTAATTCTAACAAAATAAACATATAATTTTTAATATTTTTCATTTTATAAAAAATTCAATATTTATATATTTAAATGTTATTATAAATTAATTAATTACCAATTAATTGAAATTTAAAGTTTTAATAATAATAAAATAGAAATAATCATAGATAATTTAATAGAATTAAGTACAAAATTGAGAAAGATTAATTTCTTAAATATTGTACTTTGTTTAAAGTGAAGCACCTGCAATTTTCATAGATTTGAAATTTTCAACAAATTTTTTTTTGGGTTCATTTACCTGCAAAAAAAAAAAATATGTATATTAAAAATTAAAAAATTTATTTTCGCATTGTTGTAGTGCTTGGTCATAATGGTTAGATGAAGGTTTGGTAAAAACGCTTTTTTATAGTGCTATCAGAGTATAGTGTAGAAATAATATTGGTATAAAATACAGTACAAGGTATTCACGACGACCCGGTTATCGCGACGGCATAATTTTTAAAATTGCAGGTTCTGTAATCGCGACAGTTTGCGAAAAACGGGTTCTATTTTCGCGACTTTTATCTGTTTTTTTTTTTTTTTTTTTTTTTTTTATTTGATTACAATGTCTATAATCAAAAAGGGGAAATCACCGTCGTTTGGTATATTAACATTTTTGGATGATTTTAATCTTCAATTTGTCAGTTTATTCGTGTCATTTGCTGTGTAAATACATCTCTTAATATGGAAAAAGTTCAATATATTTTAAAGCCAAAGATTTCTAAAAGATTAGAGATTAAAAAAAAAACAAAGTTTTATCATGGTCGGTCCATAATTGACCATGGTTACCATATAAAACATACTTTCGTTAATCAGGCGCACAATAAATGTAATTTATATAGTGATATCATGATACTATTACATATATATATATTTTACAGAAATATAATTTACACCATCAAATCTTATAATAACCGGTCGCCAATTGACCATAGGTCCCATGAAAGACCCCCTCCACAAATATTAAAAACGCAAGGTGTAGGGTATCAAATGATCGGATTAGAACGGCATTGTTTTACTTGTTTTTTTTTTCAAATAAATTTTCTGAAATTATTGACAAAATCACATCAAAATATCATCTTATTATATTTTTTAAATTATGGATATACGCCATTTTACTTGTTCTTAATTTGAAACATTAAATTTCACAAGATAATATTTTTTTTTTTGCAATATGAGTAAGTATGACATAAATTTTAAGTGTCTTCGTCATATTCTGAAGTTTATGAATCAATCTAATACTGGATTGTACTCTATCTAATCAAAAACACCTAAAAATCCAAGAAAAAATTTGTATGAAAAAATTCAAATTTCATAAAATCGTGTCTAAAGTAATTTTTTCGGTAAAGTCGACAGATTTTTAAAATTAGTTTTGTATCAGCAGATGTAAATTGATTACTAAACGAATATTATTAAAAAAAAAAAAAAAAACTTTTTTGAAAAAGTAGTTTTATACGACCTTATACCTTATAATTGTGTAAAAGAGCTATTGCAATTAATTCATTATTGAATTTGATAGAGCACACACACATCTTGAATCCACCATATGAATATTTATTTTGATGGAATTATTATAAATAAAAATACAAATGGAATATCTATCAACTTCATCGGAAGCTGAAAGGCAAAGAAATTTAAAAAAAGTCGTAGACTTTTGTAAATTTTTATTTTCTGATACAACTGGTTAAAAGGACCAAATATATAGAAAAACGTTAGCACACAAACGGAAAATAAACTTTTAAAGCACTATTCAAACCAACATGAGAACGATGTAAAAAACTATCATAAGACCATCTAACATGGTTATTATTTGCGGCGTTTTGATAGAGCTATAACGCCATGAGAGCGGTTTGAAAGCGCTATAATTACCAACATCATAGCACTATAGACAACCACCATAGGACCGTCGAAGTGTTATCACTTGCGGCGTTCTGATAGCTCTATATCACATTTTGTTGCCATCTTGAAGAGTTGTTATGATTTTTTCTCCCTGTGTAACTTTAAATTAATTAAACATGAAAAAAAAAAATAGCAATGAAAAATTAAAGCAAACAAAATCATAGCTATAAAACTAAATTTAATTTGTTGAAATAAAACAAAACTAAAAATATGCCACTGATTAATATTGACTGACATTTGTTCTTTTTTCATATCTAACAAGTTAAATATAGTGTTTAATTATGCAAATACTTGTCATACCATTTGTATTTTTATGCGAGTATTAGGGTGTAATAAAGAGGTGTTACGTTAGTATAAAATAAAGAAAGTTTTAAGTTCAATAACTTAAAATTAAATTAACAAAAATTAATTGTTTTATCAAACTAAATTCAAAATCAAGACAAATTGTAAAAGCATTTCGGTATATCTTTAGGTTATACTTTGAATGCTTTTGCTATGGTGAGCCTTAATATAGTGAGTATTTAAATTATTTTACTTATGTTTGGCTTGTTTTGTTGACATATAAATATAGAAATATGTAAATAAGAATAACAACAAATATAAAAGTCGGTTAATCTATTTTAATATATTTTGTTTTTGCAAAAGCTGCTTGAAAAAAAAATGTCAATAAACTTTACAAAGAAATAAAGCAAAAGACGACTATTTTTCATTTTAAAAACAACATATGAATTCTGCTTTTTGTTTTGTTTTATTTTCCTTAATTTTTCAACGGATATTAATGTGCTCTGAGAAGAATGAAGAGAATGAAGAGAAATCATAGTCAAAAGTCATCATGTTATATGACAATTAAAAAAAGGCTAGTAAAATAAGAATTATTAATGTTATTTCGTTGTTGTTTTTTTTTATACTTAAAATCTGGTTTTTAAACATGGTGTTGCTGAACAAAACGTACTTTAATAAATTATTATTATTATTAGTTTTGTTTGAAAATTTCAAACCAAGCGTTAAAACATGATATTAGTTCTCTTTCATTGAAAAAAGACTTTAAAATCTCTGGAGATTAATAAAAAAACATAAATTTTTTTCTTCAACAGAATAGCAAATGGAAAAGGTTTATTAATAAGATTTTATCTGTCAAACGTTAAATTTCAAATATTGACCATTAACCACATTATGTATCACATTATTATATCACAAATAATTTATCATAAAAAAGTAAAATTATTAAAAAAAATAACAATCAAAATTTATTGTTCTCATAACAACTATTATTAATAATGATTATTGATATTTATAATATAAAAAATAATAATAATAATAAATAAAATGTTTTGACACTTTTAACTGTCAATTTAAAAGTATAATCAATTTTAAATATTTTTCCGTTACGTCCTTGAAAAAAAGTGCAAAATAAGTCAAAAATGGACAATGTTATTCATTTTAAACAAGTTGAAGACTGAAATGTTATACAGCGGTAACACTAAGCTCACTAGATGTTGCCATATATTGAAGACAAAAATAAATTTTTTTCTTTCAATTCACCACGATCGAATTTTTACTCTACGTCTACGGACATTATTATTTCCCAACATAAGAAATAATGTCGGCAGAATAACGGGACCAAATTTTTATTTCCAACTTTATGTTTAGGGGTGGAGAACACGTACATGATAAATTTAAATTTTAAATTGTCTTTATTAACGAAAATTTCATTTTTTCCGCTTTTATTTTTTATTTGTCTTTTTAAAACAATATTAATTCATTTTGCACCTTGTTTTTGTTAAAAAGAGTAAAATATTATAAAATAATATTCAATTTGACAGCTTATGTTAAATTAAATTAAAATAAATTATTGCTCAACTTTGTGTTTAAACATTTATTGCGAAATAAATTGCGGAATAGATTTCTTATTGGTAAATACGTAACATTTTAAAGATAGAGATAGAATTTAACAATTGCAAACATATAAATGTCTTCGTGTAGACTAGGGGTTATATATACAAACAATAAAAAAGATCAAATATATTGTAATAATATTACCTTTCAAAATTCTTTGGTCCGTTAATGTTATGTGAGAATTATAATATTGCTTTTATAACGTCGAGTCTATATTAGACAAATTTTTATCAAGACAAAGTATAGATTGAATTTTGCAGCATCAATGGTTATTATGACATACGTCTTTTATCAAGCAACGTCATGACAAAGTTGTCAGTACTCGATTTCTGACACCTTTGTCTTGACGCTGCAATAATAATAATAAATTCTGTCTACACTAGGCAAAATGTTGTCGTGTGTCTAGATAAAAACTTGTCCAGTATAGACTCGGCGCTATAATTGATAAAGGTAAAAAAATTATCCGTAACACAGACAAATATTTGACGAAAAAAAATGCAATTCACTAAAAATATTACTAAAATATGTATTAAAACCACAGTTTGTAAGAACTTCCAGTAATATGTTTTCGTACAACTATTAATACGGATATCTTATTTCTTCATTAAAAAAATTTTAGAAATTATTAATAATTTTGTGTTTATGAAAAAATTTTTGTTTATGTGAAATTACTAAGATTTCAATAAAACACTTTTCTTAAGATATTTGTTATTTAAATTTTATTGCTCACATTTTTATTTTTTTATTCTTAATTAAAAATGTTCAAGATCAAAGTCTAAAATATTTCAAGTTGACGCTATGGGTTAAAAAATACTTCTAAACTTCAGCTCACAATTTTATTAAATGATATTAAGTAGTTTGAAAAACTCCCACAATTAAAAAACAACAGCCAAAATATATTGGCAAGAAACAACTACATAAAAAAATAAAAAAGAATCCTAAAAAAAGAAGAAAATCCTAAAAAAGAATATGCTGATTTTACATAAAATCTACACACAAAATAATGTCTATAGACCAGAGAAACTGACCCATAGTAATTTGAAATAAAATCTTACTTTACTCTCTCCTTTTTTGTTTTCTTTTTTTATCAACAACTCTTAAATTTGTCTCCAGCAATTAAAACCTCCTTTTCGGGATTTAATATTTTTTCAAACATTTTTTTTTATAATCTTATATCAGTTTTCATGTATGATGTTGTCTTCAATTCTTTTCTACTTGACAATAACTTATTTTTCTTCATTCGTGTAATCCGAGTTGAAAACATGGAAATCTTAGAAGACTACAATGAAATTTTTATGTTGATAATTTTTATTTTTCAAAAAAAGAAAAAAAAAAAAAACATTTATTATTATTTTTTTATTTTTCAAATATTTGCTTGATTAAGTGGAAGATTTAAAATAATAATGAGGGTTTTGTGTTTTTAAAGAACTTCAGGTAGGTTTTTAACATTGACGAGTGACAATGTTAATAAAAAATTTGTTTCATTTTGCTTTGAAAACCTAAAAAGTAGCTGTAAAAAAAGATAAAATTACAATTTTGGTTTAAAATTACACACAAAATGGAATATTTTATGAAAGAATTTTAAAAAGAAATTAAATTATTTAGCGAAGTTTGGAAAATACAGTAAAATAACTTTAAAAGAATATTGTCTTTATTAAAGAACACAATTGTAGTAGTAAGGACTAAAGTTGGAGTTGAAAAAAGTATTGATTTCGTTTAATAATTTTAAAGGAAAATAAGTAAGGTCCCCCCTGGGGACTATTCTGTTTCCATTTTCTTGTGTCCAAATATAAAAATTAAAACCATTGCTAATAATTCTTTTAAATTGTTTTTTTTTTTTTGTTTTTGAATTGTTTTTAGTATAATTTTTAAATTATTTTTAGATAATAAAGAATAATTATATATATACATAAATTTACTTACGTAAATCATTGTTAATGTTAAAAAAATATAAATATTTATTTTTTATCTAATAAGACGTTTAACGCCCCAATTGTGTTTTTACTGTTATTATTTCTTTACTTCAGATTCAACTACCTTTTGCGGCATGTAAACAAAATTTAAAATTCAATATATTTCCGCGAGAGAAAGCGAGTGAGAAAGAGAGAGGGATCAATAAATCAAGAGTACATTTTAAGAGTAAAATGTTAATTAATCCATATGTTTATGTTAATGACGACAAAATAAAACGAATATTAATGATAACATATATACACACTAATACAAATACACCTAGAGATAAAACTAAACAACAAATTTAATAAAAGGTGAGAAAAAATGCAATTTTCTATAAAATAAATTTTTATTTTATTTATTGAAAGAATTTGAATATATGTTAAAAATTTAATATGTATACATATTCAATAACTTAAAAAAGTATATATACTATATTGAAAATTTTATATATATATATATATATATGTATATATATATATTGTTTTAAAATAGAATAAATACCAGATTTCTAGTTTGCAGAGCTACTTTATCTTGAATGCTTGTAGCAGGGAAAACAAGCCAAGTAAACTGAAGATAAATTTTGATAAGTATAAATTCATAGTGAATGACGTGCCTCTGTTAATTTTTCTTTAATAACATTTTTATAGAACCAAAATATATTTTAACACTGACTGACATGTTTCACCCCTATAATAAAAATCGTTAAACATGATGTACAAAAAGAAACCACAAAAAAAAAAAAAATAAATAAATTACAACTATTAAAAAAGTGTTAAAATGTTATACATACGAGAACTAACAAAGTACATACATGGTTGTTATTATTTTTGTTGCCAGATAATTGTCAGTTAATTTGTGGCGTTTTTCAGTACCGACCTAATGATTTTTACACATTTTTTATCATTAATGGAACATAATATTAATATAATATTTATAATTAATATAAATTCTGTTAAAGAGAATTAAAGCTACTACAGATTTCGAAACTTAAAAATATATTCAATATAATTAAAAGTCTAAAATAATGTATTTTATGTATTTGCAATTAAAATAATAATGCTGATAAAAATTGCTTTAAAATAATTTTGAAGCTTTATTTTTTAAATTAAATGATTTTCTATATACATAATTTATCTGGCAACTAATACTCTATTAAATTACGATTGAATATGAATTTTGTACTTTTATTGTAGAAATTATTTTAACATGAAATTATTTGCTTTGTATGTGACCTAAAATAAAAAAAAAGATGTGTTTAAATGATTTATCTTTTTTTTTTTTTTTTTTTGTTTTTTGTTTCACAATTTTTACTGCTGTTTAACACAAATTGCGGTTTTTTTAAAGCGTATAAATATTTATAACAAACATAACTTCTCTTTCTTTTAAATAAAAAAATTAAATATATATATAAAACTAACTGAGTTAGTTTTATTTATTTATTTTTCATTTTGCTCTCTATATTATTGCAAATAAACGTGTGAGATCTACAGCAAATACACACACATTAAACTACATAGATATATATATGTATTTATGTACATGTTAAAATAGAAGTAAACGAGAGGGAGAGGATACAAATGGAATAGGATGAAACAGGGTACACTGAGTAGGTATACTCGTCCGCCCAGCTGATTAGTTTTTATATACGAACTATGGTATACCGGTACTGTCAAACTTCATACGTAAAAAAATAAATATTTTACACCTCGTTCCGGGACGAGTATACCTTATGAATATGCCTTGGAAAGAAATATTTTTAAAAAGGTGTTTCAACTATTCATTTTCTTTTCTTTTAAGAATAATGCTATTGTTGTTATAAAAAGTTAACAGAAATTTAACTTAATTTTATTTCACGTCTTAATTATTACAGGTTTACAGCTAAAGGAAGAGCTTCATTTTTATTACTTACTGTATTTATAAGAGAAAATAATAATAAGAGTGATGCCATATGATACAATATTGTCATATGATACAATTAAATTTAAAATGTCTATATGAAAATTGATATTTGAATTAATTTTGCTTAAATTTTAGTTATTGTAACAAAGTTTAAAATAAAAAACTAGGTAAGCCACAAAAGTATGATTGATTTTTAATAATAATAACAATAATAATAATAACAATAAAAATGATTGCGGTGACTATAACCTAAGAGCAACATATTATGATTGGACTATATTATTACTGTAAGAGTTTTCATGGACATAAATGATAATAAATATGAAAATTAATAATAAAACGATCTAACTTTATCATATTATGATCAGATTTTTTAATATTGTATATACAAATTTTATTATTTTATAATAACATGATTTAGATTTATCATATTGTTTATCACAAGAAATTTGAAACAAAAAGTTCAAAATTACTCATAACAGATTTCATATTAAACTTATTATGATAAATCATTATTCATTAATTGTCCATTAATTCATTTTCGTAAATTATATCATAAATTATATGTTGTCCAAGATAATACTAAGTTATTTTTCATTAAATAAACTATTAACTAATAGTTAATAATTATCATTATATTGTTTGAATAATCACGAACATAACTAAACTATTCATACTATTCATATACAAACTAAATAAGAATTATGATGAAGTTGAAAAACAAACATTAAAAACAAAATATGTTTAAAAACAAGCAAAGTTAGGAATTTTTCAACGATATTTATAAAAAGAATATTTTTGTTTTGATTTTAACATTTTATTGTTATGGGAATAATAATATTAATATGGTTTAAGAACAAGATATGGTTTAAGAACAAAGAAAAGGATTGATAATATTTAATTGCTGAAGAAATAATATTTTTCATATTAATAAATCTTGTTTCTAGTAAAAAAATATAAAATTTTTGTAGTCAACTATATTGAAATTTTTATTGAATGTAAACATTAAATGATAAAACTTAAACACAAACATTGTTATCACGAACATAGTTTTATTAAAATTAATAATGAGAACCTAATATTGTTGTAGTGACAATGCCGTAACCTTTTTTCTCTGCTTGTGCGCATGAAAAATTTACTGCATACAATTCAGCTTATAAAAATGAAATCAATAGGTCAATTACTTTGAAATTTTGATTTTGTTAAAGGCTTTGTATTCAAGTTTTAAATTAAAAAAAAAAAAAATTTTTTTTCAGTTTCTACTAAAATATTTATTTTATTTTTTAGTCAGCTCTAAGTATTCTTGAAATATTTTTTACTATGACCCAATACATTTAAAATGGACAGAGTTCTGCACAGTTTAGATTCCCCTCCTTTGGTTTTTTTGATGGCACTCAGTTACTTTTTTGTTGTAAGAATGACAAGAGAGATGAGGCCAAACATTAGAATTCGTTCTGTTTTCTAATGATTGGAAAGAATCTTTTCTGATAACATTCATTTATCTTTTAATAGTGTCATTTGTTATAAATGAAGTGTTTTTTTCCCACATTATTCGACAATTTCTGTCAGTACAAAAATCTAATACATGAAACAACAAAATACGTGTAATCAAATACATTTTATTGCTGTTAAAAAATATAAAAACTCATTTTTTCTACAAAACCAATTTTTTTTTAATTGTCAATCGAGAGTTTCGCATCTATATGTATACTCTCTGTGTACAGATTTTCTCTTAAAATTCGTATTATTTTGTCTGCTATCCTACAGTCTGTAAAGCAATATTTTCTACGGTGATCAGGGTTGCTTTCGATGTTCATGATCATTCTTTGTATTTTTTAAGACCCAAAAAAACTGAACATCTCAACTGCAACCTGCACTCCTAGCAATTGTTTTATATAGTCGACATGTGTTTGGATTATAAATTTGAATTATGCGTTTTTATGAATTTTGTTAAATTTTTATTTCAAGAAAAACTAATTATGCCATTACAACAAAATTTAACACACAGTTACTGAGAATAATAAATGTAAACAAGTTAACGATACTAAATTGTCTCACGTATAATTATAAACTTAAAAGTGTACACGGATTCTTTCGTGCGCAGTCCCATGTACATTAAAAAATTCGTAATTTTAAGGTTGTTATGGAAGAAATATTTTCCCCAAGCAATTTCCCTATAGGAGATAATTTTTTAAATAAATTAAATTATTTAATTATTTTATTATTTTTTTTATACTCACCATCCAAAAAGATGGGGAGAGTACACATTGAGTGTGTCAATCCGTTTGTAACATATCGAAATATTTATCTAAGGCACCATAAAGTCTATATATTTTTGGTTCTTGTGAAATTCTAAGACGATCATATCTAGATCGTCTGTCTGTTGAAAGCAATATAGGTCCCGGTGCGGATCACCAAGAAGGACGAAATTTTGCTAAAATATTTCCCTCATATAAGGTTTGTTTGGTATTGAGAATGAGCAAAATCGGTTGATAAACAAAAAAAATTTTGGGCCAAATACTAGAAAGACTTAGTGCCCGCCGTAACTCCAGTTCTTACTTTTCCGCCGATATCTCTTAAACAAAAGCATGTACGACAATGAAATAAGGTAAGAATAGTTCAAGAGTCGACGTAAACTTATAAACCAAAAATGGGTGTGATCCGCCCACTTTACCTTACGCCTCCCATATAAGGTGATATTTTAAAATAGGGCGGGATAAAAAGTTGCAGTGTTGGGTATATAAATTCGGCCAAGCCGAATATAACATTCTATTCTCACATGTTATATTTATTTCGTAAAAAATATGATTTTCCTTTTATTACAAAATTCAATTATCAGTTTAAACCGGGAAATTCCTATATTTTCTTTAGAAATATATTATTTCAAAGAACATCTGGTGACACTAATGTCAAAACATTTTCCTCTATTTTTATCATAAGAATTCTAAGAGTATAAAGAAGAAAAATAAATGTAAACTAATTTATTCTTATATATTTTTTTGTTTTTGTTTACGACTAAATGCAAAAAATAAATACAATGAATAATTGCTTACAATTTAAAATACCATAACCCAGTGAATGCGTGAAAAGCTTGTAAACACTGACTAGCAAAGGTCAGTTAATTATTTTAATTTGTTTTATTTTCTTTCTCAAATAAACGAGCCTAAGCGCTTTTTAAATAAGCTTAACAATTTATCAAGCAGGGAAAATTTAAAAAGAAAATATTACCGCAATTATCAATATCAATGTAGGGGAAATATGTACGATTCCTCCCATAAAACAACAGTTTTATAAAAAAGGCGCAAAAAATAATTTTATTTTGTTTACTCATGCATTGCGCAAAACTAACAGTAACAGAGAGTTTATATAGATTTGGGGTAAAAGAGAGTTAACATAAATAATAAAAAGAAATGAAAAAAAAACGAATTATATAGAAAGCACAATCCAAGAAAGAAAATTTTAAATGAAAAAAATGAAAAATTCAAAATAAATGAATAAATATATTTAAAAGGCACGCATGGAGAGTACTAGCAATATACAATGAGTGTGGATCTTAAAATCTAAATTTTATATATACACTAAAATAAGTGAGAAAGACGCGATAAAGCGAAGTTTTCGATATTATTTACTAAAACATTTTTTATTGTATATATACAATTGCATCAACTTAATACTGTATATGAATACAATCTTCTTAAAAAAATGAGGGGATTTTTTTTTTTTTTTTTTTTTGTGTTATTAAAATATATTTGTCTAACACATACGAGATACTTGTTTTTGTCTGCTCGACTTCAATAACAAAAACAGTATGAACAAATTCTGGTGGTATTCCATAAATAATATTGTTATTGTTGCTTTTAGTGCTGCAAACGATAAATGCTGTTAGAGGCAGTAGACACCGGTATAACACTAACCAAGTGGCGTCTTACAACAAAAATATGAAAGAATGAAAAAAAAAGTAGTAAAAATGGGCAGTCAAGATATTCATTTATGAGAAAAAGGTATGATGGTTAGTAAAATCAACATTGAGTATATTAATACATCCATGGCACACACTACACTAACAAGAATTTGCAAAATGGAAAAATAAAATATGTATTATAAAAAAATTTGAATAATTAATTAGTTTACATAAGAAATAGTACTTATAGTTTTCAGACTTATGAAAGTACAAAAATTAAGTTAAGGCATTGACTGCAGCCTCTTATTTTACGTAGAATTTCTTAGAGTCTCTAATTCTTAATTATTCTTGACCCTGATTACGGTAGAACTTTAAATTTAACCTTCTCTAAGAAAATAAAAAAAGATGCATGTTTATTTTCGTTTAAAAATCCAAAGAGTAAACGAAAAACATAAAAAAATGTTAATTGTCTTAATAGAATACTAATTATACAATGTGAAAAATTGTGCAGTAACGGTAAGAAAAGCGGTAAAAAAAAAGAAAATAATGTTGCACATAGAAATGAACTCACAAACTTAAATAAAAAAAAATAAATAAATAAAAAATAAATAAATAAATCCCAGTTTAACCTAAAAAAATAACACAATAACATAATAAGTAAACAAAATATTGCTTTAATAAATATTTATTTTTATTTTATATTGATTTTATTTCTACAAATGTTTAAATAATTATATTTTCTCAAAACTTCAACAACTAAACTTACTAATACATAAACAATTTTGCCATTATTTAAATGGAGTCTTATAGTAAACAATAACTTTTCTTAATTTGGCAACATTCTGTCATTTTGATGAAACAAAAAGAAATTATTTTAAACATATGTATTTTAAAATTAAGTTTATTTGTTAACAATTTTGTTTAAATTAATAAATGGCTTAAATTAAGATCATCGGTCCACTTAATTTTCATACTGATTCAGTAGTACTTTTACTTCTCATTAAATTAATGTAAAAAAAGAACTTTTATTAACGTTAAAAAGAAAATATTTTTATATCAACTGGGTCGGCGATCTTAATTTGTTCCTAATAAATAAAGTAAATAAAATACAAAAATTGTTAATTTTGAAAACATAAAATAATACCACAAAATAAATACTATCATTGATATCACGTGGTTAACAACAAAATACCATACTATTTTACACAAACGAAAAACTATCCTTTAAAATAATCCTTTAAGCATTTTGAAATGTTTTTCACTTAATAAAATTGTTAATTTTTTTCTGTAGAATAAAAAATATATATGGGCCATTATCAAAAAATTTTAGGCTGGCTAAAACAGACTTAAAACTTTAATAAGTTTTGTGGTAATGCTATTTTGAACAAACGGTTTACAGATCTGAAATCACAACAACTGAAACTAATAGAGTGCAATATTTTTTTTTTTTTTTTATAATCATGATTGTTGTTTAAAATAAATATATTAATTTTGGTTTTTGGGAGGGGTCTGCGCGCCCCTCAATGAAATAAAAACTTTGAAAAAGGGATTGATACTTGTTGTAATTATGCGTATTTTGCGCTATATCTCGTTGATGTGCCCTAAATAGTCAACGCACTAGATAGTTTCAAATTTTCGAAAATATGAGCGAAAACTTAAAAAAAAAAAAACAAAAAAATAATAAGTCTTTCGAGAGGCACATTCACAGTTTCTAATGGAATAGCGTGGATTGCTGTGTGAACTTAGAATAAAATCGGAGAATCATTGAAAAAAAAAATAATAATAACAAAACACTTTCAGTTTTTGCATTTTTATATAGCAAATTGCAATTTGTACAAATCTTGGATATATATGTATGTAGATTTAAAAACGGCGATAAATATACATAATTGATAAAGACCATAAACTTAAGTAAAATGCCATTGAGAGTTAAAAACGGGAAACTTTTGTCAAAACAGATTTTGATAAGACACATCGCATGGACGGCACGAAATTGATCATAATTGACATAATTAGGTGGTGTTTGTTATGCTTAAAGGAAATGTAGAGGCGCATCAAAAAACTACTTACACAACATTAAATAGCATTTCTTTGTAATAAACTCTAATAAAATATATTTTCGTCTAATATATGGAAACTTAGATTCGAATGCCATTTTTCGCAATATTTTTAAAAATCAGGATTTTTAGTATAAAGAAAACTTTTTAAATTTTACTAGGAAACCCAAAAATACACTACACTAATACCATCAAACATGGAAAATATCATACATTTTATTTGAATAACCCAGAAAGTTTTGATATTTCTCGTAACTTTTATCAGAATTATATATAAACTTCTAGTTCGTAAGAAAATGTATATGTTCAACTTAAGACCGTTATAACTTTCGCCTTAAATCAAAAAATTTTGATAATG
Source organism: Protocalliphora azurea (assembly GCA_932274085.1). Taxonomy (NCBI): domain Eukaryota; kingdom Metazoa; phylum Arthropoda; class Insecta; order Diptera; family Calliphoridae; genus Protocalliphora; species Protocalliphora azurea. The sequence goes on from OW026519.1 coordinate 66,716,120, forward strand.
GCCCATATGTATCATTTCATTATATACAGTTTCAGTTTTTATATTATTTCTTTTATAACTTGTTTCATTATTTCTTTTATTATTTGATTGTTTTTCATTTCATTTCATTTGTGGAGTTTAAGTTTTTGCGCAGTCAAACTAAATAGACCAGTACAACAAATACCAATTTAGCAGAGCAGGCCATTAAAATGTGCAAAATGTCCAAAAAATTGTCATCAATTAAATGTGTTTTTGAAAAACTTTCTTTAAATTTTTGCTTAATAGTAAAAAATAATAAGTATTATTTATTTAAAAATAAGTGTCATTGAACGTTATATTATTGATTTCATTTAGCAGAAGGTATAATTTTACCTATTAGGTATAAGAAAATTCAAATAAAAGTTAATAAATTAATAAATACACTTGTAATAATAATTAATACATTAATACGTTTTAAATGGACTTTAAAATAAGTGTATTATTTAAGTTCTTGGCATTCTTTTTTTCTTTAACATCTAGCTTAATGACCTTAAACTTGAGTTTTATTTTATGACAAAAATTTCTCAAACAAAATTTAAATATAAAGTTGTTACTTTAAGAGTCAGCCCTCTTTTATTGTAATTGATAACTTATGATTTTGAAATGGTATTAACAATTGCAATATATTATATACATACATACATACATACATATATATGAATGTATATATTTTTTTGATAGCACACTGCAAATTGAAAATATGAATATCAATTTTGTTGCTTACATTTTTATTGTCCAATTTGTTATTGTTATTAGTCTGAATATAATTTGAGAAATGTTGTGATTATACACTCCGTTGCAGAACTATAAGTGCACCCTATTAATGCGGATTTCTGGAGATATAAAAATCGTAGAATAATGAAAATATGTAAAAGCAATTGAAATAAAAGATATTTTTATGAAATTTTTTTCTACCTTAAATTTTACAATGTATATTAAGGTGAAAATTACTTAGCAGTATTTCATAACTATAAAGACACTTAACTAAAAACTTGAAATTTTTTGAAACGAAAATAGCAAAATATATAAAGAATATAAATTAATAATAAGTATGTATAGTTATATTTTTAAATATTGAAAAAAAGTTATCAACGACGTCCACTTCGCCAGTGTTGCCATCATTTTTACGCTTAAGGACCTTCATGCATCAATTATTCGTTATTTTAGATGAAAAACACTTTCATATATCCGATTTTCAGGGTGAATCCGACGGACTAACATTCCTCAAATATTTCAAATGAGTTCCAGAAATCATTATATATATTACATTATCATTATCTATATTACATTACATTACATTACATTATATATATATATATATATATATATATATATATTTTTTTTTTTTTTTTGTAATGTAGCCATATTTTTGTAAGACGAATAGTGTGAACTGAAGCATTTGATTAGAAAAATCTGAAACGTATTGCAAATCTGTCTATGAAATGTATTTAAATATCTTTTTTGATATGGAGAAATTTACCTTAACCCACCTTACCTTGATCCATAAAAATACTTTTTGATGGTGAATCTTCAATGGGTTTTAGTTTTTTTGAGTGGTTGTAATGGCTTTTTCTAGCCATTTCACAAATTCTTTGTAGTACATTTGAATATAATAAGACAAGCTTGTTCCTTTTGGGGAAAAATTTCGCAGATATGAGTCACTTTTCCATCAAAACAAACGCTTCAGTCCACACATATGGATACATTACAAAAATACAACATGATTTCCGGATCAGAACCCATTTGAAAATATTTTAAAAATGTTAATCCGCCCTGAAAATCAAATATGTGAAAGTTCTTTCATCCAAAATAACCAATAATTGGATGCACGGTGTATTTATATATATATTATCTGCAACGGAGTGCATCTTATCAATGACTATTTTCGATTTTTCGAATTACCAGAGTTTAAAGCAATGACATCTTAAGCAGTGTTGCCATGACAACTCATTTTTTGTAAAAAAAAGTAATCAAATTGGAAAAAAATAACTAAAATTAAAATTTTTAAATTATTTATGTAAACGTTGATAATATTATTTTTATATATTCAGGACTTAATAATTTACTTCTAGATAAGTCGACAATATAAAATAAAAATATTTAAAATTTAACTGTTTAGAACAATGGTGGTTATAAAAATACAAAAAAATTCTTCTTCATGTTTTTTCAGGTATGTCGATTTATTTTTAATTGTTACAATTTCGAGAAACAGGCCAAGAAAATATCGATATTATACGAACAGTCAAAAAATTATTAAAAATAGCATAACTGTTTTTTTTTTTTTTATTATTATTTATGGTTTGACATTTTGAGCTGTACTTACTAGCAAATTTTAATTAAGTTTATTATTGATTCTGCCCATAAAATAATTTTAGTTACTTTAATTAAAAAAAAAAAAAAAAAAAAAAAAATACCAGTAACTAAAATATATTGTTAAAAATCTTACATTAAAAAAAAAAAAAAAAATTATTGCATATTTTATATATTCAGTAAAATTGTTTGCATTTATTTATATATGAGTGAAATACTTTTTTTCTGTTTAATCAATAATAAATTTCTAAGAGGTTTGCTTTTGTTGATTTTCAATTGATTTTCTTTATGTATTTTTTTTTTTAAATGCTTTTTTGACAAATTCATTTATACGTTTTAGCACATTTTTTTTGTCGTTCTTTTAAATCGATTACGTAGTTAGTTTAGTTCTATATTATATTTTCTTTTGACAAAAGAATACAAAAAATACAAGCAAATAAGTAAAGAAACACAATGAAAACGTATGATGATTAACAGAAATAATAAGGAATTTTTTATTTTATATAGTAAATAAAAAAAAAAAAAAGAAAAACTTAAATTAAAGCCCACCTTTTTGCTTTTTTTTCTCTCGGTGTAGAAGAGAAAATCTATGCCGCCATTGTTGTTTATAGTTTTCAAGGGATTTTCTTGTTTTTGTTTCCAGTTTACAGCACTACGCTTTTAACTGGTATTAAAAAAATAAGGCTGGTTTTGTCGGCGTTAGATGGAATTGGTTGTGGCTTAACAAGTAGAATAAAGTTGTGGTGGCATGGATGAAAAACCCAAACAGTGGGTAACTCTATAAACAGTGTGAATGTGAAGTTAACAGTCGTCTGCTAACGAATAAAATCATTTTTTCAATTTCTTTTGTGTTTTATTTTTAAATAATGAGTGCCAGTGAGTAAAAAAGAAAATTGATGATGCATCAGTTTCAGAGCGAATAATTTGATGAATAAAATTTTGTTTTTTTTTTTTTTGTTGTTAATGTTGTATAGGAATAAAAACAAAATAATTTATTTACTTAGAAAATAAAGTCGGTGGTAGAGAGAAATATGATGATACTTTTTATGTTTGTTGTGTTGAAGTCACGTTGATTTAAAATAATTTAAGTATTTCTTTTTTAAGTGTAGCAGAAAATTGGAAGATATATCACAGATGATTTACTTAAAGGATTTTTATTTTAAAAATAAAATGAGATTTTCCTTATCTCTTTTTGTTATTCTTGCTCTCACTTGCTTTGTAAATTGTTTTGATAGTTGAACAGCAGCATCTATAGTGTGTGTGTTGCATATAATAGCATATGTATGTAAACATTTAACATTATTTCTTAAGACTGTTAGGTTGTTTGTGTAGTAATTATATCTGTTAACAGTATAGTGTTGTCAAATATGTTATGACATATTATACTGTTAGCTGGTTTGTTGTTTTTGTTTTATATTATTTTTAATAATTTCTCCGTGTATATAATATTTTGGTGAATGTGTTTTTTTTTTTTAATTTATTTCATCTTTTTGTTTTTTATTGTTTTCTTTGCTTGAGATGTCAATTTATTTTTAATTTTTTCTATATTCTTTGTTTTTTTTCAATTTTCATTAAATAAAATTTCAATGATTATTCTTTAGATCTTTTGTTGTTTATGACGTAGCCAGGCAATAGTAAAAAGTAGTAGAATAGTAAAGAAAACGTTAAGTATTGTTAAAATAAAACACAGTTAAAAATGTGTTATAATCAGAATTTAAATATCATCATTAAGATAGTTAAGAGAGTATTTTTTTTATTCCTTTTTTATAAAATGGAAAAGCACAAAACTAAACTTTTCAAAGGCTTTTGGGGGTAAACTTGACGCAGCCGAAGTTTTCCTTTGCATATTTGTTGTTATTTTGGAGTCAATGTTGGCGACGTGTTTTATTATTATTATTTTTTTTTTATTTCTATGGACGGTGTGGCGGCAAAGCGTACAACGACTATGACCGGCAAAGAATTTATATTTTGTCTGCTTTTACAAACCGAACCGCACAACGAATATGTATGTATACAATCGATGTTAACAGACAAAATAAAACAAAAACAACAATGCTTATAAAAAACTTTTATTGTTTTTTGTGTTTTATTTCATCTTTTTCGTATCTAGATACTATTTAAGGCCGGTTATTTGCGTTTTCTTTTTCTTTTTGATTTTTGGGTTAAAAACGATTCATAACGACTTTAAACGAAAGATTTTTTCTTTTGATTTTTTTTTTAAACTTATTAAAATTTAAATTTTCTTTCATTAGCTTTTAATCATGTTGTTTTGATTACTTTTTTCTTTTTGTCAAATATTTGATATATTTTAGAACTTTTTCAGCATTTAACTTATATTCTCACTTAACATACAAATTATACCGTATAACTTCGATTTGAAAACGCCTCGTCTTTTCAACATTTAGTTATACAACCCCAAAACAAATACAATTTCTTATATATATAAAATATATTATAACAAAAAAAAAAAAACAAAATAAAAGAAATTGTGTAAAAGGTTTAATTCCACCGCGACATCAGAAAAATAAAAAACCAAAATTAATTTATTGTATGAGAAGAAATAAACACACCACAACCATTAATGAGTGTAGCAAACGAATCACTAAATGTTTTACTCTATACAAAAACGCCAACAAGTTAAAAAGTAGTAAAAAAAACCGACAAAATGTATAAAAATTAAAAAAAAAAAATACCAAAAACAAAACAGCGGTGATAAAAATGAAAATTCAGTCCACACCATTCGTATAAAAATGGGGAGAAAATGTGTTTACACGCTACTCTCGAGTTTTATAGATTACAGTAATTGAGAAATTGAGTCGGGGAGAGAGACACTAGTTCTTGAGAAAGAAATAAAAATACCTAGAGAAATAATGAGGCTACCAGATGTGGGGATATACTTGTAATTTTCAAATGCATTGTTACTTTTTTATATTTTTTTTAATAAAAATTTGAAACTTTTAAATATGTTTTAGGAATTCAAATATTTACTTTTAATCTATAAATTTATTTTTCAATAAATTTAAATTTTATTTTAGTTTCTCACATTCAATTTGAAAAAAAAAAAAAACATTATGGGAATTTTGTTTGCCATATATAGGAACAATGACAAGCCAAATCTGGCATCCATGTTTATTAGTAAATGTGGAAAAATAAATACTTAATTTGTATTTAATAATATGTTTATACATACTTAATTATAAATTTAATGGTCACATGTAAATTATAATTTACTAGCCTTTAGGTATTTCTCACAGTGTATAGCCATATTTTTCATAATTAAAAATTTTCTCTGTAAATTATTTACTTAAGAAGGACGTCATTTAAAATTTTAAAAACGCTTTCTTTTTATGTAAAATTTTTTCTAGTTTTGTTTTAACTTTTTCAGGTTATTGTTGTTCCTAATAATGGTGACGTATTTTCCATGTTCTTAGATATACAATAAAAATAAAAAATAAAAAGATTTTAGAAGCATTAGTGTATATGCGTTTAGATTTTCTTTGGAATTTATTTGAGAATAAAATTATTGTGTGTGTGATGATTGAATTTACCAGCAACAAACAATTTTAAAAGATGACCTTAATGAAGTTCACAGATTTTATGTAAAGGGACGGGAAATCTGTATGGTAAATTTTAAGATTTTTTAATTGATTTTTGTTTTTTCTTGAAACATTTTGGAGAAGTAAACATTAATTGTATCTTGAATATTTTCAATCGATTTTAAGAGAAAAGAAATCAATATCAAAAAAGATTTTCAGAGCTTTGATAAATTTCTTATGTTTGTAAGGATTAAGTTAGTTTCTGGAAATAATATAAGTCTTAAATTTCTAACACAATTGTTAAATACGTTCACGTATCAATTGGTGAAAAATAATTTAACGTCGCTTTTAAAAGTTTAAGACAACGTGAAAAAACTTAAAGCTCTTCTTCTCATACTATCAGTATTTGAATGTGCTAGCTTGCCAAAAAAAAATAATAATAATAATAATAAAAACACAAGTGCAAATATTATAGATTTTTTTTTAAATTTGTTTAGTACTCACACGTGTTTTTTAAAATTAAGAATGATGTCAACTAAAAAATAATTAAATTATACAGAAATGGGAAATTTTGAAATACATAACATAATTATTACAAATATTGGTAATTTTTTATTAAATATATGAGAAATAACATACGAAATTACATAAAAAATAATGTGGTTTTTGCAAAAATTATTTCTAAACAAAAATTGAAAAATGTATTTGTAAATTTGTCAAAAGCTTATTAAAATTATGTTTCTATCATTAATTCTAAATCAGTTTTATAATCAAATTTATTGTGGTTTGTTATTTCAGCTGCACAGCTAATCATAAATACAATTAAATTCAAGGAATTATTATTTAATTTCATATTTTATATTCGTGGTAAATTGTAATCATAAATAACCACTGGCGCCTTTTTTTGTTTAAAATTGAAAAAAAATATAGAATAATTTATAAATATATATATATATATATATATATACATATAATGTAAAAGAAAAATTCCTAACAAAAAGTATCTAAAAATTGCTGTAATTGATTATAATTATAATTTTATTTTTTTATTATAAAATTACAATATAAAATTAAACTTTATTAAAATGCCAGCCAACTAAACAGAAAACCTTCAAAAAAAATGTGAATATTTATAAAATGATAAAACACTTATAAGGCACACAACAAATTTTAAACAAGTTTTTTCCTAAAGAACAGTAAAAAAACACGCAAATTACTTGTAAATTAAGAAAAAAAAAAAAAAACAGCATGGAAAAAATTCCAAACTAAAAAACACATTATTTTACTTCTTGTCTTTGCAAAAACAATTGTTTTTGCTTGTTTTTTTTTTGCTTCAAAAGCAAAAACAGGAAACTGAATTTCCAAACAAGCAATAAGTAAAACACAAAATAAAAGCACAAAAACAATCACTTACTCTTTTGCTTTTAAGCATCCACCAAAATTCGAGGTATAATAGAATACACAAGTGCTTACAGGGCTTGTGGACTGCAGACAATAATTGTAAATGTAGTAGTGTTACAAAGCACACTAAGAAAACAAAAACAAAGCTAAACACCAAAAGTAAAATAAAAAACAAAAGCAAAACAGAAACATATAGCAAAAGCTTTATAGAACATATTAAAAGTGAGTAATGTTCACTCAAAAAATATCCATAGATATGTATGGATGTATGCATGTATGATGAGTCGTGCTATGAACAGTAACAGAGTCTAAAAAATAAACGGAAGTGACGTTTGTTTATTATATACTTTCATGTATGTGTGCTGTTGTTTTTGTTTACGTTTTGTTTATATTTTAACAGTATGACACAGGGTGGTATTTTATGTTATATTCAATGTGGGTAAATGTATGTGTATATATCGGCAAAATTTTAATGTACACAATACAATAACAGCAACCTTTAGATAAATTAATTAAACTTTAAAATATTAACAGAGTTACCAATGGGTATTTAAATATAAAAACGCTAAAAATGTCCAGATAATAAATGCAAAAATGTTAGGTGCATATTTTAATAAAATAAAAAAAAAAAATTAGCATTGCAACTAAAAAACATATTAGAAAATATATAAAATAAAATGGTAAAAAAAAGTTCAGGATTAAATATATGAATTGTAAAATGAAAAAGAAATATTTAAGTTTTAATACAAAAAAAAAAAAAAAAAAAAAAAAAAATAAAATAAAACAATAAAACCATAATAATTTAAATTTTCATTTAATTCAAAAACTTCAATAATTGATATAACAATTTTTATTAATTTTTCCAGTAAGAGATAAAAAAAAGATACTAGATTATATTATACGAGTATTGAATTACAAAATTTTTCTATTAAACGATTAAACTGAAATTAATAAAATGGATTCATTTATATGCTAAATTAAATTAATCAGTTAATCAATATAATTACAAAAATAATTGAATATCTGATTATTTTTTGTATTTGTATAATAATTTTTTGTACCTTTTTTTACAATGCAAAAAGTATTTAGATAATTCTTAATAAATCATTTAATTACAATATTCTTTCTTAAAAACCTAAGCTAAAACTAATTAAAACAAGCATACTAACAAAAATCTCAACAATTTTAAATTTCCATTACTGAATATGTTTCCATACACAAAAAACGTGAGAAGTTTAAAGAAATCTTTAGGGTCACAATTTTTACCCCCCAAAGAAAAACACACAAAAAATTAGGGGAAAAATTTAAATCAAAAATGTTTTATTAAATTTTTAAATATTTATATAAAAAAATCAACAACAAAAATTTACTCACGCTGTCCGTCACTTAAAAAAAAAAAAAAAAAAATAAAATAAAATTCTCATAAAAAAAAATAACTAAATAAAAAAAGGGGTGAGCAGAGGGCTGTATAATGTTAAATAAAGCATATATACACACATACATATGAACTACTTTACAACAAGTTTTTTTTTTATACACATTCGTTAATTTTTGATACTGTTACTGTCAACTAAATGAGTTGAATAGACATACATATATCATTGTATTCGAATAACATTTAACTGTCACATTTTCAATACACAATTTTTTTTTTGCTTTTTGAAGAATTTCAGAAAAAACTAAATTTTTTTTACCCTTTTTGACTAAACTAAAATAAAAATTTAAATTTAGTAATTAGCTGTAGGGGCTTTTAGTTTTTAAATAGACTTTTTTTGTCTGTTGTATGAATTTAAAGTTGATAGAATAATATTATCGTATATTCTTATAAACATATACTTAGAGAATATACATAATTAAAATTCAAATTGAAATACCTAGTCGTGCGTTAAAATTTCATTTTGAAATGGTTGACTTTAAGAAAATGTTGTCTAATTAAATATCTATTATATGTTCTATTGTTTTCTGTTTAATATACATAGTTTTTTTTTTTTGTATTTAATCCTGATAATTAGGGGTTAAAATGGGGTCAATAATTTTAAACAGCATGTTATTTAAAAAAGTATTTATTCAGAGTTTGATATATGATAAAGCATTATTTTATTTGTAATTAAATATTTTTTTTAATATTTAATTTGGATGGAAATTAAATAGAACATAAGCAGTTGAAGCATGAAAGCGTATTTTTCTAAATGCTTTTTTTTACAGAATATTGCTTTAATAGTCAATTTACATCTTTAATGCATAATTTATAAAATCCGTCAATTTCACCGAAATAAATGCTTTAAAGACTAGATTTTATGGATTTTTTCATACTAATTTTTAATTGGATTTTTAGGTGTTTTTAAATAAATGGAGTACAATCCATTATTAGAATGACACATAAACTTCAGAATAGAAAGAAAATATTTCAAATTTATGTAATATTTACTCAATACTGCCAAAACCTTCGACTGGTTCTTATAAAACATATGTATATATTATTATTATTATTATTTGGATTTATTATGCGCTTGATATCCGAAAATAGGTCTTATATGAAGGCTTTGGTCAACTATGGACCGACAATGATAAAACTTTGGAATAGGTTTTCTACTCGTATAAAACTAACCGGCGTCAAATATTATTGCTATAATAGCATTTTTTCGTGAGAGGTGATTATATGGGAGCCATGGTCATTTTTCTACCGATCTTTGCGAAATTTTGATTTATGCTTATATACAGCTCACTTTATCGTGATCAATATAAAGCATTTATAAACATCCATTATTACTATTGTTGTATAAGAATGTATGGATATAAGCCCTTTTTCCAACTCAAGCTATTTTTTAGCCGCACAATTTGGCATATTGTGATCCGAATTTATTTTATTTTGCATACAGATAGATGTTTAATAAATCTTATCAAATGTTGAAAAAAGGTAAGAAAGCGATTAAGTTTTATGAAGTTTTTATAGTCTCCTCTAAAATTTTCATTATCATTTATAGGCCCTTATATGCGTTCATTCTTCAGTTTTTGAGATTTGTAAAAAATACGGAATTTTTTTTTTGGAAATAGTAAATTGAAATATTATGTATTATACATACTTTAATATTCATTAAGTTATTATATTTTTGTTTATTTAATTCTTTAGAATCCGTAAACGTTTACAAAAAATCAACTTATTTGAATTTATACTCAATCTGAAACCATTTAACATAAATAATTCTATTGTAGAAAACAAATTGCATTATATGGGATCCGTGGACAATTGTGTTAAGCGTAGTATCTTTAAACAAATGTATGAGTTCCAGTATGTTATTTATGCATTTGAGGGGAATTTCCGGAATGGGCCTTATATGGGAACTATGGTCAATTATGGGCCTATCCTCATAAAATTTGGTATTGCGGTTTCTATTTATGCAAAACTGATTTATGTCAAATATTAACCTGATGCTATCATTTGTATGATATATATGCCAGTTAAAGGGATTTTCTAAAGAGAGGTTTATATGGAAGCTATGATCAATTATAAACTGATCTTCATGAAATTCGGTACATGAATTTAGACTTATATAAAACTTATATGTTCAAATTTCAATAATAAAGCTATATTAAAGCTATATTTAAGGGATTTATGATCGTTAAACACCTATTCCGGCAGGACATTTGTATGGGGGGTAGGTGAAATAATTAACCGATCATAACCCATTTCAATAAGTTTCGTCTTTGAGCAATAAAAAAAACTTGTGCATCAAATTTCATTAAATTATTTTCAAAATTACGACCTGGAGCCGGTTGGTATAAATTAAGGTGGGCCTTAGACCAATATTTTTATCTGTTACAAACATCAGCACAAACGCATAACACCGTCCCCACCTATGGTGGTGTAGGGTATAAAGATATTAAAAAAAATTAAAAAATCAAGTCATGAATTTTTAATATTTTTTTATATTTACATCTTCATCATTTAGGTCTGAAAATGATTTGGCAATAATATTTGATACCAAATTGAGAAAACGCGATTTTTTAAATATTACTTCTTGCAAAGTAATTTATTTTTAGGATTCAGAATTAATAATTTAACAAACGTTTTTTTTTTCTCAAATGAACGTCAATTTGGATTTAAATTTGACTTTATGAAAATATTTATAATATTTTAAAAATTTAAAATTTGTCTAAGAATTATGGAAAATATTTACAAAATTTTCATAAATATTTTAATTAAGTAATACTTCAAAAAAGACTAAATTTAAATATGGAAACTAAATTCTAATCAGTGACTGTACCGCAATTCCTTCACTTTTTAACGACAAAAATTGTCGTTAAGTATCGAAAATTCATTATTTAACAAATTTGGTCGTTAAGTGCTATTCTGTAGTAAAATTTTACCGATTTTGTGGTTAAACACATCGGTAGTTAACGATAAGTTTTGATAAGCTAACTATAAAAAAAGTTGTCGTAAAACCACAACGATAATAATAATGCTGTAAAGTTTTTGAAAATGTTTATAAAAAATCTGATTTTGGATCCTCAATACCATTTTTTAAAATTTATTAATACTTTAATTAGAAAAATATAATGAATAATAAGTCTGAGTTCACACTCAGCAATTTTTCTATTTTTTCTTTTAAACTTGCATTTTCGTTCACACACAAAATTTTACTTCTGCAATTCTTGCTTTAATTGCCTTTATTCGTCTTTGTTTTGAATTACGAAAATGAAAAACAAAACGAATTTTGAAGAGTGATGCCTTCTAGCCCTTTTCGGGCTAGATTTAGTCTATTTTTAGTAGTCTAAAACGCGAAAAATATTTTTTAACCAAAAAAAAAAAAAAAAAAAAAAAAAAAAAAAAACGAGCCCTTTAAACACCTTTCACTTTTTTTTAATATTTGCATTTTTTTGCATATTACGATCGCTTTTTATTTGAATATATATATATATATATATATATATATATTGTTTATTTTTATTTTTTATTTTGACGAAATAATATTTCTTGATTGTTGTACTAAGTTCTCAACACATTTTTTCAAACAACATCATCTTAATTTTTAAAGAAATTTTTACAAATCTAACTATCAAAACTCTAGTCCCAACTTTAAAAAAGTTCTTAACAAATTGTAAAGAAACTAATTTTTGCAAAACTGTTCTCAACAAATAATGTTGATTTTTTTTTTTTTAATTTGCCAGTTAGCAATTAATATTTTGAGACGTAGATGTCGAAATATTGTTTTGTGGTAAAAATGTTTATATTTTGATTTTTATTAAGTTTTTTTTTTTACAAAACATATCTTTATTTAGCCTTATAGCACTTTTTAAGTCATTTCTGTGCGTTTACGCTCGCAAGAGTTGGCATCACAGTTTGGAAGTACAGGCAAGTTTGTTCCCTTTCATATTCCCTCTCTCTCACTCACTCTCTCTCTCTCTCTCTTACACGAAATTAGAATTTCAGCAAGAAAAATTGCCTTGTGTGAACTCAGGTTTAACAGAGTTTTCTTTATCAAAAGTTTTTACTGAATTTTGAAAAAAAAAAATTGAGATTTTGTTTTCTCAAGAGTTTATAATTGAATATTAAGAATTTTTATTTATTATTATTATGTTTTTATAAAATTCAGTTTTTAGTGTTTTTTTTTAGTAAAAAAAACTAAATTTTACTGAAAATACTGAATTTTGGTGAAAATTTAAATTTTTAATAAAAATTAAATTTTGAGTAAAAGTTTAGAATTTTGTAAAATTTTGATTTTTAGTAAAAATGTATGGTTTTTCAGAAAATTGGGATTTATTTGTAAAAAATGGGATTTTTGTAATATATATATATATATATATATATAATTTTTAGTAAAAATTAAGATTTTTGTGAAAATTTATATTTTTAGAGAAAAATTTTTATTTTTAGTGAATTTTTAGTACAAATAAAATAATATTTGATGAAAAATCTTTTTTTAATGAAAAATATTCTTTAGGAATTTTTAAAAATAAGTGACGTTGCTCTGTTATTAATAATTTCACCACAAGTTCTTAATGAACGGACCTAATATAATAAACATTTAACATCAAACTAAAACAGAATGACTACAAAAATGAATTATTTCTCGATTCGAAAACTTTTCATAGTTTAATGAAAATTGAACAAATATTTACAAAAAGAAAAAAAGAAATATAACGAAAGAAAACACTTACGTATATGTAAATTAAAAAAATTATAATTTCATGAAAATGCTCTGTTCTGCTCCTGTATTAAAATATTTTGTTCATAATGACAAAAATATTTTAAGATTCTATGCACACGAAACCGAAATGCAAATTTTTTTTAACATTTTTTATGAAAAAAAAGTAAAATTTTCCAAAAAATTAAGTGTTTTAATTTAAAAAAACATTGGCAACTCTGTTGAAACATTGACACTGAAATATAAACAAACACTTTTATATAGAAGAACAAGAAAAACTAACAACAACAAACCAAATTAGAAGTAGTAGACATTAAGAAATAAAATAATAAGAAAACCATATTAAAGGGAATTATATGAATAAAAAAAAAAAGAAATGTATAGAATAGCATTAAAAAAATTGATATAACCACGAAGTAAAAAGTGGATGTACAGAGAGAAAAAGGGCAACTTAAAATTTAAAACACACACATGCTTAAATAACAGAAGTAAAATAACAAAAAAAAAAAAATGCACTTTAGAAAAAGGGGGATTAAGAGACAATTACAGCAACAAAAAAAAAAAAAAAAAAAAAACACTAGTGTCTACAGAAAAATGGAAAGTTGGAAATATTTTAATTTAACAAAAATAAATAACTTAAATTAGGAACGATTTAATTAAAAAAAAAAAAAAATATATTTAAATTGCTAATCATGTATTTTTGTCGTTCTTTAATTTTTTTTTTTAATAAATTTTCAATTTATTAATTTTTGAGTTTTTTTTTGTGTTCCAATACTTACATTTTGTTTTATTAGAAACAAATTAATTTTGTTGGCTTAAATTCCTTGTGTTATAGGTTTTCCAGTGGTGGGTGATTGTTTGATTACTAATATTTGTTGTTTTTGTTTATATTATAAATTTATACTTAATAATAATTTAATTATATTTAATAATAATAATAAAATAAGCGTAAAAACTTTTGGCTTTTTTGGTGGTTAAGCAAATGAAAAATTTAACAAGTAATAAAAATAATATGGCATAATTTATTTCGAAAAAAAAAAAAAAAAAAAAAAATAATTTTTTTAAATAACAAATTTAACAAAAAAAAAAAAAAAAAAAAAAAAACGATAAACAAGATCACCGAAAATTTAATAGTGAAACATAATTTATTTTCAAATAACAAATTAAACAGAAAAACACTGAAAAAACTTCTCTTCTCAAATTAACAATTTTTGAATTTTATTTTTTTTTCAAACAAAACATTTTCTTTGTTGCTGCTGTTGTTGTTTGTAATTTTTTAATAATTTATTAATATATAAAGCCACATATTTCTTGCATTTCTGGCGTATGAGTTAGCGTGTATGTGCTGAACAATGATGAAGATAGATTTAATCCAAATAGACGTTTATTTTCTTGGTGTAAATCCTGGTTTCATATTCACTTGTTTTATTTTTGTACAAAATATTATATGTTACATTTTCAATTTTATTGAAATGTTATTGGAAAATTTATTATTATTATTATTTTTTTTTTTTTCTTAAAAAAATATTTATATATTTTTCTTAAATAACAAATTAAATTTGTTGTTTGTGCAGCACTACTTCCTGCAGCGTACGTTAAGTAAATGTTGCGTATGTTTAAAGGCAAACGTTCACTATCGTAAAAATCCCTTAAAAATAGATATAAAATACTTACACACATATACGCACACACTCTCTGTCAAACAAATCCCTGCTTGCATTTGAAAGAGAGTTTTTTCATCTATCCACTAAAAAGCGTCTTTTTTGACACTCCTGAATATTCAAAAGTGGAAAATACACAAATTTGAAATAACAAAACATATTAGTATCGAATTTTAATATAAAAAACTTGACTTGGACGACTGTTTTTATTCCAGAGCAAAAAAAAAAAAGAACTTTTAACTTTTAAAATGATCAATGTTGTTCTTTAAGTGCTGAATAAAAAATGTATTAATATAAAAAATTTTTAATTTTTAAATAGTGATTTTTGCCTTTAAATATTTCGTTTAAATATAAGGTAAGTATTTAGCTCAATTATAATTAAAAGTATTTACTAGAAATATTCCAACTGCATTAAAAACATATTTACTTATTATGCAAAAGCGATTATATTTCGATACTTTCTTGATGTCCTTTTTCACACTTCTAAATGATAGTATTTCGACACACAAAGAATGCAGTGAATAGTGTCATCTAAAAAGTATTAGAACTGCGGCACATTTCTTCCCGAACGGTGACTCTTCTTCGATAAGAGAGATATCATATTCGACTGTTAACTGCATGAGATGTCGCTTTATCTCAAATTTCGATAGAAAATGTTGGCAGGGATATAGCAAATATCTGTCAATTTTTGTAGTGGTGGTGGTGGTGTAACAGTTTCATTGTATTGCATTGAAATGCATATACATTTTATTCTCTCTTTGCTGTAAATACATTCCTATTAAATCTCTTAGGTTTGGAAATAAAACTCTCCTTTCCTAATTGCTTTTGTAAATTTGAGAGATCTGTTGAGCAGGATCAATTACAGTGATGTCAACAATTAAAAATTATTAAAAACCGACAGTTGGATTTAAATGAATAAAATTAATATGAGGGATATATTTTATACAACTCAGGCGAAGATGCATACAATGCCAAATTTAATATCAGTATCAAAAAGTTTAATGGGGTGGTTCATGTTCACAATCAGAGAAGTGATGTCCGTAATTTCTTAAATTATTGCATTTGGATCCACGAATGATAATTACAAAACAAACTTGACGTGTCTGACTATATAGAGACATTTATCTATTATTTTTTAAAATGCTAATTGTAAAATGAGTAAAATACAAATTGATTAATTTCGTGTTCATTGAATTATCTCTTTTGGCGAACTGAATTTGAATTGAACATTTTAAGGAAGGCTGTATAAAAGAAATTCGGATTTGGATGTAAAAAATGGCATTTCCGTTAATAGATCTGTTCATAAGGATTGCACACGAAAAAATCCGTGCAATTTTAAAGCTTATAACTTTTATTATATCTGAAAAATTTTAATTTTTTCTTATTAAAATATTTTTACTATTTATAAATCGAATATTTGAAAATTCTCGTGAAATTCAATAACACGGTTTGTTAAAAGCAATTAAAATAATATTTAATTTTTAGTAGATATACAAATATATATATATATATATATATATATATATATATATATATATATATATATATATATATATATATATTTTTTTTTTTTTTTTTTTGATTTAATAAAATTTTTAATAAGATTTTTTATATTTTCTATAATATAATAATTCAGATTGAATTTTAGTGATGTATTTTAACACGGAAATTTGATGTTGAAAAACGAAATGTTTGTATAATATAATACTCACTAATTAATGAAACCTTTTTGAGATGAAATGTATCGCTAAGGTAATACATAATATATAGTATGTAGATAAAGTGTAATGTATAATTATTCTGGTGAAAAATAAAGCTTCTATATGTATATATGTATAGTATATAAAATATGTATGAATAAAATAAATCGATCTAAAACAAAAATCTAATCGTTAACAATTGAAAAATTTACTAAATGAAATCTACTTACTTACTTATATTTAGATAGATTTTTTTAACGGAATTAAATATTTACGCTTGAATGAAACCTTAATGGATTGAACATAACGAATGCTGAAGCGTGAGCAATACAGAAAATAAAAACCCGTTTTGCTGATGCCTAATTATAGTCCATAAACTCTGCTTTGGTACTGTCAATCCTATGCAACAAGGCAATTTACGATTGCAAAGTTTTAGAACATGTATGCTTTTGTTATGGGCCCCAAAATTATCCAGCGCTAAAACCTATTTTCGCAAAATACCTTTAAATAGTTTCCTTATATGCTTTACATTTGGAATTCTCCAAATACTGGATTTTTTAACTCAATATTAAAATAATTTATTAAAATCAAACAAATTATTAAAATCAAACAAACTTTTGTATAAAATTTTATTTAGAGCCAAATAATGATTTATTAAAAAAAAAAAAAAAAATCTAGTCTGTGTAGGAACGCCGGTGAGTCGGGAAATACAGTTTCTTGAGTCATAAAAAATAGAGAGAGTCGATGGAATGTGACTCATTATTTAAATTAATCTATATCTTAAAAAAAAAAGTTAAAAAAGCGGGCAATGTCTTAATAGGAATGATAGGAAAAATGTGAAGGCTAAAAGAGGACGAATATTAATGAGATATTTTTTTTAATATGAATGTCGTCTAAAGGGTGAAGCCATGAATTACAAATGTTATCAGATAAATATCGTGTAAAAAATTCGAAATTGTCGAATAAACTTTTGGTCTGGCAAGACTGCCGTCAGAAAAGATTCCTTCCCATCTTTAGAAAACACAACGAATTAATTTTTTTTTTGCCTGACTTCCCTTTTCATTATTAAAAAAAAAAAAAAAAGTAACTGAGTGGTAATCAAAGAAATGGTGCTGCTATATACCAAAGGAGGGCAATCTACTAAACTGTCTATTTTAAATGCATTGGGTCATAGTTAGGTATCGCAATTTCCCGGACCTTTGGATTTCCTGGTACAGCGGGAAAAAATTTTTGACTTCCCGTGATTCCGGATTAAGACCTATAATTATCACTTCTCTCATTATTTGAAGAACTGAGACCCAAATAGGATATAAATCTTTGCATTAGCAGATTTAAAACTGGATTGTAAATGTACTGAGAAGGAAATTTTATTAATTGTTTAGTTTACTGTTTAATCAACTCTGATGAATACTGACATAGTATATATTGTGAAAGAGTTTAGTGGATATCGACACAATATTAGGCAATAGTGTTATTCTTATTTCAAAGATAAGTACCATAAAAAATAATGTATTTGAGACAGACAAATTTATAAATTAATTAACAAAATATTCACTTAGACAATATTCCAACATTTTTAAGTTAGTTTCGTAAATCTCTTTTAATTTATTAAAAATTCGGAATTTAATAATTCTAAAAGTAGTGGCTGATGATTGCTTTTTCCGAAAGCCTTTGGAGTGATTCAAAAGTTAGTTCAAGCGATATTAAATTGTTTGTAGCTTCAATTGTATGAAAATAACTAAATGGTCGCTCATTCAAACATACTTAAAATTATGAATGGAGATATTATATTTAATGTCTTTGTCAAATTTCAACTTCCTTCGATGATTGGGACAGAATGTTATGCGGCAATTTATATCGTTGATAGTCTTCAATTTTAATGTATATAAAATGGTAGCTAAATAAAAATAACTCGTACTTCGCAAATTCTCCAAAAAAGTTTTTCTTTTCCAACATAATTTTTCATATATTTTCCTATTTTTAAAGAATTGTAAAATATCAGTATATTAATGTTTTTTTTTTTTTAATGTAGCTCACAAAGAATAATTTGTACCACCCTAACCTTCATTTCGTGTTACAGATCTGATCAGACGTTATTCAACATAACAGAGAAGATTTTTCTGTAGTTTTTCAGTTGAAAATTATATGAATTAATAATGATTTGTCGGTTTTACTACTAATTTTTTATCTTAAACTTTCTCAATATTTTGTCAAATACCACGAGACAAATTCCTTATATTGTCTATACTACTGACAAATGCATATTTAAATATTAAATATTTAGTGCTGACATTGAATGAATTGGATCCATTCCAACAAAAAAAGTAACTGAAAAAACAATCAAGTTTTTATGGAAGGTATTTCAAAAAATATTAAATATTTTATTAAAAACGAAAAAAAAAAAAAATAATTTTTCTTTCCTTATTTAACTTTTAAAATTATTGTACTTCTTC
Source organism: Protocalliphora azurea (assembly GCA_932274085.1). Lineage (NCBI taxonomy): Eukaryota > Metazoa > Arthropoda > Insecta > Diptera > Calliphoridae > Protocalliphora > Protocalliphora azurea. Next base: position 66,735,345 of record OW026519.1, read on the forward strand.
CCTTTACGTTAATAATTTCCAACAAAATTTCTGTTAAGAATTGGTGCATTTTCAATATGTCTAATCTTAAACATTTTTTAAGATTGATATTTTTGAGTCTTTTAGATATTTATAATTCATCTTCAGTCTCTTGAAATTATAGAAAACGCATTTTATTATTTTCTAAATAAGACGTTTTGTTTATTTTACAAAATTGACATTACTGTGATAAAGAAATTTATTAATTTAAAAAAAACAGTTTATTGCTCTCTCTCTTTCTCTCTCTCTCTCTTTCTGTATCTCTGAATGTTTCCGATTTTTAAATTTATGTATAAATTCTCTTATAACACCTGGAATTTCTTACTCTCACTCTCTTAAAAGAATCAAATAATTTTTGTGTTTTTGTTGTTGTTGTTTTGAGATAGGTTTGCTTAAAGTGCATTTACCTTCGATCAAAACTGTTTTAGTTGTTGTTATTCTTTTTTTCTTTTCAGGTAATAAGATAAAATTACCTATAAACAATATGAGATGATATATATTATTGTTGTTCTTGTTTCTGTTTAGAAAAAATGCATTATTTTCCAAACAAAAAAACCCAAAAACTAGTTAGATGGTTTTATTATTATTATTTTTTTTTTGTTAAATTTTCAATTTTTTTGTAAAGCCAAAGAAAAATTAGCAAAAAAAAAAAATCACAAAAAGTAACCCTAATTTTTATTAAAATGATGCAAAAAAACCTTTATATTACGAATACGAAATATCGCAAGCAGAAAGAATAGAAGTAGTATTTGTATTTAAATTTAAGGGATGCTGTTTCTGTACAAAACCATAGAAACAAATTGCATAAAATTTACTTTCAGAAAAAAAAAAAAAAATAATAAATAAATAAATAAGTATATGAAATCAAACAAGGTTAAACTTCATAAACTACCATTTTCAAACAATACTGTCTGGCAGGCATTCTGGCTGGTTGGTTGATAACTTGCTCTTGTTACTACAGTCGCCTGATTATGATGAGGATAATGATTATGGTTGCATTCTAACTACTACTACTGCTAAAGAGCTTTCTTCTCATACCAAAATCATGGGAGGTAAATTAATGTGTTACGACGTAGAACTCAATCAGAAACACACGGATAACAAAAATACAAAAAAAAAAAAAAAAGTTAAATATTATGCACTTTGTGTTTGAAACTTCTTAAATTGGTTTCATGCCAAAAAAAAAAAAAAAATAATAATAAACAAAAAAGGAGTAAAGCCTCAAAACATTTATGTAGTCCAGAATGCACCCTGTTTTCCATTTCTTGTTTTCATCCATTCTTGCAAATTTATTAAAGGATTAAAGTCACAAGAGCAAAAAACATAGGAAGCAATTTTAAAGTCCATTTGTTAAAACTTAACCATATATTCACAGATTTTCTTCAATATATTAGAGAAAAAGGCTAATTTTATAATAAAATTTTTAAACAGGTGTTTTCAACACAAACCTTAATAGATAATTCGCCCACAAATGCAGTAACAAGAGACCTTCAAATGTATTTTTAATTTTAATCTTTTTTGTTAAGGTAGAAATACAAAAGTACAGTTAGTTTCAAAAATAATATTATTTTAGTGAACTGTCCTAAATTTCTTAGCTGTGAAAAAAGTAACTGTTATAGAAAGTAATTTAATGTTGATAAATTGCAAAAAAAAAAAAAAAAAAAAAAAAAAAAATGTGGAAAGATTGCTAAGCTATAATAATTTCTCAACGATACATTATTTTTTTTTGGAAATTTCGGTTTATTGGTAATATTTTTCTTATAATATAACTTAAACATTGGATTTTTCCAAGACTAATAACAATGGCTAACACTAAAAAAATATGGTGTTGCAGATTTCGTTGTAATACTCATTCCAATTACCAGAAAAATTTTAATTTCATTCCATCAGGTCTCAAATTTAACCCATTGACGACCAAGAAATTATGCTTCCCCATGGAGTTTTTAGGTTATAATTATAATTGCATTGCTAAAAGCTACGGAAAATATGTTAATTATGTTTTGTAGAGGAGAAATAGTTATACAAAAATGTAGTAATAATTAGATTCCTAACTTTTTACATTTACTCCTTAGAAGATTAGGAGGGGAAATGAGCAACAATTTCTCTTTTAACTCGCACACAAATTAATAAAATGTTTCCACATTAAATGATGTAGAAAAGGAAGCTTGGCTAACGTTCCCCGCAGTCACAGAAAACTTTTAAGATAACCATAAATTTTCACAATATGATAATTTAGTGAAATGTTATCATAATATAAAATGCCACATGACTTTTTGGACTTGCACTAATAATTTTCCGCCAAAAATATGACATCAATGACCGGCCAGGATAGAGAGCGCGATTTCTTTAATACTAATAATGTTAAAGCCAGCTACGTTAACTGACGATTGGAAACAGTAAAAAAGAAATAAAATAGAATTTAATGTTTGTGCATAAACATTGTTGAAAAAGGTAAAAAAATAAAATTTGTTATCTCATAAAACTCGGACCTGATAGATATTTTTTTTATCAAACTTTATACACTATATCTATATACAATTTACCCATTTGTTGACTTATGTAATCCTTATATATATTGATGTTAGATCTCGATGCAGTATTACAGTGGAAGCCATAAAAATGGCAGAAATAATTTTCATATTAAATTTCGAATAGGGCGGATAAGTTCAGGGGGAGTAGTAGCCCCCATATGAAGTAAGTAAAAGTAAATATTAGTAATAAATATGTAACTCCTAGCTGTTGGTACAATTGTAGGGTAGAGCTGGAGTTTACTTAGCTTTCAGCAAATAGATCTTATAATTACCCTTTTGTATTACGGGACAAGCTACAAGTTATCAAAATTACACATCTCGAAAAAATATCACCATTTTATCAGAGTCCAGAAAAAAAAATTATTACGAGCTTCTATAACTCTACTTCAACCTCGGGTGATCAACTTTGAAATCCTGTAGCTCATCCCCTATTACAAAAGGGCGATTATAAGATAATTTTTCTAAAAATTCTGGTCTTTCTCTATAACTCTCCTATACATTACTTTTCGATTATATTTATTATCATTTTTTTTATTTGCAATCGGCTTAATTGTGTAGTGGTTAGGAATACTTATATAAAGTTCTAATTATTAAGATTAATCCTGACCATTATTATAGCTGAAATATGAAACAAAATGAAAACAAAACTGCTATTTAATGAATCTATGCAGACAAGCGATTAAATATTTTTAAAACTTAAATAAAATTAAAAGGAATTCAATTAATCAACTTTATTTTTTTAGGAATTTTAATTAACAATTAAAATTACTTCAAACAAAAATTCCATTAGACTGTGATGACTGACTGACTGCGGTATGAAAATTTTGCTGATAGTTATACAAATTTCATATCATAATTTGAGATACGACTACGAATATTGTTACGAAATGCGATAATTATTTGTGGTACGTGCTATTTTTTTTTTTTTTTTTTTTTGTTTTTTTTTTGCTCTCTATACACATTTTATTATTGTTGTGAGAGGTTTTTATTTTTCAATTCTATGCTCATTTCAAACTTACCAATTATTGAACAACGGTGGCAATAACCACCCTTGGTTTCGATATCGAAATGTAAACGTGTAAAAGGAGTCAAAGAAAACTAAACATAAAATTGTACTCGTGGTTTATTTCGCTATCGGTATGAGACCTAAAAGATGACGACGACAGCTGCAAAAATGTTTAGTTTAACACTAAAGTAACCGAATTCTTTAGAACCTTTTGAAGTCTCGATTACAATGCACATATATGTAATTGGAATGAATTGTAGAAATAAAAGCCAACAAGTAACAATTGATGAGGAATTGAAGAAAGACTTTTATACAACAAAATAGTATTAGGGGAGATTGCAAGTTTAAAATTGTGTAAAGTGTTGTTGTAAGTTGCTTGGAGTAGGAGATGGAAAAATATTACTTAATGTAATGTAATGTAAAATAATAATCTTCAATGTACTGGGGTGGTGGTATATAAGTAGCATTAAACGAGAAACCATATTATATATAAATTCTATACTACATAAATGGGATTATAATCGAGTATATTCAAATTTTATTGGGCGTCATTAAGCATCTTCCATTTTGGTTTCATTATATTTAGATCATCAATCTGAAGCACAAAAGTTTGAATATATTTTGTAATTCTGGTGGCTCGTTAGCTGTTGAGTTCTCCTAAAGTATTATTTATGATATCATTAATCGGGCCCACAGCGAACCCCGATACTACGAGTAACATCATTACATTTGCCGACTTTGATCTCCCTAAACGTCAGGTTTAATAATCTAACCTCTATGAAGTGTTGTATCATCGTTAGACATCTCACTTTAAGTACTTGTTGGACAATAAAAATACTTTAACAGCAAGTGAAAAAAGTCATGAGTTAAAGATATATCATATTCTTAATGGACTAAAGACCTGACCTTGGTAAATGTTATAAATAGTTTTATTGAAAAGTGACAAGGAGCTGAAAAAAAGCTAATCATACAGATTATATCTTTCTAATAACATAAAAATAACATAATAAAAATTCGGGTAAACTTGTGAACCTGAGCAGATGAGAACTAATTTTAATGTGATTTGGGTCGCTTTTTACCACTTAACATCTTCACATAGAAATTTACCTTATCAAGAACTTCTTCAAAGCATTTTGCCACGAAGGACAAAATTCAAAGAAGAAATATTTGTCAAACCTGATATTCGAAAACTAATGTCCGACGGAATCTTTAAAAAATGTTTAACTTCCGATAAAGCGCCAGCGGGGGGATAATTCAAAAATTTTGTTCGCAACATTCTCGGTAATCTTAAATCTCCTGATTTGAAGCAAATAGTGGAGAGCTTGTTGCAAAACTACCACAAGATTGGTGCTCGAATATCTCTAAAATTTAATTTTCTTTATTCGAGTTATCACCTAAAACTTTGACGGTACGAGTAACGAGAAAGGATAGTGAATACAAGCGAATTTGACGAAAATCAAATAATACCAAAATTTTGCGGCGAGAGCATGACAAGTTTCTACTGTTGGAACTTAAATGCCTGAAACAAATCCCAAACAATACAATCGACTCAGTCAGTTAGTTCTTCAATTCCAATTTATCACTTTTTTAATAAAAAAAATTATTTTGAATTAGATCTGAAATAAAGTAAATAAATATTTTTCTTGGTATTGCGAAAAATAAAATCAATTAAAAGCAAGGACTGAAGATTCGAATTCAGCATCAAAAAAAATTATGAGAAATCACTTTTGGTTATTAAAGGTCAAAACCTTATATACTTGTGTAATCCAGCAAAGAACTCAAGAAGGCGAGAAAAACAATTTGTAAAACAAATGAAAATTCGTTTCGAAATTTTATAAAGAAAAAATTAATTTATTTGTTGTTTTTAACATAAATTGTCGAAACAAATTTTCATTTCGTTTTATAAAATCAGGGCCTTAGATTTTAAATATAAACTTAGAAGGTACCAATTCAGGTAAGGTCCACAAAGTGACGAGATAGATAGCCTATTTCGCCCACAATTTGTTACTGTATAAATCATTTGAATGAATATAAAAGGCGACAAATACTCACAAGTTGATGTTTTTAACAACAGCGAGAAGGGGACTCTAAATTAAAAGGCTTCTACTTTCCATTAATCGTGAAATGAATTAATAAAATTTCCAAAACCTGGTTGCAAAGTGTAAATATCACCTAAAATATTTGTTAAATTTTTACACAAAAACACGATTTTTACATATCTTAAGTTATGTACTTTTACTTTGTGTTTACAAGTCATTAGATCCTGAGAAATATCGATCACATCCTTGTACAAAATGGCGTGATTAAATTAACAACGAAGAACTGATACCGCATTTCAACTTTATAATGTAATTCGTCAGTGTCGTATTATTAAATAACATTATGGGCTGTTAACTTATAAAATTTTTACCAGAAGACAAACTGACATTTCTTTCATATACACTAATCAATTTGTCTACAGTTAAGCTTTAACTTTTGGGTAAAAACTTAATAAGTTAACAGCCCTATGTATTAGATTAGGATGTAAAAAAATTTGTCAATATGACCACAACCGTTGTCAATTTTTCAACGTCATGTTTCCCTCAGTGTAAATGCTCCGCTTATACAAAGAGTTATAGCCACGGAGCCACATTCTGTAGTAGAAATTCTAACTAAATTTTATGAATCCGTTATGATTAAGCTGCGGAGAATAGATAATTTATTCATACGAAATATTTTGATTTTTTTTTTTTCTGAAATAACTTATTAATAAAGTGTAATAAAAAGTAAGTAGTAAGTGGAAAGTGATTGTGATTTACAAGTGATGACGAATCTGATTCTCCCACGGAGACTAAATTTTTTAATTCACTAAAAGTTTTAAATTAAACTTATAATCGATGAAACAAAAGCAAGAAACAAATAGTATAAACACAAACATAACGCATTTGAAAATAAAATATTCTTCATTGGAAAAAAACCTTCACAAGGATGTTAAAAAACACACACACAAATTCCACAATTGACTTGATTTGACTGTGATGTTTTTTGGTTGGACTTTTTTTTTATCTGTCTGTATGTTTTTCTCTCTGTCACATTGACATTTAATTTGTTCTGTTATTTGTTTGTTTTTTTTTTTTTTTTTGAAATTTCCGTTTTCGTTATTGTTGATCAAACGTCATAAACTCATACAAATGTAAAATGACCTTCCCGAAGACGTCTAGTCTACGGTTATTTCCTTAATATGCGACATTTTTGTTGTTGGTTCTTTTTCTATTGCACAGCCAAATGTTGCTGCTTTTGCTGCTGTATTTGAAAATAATTGTTCGTTAAATTGTGCACAGTTCAGTGCTTCAATTGCTGGGGTTTTTACCCTTTTTTGTTTGCTTTAAAAACCTTTTTCTATTGTGAGTTTTTTCTTTTATATTTCGAGAAAAACGGACATAAAAGTCCTTCTGTCTTTGTATGTTTGAAAATGAAATAACGTCAATGTTGTACCAAGAAGCGAAGTAATGAAACCTAAAATCAACCTACTAATCAAGAATTATTTGTGCATTAAATTTAAGACTTTGTTTTTTTTTCTTTGGCTTTTTTTTTTTTTTTTTTTTTTTTGCAATGAATTCAATTAGTTTTATACAGTTAGTGATGAAAAATGTCTATTAATCGTTAGGAATATAAGATCGAAATTATTCGTATGTTAGTTAGATGAAGATATTATGGGCAAGACAATTCTTTCAGCCAATATCTGTTCATTAATACCTAGTGCAGTTCTAATCGGCTGGTTGGATTTACATTATATTTTAAATAATATAGTTTTCAAGTTAGTTGCGTTTGAAATTTCAACTGCCTCAATTTTGCAAGATCTTGGTCCAGTTTTTTTTTTCCATATATAGCACAACATTTGCAACCGATTTAGCTTTATTCAAAGAACAAAATTATCTATCGAATTAAAAAATGTAAAGTCAATAACAATTCCGAGTTTAAAAATAAACGATTTTGAATTTAAAACTTGCAAAAATTAGGATTTTTTGGCCGAAAAAGACTACACTTTTTTTTTCTAAAATAAAATTTTTCTTTCAGAACATACAAAAACATTGGGCTATATATTGAAAAACCTGGACCAAGATTTTGCAAAATTGAGATAGATTAAATTTCAAGTGCAAATAGCATGAAAACTATAAGAGGTAAATAGCATACGCAAGCATGTTTTTCAGGGCTGTTTTCTAGGGCTTTAAGATGATGTAAAAATATTTGAATTTGGGTAAGAACATAAATTTGGCAAGCGTTTACAAATTTTCTATATCAGCAGTATCCTATTTTACAGCTCCGGTCCTGAGGGTTATGTGGGACCTCTTTCTAAATTTAAAATTGTACATTCTTCTGCTACGGCTATGCGAAATTTTATGTAAATCCAACCAGTCGATTAGAAGTTAGAAATTTGTGTAGTGGTAACTTAAGCTGCCAAAAAAGTTGTAGCTCCTTTTCATTTTCTGCGAAATATGATTTATTTCTCAAATTTCGTCTCAAAATTTAAAAATAAGTTCTGGACCTTAATATACACGTTTGTGTATATATAGAGAATTTAAAAAAAAATTCTAAACTTTTTGAAACCTACTTTATGTGTCTTGTATTTCTAAAGTTTGTTTTAAAAATAGAAAAAGGGTTGATGGATTTTGGTAGACCTTACAAAATAACTAATAAATCTAAAAATTTAGGTCATTCAGGTAAAATCTCACGGAACTGCAGCCATTTAAGGATAAAAAAAAAATATATATAAAAAACTGAGTTGAAACATTTGAGAATTTTTTGACTCATTTTGCACTAGATTTAAAACTAGATTTAACCAGTCGGGAGACAAGAATTATTAAATTCATACATATGTTGTATAACAAGTTACCATATTACTATCTGGTTAAAATTTATGCGTTGACAAAAAATTAAATTAAAAATTGACGATTTTTTAAATTTCGTAGTTTTTTTTTGATAGAAAAATTCGCGCGCATTAGTGACTGGTAAATCGATTTCGATTATGTTCGAGAATCGATTCTCTTTGTCAAAAAACGATTATTTTGTGGTCGATTCATGCGAGCCAATTTTATACTGAAATCGACTTTTAGCCTTCGGTTATTCGAAAAATCAACATTGCACAGCGAAATAGTTTTTTGTACAAATTTCAAAGGAAAATTTTAAACTTTCCAAAAAATAAATATTGGAACAAGTTTTTAAAAGAGTTTGATAAAAAATTAGTAAAAATACAATTCAAGAAACTTTGAGTATGAGATATAAAATCTACATTCGTAAGAGAACGGTACTTGAGCATGCGTTCTCGCAGTGCCGGATGGTCACATAAAAAATGTTGCAAATCCTCAATAAAACAACTTTTGCAATAATCCTTTTCTGAAGCCTCTATTTGATAATTCGACCAGAGCAATATGATCATCCGTTATATCCATCCGTAGGCCACCAATTTTTTGTGCACTTATTGAGTAGACATTACGACTTCACTACTACATTGTGGCATGACCGCTCAAATAAAAATCGATAGTCTATCCTCCGAAACAATGGCCCGCTCGTTTATCAGAAAATATTCAGACTTGGTTCTAGTGTCAGTTTTATATGTAATATTTTATGTAAAATGAATATTTGGTAAAATGATTAATTAACTTCCTATGTTTTTACAAAATACATGTATTTGAATCCTATGGTGTTAAATTTAAGACATTTATTGACGTCAATTGGCATCAATTCTTTTTATTATAGGTCCATTCTTTTACTTTCCAGTAAAATCTAGTAAACTGAGTAAATTAAAAATTTTACTCTTAAAAAACTTTGTAAACCAAAAAGAACGCCAACAGAAATTTCAGAAAATCCAGTAAAATAACCAATACAAAAAAAAAAAAAAATAGCAGTTTTTTTTATAAAATATAAGCACTTTAATGAACAAAACTTAATTCCATTCATTGTTTACATTTGTTTACTTTTTGTTTTATTTACTTTTTGAAACCATATGATTTAGTGAATAAAATAAAACCAGTAAAACTTTTAATATTAATTTTATTAACTGTGATTTTTTCTATCAATTTTTTCTCCCTACTGGATTTTGGGTACACGAACGCAAATCCAGTAAAAGTTTTCACTGGACAGTAAAAATTTTTGGGTAAACAAACGCACTTTATCTTTTGATTTTCTTCGAACAGTCGTACGACTCTATTGTATTCGCCGCCAAAATGTTTATTTCAAAGAGTATTCTCTCTGGTTTTGTTGTCAAACATCGATAGATATACATATTTAAACGTCTAATGATTCTCTAATGTTAGGTAATTTTTATTAATTTTACAAATAATAATCAATTAAAAAATCGATTATGGGGTTCGATTAATCGACCATAAAAATCGAAATTAAAATGATTTATCGAAAAATCGAAAATCGATAATTAACTTTTCATACCATCCACTAGAGCGCATAAGTGAAATTAAAAGTTAGAGAACAGAATTTTAAAGACAAATACCGCTGTTATGGAAATTGCTCAAAATATCGCGTGAATAGAATAGAGTAAAAATTTTACTCTTTTGCAAAGATTTTGTGCACTTTTTGAAATTTTCACGAAATTTTCAAATTTTGTTCAACATTTTTTTAAGGCTAGTACCGCAATTCCGTAACTTTTTTTCATTTACCACCGATATCGTTAACTAACGAAAAATATCGATTATTTTAACAATTTTGTTATTCTCTAATATAAGTTAACGAAATGTTTCGTGAATATGTTTTAACGACGAATATCGATAGAAATGATAAAATGCCATTATTTGAAACACAAACATTTTAAAATAAAATTGGATTTTTATTTAAAAATAATAATATTTTCTTGAGAAAATGTAAAAAAAAGTGGAAATGTTTGCAGATTGTCTTCCAACAACAAACCAATATGAGTGTGAGTATATATATGTGGTGTGTTGTTGAAAATATGTATTTCTGAAATTAATTTGGTATTAAATGTTTATTATATTAGGCCCGTTCATTGAAAATTTGTGTTGAAATTATAAATGACATGACAATGTGTTATTTTTAAGAATTCTTAAAGAATATTTTTCACTAAAATAGAAATTTTTCTCCAAAAATAAAAATTTTTATAGAAAAAAAAAAAAAAATAAATAAATAAAAATTTTTATAAAAAAAAAAAAAATTATAAAAATTTTTATAAAAATTAAAATTTTTACTAAAAATGTAAATATTATAAACTGTAACACAAAGGGACCAATTATTACCCAAGTGAACCGTGCTTCACTTAAATATTATAAAAATTCCATTCTTCACAAATAAATCCTAATTTTCTGAAAAAACACAAATTTTTACTAAAAATTCAAATTTTCACAAAATTCTAAACTTTTACTCAAAATTTAGTTTTTATTAAAAATTAAAATTTTTACCAAAATTCAGTATTTCACCAACAATTAATTGTTTATTAGTTTTTTCACTAATAACTGAATGCTTTTGAAAAAATAATAAATCTTTTTCAAAATTTTTCTCTCACTTATTGCCAAAAATCAGTAAAAAATAAATGAACGCAAATTAAACTATTTATTAATGCATTTATACGCACTTCTTACTCGCAATTAAAAATACTGCGATATGAAAATTTTGTCGCATAAACTGTGAGTTAATATTTTATTTGCAAGTTAGTAACTCACGAAAACAAATCGTGATTAGTGAAACTAATTTCAAATAATTGATAGAATTTTCGATGATAATAGTTGTATTGTATATGTCTTTATGCAATTTGTGTATAAACAGTGAGTTATTTATTTGCAAGTTATTTATTATAACGTGATATGTAAAACAGTGTTATGAAAATTAAAAAATGGTATTTATTTCTTTTGTAATATATTTTCAAAAGCTTAATAATATTATTATTATTATCGTTATGGTTTTATGAGAACTACCGATGTGTTTAACGATAAAAATCGTTACAGATTAGCACTTAACGACAAAATTTGTTAACTATCGAATTTTCGATACTGAACGACAAATTTTTGTCATTAAACAGTTACGTAATTGGGGTACAGATATGAGTTTAGATCATCGAAAAGTATTTGTAAGGAATCATCTTAATGGTTATAATTGATAATGTGAAAAAAAAGAAAAAATTAAGGATCATCATTTATACTAGCTACAGCGGCATTCTTTGCTTGCTGATAACTACCGCAAAGTATAAATTACATTCATAATGATGTCAGATAAAAGCATTTTATTTGTTAATACTAAACTTCAGGGAGCGTTAAAATATTACAAGGACTTATAATGTATGGACAAAAACAGATGTTCTTAACCTCAAAAATCAGCCTCACATATTTCGCTTTACAGTCGAATTTTAAACTAATAAAAACTATTTTCGATGTAAACTTAGCACAAAATAAGAAACATGTTTAAAATTTTGCAAAAATTTACTAAAATCGCACTTTTTGTAAGGAATATTATCATGAGTAGTAAGCAGAGACCTGCGCCTAACGGCTGAAATTGGGCTAAGCCCAGCCGTCGAGGAAAATTTGGAAGCCGCCGCCGCCGTAAAATTGTCGGCTTAAAAGCAGCCGCTGTTTTTAAATTCTTTTTGTAAAAATATGTTAAAAATTAAACTTTTTTATTATTTTAATGCAGTATTTGCCATTTATGTTGTATTTAAATATGAAAGAAAAATATTTGTATCATTTTGAACTTCAAATAATTATAAATCAAGCAAGTATTTTTGATGACTTGTAAATGATTATTTTGGATGTAAATACTGTGAAAAAAATAATATTAACAGTTGCCAATAAATTTTAATGAGCCTTAATCGTCATCCTGCGAGACATCTAAGAAAACTCCTACACAAGATTTTGTCAGCAAATAAATCATTTCTATGCACTAGCGATATATGGTTGGAAATTATCAAAATAATTGATATAAATTCCATTATTTATTGTACTTTTTTATTTCTTTAGCATATCTTAATAATTGGTATGTTTTTATATCGGAGCAGACAATTTCTCATTCTAATATGCAAACAATTATTCTAATCTTTTATGCAAAAATCCAAAAATATCCTTAGATCACTCCCATATTTTTTCTTGTATATTTTCAATAAATTAATAATTTTGTTTATACTTTCGCTGGAAATAATCTCGTCCTATTTTTATGAACAATTTTAATCAAGGGGGCATAAAAATATAAAAAATTTTAATTAGAAAAATGTGTGTAATAGCAGCCGAAGCTTTTTAACCATTATTGATATTCATTTGATTTGTTCAGCAAAATATCCCGAAATATGTCTATTATTACCGACTACTTTTACAGATTTTTAACCAAGAAAAATTTATTTGCTATTTACAAAATTGTGCGAAAAATAAAATCATTTTTTTTTTTCTTTTCAGTGAACTTTCGATAAATATTAAAGATGCAGTAATAGTTTTGACATGTGCAGAACTTGAATTTAGACAAATTTGAAAGTTCATTGGCAATCTTTTTTTTTGCCATTTAGTGTATACTCGCTTAGCAGCTAAGAATATAGCTCTTTTTTAATTATTGACAAGTACCCATCTAGTATTTAAAAAAAAAAAAAAAAAATTATAAATAAAAAAAAAAAAATTTTTTTTTGCCAAACGAACGAACCTTCATTACCCAAAGTATTATTGCCCAAAGGCATGCCAGTCTTTCGGTTTTACTGTCTGTCTGTCAGTCAGTGTGCTTCACTACCCACTTATATTGCAGTCCCCTTTTTTCAAATACTGTTAATTTTTCCTTTTCCTTTAATGTCCTTTTTTAATTTTTGTTTGTTCTGTTAAGCACTTTTATTGAAAAACTGAAATTGCTCACAAAGAGACTGAATTCATTTAAAAATATTTCGCTACAATTGTTCCACTCATATTCCACACACACATTTCACATTTATGATTCAATTTTCCTGCGTTTATATACAAAATTTCGCTTTAGTTTTTAGTTTTTTTTTTTTTGCAAGTTTCTCTGTTGCCATTTAGTAAGATGGTATTTTTAGAAAACAATCAAATCAAAATCACGATTTTTCGTTTTACCTTTTTGGTTGTCTAAAAATAAATAAATAAAAACAAAAGTCACGGTTCTTCTGCCTACATAAAAAAAAACGATTGTTTTTGTTATAGATTTAACCATTTAATATTCAACAAATTTAAGAACTAAAATAGTATTTCAATATATCGTGTTTTATTTGTTGTGCGGAATTTGTGATAAAGTACTATTTGTGTGTAACAGGTACAAAATATTTTAAAAGTTAACAAGTATTAATATATATATATATATATATATATTAATATTTATATATATTTTTTTTTAATATTCGAACTTTTAAAAAATCACACAAATAAATAGATTTTGTTGAGTGTAAGGTAGCTCCCAAGCATTTTCTGTTTCCAGGAAATCAGCAATAATTGTCGTTGTTCCCGAGTATTTCAGTAAAATATAATTGAAACTGGACGATCTTAAGCTAAACACGTTTTGGTGAATTGCTCTAAACTATTTTTCGTTTTTAAAGAAACAAAGTATTCAAAGAAATTTAATCGGCAATGTTCTGAAAAAACCAATTCGGCTGAAAGTGGAAATTTTAAAATTGCTAAACATTTTAAAGTTATTAAATTTATTGCTTTGTTTTCCATTCTGTACTCCTAGTTTTAAGTTTTAAGAGATCGCTTCTTTTTAACTTCAATTTGGTTTTTATAAATGTACCGTATCTATGGAGATCCTCATTGAAATCTAACAAATAGAATAAAAACATATTTTGAAATATGACGAATATAGAAAAGAAATTGAAAATGTAAATTTACATAATTTAACATATACACAAAATTTTCGCAATAACTCTTACTGGCGTTAACTTTAAATATCTTTCTTGATTATAATATCTTCTCGCGATAGAAATATTCAAGGAAGTATTGGTTTATTTGTCGACAGTCAAGCGACAAAACTATCGCTCAAATCACCCAAAACTAGCTCTATTCTAGTCAGACAGTGTAAAGAGGAACTGCTAGGACTGCTAGGTTCTTGCGCATAGGGATTACTATGGTAACGAACAGGCAGACGAATTAGCCCGCACAGGCTCTCTATGAATGCCTCCTTATCGGTTTCTGTCGCAATCCCGTTAGGAACAGTCAAAAGCAGAATCCAAAAACACTTTCTAGAAAAGCAAAAAATAGATGGCGACATCTGAACAAATGTAGAATCGCGAAAGAAACGTGGCCTATCTACAACGAAAAATGCTCAATGTAACTCATTGGCTACAAACGTAAAGACAACTCGAGACTAATAGCATTACAGGTCACTGGACGATCGGGAAACATGCAAGCAGACTTGGTCTCCCTTACAATGAATACTGTCGTAGCTGTGGCAATCGCGGGAAGGAGTAGACAGTATATCATCTTCTATTTGAATGCCCAGCCTTGAACGCAATCAGACATAAATTTCTGGGAAGGTACCAATTAGATAACCTCTGTGAGATATCTGACACTAGACTCAGTGACATTATTAAATATCTCAATGCTACAGGCTGGATCTAATTAATTTATGTTCTCATTGTTTTTCCCTACACTTCTATCTCATTATAGACTCAGTACAACTCATTCACCTGGCGAGTAGTGTGATCTCATCAAAACGGATTCTAACGAGTCTAATTGATTGCCCGTAAGGTTACGGGCTACCACGTAAACCAACCAACCAACCAACCAGACCATGTCCAGAGACATGTCAGATTTAACAGCAGAATTCTTGAAATCCGGTCATCTGTCCGTATGCAGACGACAGTAAAAAAATGTAGAAAATAAAATTTGAATTTTTTTAAGAAAAAAAGAGCTAAAAGATAAAATAAATATATATATATATATATATATATATATATATATATATATAATAAAAATATTTTCAATATTTTTTATTAGCCTGGAAAATACGCGTTATTGCTGACTTTTCTCATGTTCCAAGGTATAAGTTTTGTATACCGAATAATCGAGAAAATGGTCCAGAATAGTATCAACTAAAAACTATAAAAATTTACCAAACAATCTTTCGTATGACAAGTTTATTCAAAATGCGACAAGATTTACTTCTTCATTTTGATTGTTTAGTTTGAATAAATTCGAAACAAAGAGTATCATAAAAAAAAGATACTGATGACACTCGTGACATGCAACAGTGTTTTTAATTTAACATTTTCTGGCCAGAGATACAGCGAAAAATTTTGTAAAAATACTTTAAAATTTTTTCAGAAGAAAAAATTTAAAATAATCTAACAGCAATCTTGAGAAGAAATTTTACAAATAGTTGATTTAGTTTTAATTCTAACTTATTCCGTTTATTATTTAATAAAAAAAACAAAAACATATTATGTTTTATTTGAATGCACGCCTTACACAAGAGACATTTTAAAATATAATATTCGAAAAAATGTATAACTTGAACTATTTTTTTACAAAAAAATATAAAAATTTTAATTTTGAAACATGGAAAAACAACACCATTACTTTTTTCACAATTTTTCGTAAGCGGTTATACAGTAGATCGATTTCAAAAATATGCAAAATTATTTTTGTACAAATTCTGGAGATATTAATATAAAAAGTTATTCCTAAGTACCTACGACTTTTTGCCACAGAGATCCTGAAGTGACACCAGCCCAAGCAAGAGTTCAATTTAGAGCAACGGTTCATTTAATAGCAAAGAAATAAACATAAACATTTTAAAAAATAAAATTTAAATAACCAAAATTACCCGATGAAAATCTCTCGATGAAAGAAAATATTTTCCGAGAATTACCACGAATTTTTTTTCCACGTAAGTTTTAATTTTTTTTTTTTTTAATAAAATCTTAGAGTTTTCCAGCATCTCTCCTACGTACGAGGGTATCTTGCAGTTTACAATATCCCTATGAAAGAGGGATAGAGAGTTGTAAATTATCTACGTAGCCTTCCGTTTTTTATGGATGTACCAAGCATCAAACCCCATATTCAAAACTTACGGCCTTTTCCACGATGTCGAAAGAAAATTTCTTTTGATATATAACTTATCAAAACAATATTTGAAACTTATTTTTTGTTTTCCATATAAATTGTCGAAATGAATTTTTCATTCCACATCGTGGGACAGGCCGTTAAAGTTTAGCTCCAAGGGAAGATAATAACTTTACACCCTAAACAAACTGAAATCATTAATTGCCCTTGTTTTGGCGGTACCAAAGCAGAATTTGTGAACTATAATTAGGTATCATCGGAATTGAATACGTATTTCCTATGGAAATCTTATCTAAGGATCATAACGATAACGATGTACTAGTCAGTCGGGATAAAAAAAGTCTTTGTACGTTACATCACCTTCTATAGAATGTGGCCATCAGTGCTCTGCGTCTATGACAAAAATGAAAATTAAAAGTGGCTGGATATACATATATTGATGGAAATCGTTACCGGAAGTTTTGTGCTAAGTTGCTTGAATTTTAATTGATTTTCTATTTCGGAGACAATACATTTTCTGCCATAATTTATGAACGTAAATATCTTGGAGTCTTAACGCACATAATATAATGAATAAAAGAACATTTTATCTCAATTAGTGCAAAGGGGCAGGGGTATATTTTGGATCTTTCTAATGGCTTTTAAACCAATACAAGTATTCGAGAGATCAAGCGATGGGACGACTTGGAAAATAAGTATTGTTCTAGAGCATAAAAGTGAGTTCATAGAACGATTGCAATCCCGTTCGTACTTCCAGATAAATATTTACCAATAGTGTGTCAAACCCGTACGTGTTCAAATCATTAACGAAAATTGATATCGCATTGGTTTCAAGTTGATTAAAAAATAGGAAAGATTCAATTTTGTAGATATTGCCTACTATTGTACATTGTGTTATATAAACAATTACCCTGTCCGAAGATGAAATAACTTTTACTTGTGAAGTAAACTCATAGAAAATCCACATTGACATGCCATGAAATGCAATAATTTTCATGAACAATTCTTTAATGATATTGGCAAAATGTATCCTGAAAAAGATTTTACTTTTATGGAGTGTGAGATTGTGTTTTTATTGCCACAAATTGATAAGGATACTTTAGCTATATTCCGATTTTTTGAGATGTTCATTATCTAAAAAAATAATTATGAATTTTATTCAACCCATAAAGTGTATTATTAATAAAAAAAGGAAGAAATAAAAAAAAAAAACATTTAAAAATCATATGCAAGATCCTAGAAGTTCTTCATTAATGATATTTATTAAAATCCCACATTCAATAAGGAAATTTTTATAATTCCGAGTGTTTTGATAATTTACTCATTTTCAATATTAACTTTTTTCTCATTTCACACGAAGCAACAGTATGATGAATATTTTTAATGATAATTATTTCTGACGATGCTATTTTTTTGTTAGTATTTTTCTTTTTTTTTTTTAGAAATTTGTGAGGACATCCTATTTTTTTATCTCAATACGCTTCGTGAGATTATCAAACAGTTATTGCCTTTGAAAGAAGACAACAAATTCTTTAGACTGACACATAATAAAATTAGCAACAAATAAAATAAAAATAAAAAAGTTAAATGAGATGAGCAAAGAAAAAAATCTCTTTTTAAGATATCCTGTTTGTTGTTTACCAAGTTGATTGAATGACGATCACTTTGCTTCTCATGATAATCAAGCACAAATTCGGATTTTTGCTTTTTTAGTGTTTTCATGCACAGTGGTTGTCTAGGTTTTATTACAACTGAAGATTATGTAAGATTCTAATTAACCAAAAATATTTAAAAAATATTACATGAATATAAAAATATTTTTTAATGAGGATAGACAGGATAGCTGCGGTTTAATCAAGTCTACAAATATAATATTGTTTAATAAGGTATACATTATTTGAAATTACAGAATATAAGATTTGGCCATAGTCAGTCGAAATGACTATGGCCACAGAAAATATCTAATACAATTTTTACAAAACCTCTGAGCTCTTGTCGGATTTTGTCATATGTACATTTTAATTATATAAATCTTGTTAAACCTTTTCGAAAGCTTTCACAAAGCTTTAAAGATCAAAATCCTTCCACAAAAATAACTCACTGTACCACATACAGAATTTGATCGTAGTTTTAAGTAGGATACTTTTTTTTGTTACTCTTTTAAAAATTGTTTTTTCTCTATTGTTGCTTTTACTTAAAGATATTGTTATTGTTCTGTTTCTCAGTTAAGATTTAAAAATCCTCCTCATTTATTTATTTTTTTCAGTTATTTTTTAACTTCTAAATAACAACTGAAAGCCCAAGACGGTCAAATATAATGATTTTTAAAAATATTCCATTTGTTATCTCGTAAAGACTTTGAGCGAGTAAGAAAAAATGGATTTAAATTAAAGGTAAAACAGACAAGAGTCCGAAAACAAGATACCACTCTACAGAATATCTACAAGTATTTTATGCTGCTGCTGATGATGAAGACGATTTTTTGCTAAATACTCTCATGTTTGACAAAAAGCATTAAAGTTTACTCCGTAATGGTGAAGATGATGATGTTGATGATATTAGTAGTTTTAGATGAAAGAAGAGCCACAAAACAGTATGTTGTTTATGAGAAAAAAGAGCGTGTTTGTGTCTGGGTTGTCCTTTTGCGCGACCAATAACTTGCTTAAGGTAATTCCTGGAATTTTCAAACAAAAGCCGACTTTTAGAGCAGAAATAAAGGTAAAAAATAAAAACTATATTTATATATAAAAAAACACACACACAAACAGGATTACATGCATACTTAATGGTTTTGTTGAATTTGAAGTTACACTTAGAGAAATAAATCGGTAAAAATAGAATAATATACTATTTCGAATTTTATTATAAACTGGGAAGGAAATGTTTCCTTGTTAGTTCCTTATATGGAAGAAATCTATTAGCATAACATAAAAGTATTCGAGTCTACGTTTTGAATAAGAACCTCAGAACGCGACTAACTGTTTACTTTTCATTACATTTCAAAGAGATTGATAAACAAAATATAAAACAGATACGCATGTGTATGAGATAAAGAAAATTTACTCGTGTTTTTTTACAGATCTATGTTTAGTGGAATTACTCTGTCAAATCAGGCGAATTTAATAGAGATGCACTTGCCCAGTAAAAACTTTGCTTTCCTGCTAACCTAGCAGATATAATTGGAAACAAAAATAAACTATTTATTTTTTTGCCTGAATAACTAGTTATTTTTGTTCGAGTTGTCCACAAATTCATGTAGTTATTTTTAGACTCTTCAGTGGAAGTCACTTCAGTGGAAGTAATTTTTGGGTTTTCTACTATTTTGACTTTTTTCTCTTGTACTATACTTTGAGGGCCGACCAGTGCGATGGGATCTTGTAAAATCTGATGATCTGGCTACATTAAATTGGATTTTTTACCCAGCAAAAAACTTGGTAACGACATACAGCAATATCGGCAATACCTAGATGTTGTTTTGTGTCAACAGTTAACTTTTCTCTGCATTACATGTAACTAGATGTGTAACTATTGAGCAGATTAATATTTGGAAGCATATTAGTTACTAGTTGCTAAATCATCATTTTAATTCATTATTTAGTAATAGAAGTTTTTGCTGGATATTGTTTGCCTATTTCTGCATAAGATTTATTTTATTTATGTATCTCTCATATAATTTTTCTTTCGGCTTTTGTTGTTTCCTTCTGTTTCAACTCATTGTAAAAATCTAAAAATAAAATTTTTTCCAATTGGCAACAAATTAAGTAATTTTTAAAGGTGCTTCTCCATAATTCGTGATAAAATACAAAATACTTATATCAAGATTTCTGTAGAAAAATTATAACTGAGTGAATATATTTGCCAGCTTAACAACATCCATTAAAAGAAATATTTACATTTTTCTTATTATTTATCATAATAAACATTCGTTTTTACTCATTTTTAAATAAGGAATAAGTGAATTATTTACTTATAGAGCTATGTCCTTTAATTAAAAAAAAAATAACCACCGCTATATTTCATATATATATATATATATATATATATATATATATATATATATATATATATAAATTTGATTCTCTTTTTAAATTTTGTAACTCATTTGGGAATTAAAAAAATCCCGTAATCCCGATTTCGGCAATTGTAAATCCTGAAAAAAATTATTTAAACATAAATTTGTCATAATTAAAACTAGATTTTTTAAATAAAAACAACGAAGAATAAACATGGTATAACACTCCAGCAAAGAAAAGCTTAAAAAATGATTTGAAGATAGTGTTGTCATTGTCTTAGTACTAAGAAGATTTTGACCATATTTGTCATTCGGTGAATGTTAATTTTTTTACCGTTTTTATTCAGCGCCTTTTTATAATAATATTTTTATTGTAAAATTTATCTCTATAGTTGTCCCTTTTAATTCTAAATTATGTGATCTTTCCAAAAATATTTAATATTTTAAATAAATCGGATTTTGTAAAACCTGGAAATCCCGAAAATTTCCCGTTTGGCATCCCTATATTCTATTTCCAAATATATGTATTAGTTCTTTTTTTTAATTAGCTAATTATAGCATGAATTATACATTGTTGAAAATAGGAAATCAAAAGCTCTCAATCCAGATATAATAGATTATTTGCATTCTTCTTATGTGAAAGACATTGCAATATGTAACATAATTTTTAAGAATATTCTCAATAACGTGCTTCTTAGATTTGTCTGTTTTGACATGAGTTATACATCGTTGGAAGGAGCAAATTAAGAGCTTTTATCTGAGATAAACAAAATTAATATAGCGAGGAAAATGTTAAAGTTATATTCATTATTTAAAAGCTAATACGTCCTCTACATTATATTTCTAAAATGACTTTAATAATTATTAATATCTTTCTAACCTTTCATGGTGTGTTGCAAAATGTTAAGTTCCTCAGCGATTTTAAATGAACTTAGAACCTAAGTTCATTTAAAATCCCAGCAAAAAAGGAAAGGAGCTGAAGAAGCAATTATTTTAACCTATCGTTGTCATTTTAAGAATGTTCTTATTTTATGATTCATATTCGTTGCATTTGCAGTTGTACCATTAAAGTAATTATTTTGTTATTTTTTGAATATGAAATTAATTTACATTTTTGAAAATAATAATTGAATTTAAAGCCCTCGTAGTATTGCTTAGATTTCTATTGGAAGAGAAAGTTCTTCTATTGCAATAATTCAATAAAAGAAAAAATTTTTTAGTTGAAAAATAAAATATGTAGAAAAAATTACTGAACTGAAAATAACCCAAAAAGCAGTGATGGAAAATTCAGTACTATTGTAGTTTTTTCAGTACTATTTCCCTGGTCCTACCCGTCTCATTTTCATCCTTAATTATGGAGATTGTTGAGAAAGTTAATCTTTCTTAAGATTTACGATATTTAATATTTCTGTTGTACCATTTCCCCTGATCCTATCCATCTCATCTTCATTTTTATAGACAATTGTTTTTATAGAAAATGTTTGTCATCGATAAATTTTCTTTAGAAATTATTTTTTACTGATAAAAATTGTTATCGATAAATTTTCTATAGAAAACCTTCGTATCGATAGAATTTTTGTATTAGTTGTGTGGGGGTGCTACTCCCCCTGCTATTTTATTTTTCGATAGGAGCTGGGGGAGTAGCACTCTCATACAACTAAACTAATATAATAAAGAAAAATTTTACATCTTGTAAAGAATGCTCATAAAACTTAACATCATAAAGCAAGAAAACTAAAACACTCTCATAAAATATCCATTTTTTTTTTTTTTTTTTTTTTTACTAAAAGACAAACGAATTTCTTCAATAATTTTTCAGTTTTTGAACAATTTTTTTGACAATTAAAAATTTTTGACTGAAAAATAAAAGTATTTATTAATTTCTTCCAACTGATCTCAATGGAATATAATCAATTTATTGCGTAGGTTATATTCACGTTACTCAAAAAAGGGCGATATTTCAAAGAAAAAACTAAAGTTGAAGTGCTTGATTTTAAGGAATTGATCTTAGACGACTTTTTTCTCCGTAAATTTATTTATTAATATCTTCATATTTTACTAGAATATTTAATCTGAATAAAATCATTTATTGAATTGGTATCGTTATTAATCCTTCGTTTTAAATATATACAAATTACATTCTTTGAGTTTTGCACTAAATAAAAAATAAATAACTGTCAAAAATTTGAATTTTAATACTCAGAGGGTGAAAAAGTACTATTCGAAATTTATTTTGATACCGAAAAATATTTTCATTTTCCATCCCTGACCCCAATAGTTAGTTTATCGAAAGTATTTGACATATAACCAGTCGAGAGCAGAAGAATTCGTTTCGTTGGATTTTGTTTAAGCAGCTAACACATTTTAATTGAGAATTAATCTTGAAAATACTATTAATTGTCAATCATAGTTAGGTGTATACTTCGTTGCTGTTCGTGTCACGAAAGTGCAAGGAAGCTCTGAGGAACAATCAAAGGAAGCAGATCTTTGAAGAATCTGGACAGACTGAGTATACCCCAGCAGGAAACGAAAACTGCATTACAAAATATAAATGTCAAATTTTCTTTCAGTGTGCAGTGAGTAGTTAGTTCGAAATTTGCAACCGTTTTCTAAATTACATTCAATCTTTAGTTTTTGTATGTGTGATTTAGCTAAAGATCACAAAAAAAAAAAAAATCAATTTCACATACTAAGAAGGGGAAATAAATGATAATAATAAAGAAAAAAAGATTATTTCACAAAATGTGAATAAATTGTGAAAAATAGTTAATCTGTTGCATAGTATTGTCTCTGTAATACTAATAATATTTATGTACAGATTTGTTTTTGTATCTGTATCTGTTGTCCCAAATTTAGAGACTGGTATCTTCCTCAAGAACACCAACAACAACTATAACTATACTATTACCATTATCACAGGTAAAGAAAAACATCTTATGATTTTGTATTTATTATGAAATGGTATGCGAATAACTTAAACCCAATATTTGGTTAAAGATTTATTTTATAAAAATATATTTAGTTGCAAGTGTGTGTGTGTGAGTATCTGTGTGTGCATATATATATATATATATATATATATATAACATTTTTACGGTCAACAACATTTTAAGAAATTTAAGAATTTTGAAAGATAAGAAAGAGTAATAATTTTAAATTAGGTTAAATATTTATTGTTAAAATTTTCGTTCTTCGTTTTTTCTCTCCCATTATTTTGTTGTTTTATTCTATTTTTAAGGTTTTTGAGCTTGCGTATTTCTCTTACGTTTTTACATTAAAGATTTATGAATGAAAACACAAAAGGAAAATTACAGCTGTATGTACGATTTGAGAGTTTTAATGGTATGATGTAATTTTTCGGTTTCGGTTATATTTATTTGTAATTTTATCGGAATATACAAGAAATATTTAATGAGCATGGAAAATTGATAATTTTATAATATGGTTGGTTCTGTTACAGTAGTAGTTGTATTTTTGCATATTTAATGCCGTCTTTATGGTGTTCGATACATTAAAATTAAAGTTCAAGGAAATATACAGAGGAATTTCCAAAGAATTATGTTTTAATCTTTAAATAATCACAAGTAAATTTAAAATGTTTATTACATGATTTGTGACGGTAACTATTTGTATTGTGACCTAACATTTCTATAGAATAATTTACTACAATCAAACATTAAATTTGATACTTTTTATTTCATAAGTAGCCATGCGCCATAAAAAGCCACACGTGACTTAAGCCCCCCAACTTAGTTACGATCATTTTGGAAATTGTCCTATTTTATTTCACTTGCAAACACACACGAGGATACAGAATGCAGTATTGAATTTTATTTTGTTTTTACATAATGAAAATTCATTTATTATTTTCATTTCTTTCCTTAAAAATATATTGACTATTGTCACTTTTATTTTACACTGGCGGGGTAACAAATGAAAAAAGGGACTTTGAACAAATTTAGTTAAATACGAGTTTGGCAGTTCTAGACACAATCCATTGGCGAATGTAGTAGCGGCATCAGCTTTATAGAGTTTTATTGTTTGTGAAAAGGAAATAAAAATAATATTACAAGAGAGTAGATTTGAACTCTAGTACCTCACCTCCTTTTGTTTATAGTACTCGTTCGAAATTAAAGTGACATCTGCTATTTGCGCAAGCGCAACAACACACCACACAACCAACAAATGATTCCACATGTGATTAGCTGCATACAAACACACAAATACAGAATAATAATAATAAGAAGAGCTCTGTAATAACGTGTGTGTTACACTGTAATAACTGAAAATATTGTTCTTGTTTTTATTCATAGTATAATTTGAGACTTCATGTTTTGTTTTTCTTTTATGGGTTGTTCCCCCTGTAGCAGTGAACTCTTTAATATAGTTGCTATTGTTATTCAATTGTTGTTGTTGCTGCTGCATGTAATTGTACATTACAATACATACGCTTCATGTTAATGTATTTTACATAAAATGCTAGACAGTGGTTTATTTGGAAAGATGCATGCAACAGGAATTCTCGGTTCAGATTAAATAGAAAATTTTTAATGTAATAAACATTTTTTCAGGATATTTGACGAGATGTAGGAAGCGAAATTATAATTTTTATTAGTTCAAAGGTTCGATTTCGGATTAAGTTAAAAATTCGAAATCGTTCAATATTCGCTTTAGACCACATTTTAGCCGAATACTTCTGAAACTTTTTAGATAAAAATCGAATTTTTTGTCTATACGCATTAAAGTTTTGGATTATCGATAAATTTTGTATTAAAATTTTTTTATCGATGAGTTTTCTGTATAAATATTAGTTATTAATACTTTTTTGCTTTCGATTAATTTTCTATAAAAAAAAGTTTGTTATTATTAATTTTGTAGATACATTTTCTATAGAAAATATTTGATGTCAATATATTTTTCATACAAAAAGTTTGTTTTCGATAAATTTTTAATTTAAAACTTTTGTTATGGATAAATTTCCTATAAACAGTTTTTTTATCGATCGATTTTCTATAGACAATTGTTGTTATCCATAATCGTTTTATAAAAAAAATATTGTTAGCGATAAATTTTCCATTGATAATATTTGCTATAGATAAATTTTCAATATAGAATTTATGTTATGATAAATATTCAATACAGAATTTTAAAGATCGGAAATTTATTTATAAAAAATTATTGATTTATCTATAAATTTTCTGTTTATAACATTTGTTATGGACATTTTTTTGTTTAATGTTCGTTATCGATAAATTTTCAATATGAAATGTATGTTATTCAATATAAAATTTTTAAAATCCAAAAATTTTTTCCAGTTATTAACAAGTTTTTTTATATGAATTTTTGTTATCGATAATTTTTTTTTTTATCAAATTTTTATTGTTGGAAAATGTTTTTATAGAAAATTTTGTTATTAATAAATTTTCTATAGCTAATTTTTGTTATCAATAAATTTTTATAGAAAATGTTTGTCATCGATAAATTTTCTTTATAAATTATTTGTTACTGATAAATGTTCTATTTTTGTTATCGATAAATTTTCTATAGAAAACCTTCGTATCGATAGAATTTCTGTATAAAAATAATTTAGAAAATTATTACTGATAAGTTTTCCATATATTGTTAGTCATCGATAATTTTTTGTTGTGGGTAAATATTATACACTGAAAATGGTAATTTCAACAAATGCATTGAATGATTTTTTCAAAGATAACATTCATTAAAATCCAACAAAAAATTCAGCGCACTTATAAACAGTAAATTTAAACCATTCGTTAAATTTACTTCTTAATAAAATAAGTATCAGTTCAATGATTCAATGCATTGGTTCGTTGATTTATAAATATAGTATACATAACAACAGTGATTCAACGTATAATTCGTTGATTCAAAGTACTAATATTTTGATGTAAAAAAAGAAACATTACTCAACAAATAAGTACATTAAATCAAAGAAATATTTCGTTAAATTATGTTAAAATAATCGTAGTCATTCATTGCTTTCTAACGGGAAATATAGTAAAAAAAAACGTATTTATCGCTTAACAAGTAATGATGATGATGCATTTTAAACAAAATTGTAATAAAAACAAAAATAATAAGTTAATAACTAATTAATTATTGAAATCATAAATATATATTTATTCACACAGCAAAACTTGTGTAGCAAAAATGAATACATCGAATTAAAAGAATTACTCAAAAGCTGGAATTTGGACATTTGCGAGATTTCTTAACATGTAAGTACATATAATAATGTTTATTATTTTAAACAGGTTTTAAAATATTATATTTAACTTATATTTATGTAGATAAAACAATTAAGAAGCAGAGGAATTGTGTTATTAGCAAGATTGGAAACCGAAACGAATAACGGTATCGATGATGGTATTTTAAATTATATACCAGTACCGAAACTAAAATGCCGGTATATTCCACACATAGCAAAAACATTAAAAAGTTAAATCTTTTATTTAATTAAATTTCATTAAATAAAACTCTGAATTGCGTATTTTTATATCACTTTAAAACACAAACATTTTTTACGGTTTTGTTTTTGTGGCGATTCAAAGTTCAATTTTTTCTGATTTTTTAAATACATGAAATTTAACACTATATACCTTCGAACCTTCACAGATAAAACTTTATAATTTTTCCCTAATAGTTTAAATGGCGTAGCTATCTGCTAACATATTGCCAGGTCGTTCATTTCAGAAGATGCCTCCTTCATAAATCATCCACTCGATTAATACCTTCGTATAAGAAATTCACTTCCCCGAGTCCAATGGTCTTCACCGATAGAGTACTCCACCAGTATTTCAATCTAAAAGTAGGTTGAAATCTAATGTATGTGAAAAATGTAAATGCCTCGAAAAACTGTAACGCGGAGCAGTTAGACGAGTATAAGACTCAAAATTCTCGAAGGCTAAACAACAAAAACCCGTCTGACTGTTGTTCCCCTACCCAGAACTACTTTACGACTCGTATGATGAATGTATCAGAATTCCACTATAAAAATGTGTGGACACTATTATTTTAATAAATAAATTTAAATTTATAAAGGAGGGATAAGAATGGGCAGTTCGTGAAAATTTGTTAACATTTTTGAGACTCCACGTGCAGGATAGCGTAACAGAAAATTAACGTCCACATTTAAAGGATATATAAATGCTGTTTGGATCTTATTAAAGATGATCCTGGCAGTAACTTTCCGAACAAAACGTTTCAATCTCTCAGAGAATATTAAGAAAAGAACCAAATATAAATGATATAGAAAAAGAAGCCAGAATAACTTAACAGTTTTTAAGCCTAATATAAGTAGTTAAAATGTAATGCGTAAAAGTTGTTAAAAAAAGATCAAAATTAAAGTTCATTGTCTCATAAAACATAAACAATATGTGTCCGACTAACTTTTGGGAAAGTTCGGACAAATGCGAGTATTCACAAATTTACTCTCTCAAATCGTAAAAAGTTCTTAAAAAGGGGGGAACGCAAAAAAAAATATAATAAAAATAAATAAATTGTGTCCCAAAAACATTTCAGAATGAGGTTTTTCTGTTTTGAGCGCATTTGGATGATTTTGGGTAACTTCGGCAAGTTCCTCGAACATACCTACTACATCTAGCACGATGGATATGAATTATGTAAAATTATTTGTGATTTTCTCTAAAAAAAAAAAAAAAAAAAAAAACAACATCTTTTTGGTCGAAATATAAGGTGCGTGGCGAAACTATAATATCATTTTTTTTTTTTTTGCTCCGTGTACAAAAAAGTTCAATGGATATTTGATCGTACTGCTAGATAAAATACTTATTAATAAGGTGTTCTATCAAGGTGTTCCTACGTACGCCGTTTGGTATAATATATTTGACATTTGATCTTTTTATACACAAAAACGCTGAAAACGTGTACTTTCCAATGAGTCGAAATTATAATGTCAGTCCATTTTTTGTTTTTTTTTTTTTTTAAATCACATTTATAGCAATTTATTCATTGACCGTTTTTGTTTATTGATTTATAGAAGTGATTAGAAAGCGAATTATTTTAATTCCAGAAATGTTTCTAAAAATTCATTCCGCCCAGCATTAAAAATTTCCACTTTTGCCTATCCAACTGAATTATACGGTCATTTTCCAGGACAAATAAATAAATAAAATTAAATTAACATTCAAAGTAGAAAAACGTTCTGACTCTTCTATAGCAGAAACTCAAAACCGGTCTAAGTACATCCTACTACCAATGGTTTTAACCCCTTTTTGCTGAAAATTGCACATTTTTGGAGATATTGCGCATAGAATGGTAAAGAAAGAGTTGGTAACTCTTGCTTTTATTCCAGACTATCCATTTAAGTTAAAGGGAATGTTAAAAGTAAACTCCTTGGGAATTTCCACAAAATTTTAACTTTTTAAATATAAATCGATTCCTCTCAAAGCCTGACGGGTTATTGGAACCAGCACGGTTCATTTTTTATTTAAATAAAAAGTGAACTTCTTAATGATAATTTAGACATTTTTTAACGAAGTATTCTCGAAATTGTTACCTCGTACCACTTATCTGAAAGGACGTTTTCGAGTTAATCTCAAATGGGTGCCACTCTAAGGTAGCGCGTTTCAATAAAATTATAATCCTAAATACCAGCGATAGTTTCTAATCACTTTATGCCACGTCTGGGTACAAAAACGCTAAAAACATTTAATTTTTCTGTCAGAAAAGAGTAAAAACTATTGGTAGTAGACCCATTGAAGCATGGTTTGATGAACCTGGAGTATCCGTTATGCAATATTCGGAACGTTTTTCAAATTCTCAATGTTAATTTAATTTTGTTTTGATCATTTTAGGATTGTTCGTGCACTCATATACTGGAAAAAGTGGAAATTTTTAAAACTGGGCGGGATAATTGCTAGGAAAACTTCTGGAATTAAAATAATTAACTTCCTAATCACTTCTATAAATCAAGAAATAAAAATGGTCAAGGAATAAATTGGAAAAAATGTAGTTTTAATGGAAAAAATGGGCTGACGTTATAATTTTGACTCATTGGAAAGTGAACATTTTCAATGCTTTTGTATAGAAAAACATCAAATGTCAAATTAATGATACCAAACGGTGCATGTACAAACACCTTACAGTAATAAATATTTCAGTTAGCAGAACCATCAAATGCCCCTTGAACTTGTTCATACAGTGAATAAATAAAAGTGACCTTATAATTTTGCCGCGTATCTTATTAAGTGCTTTATTTTTAATCGCTGCTAAAGAACTGACGATACATTTTTATTTATTTATTTATTTTTAAATATTTTTCCTTTATTAAGCTGATCTATACAGATCGCTTTAGGAAATCTATTCGAACAAAGATACAAACAATAAAAGAACTTTAAAAACAAGATTCCATAAATATTACATTAAATAAATTCTTATTATTAAAAATGATTTCATCTTTCTTAAAGCAAATAAATTATATGAGAAATAATTTTTACAAAACATATTACATAGAAAATACCGAATCTAAAATACCGATTGAGGGAAACAGTATCTGAATACCGGTATTTTTAAAATATAATAATTACGGTGACAATATCGGTTATGGTAACTCATTTTAAACAGTATTTAATCGGCATCGGTATTCATAACGGTTTTCAACATAGGTTATTGGCCTCAAATCCGAGGTTTTCAAAAAATATCGTGAATGCAAAAACCAAGATGTTTTCTATTCGTAAGTATTCATACTTACAGTAGCTCACAGCTTATTACGTGTTTTGTATTTCCAATGCAATTTGATATTTACATATCATTACAATAAAACAACCTCATAATGATTCATTAATTAACAAAATTAGGAACATTATCATAATATAAAGAAAAAAAAAATAGTCTCACAGCTTAATTCGTGTTTAAATTTTAACATAATTGGAAGTAAAGACTTTTATTCCAAAAATAAACATTTTAATAAAATGTAGTAATAAACAATTTATTAATGATGTTTAGAAGTTGTAAAGTATTTATCAGTAGCATTTTTAACATGGATCGCCCACAGGGTTTGGGGTCCGGGAATTTCCGTCAAAATAATCTTGGGAATTCATGGGATTTTTTTTTTTAAAATATTCCAGGAAAAACGGGAAATTAAATATTCTCATAATTTTAAAATTCTATAGGAAACATTTTGCTATTTTTAATACCTTATATCAATGAAAGATTGACGTTACTCTAAACATGGCACATAATATGACTAGAGGAACGTTAATGTTGTATGAATTAAGTTTTTGACTATTGAATTAGGTTGTTTTCTATCAGATATCTATTTATTTGCTTATGAAATTTTAAATCAACTTTATTTTTTTTATCATGTTCAAATTTTTGATACTTTAGTTTTACTATAGATTTGTTGAAATGAATATTAAATAAGTCGAACTTTAAAAATACTCACTATTATAAAAAAAAAAAAAAAAAAAATACTTGATTGGGAGATTTTTCATTATAACACAATATTTTCTTTTGAAACAGCGTCTCTTATCCAAGCAATTGATATGTCAATGTTAGATGTAAATGTTATAACTCCAAAATACTTATAAAAAAAAAAAAAAAAAAAAAAACTATCTCATGTTGTATTCATACGTATATAAGATGATTTTAGTCAGATTTCTGAACACCATGATTGATCTGAAGAACATTGTTCCGAACCAATTTTTAGTATTTCCAGATTTATGTTTAATTTATTAAGAATTAGTAAAAACAAAAATAATGTAAGTTAGAGAAATAAAGTGAAAATAAACGGCAAGGTATTTATAATGAAATTTATGCAATAGATTACTGGATATTTTTAAAATATAAAAATCTGAGATACAATTTTTAACACAAATTACGAAAGGTACTAATTTTATTTGTATAGAATATTTAACATTTTCGTTTAATCTAAGAAATGGCCTTATACTTTTATATTATTTAATTTTTCGTTAATTTAGTATGATTTATAATGTTTCGTTTTGTTTTATTTAATAAAAAAATAATAAAATAATTTTCTCTAGAAGAAATCATGGCCTCTTTTTCTTAAACAAAAGTTTTAAAAAATTCCCAGGAAATTAATTTTTTCGTTCTCATTTCCCGGGAAAAGAAAAGTTGCGGGAAACCCCAAACCCTAGTCATCCAACATCTATAGAGAAGCGTGAATTTGTTTCTACGCATTTAAAAAATGGTAAAACACAAAAGCCAATTACCGAAAACGTTAACTTGAGCTAATATACAATTCGGTATACTATCCAACGATATGCTCTCGAGGGTAAAGAACTGCATCGACGAAATCTACGAGGTACATTCAAGTAAGCACACGAAATAAGCTGTGAACCATTGTATATCAAATATTTTAAATTAATTCTTATTAAAAATATATTACAGATTGATGCTACATCCGGCAATTGTTAGAGAATTCTTTAAAACTTTCCGGAATATTTCATGAAAATAAGGGAATCTCTACAGACAAAAAATAGTGTGAAAAGTTCTAATTTAAAAAAATTTTAACTCATTTGAACGAATTTTAGCAATTTTGTTTATTAACGAATAAATAAAACTATTTTTTTTTTTTTTTTTTTTTTTTTTTTTGTTTCGTTCAGTACAATGCTATTGATATAATAATGTGGTGTATACATGGACATTCCATACCATCATTGAGCAATATAAAGGATAAAGAGAAGTATTTTGTAAAATAAATAAAAAAGCAAACAGGAAATTCACGATCATATCTTTATCAAGTAAACCTAAATGTGTTCCGCCCATCATTTTAGCCATTGGTACCATGGTCACGAAATCACTTTTTTTTTTGTTTATTTCGATTACACAGTAAAATGTAATATAAACACTCTTTTATATTTTGACATTTATATTAATTATTTATAGAGAATTGTATTTAATTTTTACTTACATATATGTATTAACTGAATGTAATAAATTTTAATCATTTAATTTGAAATAAATTGAATACCAAAAGTACAGAACAGGCCTATTATTATGGTACATTTTCAATGTATAGTTTTATTGGAACAACGGATGAGTTCATTGAAATGAACGTACTGTTCATTGGAATTGTTTATTTTATTCAAAGATCGTGCTCATTAAAACAACGTACGAATAAATTGAATCAACGAACTTGAAAGTTGAATTTTAATGTTAACGTATGGCAATATTTTGTTTTAACGTACCTGTAGGTCAAAGTTAGAGAACAAATTCATTGAAACAATGAACTGTTTCATTATATTTATTATTTTTGATTCAAAAATTTTTTTTTATCAACATATTTCCGATATCAATTTTTTATTATCGTTAAATTTTCTATAGACAATTGTTGTTATCTACAATCGTTTTATAAAAACATATTTTTAGCTATAAATTTTTTATTGATATTTCTTATCGATAAATTTTCCTTTTACAATTTTTATTATCAATAAATTTCCGAGATAAAAAATTTTTGTTATCGACAAATTTTTCATAGAATTGTTGTTATCCATAATTTTTTTTATAGGGAATTATAGTTATCCATCAATTTTCTTTAGAAATTGTTTGTTACTGAACAATTTTTTATAGAAAATTATTGTTAGCTATAAATTTTCCATTGAAAATATTTGTTATAAATTTGTTATAAATATAAAATTTTTGTTATGGATAAATTTTTTTTTAATTTTTGTTATCGATAATTTCTATTATTATATTCTCGTTTAAAAATTCGATAAATTTTCTATATACATTTTTATTATCAGTAATTTTTCAATAGAAAATGTTTGTTAATAATTTTTTAAAGAAATTTTTTGTTTTCGAAAATTTGTTTCATAAAATATTTTAAACACTTGAGCTCCAATTTTAAATTACACATCTGTGACCAAAAGGAAAAACTACATAACTTAAGTTATGTCGTTTTCCGTTTTTTTTTTTTAATTTTTAGAAATTTTTTACAAAAATCTGTCGATTACTTTAGGAGATAGTGTTCTGCATAACAACATAATTCGTTTGATTTTACTTTTTTCGAAATGTAAAAATTATATTTCCTATATTAACATCTATAATCTATAGTCTATAGTAACAAAATTTTCAGCGCTCGAGCACTGACAACTTTGTCTTGACATCGCTTGAGAAAAGGTGCCATTTTGATTTTTGTCGGTTCTTTTTACATGGTTTATTATGATATACGTTTACCCATATACTTGATAGAGATAAAAAAATTATCTGCAATTCTGGCAAAAACTTGACGTTTGTTTTGATAAAAATGTCTCTAGTATAGACTCGATGTAAAATTTATGATTGAATTTAATATACTTATTTGAAATATGAAGTTTTTTAAAACATAAATATTATTTTCATAGTTTTTTGGGAAACGGAATAAGTATATAATTTAATATATTCAAGATATATATTAATATTCCATTTTTAAAACTTTTGAAATTTTGATTTTTATACCACTGTGCAGTAAACTAACTTCTCGAACATGCATAGTAATGCATTTACGATTATAAGTAATGGCACCCCAGTTAACTACGACAATTTAGAGAAAAATTACCTTTACCTTGAAAGTTTTAAAATTGTGTTTCATTTACTTTTTTTTTATATAAAAAATAAAAAGCAACAGAAACAATAATAACAATTCTGTCGGTCTGTTTCCATTTGCTTGCATATGCCAATTTTGTATTATTTAGTTTAAATATTTTTCGAAAAAAAAAGAAAAATAAATAAATAAATAAATAAAAATAAAAACAACAATAATGGGTTCTGGTATTTCTGCAAGCATTTTTTCGATCGCTCGTTCGTTCACTGCCCTCAATTTTAGTTTCTCAATATTTCAATATTTTTTTTATTGTTTTTAAAGCATTTGTTGTTGCAATAATATTGTTATAGCGTAATTTTACTAAATTTATTTTATTTTATTAAGGGGTTTAAATTATTTTATTTTAAGGGTTGTCTATTATAGGTTTTTTTTTTTTTCATTGGTTCTTAATGTAAGAAGGAACTGTTGCAAATATGTTTAAGGGTGAATGTTAAACAAGTGTTGATAAAGAAACGATATATTTCATCAAATAACAAATTTTTAATTTGGCACATGTCAATCTAAGGATATCGAATTTACAACTTACAAAACTTGTTTCTCGTGTTTCATATAAAATTATACATAACAATTACTTAGAAATCTTTTATTCTTTTCGTTTTATATTAAAAACACAAATCTCAAACTGTTAAAAAAAAAAATATTGATCTAAATTTGTTTTCCAAGAAATTTTAAAATAAAATATATTTTAGAAATATATTGTTAGAAAATTTTTACATTTCTTGTTATTATTTGATTATATTTGCCGGTATTAACTAATTTGTATATAAAATGAAAATATTGTTATTTTATTGTATTCATAGCTATTTTTTTCGTTTCGTCCTTTTCTTTGTATTTCAATGGGTGCTTTTTTTTCATATATTTCATTTGAAAATATCCAGCTGTTCATTTTCTTGTATAGAATCAAATTCAACACGACAACAGTTAAAGATTTGTACATTTATTACGAAATGGGACATCTGTTTGATTTTTATTTCACTTTAATTCGAACTGATCTATTTACAGTGAGACATTCAACAAATATCATAGAATGTTGAATGTTAGACAATTTATAATAAAGTGAAATTTTGCAAAACTCTTTAATTGTTGAATTAGTTTGGTTTATTTAAGATTTGTTGGACACTGTATATGTCTTAAAACTGGAATTTTTAAAGTGATTTGTCATTGTTTGTATCATGTAATAGAACAAAGTTGTATATTTATATATTCAAATTAGTTGTATTCTAAGGAATTATATTCCTTTTAAAACAAGTACCGAAATTATGCTAAGCTATACAAACATGTCAAAATTTCAAATTATTTTTCTGTTTTCTTTTTTTTTTTTAAACTATTTATAAGTGTTAGATTTTAAATTACACTTTTAATAGAAAATATATAGATAACACAAATTTTCTATAGAAAAATTTTCAATAACGTGTATACATATATGGAAAATTGATCGATAAAAAAAATTTTTTTAGACAAATTATCGATAAAAAAGATTTTCTATAAAAAAAATGATCGATGACAAAAATATTCTATAGAAAATATTTCGATCTCTATTATTTTCCATGAAAAATTTATCGATAAAAAATTTATATAGAAAAATTATCGATAAAAAATTTTCAATAAAAAGTGATCGATAACAAAGATTTTTCTTTAGAAAATTTATAGATAAAAAACATTTCCTATAGAAAATTTTATATGGAAAATTAACCGATAACAACATTATGTAGAAAATTGATCGATAACAAAATATTTCTATAGAAAATTGGTCGATAACAAAATTCTTCTATAGAAATCTTATCAAAT
Organism: Protocalliphora azurea; assembly: GCA_932274085.1. Taxonomy (NCBI): domain Eukaryota; kingdom Metazoa; phylum Arthropoda; class Insecta; order Diptera; family Calliphoridae; genus Protocalliphora; species Protocalliphora azurea. Next base: position 66,771,262 of record OW026519.1, read on the forward strand.
AACAAATATTTTTAAACTCTAGATCTTCATAGGTGTTTGGGTTATTATGAGTCTGTGCTGATGTTGGTAACGCATAGAAAAAATTATCGGACCACCACCTTAAAGTATACATGTATAAAGAATCACTTCCTGAGCCGTTTTATCGATATCCGTCTGTCCGTCTGACAATTTGATCAACGAAATTTTGCACATGATCTTCTATTGGGTCAAGGACGAAACTTATTGAAATTGGTTATGATTGGTCCATTATTTCACCCCCATATAAAAGTTGTCCCGGAATAGAGGTTTAACGACCATAAATGCCTTAAAAATATCGATATTTTAATAAAATTCGGTACAAGTAAGTTTTATATAAGTATTCACATTTGTGCCAAATTGACCACAAGCCCCCTCTTCCGAAAATTACTTTAACATGCATATATTCCATACAAATGTTAGTATCAAGTTAATATTTGACAAAAATAAGTTTTGCATAACTACAGTGTCAAATTTTATAAGAATCGTCCTATAATTGACCATAGCTTCCATACAAGGCCCACGTTAGGAAAATATCTTAAAGTACATAAATCCTATATAAATGTTAGTAACAACATGTATATGTATGTTTTATAAAAATTTGCATTACATTTAATGCAAGTATCGGTACGCATTTGGCCACAGGTCCCATATAAGACCCCTCCCCGAATTATTAAGCACATGCACAATGGTATGGGTATCATATATGCCTGATCGACTACACCTTTCTTATCTGTCTATAAAAAAATTTCGAACGTTTTTAGAATATATTCTGAGTAAACAAAATTTTCTATATAAAATTTTTCTGCAATTTTATTTTTTTTTACAAAAACTTCATCGTTAACAAAGATTTTCTATAGAATTGATATCAAACTGATTTATCGTCGATAACTAACACCAACAAAATAAAAATTTTTCGGTAGAAAATTTATCAATATCTTTCGATAACAAAAAATTATGGACAAATATTATTCGACATAAATTGATCAATAATAAAAAATTTCCATATTAAATTTATCGATAACAAAAAATGTCTTTAGAAAATTTACAAAAAAATGTTTGTATAGAAAATTTATAGACAACAAAAAGTTTCTGTAGAAATGATAATATGAATATTTTATCGATAACAAATATTCTTTATAAAATAAAATAAATATATATAAAATTCATGGAAAATACTTCTTTAGAACAATTAGCAATAACAACAATTTTCTATAGAATATTTACCGAAAGAAAGTTTTATTAAAATAATTACAAACAAGAAGATTATTAAATTATTAAGAAAATTTTATGAAAAAAAAGAAAAAAATGTACAAAACACATTTATTAAAGATGCTTTACCGATAATAATTACTTATGTTTCAGGAGCGCATATTAGTAAATACACTTTTCATCGACAGTAACAATTCGATGAAGAAACGATTTCGTTTTGTGGGGCTGAACATTCAAAATCGCCTTTCGACGTCTCTTTAGTTCGTGTGGTACCCATTTTCCTTGCTTTTGTTTGAATCTAAGTGTTTCAATAACCTGGAAATTCTTTTTAATCTAGTACTAATGATTATGTAAGCATTCCTTGCATTTGACACGAGTCTTGATCGAGCAAAGCATCCAATTCCTTATCTTCAAACTTTTTTCGCACATCGAAATTGCAACTTTTAAATAGACTAAACCACTTACGACAAGTTGTCTCAGTTAAAGTACCAAATACGATGGCCTTCCGCATCAGCTTTCTTCCAAAAAAAAGGAAATCTTCCTAATCAAACTTCAATTCCACGGAAAATAGTCACGAGCCTTCAATCGACTTCCGACAAAAAAAAAACCTTATTAATTTATACACTATTTAGACCTCTTCGCAGACCCCTTAAAACGATTCTTGGAGCACTATATGTGAACGGACCCTCGTTAGGGAAACACTGGATTACAACATTTCAAAATTGCCATGATAAGGAAAGTCCTGGTCTGGCGAAAAAGGTTGAAAATAAAAAAAATTGGCTTTGTTAAATTAACACTCGTGTCAACACAAAAAGTGTTTGCAGAATCATTAGGAGTAGATTAAGCAACAATTTTCATATGCTTGGAGGAACTTGACTCATTTAAAACAAATGAAATTGGCTTCCACACAGTCTGAAGCCAAGAGGCTTCGAAAGATAATTTTGCACGTGCGAAATGATTTTTCAGCGCCACAAAACATGCTTGTTTCGGCATCGAATTGTTACAAGCAATGAAAAGTAGATCTACTATGATAATTCAAAGCAACACTAAAGCTGAATATCCATGATCCGTATTTGGTGGAATCAGAAAGGTGTCAACTATTATGAGCTTTTAAAACAATTCATACGTTTGAAGATAGCATTGAAGGAAAAAACGGCCAAAATATTCGACCAGACACGAGTTCATAATTCTCCATCATAACAATGCTCGGCCTCATATTTCGCGACCAGTTACAAATATTTGGAAAACAGTGCGTAGCTAAGACATTGCCCCTTCTGAAATTTTTATTGTACTGCTAATTATAGTTATTTTATATATTTTTGATAATATAAATTAAAAATCTAATTTTTCCGATACTAATCAAGTAATATATTAATTATAACACATTAATTTTAACGGCTGAGGTATTATATTCCTACTTTTAAACAAATTAAAACATGCAGATCAAATTAGTGATACTGTACTTTCTTTGCTACTACAATCAGCAAAAGTGTGAAAAATAATTTGAAATTGTATAAAACTAATAATTAAGCCACTTATACAATATTCTTGCAGAATAAAATGTGTAAGTGATGTGATAAAATCTTGCAACTCTCTTTAACAAATGAATACAAAAACAAAAACTCAGGATATCAATTTTAAAAGGAGTATTTTTAAAATGGTATTATTTTATTTTTCCTTTTAGTTTAAAACTTATTTTGTAACAAACCCTTAATTACCAGCGTGAGATTAAAATCAGAGTAGACATTCATCCAAAAATGTAACCCCCTTCTTTCAAAACGTTACACTAATTAAAGGTCCTGGCACGGTGTGTCTACAAAACACTACTTGTATAACAAATTTTGAATCCTTGTAAATCTTTGAAAATTTTTGTTTTGTAACAAAAATAAGGTTAATGCAACATAGCGTGTGTTAAATTTAATGTACAAACACATGCACGCACATTTAAAGATCCCTTTTTTTTAAATATTCTTAATATTTAGTTGACAAAACAGTTCATATCTTTGAGTTTTATTTTTTTTTTTTTTTTATTGATTTGGGATTAATAATGATTAAAAATAATGCTTAAATTGAATGCTGTGTGTTTATTTTAATATAATATTAAGAAACGTGACTTTTTTTAAATTTCCGATTTTCCCATTGCCATCATTTCAAATTGAGTGAAATTATAAAAAAATGTCAGATCCATTAAATCTAGAGACATATTATGTTGTATGTTATATTGTGTAAACAATTGTACAATGTTTATAAGACATTATAAATTAACTGAATAAGACTCAATTTCAATTTGGCAAATTTTGGAAAATTTTGCAGAATAAAATGTGTAACCCTAAAACGGGGTGAAACAATCTGGCGAACTCAACTAATTCGTATAAAAAGACCATTGAGCGAAAAAGGGCCAGAATATGCTAGCATATCCATAACAACTCATGTTGCGCGACCAATTAAATACCATTTGGAAAAAAGTAGTTTAGTTTAGTTTTTCTCCACTCGCCGTATTGCCCCTTCTGACTACTATTTTTTCGTTCTATTCGGAATGCCGTAGATAAAATACGCTTCACTTTAGAACAAGGTATTCTAGATTGTAGCATGTTGCTTGCATGGCATGCAGCAACTAACATACTGCACTAATATTTAGAGCTAACATACTGCAAATAACATACTACAATAATTAAAGAGAGCAATATTCCCTGTCCCCGTGCTCCCTTATTATTTTGCGCAATCTAGTTCAGCCTGGTCGTAGGCAGTGTTGACATTTTAGCATTTTTTCTGCTAGGTTTAGTAGAATGGTTTATCAAATTGCATATTTATTTTGAAAAATTATGCTGAATGCTTTTTAGCATAATCGACTTACTGAAAACATATTTTTAGCATAATTTTCAACACATACACTTAATTTCTGGCGTCGCACTGTACTAAAACTTGCGCTTAATTCAAATTTAAAATTTAGAAATTCGCAGTACAATTTGATATTTCGTAAAACTAGATAAAGATAAATTTTGTAAAACTACGAAACGTGTCAAGGCAACTGTTTTACGGTTCATACTCTTTTTGTAGTTTATGGTTGAACTTAAAATTTTTATTCTGTTTTTATAAAAAAAGAGAAGAATTAAAATAACTTGTAATAAATCTATAAGAAGAAAAATATTGTAATTTAATTTTCAAATTTAGGTATTTGTAAATATATCATATAAAGATATCTTAAGTTAATTTAATTTAAAAAGATTGTAAAATTATATTAATTTTGTTAAATATTTTTTGTTTTAGTTGTGACTTCAGCGGAATTCAGATAATCTTACAAAAAAAAAAAAAAAAAAAAAAGAAAAAAAAAACTGCAACTTTTTGCGTCCCTTTCAAATATTTGTTTTTTTCTGAATATTTTAAATTGCTAGACCGATTTTGATGAAACTTGTAACATCGATAGAGGAGGAGTTAGGCTTTCAGAATATTGTCATCTGGAGTGTGTAACTGAAGCATAGACGGCGATACAGTGGGTCAAATTTGACCCCCTCCAGTGTGAAAAACATAATTGCACTTTTTTAAATATAGTAAAATTTTCCATATTATTTTTAAAAGTGCAATTTTGAACGTGCACACTACATCCAGCAGTAGTCGAAAATAGTAAATTTTTGAAGTTAATTTTTTGATTATGTAAAAGAATTTGATTGATGTTTTTGCACTATTTCGCATTAAATTAGATAGAACAATATATTCCTAAAGTTCTTGCAAATAATTGGGACAACCTTACCAGTGGGTTGTCACTGGCTACTCGAGCCATTTATCTGGAAAAAAAATTATCATACAGTAAAGTTATATATGAACTATTGGCGAAAAATTGAGCAGTTTCTGGGAATATAAGGTAGAAAAAAACCTGAAACCTATATGTTTCCTTTCATTTGAAATTTTTTTACTCGAAACATTCGAAATACTCTGCTCCAGAACTTGTTAGACTTGCAAGTTTTAGTCAGAATTTACAGGAAAGAGTTCTCATACGAAGAATTTATGCTTATTTTGGTATTTTTCTGACAATTTCAGACTAAAACTTGTACAGAGGTATTATATATTATTTTAAAATTTATGTGCAATTTTGTTATACTAAAACAAAAAAAAAAAAAAAAAAAAAAAAAAAAAAAATGGAAATAAAGTCAGGAACATATTTTGTAAACTTGAATCCGAATATTTTCGAAACGGTTGTAGGTATCAGAATATATATATATAACATTTTTTTGGTTCATAAAATTATAAGTCCTTCAAATAGTTTGACGCCCCCTAAATTTTAGTATTAAGAAAATAAAATATTTTCATTTCACATCAATATTAATGTCATTTATACTTCGTGGTAGTTGTCAGCAAGTGAAATGTATTTGGGGAAGAATGTCGGCTACGGTATAAATGATTTTTCAATTAAGATGATAATTTAATTAAGATGATTTTTTATAGTTTAATTTCCATGATCTAATGTCAAATCTGGTTGGAAAAAATGCGAAACAAAATTTAAAAATTTGGTGAACATTTTAAAGTGTATTAAATTTTTGCATTTTAAAATTTTTCAAATTTTAAATTTTTTAAAAATTCTGTTTACGCGATATTTTGGGCAATTTCTGTAAAAGCGCTATTTGTCAGTAGCGAAAAACATAGATTTTGCAAACATTTACGCCAATTATATGTAACTTTGTGATGATGGTATCCAATGTGTGGTTTCCTGACACCAACTAGTTATTCTTAAACTGTGTTTCAGACCCTTTTGAAATTTTGGTTTTATCGCGGACCCCTTGCCATATTTGATTTTTAGTATAGTAAAAATGAAAAATAGTAAAAAGTCAAAAGGAATTTATTTTAAATAAAATTGCGTTACAAAAATTAATTTATTTATTAAATATAAAAGCTATGAACCTTTTAAAGATCATTAACAATCTTTGTTTTTACAAACTTTTTAATATTGGGAGAAATTTCTGACAAAGCACATCTTACTTCATTTTCCACATCCAAAAGTGATATAAATTTGGATTTTAGGAACTGTAGGGCAGAAAACTAGTTTTGCACGTTAAATTTTGTAATATCTAAAGTAAAAAAAGTCAACCAATATATTTTCAAAGTCCGCTTTGGCACACGAATTGAATTATTTTTTAGTTCTATTGCCTATTCTTAAAAAATTATTGGATATGTCATCAAATAGCAATGTTGAGTGGATTATGAAGTAAACAGCTTTGGCAAGAATCGGTTTTAAGCTTCGGATAATATCGGAAAAGTTTGTCGTAAATTGTATATTATTATACTTTGAACATCAGATGAATTCAAAATATCATTCAGTAGTGGAAATGAGAAGAATTTTGGTGGAGGGTATTAAAGATGTCTCTTCCATAAAGAAATTTTGCACATAAAATTACTTATTGAATCAAATTCCTTTAATATATCAAGTAAAAACTTTGCTTTCCTGCTAACCTAACAGATATAATTGGAAACAAAAATAAACTACTTATTTTTTGCCTCAATAACTAGTTATTTTTGTTCGAGTTGTCCACAAATTCATGTAGTTATTTTTAGACTCTAGGGATACTCAAAAATATGTACCTAAACGAAAATAAAAATAAAAAAAAAACAAAAAAATTTTGCCGTTAGTGAGATTTGAACTTGGGCACAAATTAATAATTTGTTTCTAATGACTAACGTCTTACTCAGTACACCATCTCGCGTTTAATTTTCTAAGTGACAAAAACTTTTTTAGTATAAATATATGTTTTTAGGCATTTTGTTATAAAAAACTAACAGTATCAGAATGGGGTTTAACCAACAATCTTCTAGTTGTTAATCCAGCGCTCTAGCCAACTAAACCACGTGATTGCAATATTTCTGTGCTATTATACTATTGAGTACTTGTTTATGTAATATAGAGTAGGCAAATAATAATGACGCCTCATTACCAAGAAACTGCTTTAATAAGTAGTTGCAATTACCGAAAACCAAAAAGTTTTTGCTGGGTATCTACTCGTCTACATTATAATTTAATGTTAAGATTATTTAACGTCTCGAAAAATTTAGAGATATAAGCAAAGTAATATATTATAATAATTTTCCGAATTTTTTTTATAAAGATCTTCATTTTTGTATAATAAATAAATGTTTACTTCTGTCTTTAATTCGTATAATCTCTCCAGCATATTTCCCTTCGAAATCCAACGGGCATTGATATGAAGTAGTAATATCTTATGTTCTGCATTTAAATCGACACACAGGACTTTGAGAATTCTATTTCTTATATAAAATTTTAAGAGCACTTTTAAATATATTAGGTAAGGTTTTCACAGCAAGCACTTGTCAGTGGATTGCAAACTAGATTTAAGTGATTTAAATTGATGCGTCTCCATCTGTACATCTATTGAAGTCGTATACAAGGGTTTAGTAAACAATAATTCTGTCTTTATTACACTTTCTAAAATAAAATGAAAGTTGACTTAAATTAGAAACATCAGTCGTTTTATTATATTGCAGGACATCAATTATTTTTTCCAGAGTTATCTGCCAGAAGGATCTCTTAACTTTTTCTAACACTTTATCTCCACCGACAGCAAAACAAGGCTTTATAAAAAGTTCACCAATTGGGTGTGGTTTTTTTCATTTTGCTATTAGCATTGATATATTGTATAAAGCTTCAATAGATTTTTCCCCTTCCAAATGACAGGCAACTGTCGAATCCTGCTTTGACATAGTTATAAAAGGTGATTCAAGTATAGATACTTTTTTCAATAGCCTTTTATTTCGTGCACTTCGCTCGACTTATGGTAAACATAATCGGCATACTGAGCGTACTATTCGCAACACCATCACCCATTTTGAGACCCAGCATTCATTATTGAATAATATTCGACCAAATAGACCACGTCCAGCACGCTGTGAAGAAAATATAGCGGCCGTAGCTGAGAGTGTACACGAAGAACGTGGAGAGTCGATTCGGCGCCGGTCGCAGCAACTCGGACTGACATATGGAACGACTTGGCGCATTTTACATCGAGATCTTAAATTGAAAGCACAAACTAGAGCTTGTACATCAACTGAAGCCGCTCGACCTTCCCAAGCGACATCGCTTCGCTCTAGGTTCTCTTAAAAAGTTCCAAGAAGATCCGACGTTTTCGAGGCAAATTTTGTTCAGCGATGAGGCCCATTTCTTGCTCAATGGGTATGTAAACAAACAAAATTGCCGCATTTGCTACGAAGAGCAACCTGAAGAGATTCAAGAACTGCCACTTCATCCAGAAAAAACAACGGTTTGGTGTGGTTTGTGGGCCGGTGGAATCATCGATCCATATTTAGTTAAAAATGATGCCGGTGCGAACGTAACCGTCAATAGCGACCGTTATCGTGCCATGATAACCGGCTATTTGATGCCTGAAATTGAAGCTCGTGATCTCGGCGACATTTGGTTTCAGCAAGACGGCGCCACTTCCCACACATCGCATCAATCAATGGATTTATTGAGAGAACATTTCGGTGAGCACATAATTTCACGTTTTGGGCCGGTCGATTGGCCACCAAGATCGTGTGATACGACACCGTTAAACTTTTTCCTGTGGGGATATGTAAAGTCTAAAGTTTATGCGGACAAACCCGCTTCGATTCAGGCCTTAGAGGAAAACATCACGCGTGTCATTCGCCAGTTACCAGTCGAAATGCTCGAATGAGTCATCGAAAATTGGACTCAACGGATGGACCATCTGCGACGTAACAACGGCCAATATTTGATAGACATAATCTTCAAAAAATAAATGCCAAAGAATGTTCTTTCTAATGATAATAAACATTCCCCATTAAATTTGAATTTTTTGTGTTTTTTTTTTTTTTTTTTTCTTTAAAAAAGTAGGGAACCTCGGCCTCTCTAGTGAACCCCCTGGAATGTTGCGGAATCCTTGTTGTAGAGAATCACTTCTTCTTTAAAATTGAATTTTCTATAAACAAAAACTACAAAATTTAAAAAATCGTCAATTGTTGGTTTAATTTTTTATCACTATATAACTTTTTACTAGATAGTAAAACAGTTACTTGTTATACAACATATGAATTTCCTAAGTGTTTTATCTCGACTTGTTAATAATTTGAAACCAAAAGATGTAAATTCGAAAGCTTCAACTCAATTGTTTATATATATTTTTTTAGGTTTAAATGAAAAAGATTTTAGTTGAATGATCTAAACATTTTTATTTCTTACTTACTTTGTTAGGTCTACCAAAATGCATCAACACTTTTTCCCGATTTTAAAACAAACTTTAAAAATACAAAACACATAAAATCGGTTTCAAAGAGTTTCAATAATTTTTGAAATTCCTCTTGTATATTTCATACAAATATGGAATACGCTTAATACAGGTATGTATAAACAATTGGTTACAGGTCTCATATAGGATCCCTCACCAAATTTTGATGCACATTGTGTATGTGAGGTATCATATGGTCGGGCCTGACAGATTATATCTTTCATATTTGTTTTGGTTGTCTTGATTATATTTTTAATTCTTTGAAATCTTTCAAAATATCAATACTCAGTTATCGTAACTATTTTCAAGTTTAGTCCCACTATTTAGCAGTTAATGTCTTATTTATACATTTTCTTTTTGTTGTTCACCGTAACTAAGAAGAAAAAAAAATATATTGTCATGATTTATGATACTTACATTCATATTTAGCATTTAAATAAATCTGCAAAGACAAAAAAGGACAAAATGTATATTAAATAAAATCTTGTAAGTTCTAAATAATTAAGAAAAAAAAGAACATCAACAAAAAGAATAGACTTTATAGATGGGAACATACATATATGTGGCAAAAAAATCTTTATTTCATTGTCTGGATTGTGTGAAGAAAACAACAAGAAGCACAAGGCAAAAACAAAAAAATAAATAAATAAATAATTATAAGAAAGCCAAAAGTACGTGTAATTAACATAAAGTAAAATGTTTATAAGAATAATTAACAAATTGTCACTATATGGCGCTTTAAATATTACAAACATAAAACCCTTTCTTTGTCTGTATTTTTATCAATCAGTCAGCCATAGATTTTAGTATATGTACATTAGGGTGGTTCAAAATTCCTTATTGCGAGCTACAATTAAACGTACCTAAAATTATAAAAGGTTATGTCATTTCGAACAACTTGACCGAATTTCAACTTTCTTTATGTCGATGATTCCAGAACAAGTCTTAAAATATTATTCAACAAACGGTAGCTAAAGAAAAATAAATATATTCATATTTTTAATTTTTCAAAAATAGCTAATAGGATGGATAAAATTGTCATTTTAATAAAAATAACTCATATACAAAAAATACGTAGAAATAAAAAGCAAAACTACTAACAAATTTTATATAAAATGTTCTTTTTTCGTTTATATTGAATTTTGTTGAAAAAATTACGAAGTATGGATATAATAATTTTTTTTATTAGCTATCGTTTGATCTATATATTATTAATTTTTGTGAGAATTTTGGTGAGAATTTTTTTTGAAGATTTGTTCTAGAGTTATCAACTTAAATGGCCGCGAAGCAACCTGTTCCAATCATCGTAGGAAGTTGAAATTTGACCAAGATGTTTTAAATGATGTTCCCTTTCATAATTTTAGGTATGTTTAAATGTGCGATACACTTTCGTTTTCTTCATACAATGTTGAACCACCCTAATATACATACATTTATTATTTAAATACCTTTCAAGTTCTACTCGTACTACAAGACTCAGCTCTGCATTGGTCTTTTTCTTCAAAAACAAAGACAGAAAAAATATATATATTCTAGTTCCTGTGATCGCTAATTAAAATCGTTCTCACCATTTTCAACAAGTAACAAAAAAAAAAAAAAAAAAAAAAAAAAAAAAAACAAACGAACAACATGTGGCATATTATACTCGTTCATACTTAGGTCTGTGTCTAGTCATACGACCACTTCTTTTTCATTTGTACTAATAACATTTCAAAGGATCTTTAAGGTATGAATTCGTATTTTAAAGAATTTTATTTTCTTATTGGTTTGTACAGAAATCTTTATATAAAATACTATTTAAGAATATTAAATATTTAAAAAATTTCAGCAATTTTGCCAGTATTCCTACTAACGATAACAATTCTGTCTTATGTATGTGCAAAGAATTGATTCTTTAGCAGCTCTGTTTCAAGGAAAATTTATACCCAAACACTATATATTGTACTTTCGCACACTGTGCCGCAAAGATTCTATAAGTTCGATGGTTCAATTTAACAACTAACACTTTTAATGCTTTTAACAGGTTATTACGATTTTACTAAGTATTTATTTTCATAATTTTTCATTTTTTCCTCACAAATGCGTTTTAATTCATTTAATATTCTCAGACATTGCAAAGTTTTATACAGTGTCGGTTAAAACTAACTTAACAAAGTCAATATTTAGAGGATTGTATTCGTATAAGCCGAGTGATATTATTTTTTATAAAAATATTTACTTCCATATAAATGTTGCTTTCCACACTAAATAAAAACATATCAATTGTTTTTTGTCGAAACATCAAAGAAAAATAACCATTCTCCAAAAATATTCCATAGGAGGTATTATATTTAATTTTGTTTTATGAAGAAATTTTGTATATAATTAAAATTAAATGTTGCCTTATCTAAAATAGTCAAAAAAAAAAAAGAATATATAATTAAAATTAAACGCTTTTGTTCATTTTGAAAAGTTTAATTAACGAAAACTAAAATAGTTACTCGTATATCACAACACTGCGAATAAGTTAAAAATCAACACATTAGAGATTTCCGAAGTTTTGTGACCCACTAAGAACTTTGAAAAATATGAATGTGGCAAAATCGACTGTAAGATACGTTATAAGTTAAAAACGTCAGAAACGTTTCAATGAATCGACTATGGAAGCCGAACAAGTTGGTCAAATATCAATAATGATATATAAATTGTTAGAGGAAGTCAAAACGAGCATCATAAGACCACTCCAAGTGGTGTTAAATCACCACAAGTACAATCCAAAGAGGAGCAGTTAAAAAAACCGAAATAGAATTCCACAGAAGCCCATTTATTTCCAAGAAAAATAAAAACGACTAAATTTGGACGAGGGCACCTCCACTGTACTCGAAATCAATGCAACATATTTTTTTCTCAGGCAAATCGATGTTAATACGAGCAATTTGGATGCAATGAGAAGTGTTAATCTGTCAGGCAAGGAGGCGACATTTAATGGTTTCGGATGATTTTCGGAACAAAGGCTAAGACCAGTATGTAAAATAATGGCATAATAATAAGAATTTTTTATCGAAATATTCTACAGCAAGTAATGTTTTCACATTCCAGAGATAAAACACTGACCCCTTGGAGATTCAAACATGATAAAAACCCAAAATAATATAAAATAATAATATATCAGAGTATTTCCATTTTAAATTAAAAAAAAATTACCCTTAATTTTGGATTTGGATAAAATTTGGTGTATGCGTAGAGGAGGATGTAAAATAGCATGTAAAATAATTTTTATTCATTTTTATTTTGAAAACTATGGCAACTCTATAGCGTTGAAAGTGATTAATATATTTTTTAATTGCCCTTAACTTTTGTTGTGTGAAAGATATAAAAATAATTTTTTTTGCAGTGGATTTGTCAGAGATAGTATTCTAAAATATTGTATTTAAATTAAGGAAAAATTTTTTTAAACATATTTTTTTTATAAATTTTTTGTTTAGAGACGTATATTTAAAAAAGTCCATCTTAATTTTTTTATATATACACATGCACCAAATTTTATCCAAATCGGTAGTCAAGGGTAATTTTTTTAAATTTAAAATGGAAGTGCTCATCTGCGTGGTAACCGTTATGTACAAGTCCACATAGTTAAGACTATTTAAATGGCAAGTGGTGAAGGGAGGCTCAGAGAGACTGGCATATGCAAGCCTGGAAGCTTGGACAGCAATGCTAAATCTAATAATATATAAACCTAACCTATTTGTTTAATTCCTGTAAAAAGACTAAAAGATTCTCTGAAGTAGTCAAAAGCAAAGGGTTTGTCACAGATTATTAGGTTCAACAGATTATTCAATTAGTTTTGTCGCGCAAATTTTTTACTTTTGAGTTTATTTAATATTCTTATTAATTTTATTTTATGAATATGAAAAATATATTTCTGTAATTATGTTAAATTGAACGGTGTTCAATCTTTTTATATTAACATATATTTTTCTTCAAAACCAAGAAAAAGTAGCCTTATACCCAAATTAATTAAAACGTAAAATTTGTTCAGTTAGTTTTGGCGGACACTGTATGTACAATGATTGTCTATGGTATTTTTTTTTTATTTTTTATTTCAGTTTTTTTGTTTTTAGTTTAAATAGAAATTGAGTTTTTGTTATTGCTAGTTTTTGAATGCAGAGTTTTTAAGTTCATTCTTTAAATTTGTGTACAATTATGGTTTGTTTTCTCGTACCCGTAACTCACATCTCATTGTAGCATTCTCAACACAGATACACGAACAGTGATATAAACATACAGACAGACTGACAAACATAAAAAATAAAACTCGAATCGCTGCGCAACGAAAAATTACAGGATAATGGCCTTTGAAATTGAAATTCTTGAAATGTATAGAAAGAAACCTGAAATTGAATGAATGTCTTCGTTTGTTTTATTGCTTTTTGAATGATTTATTTTATTTTTACTCTGTCCATCTTGTGTTCTATGTAATACAAATAAATAAATGGAAAATGAACACAAAATAAAATTATAAAATAAAATTAATACCAATGCAATAAATAATAATTTAGGAAATGTGGTATCGGAAAATTACAACAATTAGAGGAGGTGATAACAAGCAATAAAATCTTATAATGATAGAAAAATATGCTCTATTTAATTAAGTAAATGTTTAAAATTTTATTGGATTTTCCATCAAACATAATGAAAAAAAAAAAAAAAAAAAAAAACGGTAGTAAAGCCATACCAATATTTGGATGACAACAGTGTTGTCGGAGTTATTTGTTAGTATTACATAACTGAAGTCGTAAAGTTATCAAAACATATAAAAATTTCACAGATATTAAAGCTAACGCAGATACATTTATACTGTTCATTGAATTAATAACTTGGTAATTTTGTAATCATTTCTTGAGTTCCATCTCAAATTAGTTAACATAGTTTTCAGCCTTTATCCGTTAGCCGAAGTGATTCTCTGATAGCTTTGATAGAATTCGTAAGGTAACATCAACTCAAACAACCTCATCAATAGATTCCCCTGTGGCTATATGTGCTCCAGATTTCAGTTGTTAGACACAAGTTGTTTTTTCTTCCCAGGTATCAGTATAGATATTAAAGTTAGTGATTTGCGAATATTTGTGATAAATAGAGACTAAGCACTCTGGAAAACGCACCAAAGTAGTAAGAAGGTATTCGTGACCTCTAGTGTCCAAAACTAACCTCAAGTGTTCCCCACACCAATCTATCCCATTAAAATCTAGTAGTATAAAATATTCGTTTCCAAATGAATTAGCTCTGCCAAAAAGATTGATCATGATGTTTTCCCGCAAAGAGAGGAGTTTTGCCATAGTACGATTATTGCAAGTGAGTATTCTCCGGCCTATTTAGTTTATTTAGTATTTAGCTGGAATGATTTGAAGAATATTACTTATTTTAGAAAAAAAAAGTCCCCTGGCTTCTTACTGTTTTCTAACAAATCCAGTAATAGCAGACGATTCTAAGAAATTAAGTTAGCCGCAAGTAAATGATCAAATTCAAACATCATTTTTAACATTCGATCTTCATAAAATGTAAGATGTATAAGAATAAACAACCTTTTCGAAGGAAAATCATAAGAGCAAAATATGTTTCAGTCAAAAATTTTAAAAAGTACTCGTATTGTAGATCAAAATCACAGCAGGAAATTAAAGAGTGACTGTTTACTTTTGACGAGAGCGGTAAAAACAAATACAAGAAAATCCTCTAAATTGCGTAAAGTTGATATTAGTTACCTCTTCATTGTTAGGGAAAGTTTTACAAAAGCCGAATAATGCAAACAATATATTTTTAATGTAGGTATGTCAATGACTGAATATGTGTTAGTGAGAGTAAAAAAAATTCACTCAAAGAAAATTTGGGTTTATTAAATGAAAAACGTCAGTGCTTTATTATAAAGCGTGAACCATTTCAAGGTTCCATACTTTTTAAAGAAAAAACACAGAAAATTCAAATTTAATGGGGAATATTTATTATCATTTGAAAGAACATTCTTTTTCACTTATTTTTTGAATATTATGTCCATCTTTTGAGTCCAATTTTCGATGACTCATTCGAGCATTTCGACTGGTAACTGGCGAATGACACGCGTGATGTTTTCCTCCAAGGCCTGAATCGAAGCGGGTTTGTCCGCATAAACTTTAGACTTTACATATCCCTTTTCAAGAGCCCATAGATCGAAGCGATGTCGCTTGGGAAGGTCGAGTGGCTTCAGTTGTTGCACAAGCTGTATTTTGTACGCTTTCTATTTAAGATCTCGACGTATAATGCGCCAAGTCGTTCCATACATCAGTCCGAATTGCTGCAAACGGCGCCGAATCGACTCTCCACGGTCTTCGTGTACACTCTCAGCTACGACCGCTATATTTTCTTTACAGAGTGCTGGACGTGGTCTATTCGGTCGAATATTATCCAATAATGAATGCTGGGTCTCAAAATGGGTGATGGTGTTGCGAATAGTACGCTCAGTAGGCCGATTATGTTGACCATAAGTTGAGCGAAGTGCACGAACGATTTGTAAACGTTGTTCAGGCGTAAGTCTTTCCATTATGAAATGCCAAACAATACTCACACGTGATCTTTCTAAAAAGGCTATTGATAAATGTATCTCTACTTGAATCACCTATTATAAGATATATTTTTTAATCCATTATTGCTTTTTTACCAGTAAATTTATTAATAAATATTGCAATAAAAAATATAATTCACATTCCTTCCAACTTTATCTAAAAATATTAATATTAAAGAAATTGATTTAAAGGTTATTAATTTTCAAACAATTTATTTCCATAAATTTTTCCAGTACATTTTGTACTCTTTTCTCTCTCTCTCTCTCTCTCTCTATCTCTCTCTCTGCAATAACTAAATAAAAGAGCGTAACATAATGTATGCTAAATTATTATTATTTTTTATTTTTATTATGTAAATAATGTAAAAAATATAAAAAATTAATTAAAATTATCTAATGAAACCATTTTACTAAAAGTATACAATTTAAAGTAGAATGGTTATTGCCATTCTACTTTTAATTGTAAAAGTGTTTTCCAAAATAAGCAATAATTGATAGAGGACACCAGTGAAAATTTCGGAATTAGTAAAAAAATATGTCTGGGCATACCAATTACTAATTCATATTATCTTTAGATTTTACTCATTACGTTTCGAAAATTTTGAAGTTTTTCTTTAAATGCGTTTATTGTTATAAAAATCTGCTAAAGTAAACATACATAGTAAATTTACATTTTAAAATTCAAAATATAATTTTTTAAATTAAAATATTGTTTAATTTAATTAATTTTACATATATCCATATATATTTTCATTATTCTATGAATTTTATATCTTCAAAAATCTGCTATATTAGAGTGTGTTTATAGTTGTGTGTCCGATACTTTTATAGTACATTTATATGAGATTTATGTAATTAAAGAGTGATTCCCGGAAGTCGACCATACACTGCCTGCCACTTGAATAAGGAATCACATTTTTTTAGCTTTAATTAAGTATATCTCCAAAACTAAAGTTCAGAAAAAAAAATAATTTTTCGCGCTACCAAATTTCAAAGTGTTGGCTTTAGTTTCCTGAAGAAATAAAACAAATATACATATTTTGTTATACTAAAATTCTGCATTCAAATTTATAAAAAAAAAAAAAATTAAAGCCGATTCTTATTCAACAAATCGAAATCATCTTATTTCACATATGTATTTTATTTAAATGTGGATTTTATAGCAGATCATTGAATTAATTTTTGGGATGTTCCACAAATTTTTTGGAAATTGTGTAAAATATATCAGAATGTTTCTTTAACAGCAAATTGTCACCAAATATGCAATCGGCTCTATTCTAACAATTAAAAGCGTTTGAAGGAACGAAACTTATTGAATATTAAACATACCCCAGCAACATTTTTGCTGGGATATGTAAGCTGGCAGGTATAATTGGAAAAAAAAATAAACTACTTATTTTTTGCCTGAATAACTGGTTATTTTTGTTTTGTTGTTTACAAATTCATGTAGTTATTTTTCGACTATAGGGGTACTCAAAAATATGTACCTAAACAAAAATAAAAAGAAAAAAATGTGGTGAGTGAGATTTGAACTTGGGCACAAATTAACCATTCGTTTTTTTAATTACTAACGTCTTACTCGGTACATCATCTCGCACTTAATTTTCTAAGTGACAAAAACTTTTTAGTATAAAAAATGTTTTTAGACATTTTGTAAAAAAAAAAACTAACAGCATCAGAATGGGGTTTAACCAACAATCTTCTGGTTGTTAATCCAGTTCTCCAGCCAACTGATCTATGTGATTGCAATATTACTGTGCCACATTTATGTAATATAGAGTAGGCAAATAATAATGACGCCTCATTACCAAGAAACTGCTTTAATAAATTGCTGCCATTACCGGGAACCAAAAAGTTTTTACTGGGATATTAGTGCGTAAAGTGCAATTTCTCTTGGTAATATTAAAAGACATATAAGTATACTTTAAAAAGCATTCATAATAATAGAACTTTATGAATACTCACTTTTTATTTAGTGAGGTAATTTTCACCACTTGTTGAATTTTTGACAATGATTTGTATACCCTTACGGAATGTGTCAAGTGTATATAGGTATATAATTCAGGCAGTTACGAAGGTAAGTAATGCAACGAGAATCTATTGAAACTCTAAAGAAAGGTCTTATTCTTGCAAAATTAAAGTTATAAACAACATTAAAAATATATTTTAACTGTTATCAAGGAATGTAAAAAGTATATATTGAAAAATAAAAGTTATTAGCAACGGAAAAAATTTATTAAAAAAATGTTTGTGGACAATAACAGTTATAAAATCATATAAAAAACATTTCTTATTCTTTACTCAAGTTTTTAAATTAAAAAAAAATAATAGTTATTATTCTTGGTCTCTGAAAAATAGTAATAATAAAAATTTAATTTATTTCAATTATAACAGAGCCAAGCTAACGAAGAGCGAGCTAATTGGAACAATTATAGGGAAAGCTTCAATAAGTATAAGAGGGACATAAGACGGGCGAAACGGACATCATGGATGAATTTATGTGAATCCATGGATCCATGATGGATACGTATAACGTGCGGACAATTCGAGGACAGAGCCTGACTCGGAGTCCCTTACCTTACTGATGAAGACTCACTTCCCTAGTGTCAGTGATAATCTACAGTCCGAATCAGAAGAGTATGATATCGATGCGATAGAGTAGATGATCACTGGAGACAAGGCAAGATGGGCGGTAAACTCATTTGGGCCATATAAGCCACCGATTTACATTCCTCCAACTTTATCTTAAAACATTAATATTAAAGAACTTGATGGTTATTAATTGCTAAACAATATTTCCATAAATTTTTTCCAGTGCATTTTGTACTCTTAACACTCTCAGTAACGACTAAATGAAAAAGCGTAAGAAAACGTGACATCTCTATTAACATCCCCACTTATGATAGTGTAGGGTATAAGTATTCTATTGAGGTAAATAATGTAAAAAATAATATCAATAATGTAAACAATAACAAATGCACCCCCCCCCTCCCCCTCCACACAAAAAAAAAACTATAGATTATCTAATAAATAAGTTTTGAAAATGTTATTTTTGGAAACTAACGAAAATTTACACAAGGTAAACAATGTAAAGAATAATATTTTACCTAATACTACTTAGTTTTACTCATAAACAAGCAGAATGAGAATTGTGATCTACGAATCTTACGTCTCGTAGAAGTGCAACAGATAGAAAATGTATGGAATTAAATGAGATTTTTTTAATATAAAACTTATAAATGACTTTAATTAATTAACAAATATTAGTTTAAAATTCCTAAAATCTGTGTTTTAAAATTAATTTACAAACTTAAATATAAAGTTCGATGAACTTAAATTATGTATTTAAAACTAAAAAGACAAATTCCAGAGGTAATTTTGTCTAGAACTCTTGTCATATGAAAAGAAGGATATAATTGATTAAAGAGAAAAAGAAGCGAAATAATATTATATAAAAACAAGAAAAATAAACCGAAAAAAATGGTTGGTATGTAAATTTTTTTAACAAGATTTTTCTTTGATATTAATTTTCGATGCCGGTTGAAATTATTTTCTGATTGAATTTATCGGTAAAATCAATGAAGAAATTTTAAAATATTATGGTTTTATTAAAGCGATTCATACATACATACATGCATACATACATACATACATAAGTAAAGGGTATATTTTGTTGAACGATTTTGTGATGTTTTGCTTGCATTTAAGTTGGTTGACTTTTCAAATAATTTCAATGGAATTTTTACTCCTTCGTATTCTGAAACCAGAAAACCATAATATAAGCAACATAATCGTTTCATGTACAGATGTGTGCAATAAAATAGCAAAATTGTACCGTCAAATCAAATAACTTTTGAATTGGTTCTTATTTGTAAAACAACTTCGAAGAAACCAGCGGCAATTTTCTGAGTATATTTTTAGAAATACTCAATAATTATATACTACCTTCCTTCCCTCTATTGTTTTCTGTAACATACAAACATATGTATTCATTACGATTTAGTTTTGTTTTCATTATTTTTAAAATTTTTTGCAAAAAAATATGGTGGCGGCTGGTATTGGAAGGTATTATGTGACCATTAAATCAGTACCCAACTACCACGTAAATATGTACGAATATAAATTTAAGTAAAAATGAAGTGAATCCATAACGAATTGTAAAAAAGGAATAGTATATACATATGTTGATGAAAAAGAATAAGAAAAAAATTAAGCCGAACTAAAACAGAAACGTAGAGAAAATCATGCAGAAATCCAGTGTACTCGAATATTTAGTGTAAGAAGAAGCCAAGCAAACGATGGAACGAAGCACCAATATTGCATTAAAAAAAAGGAGCAGCTTGTGACATGATTCCCTTCTTATTTATTATTAGTGTACTGTTTTCACTGAGGACTCGTGCTGTTGTTATTTCTTTTTTTTTGCTGCAACAGTACGAAGCGTTAACCTTAAGTACAAGAAAAAACAAAAGGAAAATATTTAAATAAAGATAATAATGTTATTCCACCGGTAAAAATAATATATATATATATATATATATATATATATATATGCATTTTTTTAATAATTTTTCTTTTAACTTCATTTTGTTATGCTCATCTTTTTTTGCCTCTTCTTGCCTGGTACACTTATTCCGTTTTGTAATATCCTTTGGCATTTTTCTGTGTGTGAGTGCATTTCACTTTTTTCCTTCATACACTCAGGCGAAAATCGTTCCAACTTGTCCATACATATTCGTTATATGTGGGTCCAAATTGTATTATAAATCAACATTATTATTTTGCTTTACGTTGTCCAGCTCGTATCCCCGCAAAATTATTTAAAAACAAAATTATGGTCGTTGGGATGAATGTTATTCCGTCCATATGTTTCATTGCTGTTATAATTGAATGATAAGAACTTGTGGTTTTTTTATGAAAACTTTCAAAGTTCAACTGTGGCTATAAGTTTCCATTTTTGCGGTTAGGTTGTTATGTTATTATTAAATTGATTTTACATTGAAAGGGTTCGTTTTTTTTTCTGTATTTTAGTTAATTTCAGGTATAATTTATTAATTTGTAAAACATTGTGCAGTATTTTGTAATGTCATTAATTGGTAAACATAAATATCGTCACCTCACCGGTCCTAACTAACATTCAAAAACGTTCAGCAGGAGCCGAAGAAAACTTGTTAAAATTAATCATTTAAATATATTCGTCAAGTGTCAATAGTATCAGTAATATTAAAAAATATGTAAATGTACTTTAAATTGATGAACTTGTTCAACTTTATTCGCAAAAAAAAAAAAAAAATTACTTTGAGAGTATTTCAAATTTTGTTGAATTTTCGAAATGAGAGTCGGTAACGATATGTAAGTAGAGTGGAATATGGAGTGAATGTGTTATCTTTGATAATACAATTATACACGGTTTTGGACACATTGGAGTCCAAAAATTATAACTTATCATATCCTTGCCCAAAATCCTTCGTATTATTTTTCTATCTGCTTGCCTTTCTTGTCACTCGTATTGCCAAACTTTTCATAGAAGAAACAAAACGGGAATGAATAAAATTAAGTTTGATAGACATTCGAACTCCAATCTTGGTAGGTTTGTAACAAGGCTTCCCAGATTCGAATTGTGATCTAACCTGACATTCCTAAAATACGACCTTGATTTCAAAAAAAAAAAAAAAAAAAACTTAACAATCGACTTTCGCCAAAAATCTTTTATTTTTTATATGAAGCCTACATATAAGGATGTTTCGCTTTTTGCGAAAATAATAGTTTACATAGCATATCTGTTTAGGCTATAGAAGAATATTAAGAAATGCGGCATTAGATTGATGCAATTTTTATTTGAAAAAATAAATAAAACATATGGTACAGCTTCTTTATATTAGTTTTGCTCCGATAGCTGATATTTTGTGATAATCATAATAACAAGTTGCTAAATCGTATTCGTTTACTGTCAAATTCTTGCAAATGAGAGCGAAAGAGATATAAAATTTGACAGTTCATTGATAGAGAACTTTATGAAAGCTACTAGATGTTTTTCTACCATCAACTTACATCAATAAAACATATGTTTTAAAAGAATAAATGTAATAAAACGTTAAGCAAATATTTAATATTCATATTTTTTGAGATTTATGTTAAAAAAATTAAATAAACATTCGCTTGTAAATGTTTTTATTTAATGTTGAAAATAATTTTAAGAGATGCTATGTTAGCGTTTTAAGTTAAAGATTTGGAGTTTTTTTTTAGTGTTTCGGTTGAAAATGAAATTTTATTGAAAAGACTTTTAATTTAAATCTATTTCAAGTACATATTGTATTAATAACATTTTGCTCTTATTTTGTAATAAAAAAATATTTTCTTTTTTTGGTTTTATAGAAAAATTAGCTTTTTTTTAATTTAACAAGGGAAAATTACTAATTTGTTATTTACAAACAAAAATCTGCAAATATTACAACATTTTATAAACGAATGTGTGTTGGAAGTTTTCGATTCAGTCATTATGTTGTGTAGTTCTGTACATTAAAATGATAAATAGTAAATCTTATATTAAACAAATGCGGAACAAAAGTATAAAATTTGGTGAACATTTTAAAAAATGCATAAAATTTTTGCTTTGTGAAATTTTTTAATACCACTTTGACTCGGTAGCATCATTTATTAAAAAATTCTGTCTACGCGATATTTTGGGCAATTTCTATAAAAGCGGTATTAGTCAATAGCGAAAAACATACATTTTACAAACATTTACGCCAATTATATGGAAGTTTCTGATGATTGTATCCCATGTCTGGTTTCCTTACATCAACGAGATATATCTCCAATTTTAAAAAACCTTTTTTTTTAAATTCTGTTCTCAAAATTTTCTATTAAAAAAAACTGCAAAATTAAAAATTCGTCAATTTTCGGTTTCATTATTTATCACCGCATAACTTTTCACCAGATAGTAAAACGATTACTTGCTATATAATATATGAACTTTCAAAGTGTTGTCTCTCGAAAATTTCAACTCAATTCTTTTATACTGTTTTAGGTTTAAATGGCTGTATTTCCTTGAAATTTTAGGTGAATGGATTTCGTACTTTGTTAGGTCTACCAAAATGCATCAAGAGTTAGCATGTTTTTAAAAGAAATTTTATAAATACAATACACATAAAGTCAGTCATGGGGCTAGAGTGTAGACCTCCAAACTCAGGTATGTAATTTTTCTCAAAATTCACCAAAAATTCATTTATGATTTAAATGTAAAAAATGAACACATAGATAGTCCTTGTAAATTTCTTGTTTAAACACACAAAAAGATCAAGAAAAAAAAATCTAAATGTTTGTTTTTACACAAAAAAAGCAAAAAAAGTTATATTTTTTCTAATAGTTTACAAAACTTCTGAAACGCCATCAGAAGTTTTGAAGTTTAACTCTCAAACTTTGTAGAGAATTTAACAATATTTGTAGCGTAGTTACAGGGGCAGAGTTAAAAATTTTAAAAAATTTAAGTCGTCAAAATACTACGGAAAGATGTAAAATAAACTCTATAATAATTTTTTTTTTTTTTTTTTAATAAAAAGTTGAACGTTTTCTTAAACAATAAAAATTAAACCTTTTGTGGTGTCTTAATTAAATTTTCAAACATTTCCTAATATATGTATCTATATACTCAGTAATTTGAATCAATTTGTTTTTTACATTTCTGTCAGTTTTATTTATAGAACCTTGAAAGTTTGACAAAAGTTTCAGATTATAATATTTTTCCAGGAACTTATTTTGTTTTGATAAATCTCAACAGTTGATAATCTTTAAATTCTAATCAAAATCAAAATAAGTAGTTATTCTAAACACTAAACTATTAATTTTTTCTAGCATGTTAAGATTTGACACAACTTCCGCTGGGATTTCAGAAAATTATAAAAACATTTCTGCACATTTCTTTTATATATATTTACAAATAAATAGGAAAACAGTGTAAACTAATGTTCTCGGTAAAAATATATGGTCAATGGATAAAAAATAAAAAAAAAAAAAAAAAAAAAAATAATAGAAAAAAAAACGGGAAAGGAAATATACTTACTACGATTGCAATTGTGGCCCCCCACACAATTGAATGTGCAGACAACAACAGCTACAGAAATCTTTTAGATGATAATGACAACAAAACAATAACAACAGATACTGCGGCTGCAGAAGCAAAGGAATCCTCCAACGTAAAACATACCCCCCTACATATGACCATACGACGTGCCAGACAAATCAACAAAGAAGCAAGTAAAAGCAACTTGTGTAAATATAAGCGAAAAAGAATCAAGTACACGAGCAAAATGTAGCAAAGTGAAAGAGCGAACAAAAACAATAAAAAACAAAAAGGACAAAAAAGTGAAAAGAAGAGAATTATACGAGGTTGTAATCGTATCAAGTGCAAAATAAAACAACTACAATATCAATAGCAACAGCAACAAATACAATGCAAATAACACAAACATAACAAAAACAACAATAAAAGAAAAAAGAAAAATAAATCCATGAATGGAATTTTGTAAATTTTGTTTTCATTTAAACTCGTAGCATACGTTTCATACTTAAAACATTGACGTTTGGATGGATGTGCACAGCTATGAATCGATGAGAATAACAACCATTACAAGCAAAAACAACAACAGTAACATCATCACCAGCAGCAGCAGCAGCAGCAAGAGCAACAGCAGAAGTAAGAAAACAACATACTCCATAGACTGTTGACTACATGAATACAGGCATAAAAACGTGATGTGATTGTACTATCTTTAACTTAAAAGATACATATTAACTCGTACAAGAGAATAACTTTTGCAGAAGTGTTGTCAGTACAAGCACAATCAACGAGTCAGAATAATAGTTAGACTCTTAAGGTTAAACAAAACTTTATAACGCCCAATAATGCATAAGAGAAAGAAAGAATCTTTTATGTAAATGAGATGCTGATTACTTAGGAAAACTGTCCTGCATAAGGACGAATAAATTAGATAATTTTTCCCAAATATTTTCAATGAATTGCACTGTGTTTAAATTATTTACAAACTTCCATCTAGCGTACTATACCGCTAATTTTTCCCACACATCTGTTTATACCAAAGACATTCTTAGTCGTAAAGCCCCTTTACACTTGCATGCCTTCAGTTGGAGAATGAATATTATTTCTACTACTACGTATTACGTCGCTGTCTCTCAATAGCAGCTAAAATATTGGGTTTGTATGTTCACGATTTTAATCTGGCCACTTGTGTTTATGTGAATGTGAGTTTGTGGGATTTTGTGTACTAGAATAGAAGGACACCATCATCAACACCACACCAACCACCAAAAGGGAAGAAGAGTAACTTTGAATGTACAAAAGAAAAACAATTTGATGTCGGTATTGTCACAACAACAATTCCATAATGTCTACACTTGTCACTTGTTATTGTAGTTGTTGTTGCCGGCATTACCAATATAAAACGATTATAACAGAGAAAGGCCGAGATAGATGAATACATCGATAAAGCAAGAGGTGGGTTCAATCTAGCCTATTTGAAAATATGTATCTTAGAAGGAAATAAATTACTTGTAAAAATAATTGTTTTATAATTTTAATTTATTATACATAAATAGAGAAAATAAACTTACTTTCCAAAAAGAAATTTATTACTTCAACTAACTTCAGAACGCATTAAAATAGTCTGAAATTGCTCTACTTTCGCATTACGACCAATAATTTTTGTTCGAAATTTTCACCCTCCAAAACTAATTCCGTGGAAGTGTTATCTAGCTAGTACACATTCTATGGAATGTGTACTGGCTAGAATTAGACCTTTAATCAATGATTTTTGTTCGAAATTGTCATCCTCCAGAATTTGTTCTGTGGAAGTGTTAATTAGCCAATACCCGTTCTATGGAGCGTTTCTAGAACTAGTTCTTTAATCATTGATTTTCGAAATTGTCACATTCAGAACTAGTTCTAAAGAAACGTTAAGAGAAGGGTTCAAGAACCAATTATCAAAATTAATGATTTTTATTTGATTTAATTTTTATTCTAAAAGACACTTTTTTAAATCAATTTAATTTGGTTACTCTTTTTTTTTTGGAAATTTTTTGAACTTTTCTTGAGTTTTTTAAATAGTTCTAGGAAGTAATTTGTTCAGAGAAGAGATGGAGAAGTAATGCAGAACTAGTTCTCAAAAGCATTCTTTAAGCCCAATTTAGAATCCCAATACGGTTCTACTACCCAGCAGAAAATTAACTTCTAATTTTAAAAACAACAGCTTCCTGTATGCATTGTAGCCCTAATCGCCACTCCCAACATTATCAATTAGTGGTTATATAATTAGTTTCTAGAAAATATAAAAGTAATTTGATTTTCTACATTTTGTCTAGAGCGTCTAGTACAAAAAATGAATATTAAAATCATAGAGGGTTCGACTCCTAACTGAAACAAATACATTTTTTTTTAATAAATAATGTTGATTTATATCCCTAAATGAAAAGCATTTTTTAACGCATAAAAAGTCGGTTGTGGTATGGCGAGTAAAACTAACAAACATAAGCAGTGTAGTGACGTGGGTTCAAATCTCAACCGAGCCATATGTCTTTTCTAGTGCGTAAAAAAAATCAGCATCCAAAACAACTGTTTTGGTATCCAAATAAAAACTGGTGAAATTTTGGACATCGCGAACAAAATTCATCAGTTATGGCACCAAAAGAAGAAGCTGTTTTTCATATAGTTTTCGCTAAAAAAACACGATATTTAGTAGGCGAAGTTTTTGCTGGATACATGAATGCCAGAAGTTCTAAGGATATTATGAAAAAACATCCTTCTGATTACACCAGTTCTAGAACAAATGATTTTAGAATAACATCTAAAAATTTTCATGGGTTATTTAATCTTTTTGCATAATAAATCTTATTTTTTACTGATTTCAAGCCAGTAACCAAGCACCATTTTGACTCGAATCTAATTTACTAATAAGAATCATGCAACATTTATTCGTAAACGTTAAATTCGTAAAATGTTTTTAAGTGATTTTGAATTTAATTAGTTTTCATCTAATTAGAATCGTAAACCTTTTTAAGGTTTCGTTGTGATACCATGTATTTTCGTTTTGCCAAAAGCTCATGCCGTGTTCGTGTGACCATTTGATGGTGCTGATGGAGATGTTGCTTCTAGTCATAGCACTTTCGGAAGACAAGTCTTGTCTATGAGTTTCGTTGACCAAACATTGTATGTCTAAGGTTCCCAAAATTTCGGGCAATTAGAGAGGATCAGTCATCTCCTCTTATTTTTTCACTTCTCATTGCAACTTCTACAAAAATTATTGTAAGGTAGGTTTAATCTTCAAAATTGTTTACATTTTTTTTGGTCTCCGTACAAATAAGTTTTGTCCACCTTTCCGTAGCTTCGAGATAGAGTTCGTATGATATCAATTGTTTACTCTTTATAAGAGGAACATCTATATCATTCTACGTCGAGATCTTAAATAGAAAGAGTACAAAATACAGCTTCTGCAACAACTGAAGCCGCTCGACCTTCCCAAGCGACATCGTTTCGCTCTATTGGCTCTTGAAATGTTCCAAGAAGATCCGACGTTTTCGAGGCAAATTTTGTTCAGCGATGAGGCCCATTTCTGGCTCAATGGATATGTAAACAAACAAAATTGCCACATTTGGGACGAAGAGCAACCTGAAGAGATTCAAGAACTGCCACTTCATCCAGAAAAAACAACGGTTTGGTGTGGTTTGTGGGCCGGTGGAATCATCGGTGTTATGATAATCGACTATTTGATGCCTGAAATTGAAGCTCGTGATCTCGGCGACATATGGTTTCAGCAAGACTGCGCCACTTCCCACACATCGCATAAATCAATGGATTTATTGAGAGAACACTTCGGTGAGCACATAATTTCATGTTTTGAGCCGGTCGATTGGCCACCAAGATCGTGTGATATCACACCGTTAGACTTTTTCCTGTTGGGATATGTAAAGTCTAAAGTTTATGCGGACAGACCCGCTTCGATTCAGGCCTTGTCATTCCTCAGTTACCAGTCGAAATGCTCGAACGAGTCATCGAAAATTGGACTCAACGGATGGACCATCTGCGACGTAGCAACGGCCAACATTTGATAGACATAATCTTCAAAAAATAGATGCCAAAGAATGTTCTTTCAAATGATAATAAACATTCCCCAATAAATTTGAATTTTCTCTGTTTTTTTCTTTAAATGGATCACGCGTTATATATATAAATAAATATATATATATATATATATATATATATATATATATATATATATATATATATATATATATATATATATTGTTTTGCAAATATATTTTTAAATACTCTTGTCTAGGATTTTAATTCAAATACGTATTAATTTCAATTTGATTCCATTAATAGGATTTTATGTTTTTTTTTTTTTAATTTTTGTAATCCACGGCACTTCAAGGCAATATCCTCGTTATTCTAATGAAAACTTATACATAAAAAGGAAATTACATAAAAACCTCCAACACCCATTGACTAAATAAATCTACAAAACTAAAATTCAAAATAGCTAATACCACTCTATTTTCTTAAAATAAACTTTATACAACTGCACAAATCTTTATTTAAGTACAGCTATTATCCTTAAAAATAACTCATCTTCCCATGCCTCGAAACTATTTATTTGACTTCATTTTATTGTCTACTTCAAATTGCTGTCTGGTATAAAACAAAATTAAGGCAAAAAAATATGAAAACAGACGCATAACAAACAACATTTTGTAATTCTTTGAAGCAACTCCAGACACTTTACAATAAAAGGAAAGATGAACTAATATACAAAAAATGCACAAAAACTGGATTTACGTTGTCTCGAACTAATGAAAACAAATGAAAAAATGCCTAAAAAAAAAGAGAAGCATCTTTACCACGAATTGAAAATATTTGTTGCAATTTTTATTTACTTTTGCTGCAGCAACCATTCATACGTTATTACATACACTCTGCTGCACATAAAACATCATTTAGCACACAATCTAAGCTCATGTGCACACTAAACGATAAAAGAATAAAAATTATATATATATATATATATATATATATATATATATATATATATATACTTTTTTTCCTGTGTCATTGTGTTCTTATAATGGGAGACAACTGCTTATATCACATCAAATATTATAGAAGCATAGAAGAAATTGTTCTCATACACTATTTTGACTAGTATCTCAGAGGGGGAGATATGGATTTGAAAAATCACCAAACGTTGTAAACACTTAATAATATTAAGTCTGCATTAGTTAAAATTTATTAAAGATCAATTTCAACTGAGCTAGAATATTTAACTAAAATTACTTAGATTACTTGGTAATATATATTGCATACCCTTTAACTTACCAAATTACTTCATTCATAAAAGATTTATAGATTTTAACACTTCTTCTCTACAATTCTCAAACAGAAATGATGCCTATTCTTTTACAGTCTATTTCATAGATATCATGCAATTTTGTTGTTATTGCATTTTCATCGTTCGCTTTATGCTGCTGCAGATGATGATGAGAGTATAGAAATCGATGATGTCTATCTTTTTTATTTTTTACATGCTGTATTTGACTAGTAGTATGAATACTTTTTTTACCCCTTTTAATTATTTTTTTTTTTTTTTTCTGTTTAAATCTATGTTTTCTTTTACATTTTTGTAAGATTAACAACGAAGGCGTTATGGCAATAAGTGCTAATTCATATTGGGATACATTTAAAGAATGAAAAAATTAATACATGAAAACATTCTGCAATCTTCGTATACTACATACATACATACATACATACGTATATTCATATATATCATATATTTATGTTGCAACAATGTTGCACATTGAATTAAGTAGTAAAGAAATTAAATGATGTACGTTGTTTATGTACGAGTATAAAAAAAAAAAAAATTTAGGTTAAAATGTCTACAACTTCTCAAGTCTTTACTTTATTTAATAACCCATAATTGTTTCCAACTTTATGGGATTTAAAGCCAAAGAAGCTTCGTAAATAATTTTTAACAAAATGTGTAATTTAATGGAAATTTTTTGTGGTAATGCGTTTACTGCAAGCGTTTGAAAACAATAAAGTAAGAAATTATGTCCGTTTGAAGTAGAGATACATTTTTGTTTCATTTTTAAGAATTAAATGATACGAAATAAAGTGTCATGATTGTCCATTTTAGATTGACAATTTACCAAACACCAAAAAAAAAAAAAAAAAAAAAAAGCGTAACAAATGCAATGTAATGGGAAGAAATATTAAATCAATTGGTCCAATTTCATTGAATACATATCAAGCAAAAACTTTCTCTAGCATAGACCCGCAAAATAGTGCACACGTGCAAAAGCTTTCTTAGTTTTTTCTCACCTACAAGCTCTTACAGATTAGCAAAATCAGTCAGTCTCGATTGAGCTTTCGAACTGTAAAGTTGTAACGCATGAGCCGATTCCTGCTCTACAGTTTCTAACAAGTAACTAGATTTACAACTACTTACTTGCTAGGAGTCAAATAATGAGCCAATAATAAAAAAATAAAAAATAAATAAACTGTGTCTGTACTGAGATTCGAAAGTCTACTGTCATACACACAAACGATGCCCAACTTAAAATTACCTGTGTTTGCTAATGGTTTTCACATAAAATTTTCAATACATCTGTTAGAGGATTATATGTATTACTTTGGTCTTATTGAAATATTTATGTGTAAAAAATTCAAATATCTAAATCTTTTTTTGAGAAAAATTGCAAAATTCCGGACTCATTTGTGCATGGTTCCAAATTTTAGTAATGTTTAAATGTTAAAAAATTAAATGCTCCTTCCAAAATCTTCCTAACGATACAAAATTTTTCATATTGTTGCATTGGCAGAAATATGAAAAAAAAAACAAAAAAAAAAGGAAATTTTTCCATTTTATTCCAGCTCACGAAAGGATAATGCAAGAACGAAAATTTTGAGAAACGGTATCTTAAAATTAATTTAATTTTCATTTGAGCAGGGAACATCGATACTTTTAATTTTGGCGCTACACATAAAAAATAAAATACTTTGCCAACAAAACTGCAGCATTATTTTGTAAAACCAATAATATTCTGCTTGTTACGCTTGAGCGCCCTGGGTGAACTGAACCAAGTACAGACTATACTACTTACCGGTAATTAGTTATTCAGCTATATAAAGTAGCGAAGAAATAACTTCAAAACGTTACTAAGTAATGAGTGGGGTAACTAGTGTTTAATACCAAAAATATTAAAATTTTTGCTGTCTAATAATAAATAATACCCATTAAAAATTTTAGAATACGTTCTAAAATTATTAGATCTAGAACTGGTATAATCAGATCCTTTAATAACATCCTTAGAACTAGTGGTGTCGCAACCAATTCTGGCACTCAGGGAGTAAAACCTTATTGTGATTCTAAATTGGTTTTAAAGAATGTTTTTGACAACTAGTGCTTAGGAACTAATTCTGCATGACTCATTTCTCTGAAGAAATTACTGGTTCTCAAATGCTTTCTTAGAACTGTTTAAAAAATAAAACTAAAAGAGCTTAACAAATTGATTTGAAAATGGCTCATTAGAATAAAAAATAAAAAACAGGTTCTGAAACCCTCCCCTAACGCTTCTAAGGAACGAGTTCGGAATGTGACAATGTCAAACAAAAATCATTGGTCGTAACGTCAAAGTAGAAGGAATATAGGCTATTTTCATGCGTTCTGAATAGCATAAGTAAATTTATGGTTAAATCGTAAATTATCCAAACGATGCGTATTTGGATAATTGTAAATCATATTTTTTCCAGATCACAATTTTGTTAGAAATCGTATATATTTAACAGGGTTGGGGGATAATGATCATATTAAGTAATATATTACAAACACAATAACAAACTATATTCGTAATGAATAAGTTGTTTCAAAAAATAACGACTGTATTGTTACGTTTATAAGCACCTCTTTCTCACAATTAAAAATATAACGATATGAAAATTTTGCTGTATAAACGTTGCGCTAATATTTTATTGGCAAGTTAGTAACTCACGAAAACTAATCGTTATTAGTGAAACTAATGGGTGATTCAAGTAGAGATACTTTTTTTCAATAACCTTTTTTTGACAGATCACGTGTGAGTCGTGTCATGCTGTCATGTTATTTTTGTTTAGTATTGTTTGGCATTTCATAACGGAAAGACTTACGCCTGAAAAACGTTTTCAAATCGTTTAACTTTATTACGAAAATTCACGTTCTGTGAAGAATGTGTTTCGTGCACTTCGCTCAACTTATGGTCAATTTAATCGGCCTACTGAGCGTACTATTCGCAACACCATCATCCATTTTGAGACCCAGCATTCATTATTGGATAATATTCGACCGAATAGACCACGTTCAGCACGCTGTGAAGAAAATTCTATTCGGCGCCATTCGCAGCAACTCGGACTGACGTATGGAATGTAAAATGCGCCAACGTGTCTTGTGCAACAACTGAAGCCGCTCGTCCTTCCCAAGCGACATCGTTTCGCTCTGTGGGCTCTTGAAAAGTTCCAAGAGACCCGACGTTTTCTAGGCAAATTTTGTTCAGCGATGAGGCCCATTTCTGGTTCAATGGGTATGTAAACAAATAAAATTGCCGCATTTGCGACGAAGAGCAACCTGAAGAGATTCAAGAACGGCCACTTCATCCAGAAAAACCAACGGTTTGGTGTGGTTTGTGGGCCGGTGGAATCATCGGTCGATATTTCTTTAAAAATGATGCCATGATAATTGACTATTTGATGCCTGAAATTGAATCTCGTGATCTCGGCGACATTTGGTTTCAGCAAGACGGCGCCACTTCCCACACATCGCATCAATCAATGGATTTATTGAGAGAACACTTCGGTGAGCACATAATTTCACGTTATGGGCCGGTCGATTGGTCACCAAGATCGTGTGATATCACACCGTTAGACTTTTTCCTGTGGGGATATGTAAAGTCTAAAGTTTATGCGGACAAACCCGCTTCGATTCAGGCCTTGGAGGAAAACATCACGTGTGTCATTCGCCAGTTACCAGTCGAAATGCTCGAACGAGTCATCGAAAATTGGACTCAACGGATGGACCATCTGCGACGGCCAACATTTGATACACATAATCTTCAAAAAATAAATGCCAAAGAATATTCTTTCAAATGATAATAAACATTCCCCATTAAATTTGAATTTTCTCTGTTTTTGCAAATAATGCGTTCATAAAATTTTCTATGACATTTTTCCCATCTGGCACAACAAAAAGGAAAATATATTTCTTTATGCATAAATTTTTCATATTTAAAAACTTAAATTATAAGAAAAAAGCACTGATTTATTATAAAGAATATTAAACAACAATATAAATCATAATTATTTAACAAAAAAAAGAAAAAATATTAAAATATGATGCATCTTTCAAGATTTAAACAATTTTAAATATTTCATACAAATAAAATAAGTATCTATTGCAAGTTATATTAAAAATTGTATAGATTAATTAGTTTTTCATGCCAAAAATTAAAAATGTGCCTCAAAAAAACTGAAACATGATGTGTTTTCAGTGAAAGAGCGCTCAACTTAATATTTTTTTATAATATTAATTATAAAATTTCATTAAATTCTTCAGACATTCTAATACAAGGAGTATTAATTAATACTTTTGCAAAAAAAAAAAAAAAAAAATATATATTTCGTATTTTATCAGTCTGTCAAAAGTTCGATAGAGAATACTTCAGACGGTAATAAGAAAATTAAATGTTTTTGAATATTTTAAAATATCACTTTTGTGTCGAATTTTTGACAAATCTTAATATACCGTATTACCATCTAAAAATGCCTTTAGTAAGTAGTTTGTGTATAATAATGTAATTTTTTTTATTGAGGCGTTAAAAACAGTAATATTTTTTGCTATAGGATTGAAAAACTACATATTAAATTAATACCCGTTTTCCCGAGAAAATTTAAAAAATAATTGTCGGGAATTCACGATAATATTTTACCGGGAAATCCCAGGATTTTCCGGACCCCAAACCCTTTCGATATGATTTAATTTTAAAATATTTAAAGTGCAATTAAATACCATTATTTGCAATATAATTGAAAAAATAGCAATTATAATTACTTGTAATTTTAATTGAAAAGAATCAATTACAATTACATATAAAGTAATTAAATTGAAAATGTAATCATTATCCCCAAGCCTGATATTTAATACAGTTCAGTTCTATGGTCTAAAAGTTGTTTATGATCGAGTTCTTTTAACGCTTTAATAGGATTAAAGTTCAATTATATTTAAGTGAGAAGTTTAAACCAATTACAACGAGCGTTGTTTCCGTTCAAGATAAAACTAGTTCTTACTTTTCCAAGGAGAATTAAACATATTAGAAAACAAATTAAGAGGGCGAACAAAAGAGTTAAACTTGTACAGTGACTTATTCGATTTCACCTTTATTTTATACGAATTCAGTCCTATTGCTCTAATACGATAATAAGAAATTTTTTTAAATATTTGCTGTTCGCATCCAAAAGATTTTAGATTCTTAGGTTTTTGATGTGATATAAAACTCTATTAGCAAAAAATCTCATTGAAAACAAAAACAATTCTAGTACTTTTTTTTTAGCATCATACCCTATAAAAAGTGTTTAAGTTTTTATATATATTAACGTGAATTTTGGAAAATATACACTTCGAAATAAACCTTACTACGATGCACTAGGGTAAGTGAATAAATTCGCAATTTTAAGGGAGGAAATAATGTGTACCGGTAGTAGGGAGATCGATTATTCGACTTTTTGAAGAAACCGAGTTTCGAAAAGTTGGAATTTTGAAAATGCCGGTTGCTGTTTTTAAAATCCCGAAAAAAATCGGTTAATCGGTTTCTAAAAAAAAATCAATAATACTGAGATTAAAATTTATTATATATAACTATTTTAAGAAACAAATTTTAATTAAGGTAAGAAAATAATCATCAAAAATTAGATTAAATTTTATATAATATGTACAAAACGTCAAGTCATTCTTTGAAACGTCAAAACATTTTATTGGAACCGAATTTTTCAATAATACTTTTTCAGTGATGTGACAATAATTTGTAAAATAGTTTTATGTTACCTAAAATTTATTTTCATTGAGTTTCACTTCGACATCAAGAAATTCAAGAATTTAGGAGCTCTGAAGTGATTCTGGAAATTATTTATAAAGGCTATAGGCTAAAATATATTATTTTCTATTCAATATATTGATTACTTTGTATTAAAGATTAAAATTTTGACAAGCTAATTATGCAAAGTCTCATACTGTGGCATATGGCTTAATATGGAAAAACGGTGGTTCAATTTTTTCGAAATCGATTTTCCAAATACTATTCCTTTAAAAAATGAATACATTACTACTCCAAATATAGAATTAATAAAAAACTATAAAATATTTAAATTGTTTGTAAGAATGTTACAGGTGTTACAAGACAAAAAAATACTAATTCCATTGATATGCGAATTTCATCCAAGATAATTATTACTTTAATATTTCTTAATTTCAATTTAACCTTAAACTATATTAATAAAAGATAACAAAAAATCAACTTTATGAATATTAATCAGTTAATAAATTTTTCATAAATTTACATTCAAATATTAGTAATTAGTGCATATGTTTTTATAAATAAAATGTTATTTTAAAAAGTGGTCAATCACCCTAATGTGTAGTTAAAAATAACATATAAGGCCTGTCCACGAAAAATTCACTCTTTTTAGAACTATATTACTTGGCAACCATATACCAAATCGGTAAATTTTACAAGAAATTTTTTTTACAAAGTATTTGAAAATCCAAACTCAAGGTATAGTAAATTATTTCGGATGTTTCAAGGTTTCAATAAAGTTCGTTATGTGGGTTATGTGTTGATACAGAGAAGGGATCTGTATAAAATATGAAGAAACAAAAATTTTTAATTTTTAATATTACGCTAATAATTGCGATCGTTACTTTCAGTAAATTCACAATTTATTTGTTGGGAGGAAGCTAGTTCCTATGCGCATTTCGCCGGTTGCTTAAGCCTTTTAATCAGGAAACCTTTCTTAATTGCTTTAGAAAAACTAAAGATATATTAGAGTGTAAACTCCAATATATATTTTAGTTTTGAGTTTATAAACTTTATAAACTCAATGAGAATTAAAAGTTCTACGCTAAAATGATCTATTATTTTCTTACTATCCTTTTTACATTGGTCGGACACTAAATATTGTGGGTAAGGAATAAACAAAAATAAAAATCAAAACAAAACAGCAATGACGCATTTTTTGTTTAAAACAGACTTATTGTTGGTTTTATGCGGGACACTTGCAAATTTAAATTCACAATAATTTAGTTGCGAACGATCACGATTATTAGCACAATATTAAAACTATTAATATTTAGTTTTCCCAAAAATTATATGTCCACTAGAAACTGTACTATCTGCAGTGCATAGAGGTGATGGTAAAAGGTCCAGTAAATTTAAAATTTGTATCGAAAAGTGTTCAGAGAAGTCTATAAAAACGATTATTCAACAACACAATGGTTCTGAGATCCAAATCATTCACTATTAGAGGTTTTCACGGGAAATCCCGGGACGGGAATTCCAGACAATTCCTGAAAATTTTCAGTCACGTAATCCCGGAAAATCATGCTGGATTTCCCTGGATTATTCATAGAAATGAGTTATAAACATGGAAAGAATAGGGCTTCAGTAATCTGTAAAATTCTTTTAGGCTCTCTTAATAAAAATTATTCATTTAACTTTCAAAATGTCAATATTTCAAAAATAACTCAATTAGTTTCGTTTTATTATTAGTTGGTTTATTTTAAAATTTTTTATCCTTCATTTAACTGAATTATTCTATAAATATTTAAAAAATTTTAATTATTATTTTTTATTATTTATTATTTTTAATTATTATAAAATCAAAAGCGATTTTCCGGGAGCGGAAAAAGACCGGGAAAAGAAAAACTCTACTCACTATGTAAAGAATACAATTGAATTTTTTACGAGTATAAAAGTGGCGAAGAACATACTCTTATGTTGACAAAAGTACTGTATAAAGACTAATGAGTGGTAATAAGAAAATAATCCGAAAATGTTATGAAGGCAAATCACAATAACATAATTTTTATTTTATCTTTAATGTAAATATATTACAATTTAATGAAATAAAGTTTTAGTTGAGATTTGAATGTAGAATCTCATTGTATGACAAAAATTGCAAAGGTAAATTTTTTCGTGGACGAGCCTTACGAGAATTGATGCTTACTATAAATGAAATATTCACTTTAAGTATTGAAAAGAGTAATTTTTGTTTCAAAAATGTATTGTTTTCAATCGGGAACTCGTCATATAAAATTGTTGCTATTCGTAAGGGAAAGTGTAAGCGGCACTATTTTACCTTTCTCCCTTACAAACTTACTTCGTTCGAAGCTCCATATTTTACTGGTTAAATACTCTATGCTTTGTATTCTCTAATTCAACTGATATTTTCTCTTTATGAACATTTAATTTAATTTAAGAAAAAATGACTGCGCACAAAAAAATTAGTGCATGCTTTAAGGCTTAGAAATTTATAGATAAAAAAAATCATAGTACCGTTAAATTGGTTACATTTCTTATTAGCTAATCGCATTTTTAAAATAAAAAGTATAAAAAACTTCTCAATTTTGTTTAATTTTCTTTTATTTGACAAACTCAACCCTAAACTCAAGATTCCAAAAACTTTAGACGGACCGATCACAAGTGGCAACAGATTTCAGCTACTACGAAGAAAAAGCAATTGCATTTAAAGAAAAGATTCCTCCTATAATTGTGGATTCTACATAGAGTTTTTCAACTGTGATTGGATTGATTGGCGACAAGTATAC
Source organism: Protocalliphora azurea (assembly GCA_932274085.1). Classification (NCBI taxonomy): domain Eukaryota; kingdom Metazoa; phylum Arthropoda; class Insecta; order Diptera; family Calliphoridae; genus Protocalliphora; species Protocalliphora azurea. Next base: position 66,809,223 of record OW026519.1, read on the forward strand.
ATATAAACGAATGACTATTGGTACGAAGATTTTAGCCAGCTCGCTCTCTGTACAATGAAGCTTTGAGTGTTCTAAAAGACAAAAATTCCAGTTCTATACGCATGACTTACCTATACTGGATACAAACATAATCGGCAAAGAATTTGTCAGCTCGCTCAATATAAAACATGTAAGCGTTAACGAGCTAGAAAGAAAGAGATCTAGGGTAGATGACGCGCTCTATCTTATCGAGTTTGATCGTCAAAATGTTTCAAAACGAGAGGTTATGAAAATTAGGTAATTTTGCAATATATCTGTGTATTGGAGAAAACCTTTAAAGGGCAACAAATGCTCCAATTGTGATATGTATGGACATGGTGCTAAAAGTTGTAATCGTATCGTAGTTTGCTCACTTAACAAAGTTAATTGTGATGGTAGTGTAATTTATAAGTGCTACAACTGCATAAAAAAAACCTAAAGAACGTTAAGCATTGATCTAATGACCCAAAATGTCCAAGTCGCCAAGAATATTTAGAGATCCGACATCGGGTAACATCTAGAGCTAGGGCGACCAGCAGAAGAACTGTTTTGTGTTTTAACCAAGACAATCATGATTTTCCTGAATTGTCAAAACAAGTAGCCCAAAATGATTCTCGGCTTCATGGTAATTTGTATTCTGAGGTAGCTAAAAATAAAAGCTACGAAACGGATAATAACGATGACATTTCAAACGAAAGACTTATCCAAATATTTTTTGATTCTGGCGATGCTTTGCAAAGATGTCAGATTAAGTATTACAAGCTACGTGTTTTGAGTATGATGATTCAACATGCCATATAATTCAACTTGTATTCACAATGTTCATGTTATGTACTGGAATCCCCAATGCATAACAACTTAGTCAAGAGCTAACCAGCTGGAATGTGTTTTGCACAAAAGGAAAATCGATATTCTCCTTTTAAATGAGACTTTTTTGAAACCGTACACTTCCAATTTCAAGAATGATTTGAATAAACTATCTGAATGCCCAACACACATATTCGGTAAGGAGCTCTACAGCCACTGCCTTCAATCCTGCTACTACATATACTGCCCAGATGATTATACTCGCTTTGGACAAAATATTAACCCTGTGCATCCGTCTACAGTAGACATAATTTTAGCAAACTCATTTCTCCTTTTTTCAAACATATAGACACATCCAAATATCTTACAGTGGGACCATGTATCAATAACTCCTGATATTTCAGGTCATATTCAAAATATGACATTATTCAGTATTATCGTGCAGATTGGTCAGCAATAATAAACTAGGTGGAAAATGAAATTAGGAACCAGAACATTGATCAACCTGTTTCTAATTCAGTTATCTAGATTTTTATTTTAATAAATTAATATCTATACTTAACGAAGCTTTTAAGAAAATATCTGTCGGTCGTATAAATTCTTGACATCGAGAAATCACTGATGTTAGAAAAATGTTAATTAGTCAGAGAAATAAATACAAATGTAAATTTCAAAGATGTAGGGATTTAAACTAAAAAAATCAATTAAAATATGTTTTGAAGATATTACATAAACTTATTGATTTCCACCTTAATAAACACCGAAATAAATCCTTTTCGAAATTTATCTCAAATTTGCCTCCGGGCTCTAAAAAATTTTGGAAAGTAACAGAAGTCCTTAAAAACAGCAATAAGTCATTTACTGATCTTCATGTAAATGGTGAAGTTTTAAAAATTGACACTAAAAATACTATTTCAATAACAGACGTATTTGGTAATTCACACACCACTACTTTAAATAATTATTCACCTATAGACACATCTGTATCAAAATTCATTCATGATCTTAACGATACAATTCATGACAGATCTAACGTATAGCTTACCAATATAGATGAGGTTAAATCGTGTGTATTTTTTATTAAAAACTAATAGTCTCCGGTTTAGATGGCATTAAATGCATTATCTTTAAAAAGATGCCCGATTGCATTTTTGAAAATCTAAATAAACTTTTCAATGATTTTTAAGAAGGCAAAAGTTATCCCAATTTCTAAGCCAGGAATGGATCCTAAGTTACCGTCTAGCTATAGATCAATCAGCATCCTAAGCCTATTGGATAAAATATTAAAAAAAATAATAATAATTAATAGGAGAATTTTAGACGTTTCCAACCAAAATAATATTATTAACCCTCCACAGTTTGGATTTCGCAAGGAGCACTCTACGGTACATCAATTAAAAAGAGTCGTTAATTTTATTGAAACAAACAAAAGAAATCGCAAGAGTACTAATGGAGTTATTTTTCTTGAAATTGAAAAATCCTTGGGTTCAATATGGCAAGAAGGCCTGATTTTTAAACTAAATTCCTTCCAAAAGTTGTTTAGATCAAAACGCATTTGTTGCATCTGTAGATAACACGCTATCTAGTGATATACAAATCCCTGCGGAACTGCCGTAAGGATCATTACTATCACCTACTCTTTATTCAATATATATTTCCGATTTTACTATTCGCAAGAATCAAAAAGTAGTTTTTTACGCTGACGACAGTGCTTTTAATAATAATCAAATCAAATACTTTAATAAATAGAAGATAAAAGTTAATGCTAGTAAAACACAAGCTATTACATTTCCATATAATAGGTCACAGTAACGTATTCCTACAAAGCATTTATATTCTAGAGGAGTTTTTATTCCTCTTAAAGATAATATCAAATTATCTTAGATAAAAAACTATCATTTAAACAACACATAAAGTACATTTGTGATTAAGGAATCAAATGCGGACGTGGACTTTACCCCTTACTCAACAGAAGATCTAAATTAAAAAAAACAAGATTCTTATTTACAAAATGTGTATCCGGAAAATTTTGGCCTACGGATGCCAAGTTTAGTTTTATAAAGCCGCTAAAACTTACACAAGAAAATTACAGATAATACAAAATAAAAATCTGAAAATAATTCATAGCCCATATATCACAGATATTCTACTGATCAACTGCATAGAAACTTTAATCAGAAAATTTAATGAAAAATGCAAAACGTCTACCTATGAAATAATAAGAATTTTGCTAAACAATCACTAAGACTCTTTTTTACTTAAAGAGTAATAATTGATGGTTGATGGTTGTTTTTAAAATTTCTTATAGTTTTTTTTTTTTTTTTTTTTTTTTGACAACGTTTCCTTAATACTGTGTTATTAGTAGTTTCCTTATTTAATTTAAATGTTAATTGTTGTAATACTTTTAAGTAAATTCTCATAACAATGTAACTAATTAATTATTTTATAAAGGTTTCAATAAAGTCAATAAAGTCAATAATAATAATAATAATAATAATAATAATAATAAACATTTCTTACTGAATGCTAAATTTTGTTGTAATAGTATAATTATTTTTTCTTAAAATGAGAATAGAACCAAAAAAAAAAAAAACGAAAACGCCTAATTCAAATTTATAACGAACGAAAAAAGCTGACTTGAAGACCCACAAAAAAATTCTTAAAACGAACATTAGAAAAAATGTGCAATTAATTTTTCTTTTTTTTTCAATAAAAGGCAACAAAAAGGACATATCATCCACATCACAAATGTTATGGAAAATATAGCAGATAAATATCGTTAAACAAAAAACTCAAAATTGTCCAACAAATTTTTGGTTTGGTAACCCATTTGTACGTACAAATAACACTTTTAAAAAAGAAATGTACGCAAATGAATATCTTCGAAAAAGATTTCCCAAATGGTGCTGAGATCAAACCATTTGAAATATTAAAAAAAATATTTAAAGAACACTTAAAGCCGAGTAAAAGATAGCATGGAGCTTAAAAAGTTGGCTTATTATAGCTCTTATTGACGGTATTTCAGAAAATATTTTATCAATTTTTATTTAATTCTTCAGGCTCGAGCTCATATTAATGTAACAATTAATGAAGAATACAATGAAGGTATATTAAACACTAGCAAAATGGAATGCATTTTTTGGCTCGCTACCAACCGTCTTCAGCATTTTTCGTGCCTTTTAAGATCAATTACAAATATCATCCTTTTAACCTTTAACTTTTAACAAGTTCTCAGAATTGCAACTTTTGCCAAAGATAAACCTAAAGAATTGCATGTTGAATCTGTACATTAATTGTTTAACTCCTTTAAAGTAAAATCATTTTAGAAAGCTGCATCTGATTTTCCATTAAATATTTATATATTTCCACAGAGAATAAAAATAAAGAAATAATTTAACGATTTGTAATCTCTAATCACTTTCTGTCATCATGATAATGATTACAGAACGAGTACAGTCATAATGTCATATTCTCTTAAAACATCTGTTGATCTATTATTTGTTTGTGAAGCTCCTGGGGTAGCATTAACCCAAGTTAAAAATCTTTAGTACAAGCACAAGACAACACCACCTGCCTTTCTAGGTTTGTTTTCTTTTTCAATATTTTTTCTTTTAATGTTTTGTGTTTGGTTTTCTATGTAAATCTTGGATTTTGAAAAATAACAATTTATCCTTCTGGTTTACTTTCAAGTTGCAACCCTAAATGCGTTTGCTTGGTTTCTTGTAATCTTGCAACATCTGCTGTTTATTTATTATTTGTAATAGTGTATAATGAATGCCAGTCAATTGGTTAGTTTTGGTTTGCGTGTGTTGTGTAAGTATGTAAGTATGTTCTAAACAGGCTACTACTACTACTGTGCCTGGCCAAGTTATCCTTAATATCCATTTTATTATTAACAAGACTTTTAAGTAGAGTTGACTATTTTATATATTTGATGTTATGGAGTAATATATTCACCCAAGTTAGGTTTTTTTTTTATTAATTGTTTTTTTTTTTCAACAAGATCAATTTATATTTACATCAGTTTATATCTAAAGACAGGTGATTTAAGCCAATAAATATAATTTATAGTTTCAATGGAATAAAATTTAAAATCATTAGAATTTAGTCTGCCAAGGTTTTGCATAATATTTTTTCTTGCGAGGGTGGATCAATAAGTTCGTGACTTTTCGAACTTCCCTTGTAGTTATATGAAATGCAACACTATTCCCATCAAGTAACACCTGTTAATAGACTACTGTCAAATTTTGAGCAAGTGTCGTATTTTACTTTGCATTTAACAGCTGTTCAAAACATACAACCTCGTGTATTAAACATTATTTTTTGCGAAAAAAAACCGTCAATCAAACCAAGGAAATGCTCGATAAATACTATCGATAATACTCTGCACCATCGATTTCAATGGTAAAAAAGTGGTTTACAGACTTTCGTTGTGGTCGCACAAGTACAAATGACGCTGAACTCTCTGGACGGTCAATTGAGGTCAGTACACCCGAAAATGTCGAAAAAATTCATGATATGGTGTTGGCAGACCGAAGAGTAAAAGTGCGTGAGATTGTTGATGCCATAGGCATTTCATATGGCAGTGTGGTTTCGATTTTAAATGATCAGCTGGGTTTAAGAAAGCTGTCTGCAAGATGGGAGCCACGTTTGTTCTCAATTAACCATAAACACGTGTGCAGTCTCAATGGCAAAACTCTATGAATTGGGCTACGAATTGGTACGTCATCCGCCATATTCTCCGGATTTAGTCCCTAGTGACTACTTCCTATTTCCAAACCTAAAGAAATGGCTCGGTGGAAATAGATTCAGCTCCAACGATGAAATTATTGACCAAACAAATGCCTAATTTAAGGACCTCGAAAAATTATATTATTTACGCAAAGTAAATGATGACAATTGCTCAAAATTTGACAGTAGTCTATTAACAGGTGGTACTTGTTGAGAATAGAGTTGCATTTCATATAACTACGAGGGAATTTCGAAAAGTCGCGGGCTTATTGATCTGCCCTCGTATTTATTATTATTTATTTTTTTCAAATGCTAATTTTGTTTGTGATCTTTCTTCAATTTATAAAAGGAAATCATAAATCATAATAGCTCGTCATGCGTCATTTTATTTTATTCTTTCTGTGTACTTAACTCGTCCTGACATTAACTTGATTAATATTTTATACATTTTCTAGTTGGATTTTAAAAATCCTTTAAGTAAATATATGTAAGTTAAGCATGTGTTAGGACGGAATTTTGTTGTCTTCAAGATTTGTTTTTTTTTTTTTTTTTTTTATTTTATAGTCTAATCATGTTTGATTTTTTTTATTTTTTGCTTTTGTTTTTTATAAACATTTCTTTGATTAGCCAATGACGAGTATGTTATATTAATATGTGTTTGTAAATAATACTAGACACTCTTAACAATTTAATGATTTTTACAACAATTTTAAAATATCTCAAATGCATAGAATTTAAGAGAAAATATTTTGGCATTTTACTTCAATATTTTAGATTTGCTGAGTATTTTTAACTGCATGGAGTTATGATATCTTAACTAATATAATTAATTTCTAGAAGACACCTTGTGATTCAGATTTCAAAAACATATTAAATATTATGTAGCATTTAAGAATGTAGACTATCAGCAATAATCTCAAAAACTAAATAAATATATTAAACAAACCCCAATAATATTTTAATGTTTAATATGAAAAGTAATTGATCTTTGTTCGCTCTTACTAAATTAAAATCAAAAAGATGTAATTTAACTCTAATTATACAGTAATAAAAATTATGCTTTAAGTAGGTTGATTAACAGGAAATTGATTATTTCAATAATTTCTTCTTATTTATTTATTTTTTTTTTTCTTGGATTTTTACAATGTGTAAAACAGAAAACATCACAACCACATCAGCCACAATAAACAAATGGAATAAATAAAACAAATTAAATTAATATAAAGAAAGAAAAATAAAAAAGAAACAAACAAATCTTTTCGATAATATTTGAGTTTATAGCATGAAATACACGCGATACTGACAACTAGCAGCGTTATAAAATGCAAAAAAAAAAAAAATAAAATGAAATAAAAATAAATAAACAAACAAAAATTATAAAAAAAGCTAAATAATTTTACAAAAATAACTTTTTTACACATCTGCTGATTAAGTCCGTATGAATTGAAAGTAAAAAGTTCATTTCTAAATTAGAACTTACAATCGAAACAAAGTGATACTAACAACTACAAAAACAACAACAGAGTTTAAGAAATTTTCAACTTCAATCAATAATAAATAGAGCACAAAATGGCAATAAAAACTGGGTTAGAAAATTTAATAAAGAAAACAAAAACAAATTTATTTTTAAAGATTTCTATGTACTTTGGATTGCAAATGGAATTGAATTGAAAAATAAAGTAAACCTTAATAATTTAAATATTAAGTTTAGTCTTCTTATCCTGTTCATATTATAAATTAGAACAGATAAGATTTAACACGATTTTTTACGATATTTCCATCAATATATGATGGTTAAGTAATTGCTATTACAATTAATATGACTTTTTTGCAAAGTTTTCTTAAGAATATTTTTCTTCGACCCACTGTAGTTTTTTTTAATGATGAAATAAAACAAGACCGTATCACCAAAAAACTCACTAAATGTTGACAACGATTAGTATACACATTTTATAAGTATCTGTTTTTTTTACAAACACATTATTTTTGTTTTTATGTAAAAATAATCAATTATTGTAAATTTAAAACGCCAACAAATAAAGGCTTTTTTATGATTATTTTTACGTTTATACCCCATGCTAAGATAACAGATACATAACAACAACAACAACAACAACAGCAACTACTCATACAAACATATGAGTACTGACTGCCACAATAATACGACAAACAATTCGTAACCGTCATTGTCATCATCGGCAAGAGCAACAACAACAATGAAAACATCACCATTGTCGTCAAAATCATTTTCATTAAATTGCTTACGAAATCTCCTTAAATACACATACAAGTACAGCTTTGGTGACCTAATTAGGAACACATTTTAAACATATAAGTAAAATATTTGTAAAACAGAAACATAAAGAACATTTGAGAGATTATGAGAGATATGAGAAATTATCTTAATATATAACTGCGATATTCGATACAGATTTGGGTATACATATTATAAAATAGGTTAAAGGAAACTAATTTGTATATTAAAAAAGATAAATATTAAAAAAGTATCAGTATGAGAAATGCCAAGAATCCGTCAACTTTTTCTTCCTTTCAACCTAGAAATTTACATTTAGGACTAACAGTGACAGAATATTATTGTAGAAAACACGAAAACAATTGTTATCAAATGATGTACTCATAATCATGGCAACCAAAAATATGCAAAATAATATTTTTTCATGGGCTACGAATTAACCAAACTGTTAGTTATTTATCGGTTTCGGACAATTTTAAGAATTTTGACATTGATTTGTTAGAGCATATTTTTGCATATTTAGGGCTAAGCAGCATATTTTGTCATATTTTCATAGAAATTCCATATTTTAGAGTATATTTTTGCATATTTTACACTAAAGTGCATGATTTTGCATATTTTACTCTTAAGAGAAGAATTTTGCATATTTGCGCCCTTTTGCCATTAGTGAAATTTTCTTTTTTACTGTCAGATCGTTTTTCAAATCTGATTTCTTAATAATTTTTATCCTATAAATTCATAGAAATTTTGTAATTTCCTGACACAATGTATTTTTAACAATTGCTAATTAAAATCAAGTTATTTTTAGCATAAATAGTAGATAATTTAAAAAATAGTCAGAAACAATGTGTGCCATAGAATATGTTTAAATGACTCTGCCGCATAAATCCAGCTTAATTTAAACGATGACCTATGTTATGCTGAATTTTAGGTCATCGGCCAATTCTAGCTTTTTGTCGACTTCAGAAAATCCCAAAAGTAAAAGTCTAGCGATATCAAATCGCCGCTATCCTGCTGGAACCTCCTGTCTTCCAAGTCATATTGTACAATTCCAGCAAAAAAATAATAATAATAATAATAATAATAATAATAACAATAATAAAAATTGGTTATCTTGCACACATAGAGAAATCGAATGTTCTCCTGTACAATTTCCTTGACGTACGGATGTTGACTGATTGATTACTGAACCGGTTGTTTCGAAGATCTACAGCATATGCCGTAATATGCCCAGAACGCGTTTGTACTAATGAACACTTAATTTCACAATCAAATTTTATCATTTCGACATGCTGCTCAATTGTATTACTTGTCATGGAGATTTGGCATCAATAACTGAATAATAAACAATAGATTTGGCAGACGCCACTAAAACAACATGACCGCCAGAAATTGTCAACATCAACCCGTCAAATTACTATTGAAAACCTCTTTATGTGTAAATGTTTTTCTTTTTTATTGTTGTAAAAGCGAAAACTTTTTTTACATTTTTATCAAGGGGTTCTGCATTGAGGACAAGCCCAATAAATTTGAACGAAGGGAAATAATTAGTTGGTCAGATGAAACCTTTGTAAATTAATTATTGAGGCATAAAATTACATACTTTAAAAGCTAAATTTAGTAGGATAAAAAAGGGCTTTCATCGCGTTTGAACATAATTAGACATTAGGTGGGAATAAATTGATGTCGTATTCAAAAATCACCAAAGAGAAAAATGAAGCTGTTGTCAAATCATTACTATAATATGCCACATAACACACAATAAAACAAAAAGGGCAGTATTATGGAACGATATTATCTATTCTTTCATTTTAGGGGATGACCAAAACAAAGTTGAGCCTTTATTTTGGACCCAACCTATTATCTATATTAATGATAAAAGAGAAAAGGGAGCATAATTGTCGTTTTTGATATTTTGCGATATTTTTTTTTTAAATAATATTTTACAATTTTGTTAGAAGTGTAATTTTTAGACTTTTTTTAATACCTTCGAAACTAAAATGATTAAAAAATTATAATTTATTAAACCGAATCATAGACATGTTGCAATATTAATTTTGTATTAAAAGTCTATTATTCTATTAAAGTCAATTTAAAAATAATAATTTGTAAAGTGATTCCTCAGAATTTACTTTTAATTCCAACCTATTGTGTTCATCTTTTATTTGAAGAGGGTCAATTCTCAAAATGTGGTCTGTGGTTTGTTTTCGATTTTATACCATCAGTTGAAAATTTTAGAACGTTTTTTACCCTCTGTGTATTATCAGCATTTGGCTCAGATTTTATGCATTAGAAACATGATTTTCTACTCGATTCAGCGTTGCCAGAAACTTTTGACAAAAAATCATCATTTGAACGAAGAAAGTTCAGTTGTGTTT